>OY744475.1:131987747-132690247 GCA_963556175.1 Tipula confusa
TATAAGAAGCACCAGTTAATCGCAGGAGTTCTCTTTATGAAGCACCAGTGGATTTACTTTTTATTTACTTTTAATACTCTACACGTTATTATCTAAAGATAACTTATAATTTCTTCCTACTTATATCAGATGGAATCTTTTTATTTCATGTCAACTTTCTTTCCAGATGTAAACCTATAGGTATTTTACTTTGATTTGTTGGAAATATTAACAATATATTTACTTTTATTCGCCACGTCTTTAGCTAATCCTCGATTTTGACAGTTACAAGAAAATCGGCGGTATACAATAATTATAAAATTGGTCCTAGAACGCTGCCTTGCGCTAATATCATTTAAGCAAGTTGTTACATAATTTAGTTGAACGATGTATTGCCTCTGTAGAAGGTAGTTCCGCAAAACTGAGTGATAATGCATTCCTTTAATTCTGTAGATCAGTCTACAAAAGACAGCAAAGTCATATTACTTTACTTTTCTTTGAAGGTATGTTTGATTTTTATTAATAACAACTTTTCAAACAGTTTTCGATGGTAAGAAGACACTTGTGTTTCATTTTTCCCGCAAGGGCATATAAGTATCTAGAGTGTCTGCTAAATTTTAATTTTGTGGAATATGGCTCGCATTTTCGCGTGCAAGAGGACTGTTATTAATTGTATGCATTTATCATTTTTTCTAAAATAAGGTCATATTCTGCCTGATGCCTTTTTTGGGCTTATGCACATTTTGATAGTACCATTGACTTTCATCCAATTAAAGTTTATAGGTTTATAGGGTACATCCTACTCAGGTAGTAAGAAATTATTTACCTCTTCGTGTGGTAAGAATACTGTTTCTATAGATGAGCGGTAAAATTGGATTTATCTTAATCGCTTATTGCCCAGTTTTCAGTTGGTAGTCTTATATTAAAGGTTTTCGAGGAAAGCGGATGAGCTTAGGCCATTTATAAAATTACTTCAATTTTATTGGCTCAACTATAGTTTAGATACGAACTACCGGGTAAATTTACGTAAGCCATTCCTAGAAAGGCAAAACCTAATTCAAGGTCAACTTATAAAATTAGCGGATTTCGATTTTAATATTTAATTTTTAACCAAAATTCGATGTTGTATAGTATTTTAAAGGTTCTTTAAAGCAAAAAATTACACTTAATCACCTCAAAGAGAAATATAAAGTCAATTAATTCTGCCAATTTATTTAGATATAAAAATGATAGCGCTTTAAATTTGCATCCTCGCATTCGAAAGGGTTTTTATTGTCCCAAAACATTTCCTGGGCGATATTATTTCGCCGTCTTCGAATTAAAACGGCGTCCATCTTGTTAAAAATAAATAATTTTTTCGAAAATCGGTAAAATTTTTATAGATCTTGCAGCTACACTTCCAATCGCATAGCGTACCCAAAATAAAAAATACATACATTTATCAAAATATGTCATTCTAAATGTTTTGTCATACTTTTGGTCTTTTTTTTTACTTGCGAGTTCAAAAAGTTGGTTGCCAATATTTTTATTTTTTTACTTGCAAGGAGGTCGCAAAAACGATGGAGGATGTATTATTGTCATTTTCAGCTCGCAAATTGCTAATTTGCTTGCTAGAATGTATCGAGAATATACCCATAAGTGTTAAACTAAGTTACCGATCCTAACAAGCTCTGCATCGGTGACTTGCTTATTATATTCATGAGTCTTATTTTTTTAAAGCTTATAATCTTAGATTCATGATATTGACCTAAACGAAAATAAACATTTTAGGTTAATTGACTGAGTTTTAACAGTACCACTTATTTTATCGCTTTAACAACTTCTGTACTTAAATAATGTTTTGAATAAGTTTAAAAGTTTAATAACCTCATCATAGCTTATTTAAGCAATTTAAAGCGATAGTGACTTTAATTTAGACAAATGAACAAAATCAAATTTTACTATCGATATACAACTGATAACAGTAGATCTGCGCTTTTACGTTCTACAAAAATTCTATAATTTTATCAAATGGAATTTGGCGAAAAAATGTATTTTCACGATTAAATTTTATTGATTTGTGTGTACTTCTTTACTCCAGCACCTAAGTCTTGATAAATGTTATCAATTTGATATTTAATACTATTAAAAATCGACAAAATTTTGATATGTTTTTTCAGGGAGTGGGACGGTTTAATAAAATTAAATCGGCTACCTTTTGTAATTTCGTTTATTTTAAGTATGTATTTAACATCGAAGTAATGTGTGTTAAAATTGATTGTGTAATCGGATCATCGAAATAAAAATAATCTAACTAATAAGGTTTTACCTTTACCACTAATGATGATAGACGATTACCATACTATCGTTGAGGTCGTAGTTTCTTAACGGTATGATATTTAAGTAGACACGTTTAGTAAGCTGGTATGCTCAATAATGCTTCGTTAATTCAATTCAAATTGAAATGCCAACAAATATTTCTTCTTTTATTAGCTTAACTAACAGATTTAGTAAGTCACTTTAAGGCAATGCATTTGATTGGTCCACGAATTGTTTACTTTAATTAATTATTTGTCTGTGAAATCAATTTTACGAATATTCAGAGCTACATTTTATTTCAATTGAGGTTAAACAAACTTTTGTTCTTAGTTTAAGAGAAGTTCAAGCTTCTTATTTAGGCGAGTCAAACGATTATCAGTGTCTGCATTGGCATTGAATGCAGATTGAAGTCTCAATCGTTTTTACTCTTTTTTTGATTGGGCAGCGTGTTTTATTAGTAATAATGCTGAAGAAATTCATGAGGTAAAACGGACTTAAGTATTTAAACTATCTTAATAACCCTTATCTTATGAAAATCATGACTTCGAAATTCGTAACCAAATCGAAATATCTTAGACTTGAAATCAAACAATCGAACTTTTCGGTCATTTGCTAGAAAGGAATTTCAGCTGCAAGCATCAGAATTTTAAGCACCATACAACCCTTTATTGTTTTATAATAATACTTAACTATCAAAGAACCACCATTACAAAAACATATTTCTTAACTCCTTACAAAATACGGCAACTGGACTTGATGGAGTCCCATCAATTGTCCTAAAAAACGGTTAGTTATCTCTAAGTAAACCTTAAATTGTTTCAAATGTTAATTAAGTCTGGCATTTTCTTTAATTTGGAAAATCTAATTATTCAACTATAGTTCCTAAAAACGGTGATTAAATTTCTCGTCTCAATTGTTTTGTTATCAAACTTATCTAAAGTAATAGAATGTATAGAGATTTTTCACCTTATGAACTATCTTGAAAGGCTTTTATCAGTTTTTCATTATAGGTTGCGTAAGAATCGCTCTTCAGATGATCTTATTGCTTATTTGACTCACTGTTGGTAGAAAAGTAAAGAAAATATGGTAAGTCAAGTATCGTCTTATATGTATCGGATAGAGAATTATTTATTGGGACGATCGATCAAGGACTCGCAAGAGATCAATGCCCAAACTTTAATTCGTTTTCACATAAAAGTTCAAAATTATGTTCCATCCATAATAAACTCCTCTCTTAGATTATTGCGTTTACAAATTTCGAGTTATCTTTTAAGAGGTCAAGATGCTTGACTTTTGTTTTACTCAATCAGAAGTTCTTAAGCTATACAAAACTTTTGTAAGGCCCATTATGGAATTTAACTCGGTTGTTAGGTGTAAACCTCTAAAATCTCATGTGAAGACCAAACAGGCTCTTTTCCACAGTCTTTAATTACAGGTGTTTAGAGGAATCGAAACAAGCAATCCGAAAATTGTTGTTCTGTTTACTTGTAATATTTTCACGGTGACGGCATTATGTAGTTTTTCTTTTGCATTGATCGTGCATTGTCCATTAATTCGTGTCGTTGTATTTTCGTGTGCCCTAAAATCATAATCAATGCATTACAAAAATCTGAGAAAATAAATTGCAACCGGCTACATACGTAATATATTTCATATAGTGAAGGATTGGAAGGGAACAGACGACAAGTTACTAGTGAAGACTAGCAGTGAGTATGACTTGAAATTATTCAATGATACTTGATTACCAATATAATATGAAGGGTTGAAAGGTATACGAAAAGTTTGATTTAAATTATTTTACGTTTATCAACAGCTAAAAGTGGATTATATTGTACCAACAGGCCACTTTACTATAGGTGTTATAAAAATTAAACTCTTACCTTTATTGTCCACATTAATATGTACACTACCATCCTTGTGCACATTAAAATTTGACGTTTTCATTGGCATAAAAACATTTTTCATGTGACAATCGTTTCGCTTAATACAATCCCTATACAAGCAAATCGATTGATAGATGAGCGCCCAGGCTTGTTCCTCCGAAATGGGCGCATTAAAAGCTTTCAAAATATCCAAAAGGCTTTGACAGTCATCCGGTTTGGTACACAAATCCACTGAATTCACAATCATTTTACTTATTTTACCACCACCATTACAATTATTGCTAACCCCGGCATTTAAATCACTTGTCGCCGTGTTCGCTTGTTTGATCACACCACCACCACTCCGATTATTTTTTAAATCACTATTCATTATTAATGAATTTTCCATATCGTAATTTTTCACAAAAATATATACACAAAAAAAAAAAAATTAAATTCGAAATAAAATTTTTTCACAACAAAAAAAACAACACAAACAAAATTTTTCACAGGAAAAAATAGTAAACAAAAGAAAATCCTAAGGGTTGAATTCGTTACTAGTACTACATTATTTCAAGGTTACTTCAATTTTGATATCGCTCTTTTTCTCTATTCTCACTCACCCACACATAACATAAACTCTCGATGTGTATGTGCGTTCACAATCATTCATAAGACAATTAATTTTCACTTGGATTTTCCACAACACAATTTTTTTTATTTAAACACAATTTTATATCCGAAAATTCTTGGTTTTTTATTTTTATTTAGGTATTCAAGTTGACAAATAGCAATTTAGCCATTGTTAGCCATTGTGTAGAAAAACCCGGTATTCCTTGCTAAAAAAAATACGGGATAACAGTTAATACACGATACGTAATGATACAGTTAAATGTAAGGGTTCCATGTGAAAGAAACACATATAACTCGAGAACACACAATATCTTCTAAATACGAATATATTATAATTCAATTTAATTCGTATTTTTAAATAAAAAAATTCACAAAATCATAATAAAAAAAATAACTGTGCAAAAACTCTTCTCAATTGCACTTTAAATTAATTTGTGTTCCTACGACGACGTTTCAACTGATACTGAGTACTGACAGATTTAACGATGAAACGAAAACAAAAAGTCAAAAAAAAAACACAACAAAAACCAAAACAAATTCGATAAGAAAAAACAGTACATAAACGAATCAAAGCCGAAATAATATCGTCATGTGCTTATCTGCGGTAACGATTAACGAATGAATAGAAAGTGTATCTGTTTTTGTATATTTCTTGCAGCTAAGAAACAAACCGATTTGATTTTACTAACGAATAGTAGTGAAAGTATTTAAATATTGTATAGTAGCGACTTTATAATAGACAGTGAGGGATAGTGTAAAAAGTGGTAAAGCAAATACTTAAACCTATTGAACAGGCTTTTTATTATTTTAACTCTTGAAAGCCTTTTTCGCATATTACAAAATTTGTTGAATGACTCCATTTACATATTTCTTCCACCTTCTCTCTTTGTTTTGCCACGACTACAACTGCCACACCATCCACAAAAGCGTGCTTTACTCCGACTGTACTTTCGTGTGGTAGGTACTACATATATCCATTGATTACAACGCCGTCTCGCTACGGCATACAGTGGCGAGGGTCTTCTTCCGTTACAATATTGCCAACTCGCATAATCCTTGGTTGTAAAGTGTGTTTCTAATTGGTGATCTAATTAATGATCTGATATATATCATGAATATCGTGTCCTGGAATGGTGATGGAGACTGGGACGTGTTGACGAATCAATTGCAATTGCTCCTCTATCTGACCTGGTGCGAGTATTGAGGGGTGTAATATTCCATGATGCGCTTAGTAGACTAAGTCAAGAAGGTTCTGTTGTGTACCCTGTACGTTATTTAATACCAGCCTAAATTCGAGAAAGGCAAGTAATATTCCTGAATCGTCTCCATTTCTTGACATAGTTGGTTCTGCCTCTTCATTAAGTTGTTTATTGATGTGGCAGTGAGATTTGTGTTGTGTTTCACCATTTTAACCGTGTTATCGATCGAGGTTGTTTGATTTTTTTCAGCGACAATAGTTCGTGATCATTGTTATTGAGACCCTTAAACCGAGCCTCATATTTACTGGCTTAACGTTGATTAAAAATCTCAAACATGTATCCCAGTAGGATGCCTGTTTTGAATCACAAAAACCCCGTTTCACGCGTTTTTTCTTGGTGTTTCTTGGTTCTGTTGTTAGCGCTGTTGTATCCGAAGCGTCGGTGGTTAATGGAATTAGTGGCCGAAAATTGAGAACCATTGCGATTTGCGTGGTAAGAGTGCGCTTAGCTCTTCGAATGTTATAGTTAATCACCTATCACTCTCTTAAGATAAAATTTCACGGATGTTATTCCTGCTTCCTTTATTCCACCAAAATGTAGGTGTGAGATGGTATAACTTTGTTTCATCACTTGCCAACTTGGCTGTTATTTCCTGAGGTAGTGAGGTCATAGCTGCACGGTACGTCTTCTTCATTACTGAATTTGCTTCAACAAAATAGGTTCCGTTGTCAGAGAATACATCCGTGCAAAGTCGTCGTATGGAAAGGAATCTTTTTCCTCGACCCTTAGTCGTTCTAAGTTGGATGGGCCCCACATAGTCGATTCCCATTTGGAGAACGGTCTTCCCTACCCCACTCTTGATGAAGGTAAACAACTCACTATTATAGTTGTTCTTCTGTTTGTGGCGCAAGCATGTTATGCGTCTTTAAATCGCTTGTCTTCCGGCTCGCCTTCCGTCAATGATCCAATATATTTGTCTCACAGTTGCCAGAGTAAGTTGTGTACCTCGATATCCGCTACTTAATTATGTTGTGCTTAGGATTACAGTTTATTTACTAGCGGTCACCAGATTCGATTTGCATACATAGCAGACCATTGACATCCTGGGATGGGTTTAGTGAAGCGATTATGCATGCGATTTTTCTTCCGGAATTCTTCTCTTGGGTTATTTTTATAATTGTTGTTTATGCAACCTTAAGTTCATTTCCGGTCAGCCAAGCATTGGTAACATTTTTTTGTTTGGACAAATTGTTAAAAAGCTCTGAAAATACGTGCGATCCTGTTATCACCGTCGTCAGCAGTATCTTTTCTTTCATCTCTGTCTGTAAGTTAAATGGTAAGTCCGGGAAAGGTTGTTCAGTATTCCATTGTGGCGGAAGTTTTCAGGAAGGTTGGCTCATGCTACCATAAGCTGTTGATAAGTTCCTTGCGAATTATACCACGTGAAGCTGCATCTGCTGGGTTTTCTTGAGATTTCACATGATGCCATCTCGTTGTTGATATTTTCTTAACGGTCGAAATCCTATTTGCCACGAATGTGTGGAAGCGACTTAGGTCTTCTGTAATTCAACGCAATGTTATAGTTGAGTCAGACCAAGCGTGCGTATTAACGTCTCATGGGCAAGTTTAATGGCGTTTTGTACGTGTTCCAGTAATTTTGCCAATAATAAGGCCACATTTAACTCGAGGCGAGGGATTGGTATCTTCGTTTTGACTCGTGTTTTGGACATTAATACCTGAGTCGTTATTTCACCGCTATCATCTATTATGCAGTTCCATTTTGCACCTCAACGTTATGTTGACCCATTTCGGAATTTTTAATTTTGATATTTTGTTCAGGTCATCCCTGTAATTCGGCCATTATTTATTTTTTCTTGTAGTTGTTCATCCCAGTTTATTCCTGTTTTCCAAATATCACGCATCATAATCTAGGCCATGATGGTTATTGGCGATAGCCATCCTATGGGGTCAAAATGTTTTGATGAGTCAAACAGCAATGAGCTGAAGTCCGGTTATTTCGAATTCAAGTAAATCTTCTGCAGAGTTGTAGAGTATTCCCAATGTTTAGCTTGCTCTTGTACCTTTTGTAGCACTAGTAGTGTCTTCTGAATTGTGTACGCGCCAGTCATCCATATAGAAATCGATTTTCATTAGTTTAGCCTACGTGCTAAGAGGACTCAAGACGTTGGGCAAAGGGGCTGAATCCCGCGACCCTTGGGTAATTCAACAGCTCTTGACAAAGCTTTCAAATGATTTACGTCATAGATGGGCGCTTAATTCAGCAGACAAGGATTTTCCAACCGTGGAAGATTTCTTGAAATTCCTAAATGGACAATGCGACGCTATTGAAACTTGTCAAGCCGCGAAGTCAAACCAACCACTAGTCCTCAGCAGAGTAATCAACGACAGTATGCAAGATGTCATAACATAGTCAGTAAGAGTAGTTGTCTCAAATGTGATGGTGATCATTCAATATACCAATGACTTGAAGTTCCAATACATAAAGAGTAAAGGTGTGAGTTTCAATTGCTTTAGTCGATCTCATATGAAGGATGTCTGTCGATCGAAGGCAACATGTAGAATATGCAAACAGCAACATCATACGTTACTGCTTGACGATAATTTTCCCAAGTCCAACACTTCAAACAACAACTTGAACTTGACTGAGGATGAACCGGAGAGTAGTGCAGCATTTGATGCATCTATAGTTAATGCTCAATTAGAGAACAAACATAATATAATGCTCCTTCCTACAGCTCAAGCAATTGTCACAAATTCATTTAGAGACCAAGTAAATGAACAAGTATTGCTGGATTCTGGATCCCAGGATTCATTCATAGCTATGGTGACCACATCACGCGGTCTTTAAAGATGATGGACTTCAGCACAATATTAGAATCGTGTTCGATGGCTCTGTTCAAACCTCACAGTCCGGAATGTCTCTAAACGATGCGCTGCTTATTGGTCCGACAATACAACCATCTTTATGGTCAAAGTTAATTCGATTTCGAACTTCAAGCACTAAAACAAAACGCACTGTTTCGAGCAAATTAAAGATTATTTCGCTATCACCGATGATTGATGACAACGGGATCCTTCGAGTTGGAGGTTGTCTTCAAAATTCACCGCTAGGATATAGCCAGAAACACTCAATCGTTATACCGAAGTCAAGTGCAATAAGCCGTCTAATTGTTGTTCATTTTCACCGCTTGAACTTGCATTCAGATCCGTCTATATTATCACATGTAATTCGAAGCAAACTTTGGCTGATTGGCGTGAAATCCATTGCAAAAGACGTGTCAAGAAAATGTATAGTCTGCGTAAGACATAAACAAAATAATGTCAGTCAGTTAATGGAAAATCTTCCCAAGTGAATGCAGCAAAACCATTTTCCAAGGTTGCAATCGACTATGCCGGACCAACCATCCTGTTAATTAAGCGCGGCCGCGGTGAAAAATGAATGAAAGGTTACATTTGTGTCTTTATAGATATGGTTATAAAAGCTTTTCACCTAGAAGGAGTTTCGGACCTGACAACGGAGGCCTTCATCATGGCATTAAAGAGATTTATCGGACGACGGGGTTTGCCTACATACATTAGATCGGATAACAGAAGCAATTTCGTCGCGGCAGCACGGCAACTAAAGGAAGTTCATGATACGATTAATTCAAAGAAGCACAGTGAAACCGTCACAGATTACTTGGCTACATATAGGATTCAGTGGGAGTTCAGTCCTTCGGTGGCACCACATTTCAATGGGCTGTGAAATCGCTGAAGCGGCTGTGAAATTGCTGGAATTTCTCTTGAATCGTGTACTGCAGGAGACTCGTCTAATCTTCGAGGAGATGTCAACCTTGTTGTGCCAAATCGAAGGGATCTTAAACTCACTTCCGTTATGTGCGAGTGGTGAAGATATCGATAACTTCGTAATAACTCCAGGACATTTTTTAACCATGGGTGAACTAAATGCGCTACCAAAAGCCAATTTAGACGATAAATTGGTAACGACAGCAAAACGTTGGAAGCAAGTTCAATCCAGAGTAAATGGTTTCTGGAAAAATTTTTATAACGAATATCTCACTACACTACAACAACGTCACAAATGGTATACGAAACAATCAAATTTAGCTGAAGGAGATTTGGGCTTACTGAAGGAAGATAACATACAGCCAGGGAGATGGCCAAGAGGACGTATAGTAGAACTCCATCAAGGCAGTGATGATTTAATTCGATTGATTACCATAAAAACGGCAACCTCCACATTCAAAAGGGCGGTACATGAGCTAATCAAATTACCAGTCGAACAATCAGTATATTGAACGCAGTGTTTCAAGGCGGGCAGGATGTTTATGTTTTGCCCATTTCATCACTGTCCAGTTTGACTTGCTACTAAAAATTAAGAAAAATGTTATTTACGTAGTCATTTGTTAATTTGTTTTTTTTTTTTATGTAGATCGAAATTTGTAAGTCACCGATTATTTTGTGTTACCTTATATTGTATTATTGTTTGTATACTGGTATTGTACTGGCAATCTGTCGATTTATTGCAGTATACGTGTTGTTCTATGTAATTGTATACAAATAAGTAAGTCTCCAAATTATGAAACAAAAAAATGTTTTTCCTTCCTAAGTGGACATATTCCAGAACTTTCCTAAAAAATCATTTTAAAATCTCATTTTCATCTTAAATATCGAATTTCATCAAAATCGGTTAAGAAATCACCATGTTCCTTCCTAATTGGCCATATTCCAGAACTTTTCCAAAAAATTATTCTTAAATCCCATTTTCATCCTACATATCGAATTTCATCAAAATCGGTTAAGATCTCGCTGAGTTCCTCCCTAATTGGCCATATTCCAGAACTTTTCTAAAAAATCATTTTAAGTTTAAATCACATGTCGAAATATCCTGTTTTGAAATATCCAGTGTTGTACCATATCTCGTTTTGTACCTTATCACGTATTGAAATATCCAATTTTGAAATATCCAGTTTTGTACCTTATCTCGTTTTGTCAAATCCTATTTTGAAATATTCAGTTTTAAAATGTCCAGTTCTGAGCGGTTCCCAATATACATTCCACAATTGGTTCTTTTTTTGTTTTTTTGGGAGTTTGGATACGATCGACGTAAACATAAGATGAGTATTTTGGGATGAGTATTATGGGTCCTTAATTGGTGAGCTGAATCAATGTTCTTACAGCTAGGCAGATCCATATGTTATAGTTTACGCCTATAAATACCCTTTTATAGGCTCAGAACGCTCCTTCCTCCATAATATGCTCTGATAATTTTAATCGTCTGTATTGAGCCGGACTTGGAGAAACATTTTCTCGATGTCAGTTTTCATGACAATCTTGGGCTTTCTCTACCTTAATAGTATGTCGGCTAAGTCCTCTTTTAGTTTGAGACCGTTCATTATAACGTCGTTTAATGAGACGCCAGTCTCGAAGCTTGGTCGTTGTGCTGCCTGGCTTGGTAACACCATGATGAGGTATGTAATAGGTATTTTCAACGAGTCCATCTTCTGGTTTTCCTTGTATTAACACCATAGGGTCGAGCCTCTTCTCCTGGATCCTCCAAGCTTGACGTGATTGTCGTTAAATGGATATTATAAATCGTCTATCGGTGTGCCGCTTAAATGTTGTTTGGAATGCTTCTTCGACTTGGTTTTCTTCCTCCGTGCGGCTTCTTTCCTTAGTGATGCTGTCAACCTCTGCAAATATTTTTAGTTGTGCCTCGATTGGTTTTGTCGTCATCATGGTGAATGTTCTTACTTGGCTGTCCATGTTATTCATACTGCCGATTATACTCCATCTGAACTCGGTGTATTGTGCCATTGGTTCTCAATGGTTACCTTTGATAATGCTATTAGCTATTATTAATGGATAGTAGTCTGCACCAAGTATGATATCAATCGCTTGAGAAATATGTCAATATAGTGGATATAGTGTCAATATCTGCTTCCGGTAGTTATTGAGTTAGTTCGTTAACAAAACCTTTCTGACCGATACGTACGTTTCTCCAATTAGAATAGGAACATAGCTGTTTACGGTTAGTTCCCAGTGCTTTCCAACACTAGCAAAAAACACCCCTTGGTAGTTTGGCGAATGTAAATAACGTTTTACCCCAGAGCAGTAAGTTCCACCTTCAATTTCCTGAGCATTTCAGCATACAACATAGCTCTTTTTTTTTAAATCAAAGTCGCATCCGGTCGAGTTGGTCGTTTTCGTTTTGTTTTAAACTTTTCGGTGCTACTTTTTACCATTGTTGTTTATTTTCTACCGCTTCTTTCAGTTCACTTTCTGGCT
Source organism: Tipula confusa (assembly GCA_963556175.1). Taxonomy (NCBI): domain Eukaryota; kingdom Metazoa; phylum Arthropoda; class Insecta; order Diptera; family Tipulidae; genus Tipula; species Tipula confusa. The sequence goes on from OY744475.1 coordinate 132,000,028, forward strand.
CTAAAGCCGGCTCCAGATTTTACCACAATTTGTTGCTATGCGTTTCTTTTTACCCAACTGATGGCCAGTCTAGGGCGGTAAATCTGACTTCCTTTTAGCAGTGTCTGCGTAGAAACATCCATAGTTCCGCTTAATTCTTTTTCTTGATTAGTGGAAATTAAAGTGCGTGACCCAAATTTGGCCGCTCCTATTGATTAGCTGATTTTAAAGAACTTATAACATGTTTTGTTTTGGCAGTCAAGTTTCCTACTGCTGAAACTTTGCGGTCGTTGAATTTCGATGACTGGGAGCCCTCTCACTCACTGTCTAAAGCCGCTGGTACTGAGGTTCCAAATCACTGCTCCATAATTATATCGTTGCTCTCCCCTAATATTTTATACCTACTATACCAGGTTTTGTTTTAGCCCCAGAATTGAAACGGGTATTTTTAAGCTCCACATTAGTCAATCCCTTTGAACAGATTATTCCGCATCATATGCTAATGTCGGCGCTTCATCAAAAGATGTTTAAAAAAGAAACATTGCGATTATTTAGAAATTATTCCTTCAGGAAGAGAACTCAAGGAAGCCCTTAATGAAATATGCAGAACAGTTCAACGTCAAGGTTTTGAAGAAAAAATTAGGGGCATACGAAAATACGGGTCTGTATCTTCAAAAAGTAATATCCTGTCACTTAATCCTTTCATTGACGAACAAGAGATACTTCGAGTAGGATAGGTCGCATACTCAACAGCAATCTAGATTTCGAAGCCAAATATCCAACACTGCTGCCACCAAGCCATCATATAACGAAACTATTAATTGCAGATGCATATCTAAAAACACTACACGGAGGAACTCAATTAACTTTAGCCCACTTACGAACGGTTTATTGGTTTTTGTGATCATTTTCGGGCTACCATACCAAGACACAACTGATGGCAAACGTACTAAAAGAAAGGATAACTCCCTCACGTCCTTTCACGCAAACTGGAGTTGATTTTGCAGGCCCTATTCAAATGAGAGTCTCAAAAGGTAGAGTCATAAAAACATACAAGTGATATATAGCAGTATTTGTATACTGCTTAAACAATTTAAGTTTAATAACTTAAACAATTCACTTTGAAATTGTAAGTGGCCAGACCTCAATTGCATTTTTATTAAAAATATCTACTCAAACAATGGAACAAACTTCGTCGGAGCCCGATCCATACTAGAAAAAGAAAAACATGAAGCCATTAAACAAGCTACTCCACTGCTTCAAGAAATGCTAGCTACAGGCGGAACAACATGGCATTTCATACCGCCCTCAGCACTACATTTTGGAGGAATTTGGGGATCTGCAGTCAAATCAATGAAGTACCATCTCAAGCGAGTAGTTGGTGAGACTAAACTTACTTACGAGGAGTTGGCCACAGTGACATCTCAAATCGAGGCATGCCTAAATTCGAGACCTACAACGACAGTATCTGCAGATCCACAGGAGATGATACTAGCACCAGGTCACTTTTTAATTGGGGAGTCGCTAGTTGCTCAAGCAGAGTCAAACATACCGAAAGAAAACATTTCTCCTGTTCAGCGCTGGAGGTTAGTACAAAAACTTGTTCAACACTTTTGGAAGCGCTGGTCAACCGATTACTTAAATACCCTTCAAAAGTGAGAAAAATGGAACTTCCAACAACCCGAGGTGAACATTGATGATGTCGTCCTGATCAAAGAAGATAATATTCCACCTACAAGGTGGTCTCTTGGACGAATTGTAGAGCGCCATTCTGATAACGATAATTTAACGAGAGTAGTAACAATTAAAAACAGCAGTGGTGGTAAATTTAAACGTCCTATTACAAAGCTTTGTCTTCTTCCTATTAACGAATCAGCAACTGCAAAAAATAAGCCACCGAAGAAACTCGAGCAAACTGCTAACATTATTTATGCTATGCTTTGTAACAATGACAAATCTCAGCGAAGGAACAGCAACAATTGATGTTCCGTACATTTTAACTACCTTCACTCATGAACCCGGGATTTATTTCGGACATATTGGAAACATAATATTCACTAATAATCAATGGAAAATCATCGCATATTTTAATCTTACAATGTACTATAATGAATTAAATACATATTGGATCTGGGTGAGAAAATTAGACCATCTCTGTATAAATAGCACTAGTCAGAATGTTTGCTCGGCCATCAACAGCCAACTTCAACATATTCTATCAGATATCGAGTTGAAAAATGAGATTCTTCATCACGACGAGAAAAGCAACAGACAAAGGAGAGGTGCCATCAACATAATAGGAAACATAGCAGGTGATCTATTTAGAGTACTCGACAGCCGTGATGCAGAACATTACAACCAGAAGATAGGAAATACCAAGGTGAATCAACTTTATTTACTACAGCTAATCAAAAAACAAACTTCTATTTCTGACACCACCATCAATTTATTTAAATAAAGCGAAGCAGACAATACACCATTTGAAAATGTCCAACCAACGGATCAATGAGGAACTAAACGACCTTAGCAATGGGAACAGGTTCATAGCTCTGAGTATACATACGCTAATCGTCATGTTAAACTTCAAAGAAGTGCAGCAAACCTTAATCAATGCAATATTGGATACTCATAATAAGGCAATTAGCACAACTATTTTAACACCAGATCAACTTAAAACGGAACTTACCACAATAACACACCATATCTCGATAGACGTGATGCTTCCGAGACATCAGAACCCAAATCAAATTGTACCAATTAACGTCTTGTAAGGGTAGAATCAGTGGTGAACAAGTTATTTGTGAACTAGCAAATAGCATTTCCCACCAAAGAACATACCTTCATACAACCAGCAATGGATTATTTGGCGACAACGTTACATCGTGACCAGTACTACATGATTGACAGACATGATTTTCACCACTGTAAGCACACTGCCGACAGCTACATCTGTTACCAGAAAACAAAAGGACAAGTGGGTTCAGCTTAAAAACAACATCTGGCTATTTTCATTAGAGCACAAACAGGTAGCTACCGTAGTGTGTGAAGAAAAAGTGTTTTCGACAACTATACCGATAACTGGAAAAATTACACTTAAGCAAGGGTGTACACTAAAAGGTGGCTTGGTTACTTTACAAAGTCACAAAATAATGAATAGTAAAATTGACTTATCATTCTTGCCGATAGTTAATTTGTCGATTGACTGGTCATTAGATCGTTCAATTAAGCTACAAGCACCACCAAATGAAAGCAATTTTGTAACTCTATATGAAAAAATAGAAGAGCTGGAAAAGGCCAATCTACCAGTTTCAAATCATCATGTGCATCACTACATGACGATATACCTCATCATTCGACTTGCACTATTAGGAATTGCATAAGAACACCGCATAGGGACAACTATAACTTGATGGAACATGACAGTTTTGGTCCGCGAACTGTAAGATATAAGGTAAGATCAACAAAGCATTGTGGAAGCCTATCAATACTGGTAAAAAATTAATACCATTATATTTATTGTATTAAAAACTATTTTCATTTATCATTTGCTTTCAATATATAAAATGTAACTGGCGCACCCTTTTGACACAAAATCGAACTGGAACAATGAGAATCCTATTTAACACGTTGACCATTACTTTTCTTAATGATTTGTTTTCGACAAGACAAATTGTAAATATAAACAAACCTCACCCACAAATTTATTCTGTTCGAAATGCTTATCACTTTTTGTAATATTCTATTATTATTATTGCACCCACTCCCATCCCAAAACTAATTTCCTAATTGATTGTGTACGACTCAATAAAGGAAATTAATTTTCCATTAAGTTTTTATTACATTTTTACGCGCGTATTCATGATTGCTGTACTACTACTGTATATGCATTCATTCATTCATGGCATGACTTTATTTCCTCATACACCTGATAGTTTATGATTTTCGAGAGCTCATGACTTTTTATGATAACGAATCAAGTATATTGGCGCGATACCGTACTTATTGTGGCACTATGACAAGCACAAAATTAAAATTTTATTTTATTATCATTCAATGCTGTATTGTATTAGTTCGCGATAATAATTTGAGTTATAAATATTACTATTGACTTACAATTCATGATTTCCATGATAAGACAAGACCTTGAAAGTATTATTTGTATAGCATATCGCCGCGTACTCGTATCAAAGAAGTGTAAAGTGGAAATTATGATAGGACGTTTTATTTTGACGCCTATATTTGGGCTTGTGTGCATGTCTGTTTTCATCACTGCTGGTGACACTATCTATTTCAAGGTCAACGTGGAGACCAGTATGAAAAACGTACCAAAGAGCTTTGACACTATCGCTTGGTTTTGAAATCTTTGGATGATGTTCATATGTTTATTATGCACTTTTCCACAGTTTGTTGCAGGAGTTATCATGCCACTATCCAGTTTTGCAAGCCTCTGAATGGTTAATCCAGAAGGTCTTTTTAGCTTTTTAGCCTCTTATTTCCTTGCGCGATTGGATATTTACTGCTTCCCTCTTGTTTCTGCCACCCTGTTTCTTCTGTTATTATTTAGTGACTCTCAGATATAAATAAAATTCCAGATCACATAGATTTACATATAACAAAAGCAAGATCCACCAACTTCATTAACATTGACGATAAAAATTTTTATCCAGGTTATATCCGTCACCGTTTTAAATACAACCACTACCAGTCAACAAAACAAAATGCACTAAGTAATAGCTTAGTTTCCTCTAGTTTTTGCTTGACGGAGCTTTTTCGCTTAATATATGTACTACGCCAAGAAGCTGGGGAAGTTATAGCCCCGAAAAGAAATTGAATGGAATAGAACATAAATTATCATTAGGCACATGAAGGATGTATTGGTGTATATCTTCAAAATTATTTGTTTTTTATTTTTATATTTTATTTCAAGGCATACTTCGCTCATCCAACTCAGAACAACTAAAGGGCTAGTTATATAGACGAAAACGAAACTGACAATGAAATGAAATGAAACTAAACGACGAAAGAGTAGTAATTATATAGCTGAATTAATGAAATCATTTTTTGACATTTTGACATTTGTAAATTTTTTGTGTACGAAATAAATTTGTTTTCTTAAATAAATATCAGTGATTTTAAGAGATATTAATATATAAATAATGGATTTGGATTTTTATTTATTACTAGTCGAAAAAATAAAAGTAAGAAGACATCGACGTGTACGGCGTTGGGGTGTTCGTCCTCTAAAACTATCTAGAGAAAAAATGGAATTTTTTAAAGTTATTTTTCAAAAAATGAAGCAGGAAGACCCAGAACAATTTTTTAAATATATACCCTTATGACAGCCGACATGTTCGATTTTGTGTTATTATTATTAAAACCGAAACTTAAACGGTTATCGGAAAAGGCCATTTGCCCGAAAATGAAACTGACTGTGACATTAATATAAGTGAATTTATTATATGTAGATAATACAAATATTATCATATAAAAAGGCAAACATTAATCAAAATTCATTTAGTTACCTATCACAAGCAGACTCGGTTTAGTCAGTGGCATGGTGCTACCATCTTGGCAAGACAACGGTCCAGCAAATTGTTTTGGAATGCTGTATCTGCTTGTACGAGTCACTAAAAGGTTCGTTTCTTTCACCGGCTACAGCTGAAAAATGGAAAAAAATCGCCGAAGATGTCAAAACAAAATGGAATTTTCTAAATTGTGTAGGAGCTATTGATGGCAAACATATTATCATCCGTCTGCCACCAAATTCCGGATCAGAAGTCCACAATTATAAAAGTTTTTATTACATTGTAATGTTGGCAGTTTGCGACTCGAATTATAACACTATAATGGTTGATGTTAGGTTCTCCGGCACTGAAAGCGATGGTGGTGTCTTTAAGCGTTCGAAGTTCGGACAGTCATTAATTTCAAAAAAATCAAATCTACCTGGCCAATGAATGCTTTCAAATACTGAAATAAACTTTCCATTTAGTTTGTTGGTAAGTTGATCATAAAAATTATATTTATTGTATAACAAAAACAATTTTATTTCAGGAGATGCGGCTTTTTCGCTAATGAAAAATTTAATCAGGCCATTTCCTGGAAACTTTTTGCCCAACGCTAAACATATTTTTAATTATTGCCTGTCACGCGCTCGAAGAACCATTGAAAATGTTTTCAGGATTTTGACTGCTAGATGGCGAATTATCCTTATACGACTCTACATTTACGGCCGGTGAATGCGACTCACATTGTTCTTGCCACAGTGTGTTTACACAATTTTATTAAATATCACGAGACAAACCGTACAATGATTCAATGCGATGTAGTGCTAGAAAATGGCGACATGTTGATAGGTCAATGGAAAAATGATATAAAACCTCTAACTTCTGTTAGTCGGTTGGGGCAAACTCGTTCAACCGATATTACCTACAGGTTGAGGAACAATTTGTAGGATTATGTGAATAACATTAGAGCAGTTTAATTGCAATCAAAAAATATTGAAATCAACTAATTCATTTTTACAAATAAAACAAAACTATATATACCTAAATTAAATTTTATTTAGTTAAATTTTTTGTCACTAAATAATTGGTTATAAAGCCAATAGCCTCATCTTGATCATATTTTGGCATTTGTTTTAAATAAGTTTTCACAAATGTACAAAAATGTTCAATATGAGTTTCTACTGGAGTTACATTATCACTTTCACATTTTTTTATTATTAATTCTAAAATTACTGACATTTCCGTATTACTTTATTTCGTTTGGCGGCTATTGTTGTGGTTGTATTATTTGAATTGTCATTTGTATTTGATGGTTCCCCGTCCTCTTCATAATCCAATTCGATGAATTCATCAAAATTTGAAGAATCATCGAGCATTGCAGGGGTCTTTTTTGGCTATAATTTTCTTCAGTTGAGCAAGCAAACCATAAATACATTAAAATTTTTAAATTAATTTAAAAAAATTGCTTACACATTATTTCTAGCACAATCCTTTAAAAATAAAAGACTGTGGAAGTGGCTCCAACTAGGAACTATACAGCTTCCACTACTAGACTGTTGGTTCTACTTTTTAACTCCTTTTGGAATTTATCCCTGAGGTATGTCCACTTCTTTTTAACTTGAGATGGGTCTAAAATATATCATACATATTTAAAAAAGAAATTTTTAATTATCATATTATATTACCTGTAATACCCAACTTCTTGGAGATTTTAATCGATATTTAGTCCTTATACTTAGAATTTTTGTACTTGATATTTCTTTTATTATATAATTCTGGATATTTTTGGACATTTAAAATTAATAAGTCAATATTCTCTTCTATTGCGTCGGAATCCATTTTTTTATTTGAAACTTTTGATTTGACATAAGTGCTAATAAGCATAACAAAAAAAAACCGGTAACGTATAACCGCAAAAGGCGAAACGAATGGAATTGAACTGAATCAATTTTTCTGTTTCGTTTCATTTCGTTTCGTCTAAATAACAAGTCTATATGTTTTCTTGTTTTCAATTCGTTCGTTTTGTTTCAGTTAGTTTCGTTTTCGTCTATATAACTAGCCCTTAACTAACTAACTAACTCCTTTCATTTATTTCTTTTATTCATATATCTTGTTTACTATGATTCACATATTTGTATTCAAATTTATAAACTGATACAGATCAGCTTTATCTGACATCAACGAGGACCGCGACGTTGCTAAGCTTTGGCTTCGCTATTTGTCTCCAAATCAAATCATCCACATATGCACATATGCCCTATCATTTGAGTGAACCTTTCTAACGATATAGGGTCCTTTTAACTTTGGAATAAGTTTAGAATAGTTTCCTATGGCATAGATACAGTCGTTCCAAATAAAGTAATCGTCGTAAAAAAAATGTCAAGAGGAAAATCGAAAATTTCAAGCGGAAATTTAAAAGTTCTAAGAATAACAAAGCAACCGGCCATTTCAAACGCTCGTTGAGGGCCAAAATAAAATGGACGAAAAACTTTTTAAACTGTCTACTACTCTTGAAATAGAAGTAGAAAAATTACAAGAGGCAATTAAAACTGAGATTCTGGAAGTTAAACCAAATTTTCAACAGGTTAAAAGTTAACAAGTTGAACAGAAAATTCAAAGTCTGGAAAATGGAGTTACTTGAATGGAAAGTAAATGAAACAACGTCGCAAGTAGTCCAACATGTTCAATTAGTCAAATGAAAGCTTTCAACCTTTGATGGAACAACTTCGTTTAGCATATTTAAGCTATAATTTGAAACAGCGGCTACCATAAATTGTAAGAGTAAAGAATGACGCGTTGCATCGTTGATTTAAGCATTAAAAGGAACTGCAGCTGAGGCTCTATAGATCGTTCCATAAAAGGAGCGAGGTGATTACGGCAGAGTAATGCAAATGTTGGAGCCCAAATACAGAATAGAGTTAAAAGTTCGATATAAAAAAACTGAGGAATTACTACAGGCGTATGGACAGATATCGAGAGGTTGGTGCCTCTAGTACATTCCAACATTACTCTAGATTACATGGACAGAATCAAGATCGATGCATTCATTAACGGTGTACGAGATGTTGGCACTATAGAAGAACTGTAGTGTTGTCTCCAAAAAAACGTTCGCAGAAACCATCGCCTGCGCTTAACCAATTCATTAAACCGCCAATCAAGATCCGGAAAATTGAGATAGACGAACCAGCGATTATAAACGACAACACCATTTCAAAGATATCCACCGAAAGGTCAGATGCTGGGATTATGACAAGATGGGTCACATCTTAAGGGATTATGTAGAGTGGCGAAGAAAATGGGCAACAACAACATCGCTAATGTATGGCAGGCCAAGGGAAGAAGTTGAGAGATGGGCCAACGAAGGACACCACAACATAATACTCCATACCACACCACAACATAATACTCCATAACCTCCAACCCTATCTCAAGATTTGCAAGAGGTGGAGATAATATAAGCACCAAAGGAGATAATGATGGAAGAAACTGTCTTATCACGCTGGATACAGATGCACAAAGAACAATCGTGCGTAGCGACGCAAAGGCGAGCAAGCCAGTTCGAAAATTAAGGTTACAACCTGCTACCGGTGAAAGTGCGGTAATCAAAGGCAAGAAAGTAGTTTGGTTACGAATCGAGAACAACAAGTTTCACCATGAAGTGTTGATAGCCCCTATTGTAGATGAGGTAATGTTGGGTATGGGTTTTATGAGAGCGAACAGATTTGTTTTGAATATTGGTCCAGGCGTTTTAAGTTACAACAGCATATAATTGCCTCTGCAAATAAACGATAGAGATGCAGCGATAAGACGAGTTATATTGGGCCACCCAATGCAAAGACAGTTGTATGGGGAAGATTGAAAGGAGGTTCTGGGACAAAAAGAGTGTGCGTTGTAGAAGCAAGTGATGAAGAGAACAAAGTTAGAAAAATTAACTTTGGGAAAGCCATAGTACTAACCAGTTAGAGACTGAAGAATTCCAATTCGAGCTTTAATTTAACAGAAAAGACAAAAACAATAAAGAACGGGACTATCATTGGAAAATGTGAGGTGGTCTCCACAATAGTGAAATGTGACAAATCAAATCCAAATGTACAGGCTAAGGAACAATGGCAGCGGAAAACATTTGAAGATCTGATACAGAAATGGACACCGCAACAGAAACAATCAGGAAAAGCGTTAGTAGAAAAATACATGGCCATTTTCTGCAGTGCTCCAGATGCCAATACGTCAGGCTCCGAGAAGATTACCATTAGCAAGCAGACGAAGGTAATGGTAACCAAAATGAAAACATTAGGGGTTATTGAGCAATCAAGCAGTCCTTGTAGCTTGCCAATGGTACTGGTGGAAAGGAAAGCTGGCGGTCTAAGATTCTGCGTCGATTATAGAAAGCTCAACACAGACAACTAAAAGAAGGATAGTTTCCCTTACCAAGGGTCGACAACACATTGGATACATTAGCAGAAGCCCGTATATTCTCGACACTTGATTTGCGGATATTGGCAGGTGGAAGTCACAGATGAGGATAAAGAAGCCAGCGTTCATTATATTCAATGGGATAGGGCAATTGATTGTTCTGCCTTTTGGCATATCATAGTGTATCTGCGGATGATTTGATATAGTAATGGGAAAATACTTTAATGAGCCCCTGAGGGATTTGAAGGAACTATATTCGAGAGGATTCAATCAGCTGCGCTAATGGTAAGTCCGAAGAAATTTACATTGATCTGGGATGAGGTTAAGTATTTGGGGCACAAAACAGGTACATACAGAATACACACGGATAAGAGAAAGATATCAGCCGTAAAAGACTGGCCCAGACTACAAAATCTACACTAATTAAGAAGTTTTATTGAACTTTGTATTTATTATGCATGAGGTGACCAGAAAAAACAAGGCACGAGTGAACCGGAAAGCAGGAGGGCGCATTCAAAGGGAATGCCTTAAACATTTCCATAAATACCTCTATTGTCAATCATTCCATTTAAGAACAAATCTACGATGTTAAGATTAACCATCCTAACCTCACACGAAAACGCCGATGGCTTTATACTTATGTATCCCGCACCCGCTATACTAAAGTCTGAATACATTGCAAATATCTACAGACTAAAATTCGTCAAGTTGCGGATCAGATCCTATGTCATGTTTGTCTAATCAAATCCTTACATATTTAATTGTCATTGGACGTATACATAGACGTATTAGGGCACTTGTGCATCCGTTGGTTTGGCTTTAGAGATCAAAAACCTGATACGGAATCGAAACTGATTGATCCCAATTATTGAAACACTTATAGGGCCACTTACCACCTGTAAAAACATAATTATTATTTACAACTAATTAAAGCTGAAAAATGAGTATAGTAGAGTCTTAATTATCTGTGATGGTCGGAACCAAAGACAACTAGGATAAGTGGATTCTCAAATAATCCCAAAAACCAAAGTAGAGGTGATTATTTTTTTGTTCTGATATTTCGGCACTCGGATAAACAGTACTCGGATAATCGAGACTCTACTGTAAACATGATAAAATGATAGACATATGAATTTGATTCTTTTGTATAGTTGCTGAATATTTACCGATTCATGTGCACTATTGAAATAGAAATGCGTTCGAATCATATGTAACTTTACACGGGTACAGTCACATTAAAGTATTTATAATTAATAATTTGCATGCTTAAATACGGAAGTACATAAATCACCTGCAAGTCATACCAACAACACAAACACAAAACGTGTGTCAAACTAGAAAAGGTAAATTGTTTGGCTTCAGTTTTGCTACCATACAAATATATTCATAATTACACAAATCGAACAGACTTAGGTAATAAATAATTTTCATGTGCATTTTGATGGTGGACTGGTCGAGGTAGTCTTGTAAACTAAAACAAAAACATTAGCATAAATATTACAGTACATTATGGTGGTGGTATAATTTACTCGCGTGCCTGTATAGTTCCTACTCGTGTATATGAAAAAAATACGTGACGGTTGCCGACTGAGAAATTTTTGCAGTTGAGAATAACCTTGGCATTTTGTAACAAATTGATCAATATTTTGACAGAACTAAACGAAATATTCTTAGTATGGATTGTTTTGAATGTTAAAAATATTATAACTGACAGATATACATCATATTACTTCATATTATAACGAAAATTCGTTTAATTTCTTAAGTTTAAACACCACAATCATATTGGGCTTACAGGACATATTATCGCCCTTTACTAATATCTATTACACGATATTTTAGTCCTTTTTTTACAATTAGCGATCATTGTGTAGGTGATCAGTGGTCACCCAAACGAACGATTTTATACACGGTCATGCGTGGACTGTGGCGTGCTACTTAAACTGCTTAACTATTAAAAATACAAATTTGAACACCCCTTTTATAGTTTGCATTAAATCACTCTATAAAATCTAAGGTAATCGAGGTTATGAACTAATCCCTAAATTACTTGTTTAATGGTTTAATTGAATAATTGTATGTACTGTACGTATAATTTGTTAGGTATGTGTAATCGTTTTGTTGAATGAATCATAAACCAAAATTGATTTTACATAAACGGTGTAGTCCAAGAGTTCACATCAAACATTTGTTTCGGAAATTTTAGAAACTGGCGCAGTGATTAAACATGGACGTTTACACCTCCTATATGGAATTGGTTAACTCATAAATATGAACTCGTTAATAATTTTAAACCGGTAAATTGATGATTGCTGACTTTAATGCTATATTACCGGCTTATGTGAAAACATTGTTCTTTAACTCTTTCTCCCCAAAGAAAGAGATAAGACTGATGTGCTTCAGAATTTTATAAAACTTTATCGATCGACTATAGAAAATTTAGAGCAGTTTGTGTTTATCAAAGTTATGTAAAACAATCACCCTTTGATAGTTTTGTTTATACAGGTATTATATACTACGTAATAGTGTAAACAAACGTAGATACTATATTTAATAGTATCCTGCGGTTGGTTTAGTTTGATTTGAAGTTGAGATAAAAAAGACAATTATTAGATGTTTTAATGTATTTAGGGGATGCCACCATCAAACAATTTCAACTATAGGCCCATTATTACGTTTAAAACATTTTTTATTAAATAATTTAGATCAAACATTAAATATTGCTGGCTATACCTCAATTACAAAACCATAAAATATAAATAATAATATATATTGGTATTAGCACAAGTATTAGCAATGGTATGTATATTGTATCGCATCGTGTCAACAGTTTGGTGTTTATTTCGGGCCGGCTTCATATTGTCCTAGGCAAGCAAAAGTAAACAAGTCATTCTCTGCGCCGGAAGAGCTATCGATGGCCTCAAATGAGAAAACTTTCTTCACAGTAATCGAACCAGTGCACTCGATTTTTTATTTTTTTTAATTTAATCTTGTTAAAATTTCATTAAATTTGTTTATGATTACCTTTCGTTGTCTATTAAGTTGTCCATTTGAGAAAGATGTCAAACGTCTCAAGTGCCACACAATTCACCAGTAAGAGTTCGTAGATGTTTGAATGATTTTGGGCCACGAACTTTGACCAAAATAGAGCAATACAGTTGTTGTTGCTTCGATGGGCTGTGTAAATGCGACCTAATGCATGAGCGAAAAATAAATTTGATCTTCCATTGTCCACAGTCGATCGGTGACAATACAGTGGATAACCGTCATTTTCGGTAATTGATTCCGAATTACTAATATTCCGGTTACCGCTTCGAATATTTTCCGGCGAATATACACGAAAAATAGATATTAAATATTTCACAGAGTATACATGAATCATGTTCTTAGTAACAGCTACATGCGAACCTGGATCTTCTTTTTCAACGGGAATTTGCCGCAATGAACATATATTTAGTTCGCTAATTATAAACATACGACACGGCTACTTGAACGTATGCATGAATAAGTAACGGACTTCCGATGTACGTTACTAGGAGGTTCGTCTTTCGACCGACATTCTATGCGTTTTCTTTTAGCATTGATGGCACCTCGAAGGTAAATATACTCTTCAGAGTAGTGTTTTGCCAGAAAGTTGTTGCCAGAAAGTTGTCAGAAAGTTGTTGAAAAACTGAAAAACTGATTTTTATAGAGAGTGATCTTTTATGAAAAAAAGAAAGAGTGAGAAAGAAATTTTAATAATTTGTTTAGTTTCATAATGCAGCCAACCAAAAAATCATCATAATGTTAATGCCTGCTCATTCTGTCTTTAGTATTATTAGATATATTAATTTCGAACACACTACTACTCGCAATTTTTCATATCGGTTTTGTTTGTCTGTGTCAACGAAAGATAGAAGACAGCTTATAATAGAGAGTAAGTTAGAGAATGTTAGAAGACAGCTTAAAATATTCACTATGAAATATTTAACAAAATAAAAAGACAAAACAAATATGAAGGCGTGACTAGAGAATATGATGAGAACAAAACAGTATAATATCAATGAAATTAGGCAAAACAACAATGTTGATCGTGCAATACGTAGGGATTCGTTTTTTCTCGATTGTATTTCATAGAATTGGTAGTAGCTAAACCAGCACAAATGTTTATACAAGCCGTGCTGTAAGTTTCGTACGCATATACACTAAAACAAACCGTTCACTTCAAAATTAGTATTAGTAAAAAAAAACGTATATAAAATGCACTCACACTCAATTATAATATAACAAAACGAACTGTTGTATTGCGTAAGTATTGTGTTTTGTCTTTATACAAAACCAACACTATTGTATATTATACAAGCCATGAAGCTTGGCTAAGTAAAACATATTATGACTACTATTTGGCTATGTGTTAGTGAATTTGACTACAGTAAAAATCGAAACAAAAAATTATATTTCGCATTGTCCATTCTACTCTAAATTTATAGTATATAGTATAGTATATAATGAAGTAAATAATAATAACAATACTTCTCTCTCTCGTTAAATAATAAATTTGTTTTTTGCTTTGTCATAAAGAGCGCAACATACTGTTGTTCCATCATTCGTATTCATTTTTTATTTACATCAAAGCATATAATGAAAGTATATACAAATTATACTACGTCACAACACTTATACTTAGGTACAGTAGTCACTCTTTGGCATAAGTAACGCAACTTCATGGCTTGTATATACATTTGTGTTGGTTTTGCTTTATAACAAAACCCTTTTTACTACAAGCCGCCTTGTAACTTTCGTTGACACATATTCTCATATATTTTTAAAATGTATTAGTGGAAATATATACTTTAGATGTGTTAGTAACTTTCAAAATCCATATATAAAAAATTGTAATTTTCTCTTTAAATAACGCACACCATTACCATAATTGAGTATTTTTCACACACACTATTAACATAATTGAGAATATTTCTCTCTACTTGTGGTATTAAACGTCAATTTTTATTTTATTTGTTAAGCGAATGATGTGAATTGTAAAATTTTCAAGTTACATTTATTAATTATTTTAATATAATATATAATATATTTTTATATTAATATATATTGTAATTATTTATTTCTATTAAAATTTATCGTGCGGTGTAATTAGTAATATATACAGTGTATACATAATAAAAAATATAAAAGTTGAGGTTATGTAATTTGTTTTTGTTTTTTGTTTTTTGATAATTTTTACTCTCTTTTCTTAATCTCTTTTGTATTGGTATGTGAATGTTTCTTTTTTTTATACTATAATCGCGATCATATCCCACGATCATAACACGATTTTTACTTACAATACAATCAAAGTATATATTTTTGTATAGCATGAGTATGCAAACAATACGGCTTGTAGTAAAGAGGGTTTTGCTTTATAAATCAAATAAAAACTCATGCAAAGCAACAACTAAGTTGTCGTTTTTTATTTTATTTGGTTGTTTGTGATTTTGGAGTAAATAAGCGGAATATGTATATGTAGCAAAACCCTCTCTATTATACAAGCCAAAGCCCTCTTTATAACAAGCCGTATTCATCGCATACTAATGCTACCTAATCATATGAACATAAGAATGTATTCTAAGTAAAAAACGCGTCGAATATAGTATAAAATGAAATAAACATTCGTATACTATAAAACAAAAGAGAGTAAAAATTGTGAAACAAAATTTAAAAGGCAAAATTGATGTTATCTCTTTCCTATACAAAACACAAATAACAAAAAACGAGACGAACAAATTCTCATTTATCCATAAATATTAAATAGTGTGCGTAACTTAGAGATAAAAATGCTAAATAGTGGTAGTAGGAATGAGAAAATTATACATTTTTTGGTATGGATTTTCATAGCACCAATACACTCAATTGTGTACATAGGTTTTGTTTATCTGTGTCAACGAAAGTTACAAGACGGCTTGTATAATAGAGAGGGGTTTGAGTGGTACAGCACGTCTTGTATAAAATATTTGTGTTGGTTGTCTAGTGTAATGAGGCTTTGTGAATGTATGCGATAATACATCGATATTGATATGATATAATATATTTCCACAAGAGTTTAGATTTTAAAAAACGATATTGTTCTTATTATATATCGCGATTCTAATGGGAAAAACGAATCCCTGCGTATTACACGATCAACATTGTTGTTGGTTTTGCCTAATTTCATTAATATTATACTGTTTTTTTCTCACCATATTCTTTAGTCACGCCATCATATTTATTCTCTTTTATTTTATTAAATATCAACTTATCTAATAATACTAAGGATAGAATGAGCAGGCATTAACATTATGATGGTTTTTCGGTTAGCTGCATTATGAAACTAGAAACAAATTACTGAAATTTTGTTCTTACTCTTTTTTGTTTTATAGAAGATTCTTCTCTATTTAAATAATCATTCTCTTTGCTAGAAGTTTGAGTTACAAATTATTTAAATCATTGAATACTTCTCTGAAGAAACACATACTTCGTCTTTATCTACATGAAAATTTCGAGATTGCCGTATGATGGATAAAACAAATTTAGTTAGAAGTATCCTAAGAACTAGGATATCCAGAATAAGATAAGCTAAATCGGGAATAGCCAATGGATTAACTAGTTTCTGAACAGTTTCTAATTTGTTTTGTTATTTGTTAATTTAGGCAGCAACTTGATAACATATAATAAAACAAATTGGAAACTGTTCAAGAAACTGGTTAATCCAAAATAATTTGCATCTTTAAGTCCCAATGGAGGTTATCATTTCTTAGGTACCATAGTACATTTACAAAACTTTGTAATAACATTTGTAAAACTTTGTTTTGGAATGGTTGTATTACTTTCACATTGATCTGCTTAGTGCAACCTTAAAGCTGTATACCGTAGGTCCATATTGGTTTAGAATAACAACAATTTATTATGGAGTGGTATCTCGAAATTCCTAGCACAAACCAGTACATTTGTCTGTATTTGATGTTAAGCTCTTCTTTTTTTTGGACATGCTCTTTCCACTTAAGCTTAGCGTCAACTGTCATGGCTAGATATGTGGCTGTATTTTCATGTGGAACTTGCTGTCAGTTAATTTCCAATTGTAACCATTTTATTAGTGTGTTTGTAAAGTTAACATGAATTGATTTGGTTTGATTTAGCTGAATTTGCCATCTCTTTGTCCAGTTTCTCACTATGTTAGGTACTCTTTGCACTTTTCTCGTTGCGTCTTCGACATTATTACTAATTGCTAAGATTGCAGTGTCATCAGCAAATGTTGCTATATGTAAATTTCATCTGTATTTGACAAATTTCTCGTGTATAATATATACAAAATTGGACCTAAGGCACTACCTTGTGGTACTATTGCTGTTATTTTCACCAATGAAGAGTATTTGATCCTCATTTTTTACCCTAAAATCTCGCTCAGCTAAATATAGGATTTTACAATCCGATAAAACTGCTTTGGTAGATCTCGATGTAGTTCACATTCTAGTCCTCTGTACATCTTCAAATATGTCTGTGGTTCTGTGAACCTGTCCTATAATCGAATGTTTTTCTCTGATACCGAATTCTGGAAAGAAATAAAACTTCTTTTTTCTATGATTAATTTGAGTCTCTTAAGCAGCAATTTTGCAGATAATTTAGAAATGGTTGGAAGCAAAGAAATCGGTCTATACGATTGTTGCGTTAGGTAGTTTGTTTCGTTTTGGTATCATTATCACTTTTGTCACTTTCCATTAGTGTGGAATTAGTTAAGTCAGAACGCTGCATTAATTATTTGAAGTTGCTTTCGTTTACCTTTTACAGGTTTCCTTTAACTATTTTTCCTGTAGTTAGATCAAAGCCAGGAAATTTTTTTGAAGTTATTGATTTCAACTTTTAACTCTTGTAAGGATATATAGGTTTTATGATTTGGATGTCGCTTTTGTTCTTTTGACCAGTAAAGGTAAGCCAATAGGGTAATTAGGAATCGATTCACTCTTATTTTCTTTGATTAAAAGTTTAAGTTTATTACTAAGATAGTTGAGGATCGTTTTACTTTGTAGAGCCCGATTCCTCTGCCATGTTTTTCGTGCTTTATGTTTTTCTCTATTCAATTCACTAACTTCCAATCGATGCACTGAGAGTCAAAATTACAAGAGAGTGATTTGACGATAGTCCTTCACTATGTCTTGATTCAAACAATTTTTTCGACCAATTATAATGATTAAAAATTAAATGAAACTATGGCGACGAAAAACTTCGTCATTTTTCTTCAATGTGACTGGCTGGTAAAAATATTACATCATCATGTTGATCTGACATTTTTTGTGCATGAGAATGTCACCTAGACTTAGTTTTTATACATTCTCGCGCCGCCATGCTTGGTCTTTTTAACTGTTCTTTGTATGCTTGGCCAGGTTCTATAACCTGTTTCCATCCCTGCCACGTGGAGGCGCATACATCTTACTATCTAGCCTCGTTGTCTATATTTGCTCGTATGCATGTTTAATGCACAGTCTGGTGTTCCTTGCGCGGGAACTTGACACTATCTATTAGTAAAAACAGTGTCACAGAGCCGTTTAAAAGCCGTGATGTTTCTGGGCATCATCAATATCAGTCTACTAGCTGGCGACTCGGTTCGTCGTCATGGCCACACTCGCAGCTGCTGGTTTCGCTTATGTGGAACCTATTAAGGTAGGATGTTATTTTACCATGCCCAGTTAATATCTGTGTAAATGGTGCATTTACCTCAAGCCCTTTGTCTAACATTTCTTCGATGTTTGGAAGCACCTGCCTTTTGAGCGAATCAATAAGGTGTTTCAATTTGTACTTCTTATGTACCATGTGCCCGTATGTAACACTTATCTTCTTTCTAAGTTTATACCTTGCAACTCTTTCCTGTAGTAGTATATCAATTGGTATTATACCAGCTAGAACAGGAATTGCATCGGTTGATACAGTTCTGTAAGCCTTAGTAATACCAATAAAGATTCCCCTTTGTGCAAATTAATGTTCTTCGGTGGTAACATTTCATTCTGTCAGCCCAACCAGCACAGCCATATGTAAGTAGTGCAACCACTAGGCTTTCGTATATAACCTTGAGCATCTTTTGTTTAAGACCCCAAGTTTCTTTAGCTACTCTTCTTAGTGCATAGAACACTTTTTACTGCTTTTTGCAATCCTTTTGACATGCGATAAAACTCTAAGCCCTTCGTCAAAATCTACACCAAGCCATTTTACAGTTTTGACCATCTTGATCCTCGCTCCCTTCACAGACACCAAAAGTGGTCTTCTGATATCGAGTGATGAGCTGGATCATTACTGTTTTGGCAGACGAAAGTTCCATTTTATAGCTGCAACACCAATCGGTCATTTTGTTAATAGTACTCTGCGCTACTTCCTGAATACTTTGTCTCGAGTTTCCAATAAATGCTACTTCTTGGATCTGAAGACGATGTTCCAAAGGTGTGGGCCCAGAACGGACCACTGTGGACACCCTTTGGTCACACTTTTCTGAAGTGTGCCAAATTTTGTGACACCAGTTGCAAATCTTTCAGAGAAATAGTTATTAATGATTGCGTAAAGATTTGCTGGATAGCCAATCTTTTTTAACTCAATCATAATACAAGGCCACCACAGATGGTCAAAGGCTCCACATAGGTCAAGGAATATTCCAATAACATATTTTTGTTCAGACTGTTTGACTATGTTGATCATTCTCACCATAGCTTCCTCTGTTAACCGATTCCCCCTAGATCCGAAATGTTTATCGCTGTACCTACCACTACTCTCAAACACGTACATTAACCTGCCAGTAATTACTTTCTCGAGTAATTTTCCCCAAACTGGTAGTAGCATGATTGGCCAATAGAATTTTGCCTCAGTGGGATCTCTTTTACCGCCCTTCCTAATAATAATTACTTTGCCGTTTTTCCACGCTTTCGGAAAACCCCTGTTTTAAGACATTCGTTTAGAAAGTGCGTGATACTAGGCCCTATTGTAGATACTAGGCCCTATTATCGAGCCCGGGTGCTTTTTTCTTTTTAAATGGGATTATTGTGTTCGTAGTATCCTCATTACTGAATTCTTCCACGTTGCAAGTTATTGGTGCTACAAATCTTTGCGCTCTTAGATATTTATGCGCTTCTGTGTCACTTGTCTCAGTGTCATCGGGAAGCAGTACACCTAACAAACATTTTGTGGTATCCTTTTAACAAATGGTTGTCAGTCCATCACTGTTTGTTAGGGTGCTTAAAATTCTGGAGTTTTTAGTTTTCCAGTAATGTATTTATAAACGAAGCGCCATTGTTCTGCATTACCATGCTCTGTAATGAATCATTCTAGACTAAGTTGGCTTGTCTTAGTCACATTACTAATCACTAATGTATTCATTACGAAATGCTTTGTAACGACCTTTCTTTAGCAGTCTTACTACGGGATCCTTCTCTTTTCATATACCTTTCGCATTTGTTCCTTTTTTTATGGTTAGCGTGTTATTTCACCAAGGTAATTTTCCTTTGTACGCAGGTATACTTTTGTCACAGATACTGATTATTGAGATCATGATTCATGCTTCTATTACATCAACATCCTCTTTTGATGCGCATGTTTTACTTTCTGACCATCCTTGCCAAGATGTTTCCAATAAGGACCCATTGCCATTATGTGCGCTTATAGAATTTGAAGTTAAGACAATAGCTCTATATGATCACCAGAAGTCCAGTCTTCTTTTACTCTCCAGTTGGTAACTATCCTCAACAACCCACCACTCTTAAGTGTTAGATCGATATTTAATTCACCATTGTGGCAAAAGGTGCTTGGCTGACCTTCTTTGTTTATAATAAACAAAGACTCTTCTTGCGATAAACTCTTCAACTAAGGTAGCGTTGAAGTCGCCAGTAATGATAATTAGAGGTTTTTGAGTACTTTCATAATTCTTTCGAGCCTATTGATGTAATCCACTGAGTCATTAGAGTATTGAAAGTAGATACTGATTAGATAAAAATTAGCCAGAGCAGATCTTACTTCAACACATGCACAATGTGAGTCACAGAATTGTGAGACCCTCAGTACCTCTAGATCATTATTAAAGATTGGCATCTTTAATCACCCACTCATTATTTAGCCATATAGGGTTCTTGCCTACAGGCTATATCAACCTTCTTATCATGTGCGCATTGCCTATGATAAAAAATTTTGTTAGTATTAATCCACAAAACGTATTTTTGGCGTTAAAATCACCGCCAATGAAGAAAATTAAACCCTAATGATTTATACAACGAAATTAGTCCTCATTATTTAGATGAAGCCAAGCAGGGCAATAAATTGGGGAAACATTGTCTCCTTTTTCATCATTTAGTTGAACATTGATAGTGGCTACTTGCATAATTTCTTTTTCAACTTTTATTCCTTCAGTGATTTGAACACCTTTTGCATGTTACATTTTTTCTTTCTTGAGCATTTTTGCTGCATGATCAAATTTTTAATCCATTGCCTATCAGGTCTTTTATTATATCTTCCTTTGAACAAGTTGGTCGGAGGCTCTCATAGCTATAATTTTAATTAGGCAAGCTTTCTTATCTTCATATGAGTAAACCACTCACCTCCATGACTTTAACTTTTACGTCTCAGAGTCAGATGTATTCATGTTTCATACATCGTTGTTAAGTTTTGCAAATTCTGTATTCTTTATCAGTGACTGATTTCATTGTTGTTTACATTGAGGCATAACTGGATATGCCAATAATAGTGTTGGTGGTGGCGGCACCTTCTCGTTAGATTTGCCTGGCTGTTTTACTTCGTCAGATGTTTTTCGTTGTACTCCAGCTACTTCATCAGTTTAGGAAGGAGTTTTGTTAAATTCAACCACTTTCCGAAAACGACTCCACTTTCTTTTTATTGCTTTTCCTTTTCTTTGTTAAGAACCAATCTGTTTTTCTTACTAGTTTTTTTTTATCAGTATAAAATCTTTCCATTATGCCTACCTCATTGCTAGTTTGAGGAGGCTCCTTAAATTCCTTAGCTTGTAAAGCCCTTTTTAAATTTTCGTTTTCCCAATTAAGCAGCATCACTTCGTTGCTTAGCTGCGACGTTACCTTTTCAATTTCGCTTAGTTTTCTTCTTAGTTCATCATTTTCGTAAACTTGTTTAAACAATTTTTTGGTTGAAGATCTTGTAAGCTTAGAGTTTCTTGAAAATGGTTGCTTTGTCCGCATCTCTGTTGATTTACCACCTGGGGTATAAATTCCTTTTTTTGCCGTGTTTCGGTCGCCAGAGTCTCGTTAGTTTTAGCAGGGAGCACCCTTGTACAGGTGAGGCTGACCTATTTTACCCCGTACCTCCCCCCCCCCCCATCACTAAATAATAAATTAGTAAATAAAATAATCCCTTAGGGACTTCTTTTCCCAATAGTATTTTTCCATATTCGAGACAGAGGATATTGCCAACGACGTTCTACTGTACCTATTCACCACATATTTAATCCATACAATAACAATTTTTTCTCTATAGTTTTGTTTGAAAAATTATTACAAAAACAAACACACCAAAGTAAAAAACAAAACTAAAAAAAAAAAAACTTGCTATATGACAGGTAAAAAAACAAAACTACATACCATCGAGCATCGAACGAAATGTAATCAGTTTCATACGGGTTGCCGTGAAAGAATGTTGTACTGTTAATTCGTACGTACATACGTAGTTGCGAGTAAATATAGGCAAAATAGTACAACAACAAAATTAGTATGTAATTTAATTCATCACACGAAAATATAATAAAGCTTTTTGTGTCTTATCAGTCGCGTTCGTATAACGAGCGAATGAACGTTTCTGATTACGAAAAATATAAAACAAATTTATGACGCTTACCAATTTCGGCAAAATAATTGAAATCAGTGAATAGTGTGAATTGCACATATCGCATGAAGTGAGGTAAATTTTTAATGTGATTACTGTGTTCAGTTAAATTTTTAATTTTGATCGATTGAATATGTTGTGTAGTGCTTCGAAAATACGAGAATTTATGAAATATTTATTGTGAAAATCATCTTTTGCATTTTCGTAAGCAAAAAGAAAAAAAAACATTTTATTGTTTGTTTTTATTTTATATAAGTGTACTTGGTGCTGCTTCTTCTGCTGTGTTAGGTAATAATAATTATTACAAAATAATATTTTAATTGATACAATAGTTTTCTCTCATTCAATTGAATATTATGCTTGTGTGTATAACTATGTGTAAAGTGAAATAAAAATTACTGTGGATCGCATATATTTGTGTAGTAATGTGTTACCTACAATATATGGTTGTGTGATAGAAGTGCTGAAAAGTGGGTCAGTTACTATATGTGCCATCGACGAATGCGAAATCATTTTATTTTGGTTGTGATAGTTTTTTTTTTTGTTATGATGCAACAAGATTCATAAGAGAATTACGTTAGCTTGTTGATATTTTTTTCAATTCATTTAATAATTCCCAGCTGTGGTGTAAACACTGTAATGCTGTTAAAAGCTGTATGCGGTTGTTGAACGTATAATAAAAAGTTGTTTTTAAATTAATCACACCATTCTATTTCAAAAACGTCGATTACATACGAAATCATGTTTTAGATACGAGTTTTGCAGAAACAACATATCAGTCTGATGCATCATATGAGTTGCAATAAAAAAACGTGACATTAGAGTTATCACAATCAGAAGACCGGTGTTTCAGCTTCATTCCAATATTATTTTATTTTTTATAAATCGAACCAGTTTTCTATTCATTTTATTGAGATATAATCAAATTAATATTTTTCCCAATAGATCGACTATTTTTTAATACAAATTCAAGTATGATTGTAAAACTGTCAAGGACTTTTAAACGCTTTATGGTATTTTCCAACTGTTTCAAGTTGAAATTTCAAAATGATAATCAAAATCTCAAAAATATTTAAAAAAAGGAAAAGATACACCAAAACTAACTGAAAAAGTAGACACTCGATCGAAAAATGTTACCTGAGTGGAAGTGTGAAATAGTAATTCGTGTAGTTTTTAGTAAACAAAACTTGATTATTTAAATGAAATGTATTTATAAATTTGTAAGGTGAAACCGGAAAATACCTGGCATTGTTGCTTCCACCTGTTCAGGCCACTGACCTAAAAGGTGGTAATCTCAAGACGCCTGATAAACTAATAATGATGAAATTTCAACATACAGTAGTTGACATTTGGAAAAATTAGTCGGCTTTCTCAAACAGCAAGTAAAACACGAAAGCAGTTGCGTTAATTTTATACGCATGGATATTTCACTTTTTCGATAATTTTTATCTTTCGTATTCTGAACCCTATATCGTTAAGGTTCGAAAGCAGTTCTAAATTTAATATATAAACCATCGGCAATTGGGCACATTTTATGAATTCTATATATCATTAATTGATGGCAAAAATATCTCATAACATATTATTTGCTAACTTGCAGACCAGCCGCTCCGGCGCGAGGAGTTCTGAGCAAGCTCGATTATTTATTTATATTTGTAACAAAGTTTTACTCAAGGGAGAATATTTCTTTGAAAATCATGTTTTTAGTAAAGGTCTAGTTAAACCAATGCAAAAGTTTACCTAATTATGATAGAACGTTTTGAGCACTGTGGGCTCTAATGAAAACTACATAAAGCTAGCCTTAACTGAACACTAGCCAAATTTTATTGTCGGCCCTTTTTTTCCTTTGTCTTCAATTTAAGAGCATATGGTGTTTACTAGGCTGGACCATCGTACTTTATTCGGGGCTTTTGCTTTCAGTTCCCCTCATGTTTTACCGAAATATTTTGCTTCAGCTAGCACCATTCTTTTCCAGGTTAATGGTGGTTTACCTACTCTCCTCTTCCCTTGGGGATTCCATTACATTGACATTTGGATTATATCTTTAATACCTTTCCTTAGTTTGTGTCAATCCATTTCCATTTTCGTTTCTTAATATAACACTCAATTTTGATCTGTCTGGTTTGCCGCAGAAGTGCCTCATGTGTGATTGTATTTGGCCAGAAACATTTTATTAAACGCCTAAGGCATTTATTGACAAAAACCTGGAGTGTACTTGTGATCTTCTGCGTGTGTTTTCACGGTTCACAGCCATATATAGCATTAAACATTCGTATCTTTATAGTTATTGACAGGACGGATGCATTTCAGATCTTGTGAAGCACATTGAATGTATTTCTTGCTTTTTTGTTGGCTGATGTCCTCTTCAGTTCCATTCGTTTTCACTTCATTGCAATCAAGATATACGAATTTGTCAATATCATCGATAGTTTCTTGGTAGATGATGATGAATGTGTGTTTGTGTGTGTTCGTGTTCTCATATAGCTTTTATCTTTCTAATGTTAATTTCGAGACCAACTTCCTGTGCTAAATCAGCTACTTTCTGGGCTTTCGGCAGCATGTTTGCGTATTTATGCGTTAGTAAACATATATCATCTGCATAGTCCAGGTTGTTGGTGCGCTCTGTTGGGTTCAACTGAATACCATGTGTCACTGAATACTATATTAAGAATAGTAGTGGAGAGAGAACATATCCTTGTCTGCCATTGAGATCTATTAGTAGTCATTGCAAACGCTAATTTCGCAGAAATTTGCCTTCTACAGAATTGGAAAGGAAGGAATTTGTATCTTAACAACATTACCATTTTGCCAGTTTCTACCCCAGTTATTACTTCTGCGACTATCACTTTGAAGTTTTTCTCAAGGATATTAAGCACTTTACGATTAATGCTGTCGACATCCGAATTCAACGGTGTTAGGATTGCGTTGTTTGCAAATTTAGTGATATTTTAGTGTCGCTTAAGATTGCTAAAGTTTTGCCATCTCTTAACAGGTTGGCGGCTTTTCCTGTTTATGCAGAAGGGAAAACAACGTTTACGTTACCTTATAAAGTACTAAGAATAGTCTCATATAGGTGTAAGTTTTCCCACTACAACTATTAATAAATAAAGTATTTTGCAATTGAGGATACCAACATTGCACAGCCTCGGTTAGTGCAGTGTAGGCTTTTATTTATACCAAACAAGTCTGGCATAATAGATGGCAAATTTGCATGTAGGATTCTTAGTCCAAAGCAAGTAAATGACTTTCTAAATTGATCCAAATAGTTCAGCACGCCATGAAGTGCTGAACTTTTACAGACATCGCATTACTCTTGATGATTTATTTGTTGAGCATAGCCTTCATAAAGATACTTCTAATATTTTTCTTAAACCTTATCAGGCTCGACTGGTAAAGAAAAGACCCAAATTTCTGAAAAAGCTCTATAATAATTTCATTTGACATTGTTGCGTCTCAGACGTCTACGTTTTCCACTAATCCAAGTGGATTAGTATAGTTTGTAGAAAATTATCGTAAATCACTTGATTAACAGTTTTAAAGTCATAAAAACATGTTGCTTCTTTTGCATGAAGTAAAAGTAGCCAGAGACAATATCGTTTGGTATCTATATTCAGGTTGTCCAAGCGGTGAGTTTCGTTTTTTTAATCTAGCAGTATTTACTGCACAATTTTTTCAATCTGGGTGGAAGCAAACAGTTGATGACTGCACAATCATGGCCTTTGTACATGTATTTAAATACATATTTGCCACTTTTAACTGAAGTGCCAACTTTAACGTTAATGTGACAATTAAATATGAGCAAGAGGGCGGGGTTGTAAAAGGAATAACCCAACTATCGTCAATTTGTTTGTCTTCAATAATGGCAACTTTATCACCGAAGCGTTTGTAAAGTTCATGTTTACTACAATTTAGTCCATCCATAGATAGAAACTATATGTAGGATTTCTCGCCATGAACCATGTTCTTTATTACCAATACCTTCATCTATGATCTGTTTATTCACAGTTTTATCAATTGCCTCAATGTCATTTAATTTTGAGTTTTGATCAAGGATTAGTAAAATATGAACTTGTGGTAGCCGTCTCGGGACTCCTCGATTTCGCTTTTGCTTCTACTTATACTGCCTGTGCTCTCTTAGGAGTCGTTTTGCATAAATTTACTTCACTTACTTCATATTGACATTATTACATTTCTTAAAATACTTTAATTCACTCAAATTACATGATGGGCTGTTGTTGTTGTAGCTGTATATAGCTGACTAGGCTGGCTTGAGAGTAAAAAAGCAATTACTGACTTAAAACTGACTAATTGTATAATTTCAAAGAAGTTCATAAACATTAATTGAAAAAAAACCCATAAGTAAAAATTGTAATGATGACAAAACTATAACACGCTGTAACATGTTTCGAATTCGATTCGCAACAACGACGTACCCTTCTTTTGTTTTTATTTTTTTATATGTCATACATTTTTTGTTCAAATGCGTGCCTACTTGATCGATAAAATCAGAAACTGTTACCAACTTGACACATAATTTTATCATTTGAGCGACTTTAGTCTAAAATATATCGGATAAAAACGATACATCTGTATGTCTATATCTGTAGATAAATCACTGGAGATGGAAATAACCAATGACTCGGACACTTCACTCCAAAGCTCAAACACATTTCTGTAATTTTTGATATTATTATATCATTTATAAATCTGTCCTTTTCTCCGAAAAATCTGTCCTTTTGTTCGAATCGGTGTATAAAATTTGCATTCCACCATTAGCTAAAATGCCTTTATCGTCATCGACCAATTAAATCATAGATCAAAGTGGAACAGAAAAATTAAGATGATCATGACCACTTACATTCACAGAGACGATATTGGAATCACTATCTACTTTTCAATATCTTACAGTAACCTTCATATGAATGTGGCAGTTATTTATGATATAAGTTTTTCGGTATTTATTTCGACCATACAACTGATAAATTTTGCACTCGTTTTTAGATTATGTATAAAGATATCAATTAAATGGTTGAATAAGCTGATAAAAAATGACTATAAATGTTGATAACGAATTGAAAGTATTGCCTCAGCGGAATAATTAAAGTGTGGCACCACTATTTCCATTTCACACTGAAATCCCGTAAAGAAATCACAAATTACCTAATTAGTGACCGCACTATAATTATCTTAGCATACAATAATTATGCGGATAAAATGTTAAATGTAATCGGTTGATACGGCTGAAACGACTTAGTGGACGGCGACACTTTAATTTACAAGCGCAGCATAATTAAAACTTTAAATAATGTAGCGTTGACATTGACTTTGATCTTTTAGACAGTATATACAGAGAAACTTCGAGTTGCGTCGTTTTTGCAAAATTATATTGACAAATTTTATGAAGTTAAACAAGAACCAATCATTAGATTTTAAACGAAATTACTATTTGTATGCCCTACTGTTCCTCACTATATCTAGATTCAGTACCTTACTAGTTAAAAAGTCCTTATTTTCGAATACCGAAATAAAATCAAGGAATATGTAAGTTGTATAAGATCCCAACTAGTTTTATACTATACAACTATCAAGGACTAGCGACTAAAGACAGTACAAATTAAAAATTATGATTAAGTAACTAACAGTAAATAATCGAAAAAACGTAAGTCGTGGTTTTCCTGTGTTGTTAACATTAATCTGTTAAGTGTGCGATACTGAGGAATTTACGCTAATAATAACATATTTCAGTTTTGTTTGAACAAGTATTGTTGAACATGAACAACACAATATTGAAGAAGGTTAGCATTGTGATGTGATGTTTACTTCATTGTACGATATACAACTTTGATGTTTGTCAATTTACCGTAAAATTAGTCAAAATAAATAAATTAATTTATTTGTATAGTAATAATACTTCCGGAATTGTTCCAAAAACCAAACCGAAATCTAATGGAACTATGCACTTGGAAGGACTAATTTTTTTAACGGAAGCATCTCGCGCAATGTATTGGGCGTTCCATATATAATCAAGATAAATGTTAAGATTATACTCTGTATCAACCGATGGTGAATCAGCCCATCCAGATCCTGGTATTAGCAAATAAACTCCCGTACATAAAATGAAGTTTAAAATAAAGCTGATTTATTTGCGAGAGAGACTCAGAAACATTGCAAGAATTTTAGTTTAGTAGTCTATATTATGGCACATGTTTTAATCGACGGCTTAAAATGAGCTGAGCTCTAAAGTTCTATTAATTTTAATCAGATTTTTGACTGGTTTTGTAAGAATATGAATTTTTGGCCAATGCTTGGTCATATCATAGTAAACCAATCAATATGCAAATTAGTTCAAATAAGCTAATTTGCAAATAAAGATAATTACTATGTAAATTTTATTAACAGTTAAATTTAATTTGATTGCAAATTTATATTAATTATGACGATAACCACTTGGTTCGGTATTTATAATTAGTTCGATATTTTTAATTACAACAATTTAAATAGTTAATAACTTTTATAAATTTATTAAACACAATCATAAATTGCAAAGTTACCTAGTGAGTGTGCAACATTTGTTGGCGTGTCCGGAAAAAAATTGTTATTACCAGCAATTAATTTTAGAATAATTTGTGTCGACTAATAATGGCTTAACGCAAGCAGTTATATAGTACTGTACCTAAACATTTGAAGAAGTGATAGTGTTCCGATACTTTTAGGACCCTGAATCTAATTGCCAAATGTTTTACATAATATAAAAAAATTTCCAATATGTTGGTTTTGTTGCTTTCTGCTTCTAAATCTAATCTAGAAATTAGTTTTAATAAATGACTTCAATAAAGCTTAATTTCTAAATAAATGTATTCCTAAATAGAATGACGCACTTATCCTTAATTTAGTTAATGATGATTTAATATATTTAGGCCACATTTTAATTATTAGTTAAAGGTTAATGTTACATAATTTGGTATATCAAATGTTAAAGCCAACTTAGTAATGTAAATTTGATATTACCCTTGTTTAGAAGACTTATTCTAAACCACGTTGAACCAGAACGTAACAAAATTATGGCACAGAATTGATGCTTAGTAAGGGTATATGATGTTATCACCGGTCGTATAGCAATGGTTAAGATACTTTTTTACCACACCAAGATGCTAACCTAAATATTAGCCCCTGAGCCAAAAAATATTTAAGATAAAAATTAAAACTTACATCTAATATTTTGGTATCAATTGTATTTGATTTGTAGAACTTAACTGTATTGCAATAGCTTTAATGACATAAATATCACGCTAGAAAAATTTAATAACTTAGGAATTGCAAATTATATTTGACATTAAACGTTGACTTACATAATTTCTCGATGTTGAAGTATAGCTTGTTATAATTCACATTCCTTTAACTATAGCTGCTAAAATATCGAAGTTAACTTTACTATAATATAAGTTAACCCGATTATGGAGTCTACAAGCTCGTTAGTGTGCTGTTCCAATTTAATTTTCTACATGACAATAAACTTCTCAACTATTCCTTTCACTGTATTAATATTTAGATCCCTTAGAATATTTTATTTGCCATCGCTATAGCCACACCCGAGCAGAATCGAGACGTTCTTGTATAACTATCTTGATACTATTAAAGGTTTCGATAGGTTACCATTATTGCCATATCGTCGGCAAATGTCGAAATCGTTACATATCGTAAAGTAGGTAGATCATAAGTGTAAATTAGATATAACAGTAGACCTTAATCGCTACCTTATATGTAAGCCAATCCAGTTTGTAGACCTTAACCGCTACCTTATATGTAAGCCAACTCAGTTTGTATATTTGGCACAGGTCACTTTTAGCACCATTATATTTGATTTTAAAATGTCTGTTTTTTTTACAAGCTCTAGCCAAAGTTTCTTTTATTTTATAGATAAGTCCCTTATGCCAAACCTTTTCAAACGCCTGGGCCACATCTAAGATAGAACTTATTTTCAAGGGTAATTTTAATTTCACCGACTATGCACTTATTCCGTCAAGTTATGCTTTTTGCGAAATACAAATTGGAGATCCGGTATAATGCGATTTTACTTTTTGATATAATCGGTTCCAGTATCCTTAATATATGTGCTATTTTCCATGTATCTGGAAAATAGTTTAGATGCAACATTGCGTTAAATTTTATAAATTGTATAAATTTTAGTAGTCTAACACAATCATCTGGTAGTTGTTGCCTCATTATTGTCGTCAGTTTATCATATCCTGGAGCCTTTCTCATCGATTAAACTATTTAAGGCTTAATTTGTTTAATTGGTTTTAAGTCTTTATGCAAATCAATGTAAGCGGATTTCTTCCTCTTAATTTGTTAACAACCAGAATGTATCGGTCAATTCCTAGTGTGACAAATTCCACTAATGTCTATATATATTTCCATCACTGTACATATAAACAAATTGAATTTAGTTACTACTTTTTTTTATATAAATGTAATTAATTTAATAATTACTTAAGTATTAGGAATATTTATATGTAACGATTGATTGATTGATTGATTGATTTTGAATGTACTGCCAAGCATTAAGCAGGATATCCCGGAAAGCGCCGGGCCCACAGTACACCCGTTTTTACATATACTTGGAAGAATATGGAAGGATACTAGTTAAATTATTGAGATCGACCCGGTTACAGACACCTTGGCGGCCAATAGTTAGTAAATTTTTGTGGGTTAGGGAAAGGAAAAGTATGTTAGTTATGACTTGATTGGTCCGATTTCCCGGTATCCAATATTCAAACTACTGTTAGTGTAAGACAATCACATTTTTGTTGTACTGCTCTGCATTCTGCCATCTCTTATCATCAACTCCAATGTGCCACCACTCATCTGTAATCTGCAGAGGTTTCCTGAAAACAAAATCTATTAATAAACTAATTGCTCTTAGCCATAGACTGTAAGAAATAGAATTAATTTCAATCTGAAATTGTAATTTAATTAATTATAATATTATAAAATTATAATATGCTGTAATAAATTTGATTAGTTTCCCTTGAAATTCGTTCCGTTGTTCTCTAAAAGAGACCACCCAAATATTACGAACAGACAAAACCAATCTACACTCC
Organism: Tipula confusa; assembly: GCA_963556175.1. NCBI lineage: Eukaryota > Metazoa > Arthropoda > Insecta > Diptera > Tipulidae > Tipula > Tipula confusa. Next base: position 132,031,853 of record OY744475.1, read on the forward strand.
AACAAAACTAAAAGATCCTAAGAATTACAAATACTTAAAAACAAATAAATTTAGAGTTATTAGTTAATATAGAAATATTTTATCTATTTAATATATTTTATTTATTTGTATATAGATTATAAAATATTTGCAAACTACATTTTCCCAATTTATCCGTTGAACTGCCCAAAAATTCAACAAATCGAATTTTATTAAAATAATTAAACAACTGAAATTGATCGAATCCACAGTTTTTTAGTAATTATACAATGTACTTGCATTAAAATCCTATTTATATTTAGTTTAAAACCAAAAACACTAGAAATCGAATTTTAATAAAATAATTAAACAATTGAACTTGATCAAATCCACCGTTTTTTAGCAATTACACCATTAGGAATATTTATATGTAACGGGATATTTAAAAAAAACGGGACAAGAATGGATCGGTATTGAACAATTCGAAAAAAAGATAAAAAGAAAAGAAATTGGAGGAACTTGGATTGGTTGGTTGTGGTACCTGCCAAAATAGAAAAAAAAACATTAAGTGTAAAGTTTGAGAAATTGTAAATTGGTACATTTAAAAAACAAATAAATAAATAAATTACAAGCTATAAAAATCTAAACACAAACAAAATAAAATTAACAAATGAAGTACATCTCACTCTTCAACGATTATAACGGATATATATAGCAACAAAACAGCCATTAGATCGATAACTATACGAATATTTTGATTACTACGATAATATTATCGGATCCGCTTCGCATCGTGAAACTACAGTTGTGTGAATTATAAATTTTATTGTTAAATTATTATTACATTTTTTTTATGTATGGTAATTACTTATTAGACTAAGGTGAAGGGTATTTCGTTATAGGTTAAGAAATCATTTTTTTATAATAAATTTATTTCGTAAACCTCGAACTTTGTCGAAGTGTTTAAATTAATTTGTTTGTTATAATTACTTTGTGATGGAAGTACAAACTCTCGCGAATTTATTGGTGTTGATGCAGTGATTCTGAATTCAATTAAGATTAACTGGGTTCCGTTTTTTTTTTGTTTTGTTTTTATTTATTAATGCAGCAATCTCAAGCTTTCCAGTGGCCCACACTAGAACCCTAATCAGCCGCTACCTGGCCGGCTCTAAAATGCTGCGTGGTTTCACCATTTGAAAGCCTGTGACAATGGTACAAAGCTAACCTGTACAACTGTTACACTATTTGAACCGTTTTATCAACAAGGTGTTCCGATTATGCTTCGTTTTTGACACATTAGATTAATTATGTCTTCTTTTTTATGCTTCATTGGTTTTTAATGTTTGAAGGAAATCTTCTTTCATTACATTTTCTTTAGTGGTGTGAACAAGCCCATCACTTAATGATCACACCTGCTAAGATGGCGATCTATGTAATATGGCGCTGCTTTTAAATGGATTCACATCATTACGCCCTTATGACAATACTTTTGTTGATAAACATTGCCCGTAACCTTTATTAAAAAAAAAATTCGTCCCATACCGCGTGTCTAAAGAGACCTTTCAAACCACTTGTTATGAATTGTTGAACGTTCTAAGTGGTTAGCCCTACGAACGTTTGTCTACACACAATTCGGTCACCGGTACAAATTTAATTATTTAATTTGTATTTATAAATTGTTGGTCAATGGCGAGTATCGAGAACTCGGGACCGCGTCGTGATAAGCAAGTACCTTAACCATCGCTATACGATCGGTGACGGGTTATTATAAAACTGTTACGAAATATTACGAAGATTGATTTCAAATGACAGTTAAACTAGGTTTAAAGCACTTCTTGTGCAGTGACTCCTTTTTAAAAATTACAAAAATAGTGTGCATTGCTGAGTTTGACAGCAAAGGAAAAGCCTAGAGATTCTGCAATATTCAGGCAACATTAAATGTGGATTCTTCGAACGCATGTTGGTACAAAAGGGTAATATAGTAATTATTATAGTTGCAGGGTAAGAGGCTTTACAAATGTCGTGTTCCAGAAGGAAATAATTGATTAACTTAAAGAAAAAGGATTCAAAATCCTAAATGCTGTAAAAGTATTAAAGAAACAGAAAAATTAAAACGCAAATGGTGAAAGAGAAACAACCGAAGTTGGCCTCTTCCTTTTAATGCTGATATTTCACAACGCTGAGAGCATTGATAGGATATATGGAATCAAAGCAATCCGCAATATGGAAGTTAAAATTTAAAAATTTAAAAATAACGTTAGTAGAATGTTATAATGCCACAACTGTCAGACGTATAACCACTCACTCAAATACTTTAATAGGGATCCCAGATGCGTCAAGTGCGAGATAGTAAAAGAGCGGCAAAATGTAAAGACAATAAGAAAAATCAAACAAGTAAATGATGTCCCTCTAAATAGCACCAATTTTAAAAAAAAACACAACATATGCAAAATGGCTAAATACTTCAGATGCCAAACGCTATCAATTCACATCTGGCTACGTGAGGTTGTTCTCTCTAACTTACATATTGATTCCAGTTAATCTTAAGTTACCAAACTGCATATCGAGAAAAATGGCCATCGACTAACTTATATACTCTCACGTGTCTCGAATTAATCAAGCTACGTTCTAAATAATTTATGAAACTGACATTTTCATAACATTTCTTAAATTTGTAATATTACAATGGCCTCAATTTGTTTCGTCGCGATGCAAAATCTTTTATGAAAAGGTCAAGCACGCTGAGTTGTATAAATTATCGACATAAATAATTTTGAACTGTCTCTACTTGTGTTCATTTTTGCCTTTTTACCAGAACTTATATAATTATTATAGTAATGTACGCACTTTCAGACAACATAAAAAAAACAGATGTACATATATAAGTGAAAGTGCTGGAGAAAGAAAGTAAAGATTATTATTCTAAAGCATAATGTTTTTTTTTTTTTATTTTTTTTTTTGGTAAATTGAAGAAAGTCATTTTTCGGTCCAACATGAAACATAAATTGTTGCTCTGTTATTCTTAATTGTTGAGGAAATTTAATTTGCGTAAACAATGACTTAAATATTATGTTTTGTGTTTATACAAAGGTCGGATGATAAGTTACTGGCCTCGACAAGAAAAGGCGCCACTAATATTAAATTATAATACGTGTTTTCCTAAAAGTCACCCGTTAAATTAAATTTACAAGCACAAATGAGCTCCCGATCAAATATTTTATTTTATTTCAAGGACTGAAAATATTCCCGCACTATACCTCCACGTTTTAATATACTCAAATATGAAACTAGAGAAAAGGTTTCTTAATCGGAAGGTGAACGTGTGAGTTCCATTTATCAAACAAATAAGTTTTAAATTTCATTTTAAACCAAAAAAAAAAGATTATTTTTTCCTTTATCTCCAATTTAGGGTCATAGGGCGTCTACTAGGCTGGACCATCTAACACCGTTGGGCGGTATTGATATTTTCTTCTCCTAGCATAGTTCTTATCCATCTTACAGATGGTCGTCCAACTTTCCTATTTCCTTGCGCATTCCACTCCAAAGCTCTTCTTGTGACATCATTTGGTGACTTCCATTGGCGTGTGGCCAATCCATCTCCATTTGCGTTTCCAAATTTTGGTCTCAATGACTGTTTGATTTGTTTGCCTTAGGAGCTCAAAGTTTGTAATTTTGTGGAATGTTGCGTGAGAAGCACCTCACTATTCTCCTAAGACATTTGTTTACAAACACCTGAAGATTAGTATTGATCTTTTGCGTATGCTTCTAGGTTTTACATCCATGAAGCAACACTGATTGTACATATGAATTGAATATTCTTAGCTTGGTGTTACGGAATAGGTCAGATGAGTTCCGACCTATTGAGTTTGTGTAGCGTGTTGTATGTTGGCATTGTTGATGTATTCATATCGTTTATTGATGTATTTATGTGGTCCACTGCTTTTGTCGGTGTTGGTGTGTTAAGCCTCATCATTTTCCTTTTCTTGGTATTTATTTTAAAGCCAACCCCTTTCGCTAGATCCAATAGCTTCTTTTTGTGGCATATCGGCGTATCTGTGTGTTAGCAGGCATATGTCATCTGCTTAATCCAGATCATTGAGTTTCTCCGTTAATCCCTATTGGACTCCATTGGAATATAATCCCTATTGGACGCACTGCCTAATTTTTTCATGACACAATATCTAATACTACTAGAATAGAAGTCGTGAGAGCACGCATCCTTGTCTTACTCCTTGGTTGTTTTTATAGATATCCACTTTTTTTGTACTTTGTTTTGAACTCGATTACCTGCACCCCTGTATATATCTTGTATGAGTTCGATTAATTCCTTTGGGATGCCCATTTCACAAAGTGCCTTCCATATTGCATTCCTGTGTATTTGACTTGCTGCGCTCTACAGCAACAGGCTTTGTTTGGAACAGTGACCAGCAGTGGTTACTTTGGAGGTAAGCACCTCTCATTGATCTGACACCTTGTAATGATGTGAGAAACTTCTTGTTGATCATTATACGTGATCTATTTGGTGCCATCAAGCATAATATCATCAAGTGATGTTCATGTGTACTTGTGTATATTTTTATGTGGAAATCTACATCTTTGAACAACTGGTTTGTGACGCAGAAGTCGATGAGTCGTTCTATTTTTATTATGCACAAAATGCACAAAATATAATGCTTGTACCCTTTTGATGGTTATTAGTATGATAAGTATTATCTGATCTCAATTTCTGCATTACAATTTCCTTGTATTATCTTGACATTATTTGTGTGTGTCTTTATGTTGTTCGTAGAGCTCATCCTCTTGTAAACTTCATCTGCGACTTCTGTTGGGACATAGTACTGAATTATGGTTGTGTTTCGTATTTGTGAATAGAAATTTGCTATGATTATTCTGATATATTTATTGGTTTCCATTCCATTAATGGCCCTCTTTGCTTTGACAGTTGTTGATATGCCCTTGTTCATGTGTATTATCTCGTTCAAAGAATAGATAATTTCCCTCACTTGTGTTTACTTCACTTCACTGATTCCAAGGATTTCTATTTTGTAACGTTTTACTAGTGTGTGTTTCTAGTAATCGCTTCTGCAACCAGTTTACGTGAATTCAGATTAGAGAATGATGGACCCACTGAATCCTAGCCAGCTCCCAGGGCTGCTGGGTAAGGCATAACTGGCACTCCTGGGGAAGTCTTTGTTCCAATCCATTTTTTGCAGTTTCTTCTATGATGTTTACAAGCGGTCACCCATATGTGTATTAACTCTAACAATAGTTGCTTGACCTTGATGATGAAGTTGTTGTCGTTTTATCGATCTCTGTGCCACTCTGAAATATTTCAGGTCATTCGATTAAAGTGGCGTTATCAATCAATTTTACGCCAGGCTTCTACAGACCACCAAAATGTGGCCACTGGGTGAATTAATAGTAATTTTTGCCCCGTTCTATGAATTGAAATCGGGTAAAAGTGTGTTCTTATTATTAAATTTATATAAATGAAACTGTCGATTTTACTCTTTGCTCCTACAAAATTTATGCCGTTGTCCGATCTTATTTCTAAAAAATACCTCTATGAAAGTTTCTGCCGTGTTATCAAGGTACAATTTGATATGCACGGCCTTCGTTGCAATACAAACACAGATACAAATGTACCCCTTGATAAGGAAACGCGTGTTCTTCCAGTTCGTGGTTTAAGCATAATATAAATACACATAATACTACCATCATAAGAAAAAACAGTTTATCCATTGATGTTCCAGATGTCGGGTCGATAGAATATCGTCTACATTTAATATAAATATATGACATTTATGCGATTAAACATATAAAAATATTTTGATTATTTTAAAACGGTACCAGTAGCGACATCTAGCACGTCAATAACATTCCTTGGTAACATTCCATGGTAGTACTATGTGAATTTATATTATGGTTTAAGGTATAGTGGGCCTGCATAGTCTACCCTAGTATACAGTAATAGACGACTTGATGTTATTCCCGATGTAGGTAAATTGACCCCTGTGATGTAGCTGCGCCTTGTCATCACTCGATACACTTGTTGATGCGACTTTCTCATTTCGACAATTGGTATTCCAGTATATTTGTCTAATAATAGAGAACAGTAAGTAGAGTAGGCTCCGGATGTAAATACAGAATATGTGTTTCTCGCCATCTCCACCAAATTATATCATCGATTACAATTGACGTCTGTCAAAAAAATCTGAATTTTGTCTCCAATGAAAATTGTGCAATAAAAAAATTGCTTTTGTTTTGTCATTGTAGTGGTGAACTTTATTATTTTTTTTTTTTGACATTTATCAAAAAGTATTTTTAAATTTCAATACACAACAAACAAGAAAACGTTGAATACAAATAGCACGGCGATGATTACAATAAAAAATCGAAAATACAAATGGCACGGCGTCTATTATAGAAAATTAAGATACAATCCACCACGACAAAACAAAATTTACGAATGACAGATCTAAAACTCGAGAATTGTCATAATTGACATTTATTTTTATGTTGGTGTTGAACAAATCTCGCTAAAAATCTAGGTTTCATAAAACTGCTTTAGAGTAAGAAAACGCTTTTTTCACCATTAAAACTACAAAATCAGGTATAGAGCAAATCTAGGGTAAAAAAGGAAACTTTTTGGTTCAATGAAAATTCACATAAATTGTATTTAAAAAATCACACAACACTAAGTTTGGACGTAAAAACCATAATGACGCCATTTTAAAAATAAAAGAATTTCATAATTTTGTATACCATCGGCCTACTATCAAATCATAACGAGATCGTACAACTAGATGTCAGACATATTGAAACGCGATGTTAATTGCGAGTCTCCACTAGCAAACTTAACAAAAATTAACTGTGTAACTTGATGTTAGTCGCAGATGGAGAGCCTTTGTAAAAGTATGGGGTGTTCGAGTGAAAGTTTGGGATGCATTAAAAAAACTTTGTTGTTATTGGACAAGGGGTTAAAAGATTATATTATAATGTTTAAGATTGGACTTCAAAACAGAGTTTTTCCCTTGTTTTGGGTAAAATCTTAACTAACGACGCGTCAGTAAATTTTCCTTAGTGCCACCAATTACTTAAGTCTCAAAAATGCCATTTTGTAAGTTTACGTGTAGCATACTTGTTGTGTCCAATATTATTATTAAAACAATTTACTTCTTTTTATTTATTTTATTTATCACAAGTGAATCACTAATAATATTGATTTTATTTATCACAATTTAATCACTAATAATATCTATCATTAATTTATAATATTATTTATTTTGTATTTAGCTATTTTAAATTTTAAATTATTATTTTAACAAAGTTTATTTTAAAATATGTTTTAAAATAAAAACTATTATTTTCAAATTTATTTTCGACCGTATTTTGCGAACGCAACTCTACAACTCAAAATGATGTCGTTCGCGATACATAAAGAAAATTTTTATTTAGAAACAAAAGATAATAACTATGCGCACTCTATGTGGCAAACAGGGATGACAATAATATTACTTCGTATGATAATCGATCAAGCGAATTATCAATACGAAATATGAAAATGTCGGAAATGATTCGACATAAAATGGTATGATGTACAGCGCCAATTAATTCATGTTGTATGTACCAATAAACAAAAATATAAATGGTATCAATTCATTATTCAAATGAAGATGGCACTACAAATACTAGAAATGATAATACAATCATAATCTCTACGATAATCTCTACGATTGTCTACTACTGAATGACAGATGTCAGTTCGGTACGTAAATGAAAGTTACATAAGTAGCGATTCCAAACATTTTGCAATTCACATTAAATTACAAATTTAATTGAATTGTAATACAATAATGTTTCAATCAGTCGCTACAGTACTCCCCTCCTAGTTGATTCTAGTGAAACAAGAATTCAAACGATGAAACTCACTACTTTCAGCTCTCGGGATGGTATTGGCCGATCAACCGAGCTCAAAATACCGAAAGCGGGTTTTAGCCTATCTATAGAAATGTTATGATTTTTATTTCTAATTTCTACTGTAAAAAATTTTCGAAGTCGTCTCACTACTCTGAATGGACCTTCGTAGGGAGGAGTAAGTCCAACACGAACCTTATCAGACCTCACAAAAACAAAATCGCAGTTGTCCAAAGATTTTGGAACAAATATGTGCTCTTGTTTTGCTTTACGCGTTGGTGCTGGTATAAGATTCTTCATTGCATCACGCAATTGGTCGATTATAGTGTCGCTAGTAGGCATTGGTGAAAGAGGGTGGTCAACAAAAAATTCTCCGGGTAGTTTAAGGGATTGTCCATAAACCAACTCCGCGGGTGAACACTTAAGATCCTCTTTTACGGTAGCTCGGATTCCTAATAAAATAATTGGAATCTCAGAACTCCAATTAATAACATTGCCTCTGGCCATAAGAGCAGCTTTTAGCTGTCTATGAAAACGCTCAACCATGCCATTGGCTTTAGGATTATAAGCCGTCGTGCGTATCCGATGAGATCCAAGGAGTGTAGTTAACTCACTAAAAAGTTTGGATTCAAATTGGGCTCCTTGATCAGTAGTAATATACGAAGGTACACCGAATCGAGATACATAATTGGTAACAAATGTAGTGGCAATGGTGGCAGCTGTCATGTTAGTCATGCAGTATGCTTCAGGCCATCTAGTAAAACGATCAACACAAGTAAGTATATATGAACAACCATTGGATATTGGCAAAGGCCCAACTATATCCAAGTGAATATGTTCGAATCGACCTTGGGGAATATTAAAATGTCCGTGAGGTGAAATAGTGTGTCGTTGTACTTTGACACGTTGGCATGATACACAAGAACTAGCCCATTGGGTTATGTCCTTAGTTATACTAGGCCAAAAATAGCGAGCCGTAATCAATTTACGAGTAGCTCGGACTCCAGGATGTGCTAAATTATGCAATGTGTCGAAAACTGTTCGACGTAAATTATTTGCGATATATGGGCGATTTTTACCCGTCGATGTTTCGCAATAGACTTCTAGGCCTGGCAAAATAAAAAGCTCAAGTTTCCATTTAGAATCTGAGTTACGACCGGAACCAGAAAGCAATGTCTGTAATTCATCATCGGATCGTTGTGCCAAAATGATACTATCATAAGAGAGTAATGTCTCAATCTTAGCCGAGTCAATATTAGTAGTTCTAGATAAAGTATCTGCAACGACATTGTCGGAACCACGCACATGCTGAATATCTGAGGTAAATTGGCTAATGTAATCTAAGTGGCGAGATTGCCTAGGATTACGTTCAGTTTTAGACTGAAGAGCTCTGATTAAAGGTTTATGATCGGTAAAAATTGTGAATTCCCGACCTTCTATGAAATATTTAAAATGCTTAACAGCTAGGTATATTGCTAAAAGTTCTCTATCGAATGCTGAATACTTTAGTTCAGGACTCGTTAATTTCTTTGAGTAAAAACCCAAAGGCTCCCACTTCTTGTTATTCAACTGCTGCAGAACAGCGCCAACGGCGGTGTTAGATGCATCAGTTGTAATACTTATAATTGCGTCACTCAATGGATGCGCAAGAAGTGTAATTTCAGACAATTTAGAGTTTAAAATGGAAAATGCCAATTGGCAATTTTCGGGCCAAGAATAATTTCTGGCTGTCTTAGGCAATTTATTAAGTGCAGACAAATGGTCATGAATTGGAGCAAGGTATTCAGCTAATTTGGGTATAAATCGGTGATAGTAATTAATCATGCCGATATACCGCTGAATATGCTTAATAGAACTAGGAGCAGGAAACTCCCTGATAGCATGAATACGTTCTTCAGAAGGAAATATTCCATCGGAGGTAATCTTGTGGCTTAAAAAGTCCAGTGACGACGATCCAAAAACACATTTCGGTGTTTTAATATGGACGTCAAACTCAACCAATCTACGAAACACTTGTTCGAGATGGAGTAAATGCTGCTCTTCAGATTTAGAGGCAACTAAAATATCGTCAATATAGACGTAAACGAAATCAAGTCCACGGACGACTTCGTTAATAAAACGCTGGAAAGTTTGTGCGGCATTACGCAACCCAAACGGCATACGCACAAACTCGAAAAGACCAAACGGTGTTGTAATCGCCGTTTTATAAATATCTTCTTCAGCGATAGGTATCACATGATAAGCCCTAACAAGATCAATTTTAGAAAAAAGTGTGCAACCATTTAAATTCATAGAAAAATTGTGAATGTGGGAAATCGGGTATCTATCCGGTGTAGTAACCGTATTCAACCTACGATAATCTCCACACGGTCTCCAATCGAGATCCTTTTTTCTCACCATATGTAAAGGACATGATACAGGGGATGCCGACGGACGACAAATCCCCAATTCCACCATATGTTGGAACTCTAATAATGCTGCTTTATGTCGAATGGGATCTAGTCTTCTTGGTCTCGCCACAGGTAAATGACCAGTTGTCACTATATGGTGCACAACTGAATGGCGGACTGGCAAATTAAAATTCGGCAAAGCTGTGAGGCTAGGAAATTTACTGAGTAGCTTGCCGTACCCATTGTCAATCGTAAAATGTACGGGTGTAGGAGAAATAACATTCCTAATTAAACCTTGTACAGACAATGTTGTGGTGGCATCTATTAATCTCTTATTTTTAAGATCTACTAATAGGCCATATTTTTCCAAAAAATCAGCACCAATGATCGGACGATTCACCGCTGCAATAATAAATGCATGCGTAAATAATCGTTTCAAACCGACATCAACTTTGATCAATTTTGTACCAAAAGTACGAATACTTGATCCATTGGCTGCTGTTAAAACTAGATCTGATGAACAGTTATTATAATTCATATATTTAAAAAAATAAATCGGGATGACCGACAGGTCAGCGCCCGTGTCTATTAAAAAATTCAAATTATTATTATTGTCAAAAATTATGAGTCGGCTAGTGCGAAATTCAAAAATAGTAGCCAACTCAACCCTGCTGCGCCCTAGTCGTTTTTTGAATGGGTCGAATGAACATCCGAGGAAACCTGCCTGTTCTGATTAAAAGAACATGGAGGAACGCAATAAAATGCTTTTTGTTTATATTTATTGTGCATGTTGCACCAATCTTTATTGAATGAGCCGGACGCATTACCCGAGTTGTCTCGGAATCTAGAATTATTGCGCCAATTATTATTATTGTTACTTCGCGATCTACTGCGCGACCTGCCTCTGCCCGCTTGTTTCAGAAAATTATTCAGCCGGGCCTCCATTGTATTAAGTCTCGTAACAATAGTTTGTAATGTCGGGGGTGTGTTTTGCCTACCCGACCGGTTCATTTGCGTATTTGACATACTAGGAGTTTTAAACGTATTATCAGGTTTTTTAAATGAAGTTGATGGTTTTTCCATCGACATAACTTTTGGACCGCGATTCATGGCTTCCAGTATTTTGTCCGCCAGCTTCGCCAAGTCTTCAAGGCTCATGATGTCTAATTGTGGCATAAGTGTTAATCGTAACACTTCGGGAAGTCTTCTAATCCATAATGACTTAATCACGCTCATCGAAAAGTTGTCTCCAGAATAGGTTTGGATTTGGCGAAGGAAATCGCTGGGGCGCCTGTCGCCGAGGTCGAGGCCGCTCAAGAGTACCTCGAGTTGACTTTCATCGGAAGGAGTCAACCTCTCTAGTAATACGCTCTTTATAGCAGCGTACATGTCTGTATCAGGCGGTCTTTTAATTAAATCTGATATTTTATCAGAGACCTCGGGCGACAGTGCTGTCAGCACATGAAGAAATTTCTTCTTGTCTGACGTCACGTTTAGTAACCGAAATTGCAGCTCGGTTGAGTCAAACCACGTTTTGGCATTATTTGCCCAAAATGGGGGCAATTTCGGTGAAGATTTTATTGTTGACTCTTCCGGATTCATTTCTGAGTCTTCAGTGTGTTTCGTTTCGTCGTCATTAACCATAGTGCAAAATAACGATTGATTTTATCACTTAGAAAACAGTCCCAACTACAAAAAATTGATGACTACGCGAAACGATATATATAAGTATATATAAATGTACACTGTGACTTCAACTAACGTGTATTACTGGTAAGTTCTTTTTTAAAAATTTAAAATAAAATTTTACACGATAAAATATATCGAGCGGACGACACCATTAGCAGTAGAAAAAAAATATTTAGTTCAATATATAAATTAAAAATGATACGAACCACGTAAATAGTTTTTTTTTTTTAACATTTACAATATTGAATTGATAAATGTTTATATTTTGCTGCCAATGTAGATGTGTTGCTGATGAACTTATTCCGGTGCTGAAAATGTGCCGCTGATGAAAATTTTTCGTAGACAAAAAATTGTGCCGCTGATGAAAAATGTGCCGTAGACAAAAATGTGCTTTCTGATGAAAAAATGTGCCGTAGACAAAAATGTGCTTTCTGACGCAATCTATTTGTCGTCTTCTGACGGTTTAGTGTATTTGCGTCCCACCGGATTGTTGTTGTTGCGTATATATGAAACAAAATTTTCAAAATGTTGGTGTTAGAAAAATGTTCACGTTTTCTTTATATTTTTTGTTGTTGGTATTAAAAATTTGTTTTATAAATACCTTTTTCTTGGTGCGTTATTATACGCACCAAGATTCCATAAAACTGGTCCTAATTTTTCTTTGAAAACTCGCTCCCGCGGGTTTTCAGTACCCTAAAAAGGGTCGTCGGGGTCACCAAATGTTGTGTCCAATATTATTATTAAAACAATTTACTTCTTTTTATTTATTTTATTTATCACAAGTGAATCACTAATAATATTGATTTTATTTATCACAATTTAATCACTAATAATATCTATCATTAATTTATAATATTATTTATTTTGTATTTAGCTATTTTAAATTTTAAATTATTATTTTAACAAAGTTTATTTTAAAATATGTTTTAAAATAAAAACTATTATTTTCAAATTTATTTTCGACCGTATTTTGCGAACGCAACTCTACAACTCAAAATGATGTCGTTCGCGATACATAAAGAAAATTTTTATTTAGAAACAAAAGATAATAACTATGCGCACTCTATGTGGCAAACAGGGATGACAATAATATTACTTCGTATGATAATCGATCAAGCGAATTATCAATACGAAATATGAAAATGTCGGAAATGATTCGACATAAAATGGTATGATGTACAGCGCCAATTAATTCATGTTGTATGTACCAATAAACAAAAATATAAATGGTATCAATTCATTATTCAAATGAAGATGGCACTACAAATACTAGAAATGATAATACAATCATAATCTCTACGATAATCTCTACGATTGTCTACTACTGAATGACAGATGTCAGTTCGGTACGTAAATGAAAGTTACATAAGTAGCGATTCCAAACATTTTGCAATTCACATTAAATTACAAATTTAATTGAATTGTAATACAATAATGTTTCAATCAGTCGCTACATACTCATACCCAAAATAATTCATAACCCATGACACGGAAAGATTTTTTTCTAAATACATGCAAGATTGCGTGCTCTTCTCATAACTTACGTATATAATTTGGCAAATTCGACTATCATAAAAAACATTTTTATCATAGTAATTTTATTTTTAATTTTAATTAATTTATCATGTCAAAGTTATTTCGATATTTGTACAGTAAATAAACTTATCACAAATACGGAAGAAAAATTAATTTGAGGTACGGCAAAAGTTTTACAAAAAGCACTTAACAATCGTTTTTTTTTCAAAGCCACATACCTATCAAACGATCTTCGTATTCGAATTTCGATATAAGTTGTTTTTGAAAAAGGTCTTGATTCCAAATTTTAGGACAGGTACAAATTCATTTAAACCAAACTAAGCAATGTCTATCTAAATTGCCTTAAATTTTCCTATCATTAAACCAAGCAGATGTTTTATTTAGTAACTGGATTTTTTCGTAAAGATTTAACCATACGTGAATACACCTTAATTAATACCTACCTGATATTTATATTGTAATAGGTGCAATTTAAAACTATATTTTATAAAAATGAATAACGAGAATATACATAGTATAATGCAAAGTATGTATGCGAGATAATTAGGATAATTTCGAGATATCTCAATTCAACCTTGAGTATCTACATATTCGTGGAATTTACATTACAAATTAACCTTTGGTCATTTATGTATCGATTTACATAAATAAATACAGCGCAATCATAACCAATAAAATAAAAAAATTAAACGTATGATTAGACCTAGCTCATATTCTGGTGCAAGGGTTAAGTGTTTTCTATTATAAATGATTAGACAACATTTTTTTGTTCTTATCGCAAAAAACAGCGTAGATTGAAATATACACACATGAATATTGTTACAAATGATCTCTCAACTGACTTAAGTATATTTATCTAAGCGCTATTTGTAATAAAATTACATTTAATGATATGGCAAATGCATTCTCGATATGTTATGTACAGGTGGCATCAGTATAACACGGTAGATATAGGTTCATAAAAAACCTCATTTATCGATTAATAAAAATGCTGGTGCTGCTTTATTGGACCTATAGCCATTCGTACAAGATCTGTGGGCTCCAAGCACTTGGTGAGGTAGTAGATACGGGAGATCCCTGGCTCATCTATATATTTTGAAGTAGAAGTAAGATTAAAAGACAAAGGTATTATGAATATATTTGGCAAGTAAAGTTAATCCAAATGTTTTCCGAATTCTTAATATTCCTGGGTCGATGGATAGACACTCCGAATCAATGGTTCCCATGCCCAATCGAACCAATCTAAAAATTAAAATCAAGAGACATGTTGCTTCTGGGAGTTTAGATGGGAAACCGGAGGGCCTCACTGCAAGAAAACCAGGATCTAAGTTCCACAATGTACAATGTGTAACGACAAAAACCATTCAATATATCATTGCAACGATTTCACACCTTGGATGTAATAGGACGAAAGGCTTTTGTATAAAAAATCAATTGCTGAAGCTGTAACCATTCCGTATTAAAATGTTCAACCAGACGACGCACCTAGGTCAGCTGTATGACCGAATCTTGTGCGCATCCTCATCGGCTCAAAAGAAGGAATGCTCTTAATTGATATGGCCAAACTAACTACATCCCAAATTCTCCATCGAAGCTCTTGTAATGGTAAAAATTACAAGCCAACTGCCATCACTAAACATGAAAATTCAAGGTCTGGAATCTAATAAGCTAATCCACTATTTAATATATCAAGGACACTACAGATATCCTTATTGGAGCGGACTACTTTTTCAATGTCTTACCCGATGGTCAAATAAAACGGAAAACCAGTCGATTCTGCAATATACAGAGTTGGGTTGGAATAATTTCGGGGTCAACCGGTATGTTACAGAAGAATGAAGTCATTTCCATGTTATCACTCACCAACCAAGACCAAATGGTCGACATTGACAGAAGTTTACGCAGATTTTGGTAATTACAGTCAATCAATGATCAGGAACTCTTGCTTGTGGAAGAAGAAACGTTTTCCGTGAATCACTTCAAACAGAATCTTCAGAAGGAACTTGCGTAGGACGATTCATAGTGAAACTGTCATTTATAAAACCTCTCCACTTGCCTTAGGGGAAGCACTTGGCTGTGCAATTCAGAGACACAGAGGAGTGGAACGTCGTTTCATACATGAACGAGTTCATGCATGAATATGGAACCACATGATTGAGATTCCTCCCCTAAAGATGTTCGGAAACGAGTTTTACTTACCGCATCACGGAGTCTTAAAGAATTAGACTAATACAATATTAAGAGTAGCATTCGAAAGTGCAGTTAAGTCTTGACTATGGGCTCTCACTATAAATTAGTGTTTAGCAATGGGACTTACCGCCCAATCTAGTTTGTACGCTATCATCTTGTAATTTCGAGAACACAAGATTGCTTTTTCTGCTTTCAACAGTCACATATGGTTTGGCATCTATTCCACATTTAGCCACACGAGCGATTCAGCAAATAGCAGATAAAATCCGAGAATCGAGTCGAGGTGTTGGAAGTGAATTGGAATCCACGAATTCGTTTACATTCATTTCGTATAACACAAAACGAACTGTTCTATCAGAAGCAAGTCACCTTTTCGATCCGCTCGGTTTCGCTCCGGTGATCATCATCTTTAAAATATACCTACAACAGCTTTGGACAGTAAACTTGAGTTGGGCTGAACCGCTTCCTCAAGACAAACTTTTAGTATGAGAAAAGATCAGGCAAACCTAAACCCAATATACCATTTTTATTCCTAGATTTTTAACTACCGCACTAATAGTTGTAAGGTCGAAGTTTATGAATTCTGCGATGCTAGTTAATCCACTTATGCCGCTGTAGTATATATTAAAACACCCAACATTGATGGAGATTCTATGACGCTCATTTCTTCGCAAACAAGAGTAGCATCAATAAAGCAACAAACTTGGCCTAGACTTAAGCTGTGCGCAGCAGTATTATTGACGCAATTAATGAAAGTATGATCAAAAGGGAAACCACTACAACAATAATACAAACATATGTCTGGGAATATACTTGGCTGGAAAGTACGCCGAGATGGCTTGAAGTACGCCTAGATGAAAATACCGCAAGAAACCGCACTCTATCTGCAGTGTGGTCCGAAAGAACTGGAGACACGTTCCATTTGCGGAAAATAAAACAGATTGCGCTTCTCGTGGCTTATCACCAAATAAACTTAAGTCACACGCGATGTGGTGGATGCACCAAATTGGTAACATCTCTCATCAGAGTCCTGGCCACCTCAAAGGCAAACATATGAACATCTATTTACGATAATAATGATAGTAGTATACAAAGACGAATTGTGAATATATTAGTATTCTATAATGATCGAGTGGTTGTTCCGAAATAGTGCTAAATCTATGTTGTTTTGGCCGGGAATTACTGAAGAAATATTAGATTTAATATTGCCATGTTTGTGAAATGTTTCAGGTTGCAAATGTAAAGGAGCCACAGTTAACAAATAAAATTCTGAATAGACGGTTTGATAAAAGTTGATGTGATATAGGAGAGATAATAGGGGTAATTTTCTAGTGGTGATCGCTTTTTTTAGCCAATGGTTGGAAATAGTGATATTACAAAATAAAACAGCAGTTGAGTTAATTAAAAACCCTAAATTCATTTTTTCGGTTCATGTCGTACCGAACGTTATGATTTGTGGCAACACGCCTTTCGCAAGTCATGATTTCAAAAGTTTGCAATTGTTCTGCTACATATCTCCAATTAAATTAAACGGCCGAGAAAGCTATTCAGCTACTCATCTGAAGCTATTCTGATTGCGCAAAATATAATGCACTAATTGGAGGATTGGTTCCAACTGTTTGTTGAAATGCCGTAATACTATTTTAACGGACGTTGATCTGTGGTTTGCCCAAATATTAATGGGTAGGATAACACGAACACTCTTGCCTATTCAAGACAAGTTAGTGAACTCACCAAATCAAGATCATACAAAACTAATGTTGAAAAAATATGTTCTAATTTTGCAATTTACATTTTAGTTACTTATTTCTATTATTTATTAGTTTTGACATAATTTTTGATTTTGTCGCTGACGTAATTAAATTACTCCAGCTAATTTTGATCACATTTGGATGCCAAAATTTCAAATATCTTTTAATTTTGCAAACGAAATTGCGTTAATCATATTTCTAAAATGTCGTGTTATATGGAGGTTACCTGTATTTTTTTTTAAGCAGGTGAAGTAATCTCGATTTGATACACGTGAAATTACATGGCATTTTATAAAATTTATCTGGTATAATAACTAAATGACATAATCTGTATTACAATCGAAATCATATGTCACATACATGCGATGATGATTCGAATATAATTGAACGATGATCGGTACGATTTATTAATGGCGGTGATTATTCTCATGGAACACATAAATTGCCGTGTACTTGATTTTCAATTTGTACGATTGATACGCTGCTAACCTTCAACTTTAGTTGATTTGTTCGTTAGTTACCTATATGTAAATAATTAATGGTTTTTAGTGTTCTGTTTGCTTATTATCTTTGTATGTACATGATAAAAGGCAACAACAACAAAAAATGTTGGTCGTTCGTAAGTATTAAATTATCAAAAGCATATACATATAATATACTCGTATGTACGTTGAATGGTTTTATCTCGAATGTAATTAAAATTTGATATTGAAATTTATTGTGTCAGTAAAGGGTTAGTTAATATATTATTTATAACTAATTCGATTAAAATTAAAAATGTTTGGGGCTTTCACAAATATATATAATATCTACTATAATATATACAAAATATCTTTTCGTGACATTGGTTAACCTCGACGGCCCCGTTTAGCGAGCGAAATCTGCAGAAGAATATAACAATACTCATAATGTTACTTCGATCATTGGCTTCGTCACATTTCGAAACAGGTTAACATACTGGCCTTTGCTGAAACTGAGCTCGTAAGGCTCCAGTGTATTTCATAATTATAATTCGCTAACACTGCGATAGCACAATGTAATGCTTTGTTTAGATCGGACAACCAAGATCACTTAGATGCCATTAAGTGAACAGATATAAGAAGAAACCTTTATTTAAAAAGTGACTGTTCAATCAACTTATTCACTTAGTTTAAATTTTAATTTAATATTTTAAATAAAAGTTTTATGTCTGTATAATTACAAAAAATATAAAATGAAAAGCGGTACAAATCATTGGTACTGAAAAAGAAAACCAAATTTTGATCTCTTAACAACGCACTCAAGGCCATGTACATTAAACAGAAAACGAAATAAACTAAATACGTGTTCGCGATAAAACCATTGCATTTTTGCTAGATTTCAATTCAAAATTATTGCAAGATACCATGTAGATTTAAATATATGATAGTTACATTGTAACCGAAAAAAAATACAAAATAGTTAATCATTTAGAAATATTTTAATAATTAATTCTATTTAGATTTCAAAAATGTTTTAATCTGTTTTAAGGTTTAAAAAATAGTATTATATTTTTACGGTATATATATATATATATATATATATATATATATATATATATATATATATATATATATATATATATATATATATATATATACAGCGATTTCATGCGAAACCGATCACGAGTTGTCCTGATCTCTTTAGATTTTGATGAAACTTTTCAAAAATGTTCTCTATGTTTAAAAACATGAAAATTGATTTTTGTTATTTTTTTTGCGGCACTGTACTTTGTGACAGTGGCGCACGGCGTTTTACGTTTTTCTTGATTTTTCTTGAAAATGCTAATTTTTGAAGTCATCTTTCTCAAAAACCACATAACCGATTTGAATGTTTTATATCTCAAATGAAAGGGCATGAATGGATCTTATAAAATTACAATTTTTTTATAAATTGTTTATTAAAGAACAAATGTGTTTTTTGAAAAATGTCATTTCCCGTTATTTTCGACCACAACGAGTTATCATTTTTTTTATTTTTTTCAAAGCTTATTTATTTATCAAACAAATAAAAGAATAAAAAAAGTAGTCCTATTTTTCATTTTTAAAATATGATTTTTTGAATATTTCAGAATCTGAATATTTTAAACCAAAAACCTAAAAAAATCTATCAAACTTTTTTTTTTGACAATTTTTCATTAATTGTTCACTAACTTACACTTTTGGCAATGCAATACAACCGTTAATTGGTTGTTAATATAATCTTTATTATTCAATATCAGAAAGCTTTTGCTTTGAGCAAAATGAAAATTTTCTAATATCTAAAGATATCTTATTAATTGGACAAAATCTATGATATTTATGAGTACCTGCTATTTGTTTTAATGAGCTAAATCTTAGTTATTAGTAAAAAATAAATAGTTTACTTTTGATTCTTTTTCCACAGCCCATGAATAGAGTTTAAGTAGCGTAGTTATTTGGTTTTCAAATGGTCTTTGTAAACTCGCCCTAGCAGCATTCCTCTTGAGAACTTCTCCTAATGCATCACATCGTCCTTTTCCGTGGCAAGTTGCAAAAAAATGCCATTCTGCTTCCATATCAAAGTTCTCCTTGAAATTACATAGATTATAGAAATTCATTTTGTTTTTGTACTGAGCCCCAGATCCATCGGAAAAAAGCAAATTTTGGTAACGTACCGTAATTTTTCCTTTATAAAATAAACTAGGCCGGTAATAAACAATCTCACAGCTATATGATTATGTTTTGGTGCCTCAGATATAGCTATCAAGCTTGTGAATTCCAAACTACTATCGTTTTTCATCGTATGACCGGTTTCCCCGTTTTTAAGAAATAAGATCTTGTTAACTTCCCACTTCGTGTGATAAAAGGTTCATAGATTTCATTTTTTTAAACATAAGTTTAATATTTTGATGATATATGCAGACGCAAATAGTATGTGTGCCGCTAGAGTTCGCTAATACGCAATGCCCTGGACGAAGTGCAGCAAAACTAAAAAATCCAATTTTTGTATTTGGATAGGTTTTTTTAAATATTTGATGAGCTTTCTTCAAATTACAACGAACCAATCTACGCTGCTTTGTAATAATAGCTCCTTCTGATGACATTGTCTCGAAATCTCGTTCTCCAGCAGATGCTAGACTTATTTCGCCATCTTCTTAAAATTTCTGCACCAACAATGCTATTTCTTGTTTAAGAGTTATTGATCCTACTGTGGTGTTCGGTGTTAACATGATACCTTTTTCTTTTTGAATCTGTTTTGCTCTATTTGCCATATAATAAGACACACCAAACTCATCTTGGATTTTCCGAACAGGCCAGCTTTTTGGTGCCGATGCCAAAATAATATACTTTTCATTTGTTGTTGTAGACATACCATATTTTTCTCATAATTGTTGAATCATTTCAATACTATCGCCAAGTATGTCATTATCCGCATGCCCGGGACTGCACGGAAGCATAAACATTTCCTCAGAAATTATCGCTGAAACGATTTTTTTGTTTATAATTTTTACTTCTCATTTTCTAATGTACTAAAGGAGAACTGTGCATTGATTTTAAAGTATCGTTGAATGATGAAATATCCGGATGAATGTATTGCTCTCCATTTAATTAATTTACAGAAGAAGCAGGTGAACATTCTCGATCCAAACAAATATCTTGTGAACCAAAGGGTCCTTCTTCATTATCACCACTTGATTTACTTTTATAAATCAACAAATAGCATTTTTTGCAAATTGTCTGATCTTTATTCATGGTAATCCCTTGTAGATTAGCTAAACTTATTATATATTCATTGACTTTTTGAATACACGATTGATCTTTGTATATATGACACTTTACGCAACCAATTTATGGTTTTATTGCATTGCCAAAAGTGTAAGTAAGTGAACAATTCAAGAAAACTTGTCAAAGAAAAAGTTTGATAGATTTTTTTGATTTTTGGTTTAAAATATTCAGATCCTATAATATTCAAAAAATCATAATTTAAAAATGAAAAATGCCTCCTTTTTTAAGTTTTTTATTTGTTTGATAAATGAATAAGCTTTGAAAAAAAAGATAACTCGTTGGGGTCGAAAATAACGGGAAATGACATTTTTCAAAAAAACACATTTTTTTCTTTAATAAAGAATTTTTTCAGTTGTTCAATTGTTTAATTATTTCAACAGTAATTATACCGTTATTTATAAGATCCATTCATTCCCTTTCATTTGAGATATAAAACATTCAAATCGGTTAAGTGGTTTTTGAGAAAGAGGACTTCAAAAATTAGCATTTTCAAAAAAAATCATGAAAAACGTAAAAACGCCGTGCGCCACTGTAAAAAAGTACAGTGCCGAAAAAAAAAAAAATTCATTTTTTAAGTTTCTTCAACATAGAGAACATTTTTGAAAAGTTTCATCAAAATCTAAAGGGGTCAGGACAACTCGTGATCGGTTTCGCACGGAATCGCTGTATATATATATATATATATATATATATATATATATATATATATATATATATATATATATATATATATATATATATATATATATGTATATATATATATATATATATATATATATATATATATATATATATAAATATATGTATATATATATATATATATATATATATATATATATATATATATATATATTTATATATATATATATATATATATATATATATATATATATATATATATATATACATATATATATATATATATATATATATATATATATATATATATATATATATATATATATATATATATATATATATATACATATTATGTTTGCATATTTAAGTTTGCCAGTCGATATAGTTGAAGGTTTTCACTTCACTATAATAAATAGTTAAGCTGTTTCCAAAATAGTTTTATTGAAACCTTAGATGAAGGAAATAAATACTCTTAAATTAGATCGACTTATCTAGATAATATGATCTCATTATACTATTTTGTTTTGGGACTATCATGGCTTTGCCATTTCGTTCTTATAATACAAGAGACCAATTACTTTTGTACAATCCAGTTTTAAATGTAGATTTGTTTAATTGCATAAGACGATATTTAAGTACGAAAACGTTTAAAATATTGTTAAATTAAGTACACAATTCAATCAACCTTGCAACAACTATTGTTAATCTCTTTAACCGAATAAATTTAAATTTATTGGAGGTTGGAGTTTCCGTGGCTACGGTGTAATACTTTCAAATTTGATTTAAATTTGTTCTTGATCTTGCTATAATAAAAGTTAAAATTGTCAAGTGTCATTTCAGAGTTGTAGCACCTGTACCTCAGCAAAAATTTTCAAGTTAGCAAGTTTGTGTGATTTTGATAGATTTGTGTGATGAAAAACTGGTTTGGTGTTAAGGAGAAAATGTTGGTATAATGGATTTAGTATCCCGCAACATATGTTTTTGGGAGATTGCACTAGCACAAGTTGACTGCACAAATATATTGGGCTAAAACAATTATTTTTTAATTCTATTAAAAGGTCTATGTTTCAATTCAACCGGAGGGAGCAGTGTGCTGTCAAAAATTTACTCTGTGTTTTTTATTTCAACCTGTGTAATTTTACTCTATACACTGTGTTTTTTATTGAGAACTATAATGGGATTTTGCACAATCGGCGAGAATAGAATTATTTTTGTAATTTCTTACCCTTTGGTTTTGTCCGTCAGATTTATTTCGATTTTGCACAAATCGACAAAAATAATTGAGCAACTTATGATTAGTTGTCAAAATGATAAATTTTTGTGTAACATTTTGTGTATTTCGTGACAAATAATTTTTTTCTAAAATAAAACTTAATAAATTATTTTTAAATTGTTTAATACAATATTAAAATCAATTATTACAAAATGTTTTATCAATCTTTTTTTTAAGTATTTATTATTGTTTACATTTGTATAAATAAAATTGTCAAATCCAAATTTTTAATGTCTTTTTGTAAGTTGGTTTTTATGCATTTGAAATCCTTTGCATTGTGTAAAATTGAATATCTAAATTATGTATATAACCAAAACCAACACAAATGTATATACAAGCCATGAAGTTGCGATACTTATGCCAAAAAGTGACTACTATACCTAAGTATTAGTGTTGTGACGTAGTATAATTTGTATATACTTTTATTATAATATGCTTTGATGTAAATAAAAAATGAATACGAATGATGGAACAGTATGTTGCGCTCTTTATGACAAAGCAATACCACTATAGTACAGGCCGTATAAAATTGAAAAAAATGGCGGATCCTATGTATTAGTAAATGTATAGTAAACAAAAACGTTCATAGTAGTATTTTGGTTGTATATGAATTTTTAGGATGAATCCGATTATACTTCAACATAACTTTAAAATAAGGAATGTAACAGCCCTACGACCTTCTATGAAAATCACATGCCAAAACTGTTTTTGAATATTGATAAATTTGTTTGTACATGTTTCATATTAAATTAATTAGTATTTGGCATTTCAATAAAAAAAATCGAGGAATTTGATTTTTCATTCATAATTTTTAAAAAACTATACCAAATGTACATTATCGTTTTGTATAACTTAACTCTTCTTGCGCATTGAAATTTCCATAAAGATAATTTTTAACTTTTGGTTTTACATATACAATTATACAATGCTGTGAGGTGTTTGATTCGTCCGTTTTTTGATTTAATAATACAATGTTGGTACATTTACGTTCAGTATGGTTTTTACGTGTAATTCGAATGTTTTGTTGTGACAGCACATATTATAAAAATTTAGGCGGGTAAATACATGTAGTAAGTTGCATGAATTTAAATTAATTAAATTAAAATATAGTTGGGTAAATATAAGTATTAATACATATATATATATTACTTAAAATAAAATTACTTCATTATAAATTCACAGTTTTAGTAAAATCACCGCGGTTATTAAATTCTTAAGGTTAATTATATTTGCCCAAATATATTTTAAATAATTTGTGTAAATAATTATTGTGTGCTAGTGTTTAGATTTTAAGATGCCCAAAACTTGTTGTGTCCCGGGATGCATGTCCAATTCTTCTAAAAGCGAACAAGGGCACTTGTCTTTTTTAGTTTTCCGCAGTGTAAACTCAAACGACAGGCTTTGTTAAACGCGATTCCACGTAAAAATTGTGTACCGACAGAATTCTCATTTGTATCTATGAAAAATTTTAACGTAAATGAAATTAAATTTGAAAATAAGCACGGGAGCTTAATAATTCCTTTGAAATGTCCGCAGTTAATACCTAATGTAGTTCCTAACATTTTCCTAGATTTACTGACGTATTATTCAATATCCAAGCCGAATACCAGAAAATGTCCGTCAGATAGGGAACGTGAGGTTTTAGCTAGATCTCATGAAACTGTATTGAAGGATGATCATTTTAAAATGAAAGCTGATTTAATCGGGTCATTCGATAACTTTAAATCTCTTTTCACTAGCCACGTAAGCGATTTGGATGTTGAAATCAAACTCAATGTTGAAGAAGCTTTTATTTATAAAATTAACTTAAAAAACTTTACCATTTCACAATATATACGAGTAAATAAAGATTTGTCATTTTTATCGTGAGTCAGTATTTATACAAAAATCTGATCAACAATATCAGTGTTGGTCTCAATTTAAACGCGCGAATCAATTCTTTTTTAAAAAACGTCCGAAAAGTTCCCTGCTGTTAGAAAAGAGGAACTTTTAAATGAAATATGTTAGAAAATTGCTGAATTGTTAATTGTTGCAAGTGAAATTGATTTTAAATATATAGGGGCACTTAAAATGATTAATGATCAGCTAAACCTTATGATTGGTAAAAAACGGTATTCAGAAAATACCCTAGTCAAGTCGTTTTTAATATATCTTCAATCACCCATATTTTACCATCTAATTAGAGATTAAGTTTTTTTAATTTTCCAAGTAAAAGTACACTACAGCGACTATCAGGCCATCAAAACGTAAGCCCTACAAATTTTGAAGGTAATAAAACTTATCTCTTTAAGCAAGCCGAATATTTAAAGCATATGCAACGCAAAGTCATAATTCAAATAGATGGAATTTATTTAAAGGCGCAAATAACCTATAAATCTCAAAAAATTACTGGCTATGCCCAGAATAATTCAAACGTCGCAAAAACGGTAATTACATTTTTAGTTAGTTCCGCGTTTGGTAATTCCAAAGAAATAGTTGCCTTACATCCAGTAAGTAATCCTTCAGGTAATGATGTTCATAAGTTAACTTTAAATATTTTAAAATTAGTACAATCATTAGATTTAGAAGTAATTTCAATTGTAACAGATAACCATAGGATTAATCAAAATATGTTTTCAATTTTCGCGCCGAAATCATTTAAAATTTATTAACCCTGATTTTTCTAGTAGTTTTATATTTCTTAAGTATGATCCAGGTCATATTTTTAAAAACATTCGGAACAACTGGATCAATAAAAAAGACGGCGAAAAGTCGTTTTACTATCTGAAACTGAAGAAAAGCGCAACTAGTAAGAAAAGCGTATATATTAAATAAGAAATCGGTATTTTCCGGTATAATTGAACCGCAGAATGTGCATTGTGTTGCAAATGTTTTTCATGAGTCTACAATTGTCGCACTTGAAACAACTAGCGATCTTAAAGAAGTCGAAGGCACTGTAGAGTTTCTTAAAATTATAAAACGTTAGTGGAATATTGTTAATTGCAAATCAGTGGTTGAAGGTATAAAGAAACGCGAGCCGTACCGATTGCCTATATCTATACGTTAGATGATGCAGGCATTTTGTTCCTTAACAATTTGTTATCCTGGATAGAAAAGTGGATGACTACTGACATCTTTCAAAGTGGTTTAACCATGACTACTTTTAAAGCAATCCATCAAAGTGAAGGTGTTCTGCTGGAAATTGCCAACACTTCTATGCCAACACGGGCCAGCAATGGCCTTTTACACCCGTCTTATTATAATTATTTCGAAGCCAGAATATTTATTCGGGCCAGCAGTGGCCTGTAAAAATCGTCTTATTTTGTATTGTCAAAACGCGATATTTAATAAATTAACACACATTTTACGTAACAAAATTCATATAAGCTCGCATATAATTTTGTATCCCTAAATATGATTTAAATTATTTAATAAAAAAAATAATGATAATTAAAATAATTACTAAAAATTTATATTAATCATGAATTTTACGTAAATAGTATTTACGTAACAATGTTTAGAAAATTAGAAAGCGCGCTGTACACATATCCCCCATCCTTCTTAGATGAGCGCTTCGACTCGACTGATCATTTAAATAAATAAATTTTCTAAATCAACAAAACAAAAGATAAAAAATCCAAATTGTACATTTCTGTTAGCTCGACGAAACAAAAACGAGTATGAAAAAATCAGAAAACCATTTGCATCTATCAACATTTTTTAAACGAAGTAAAAAATAAAATAAATGAGTGAGAAAGTAATTACGAAATTACAATGAAAAAGACAAAGAAATTGTTTTGTGTTTTACATATACTAAGGTAATTTTTAAATTAATCTTAATGTTTTAAAATGCCGAATTCTAATTAAAATCATATGAAACATGTGCAAACAAATTTATCAATGTTCACCAGGAAAAACCAAATTTCATTTCCTTAGAAGGACGTATAGTCGTTTTTTTTTTTGTTTTTAAGTTATATTGAACTTAAAACAGCGTTCCATAGTAACAAAAAAAAATTTATATTAAAATTTCATTTTTCTATTCCACACTTACTACATAAGCTATAAAAGTGTTTAAATGGCCTGTATATATATAGGCATTGTGACAAAGCAAAAAACAAATTTATTATTTAACGAGAGAGAGAAGTATTGTTATTATTATTTACTTCATTATATACTATACTATATACTATGAATTTAGAGCAAAATGGACAGTGCAAAATATAATTTTTGTTTCGTTTTTTTTTTTTGTAGAAATGTTATGTACTTTGAATTTAGAGGAGTATGGACAATGCGAAATATAATTTTTTGTTTCGATTTTTACTGTAGTCAAATTCTCTTATACATAGCCAAATAGTAGTCATAATATGTTTTACTTAAGCAAGCTTTATGGCTTGTATAATATACAATAGTGTTGGTTTTGATATAACATATAAATAAATATTTTGCATAAAAAACCATCTTACCAATACAAAAATTGTTGATATTTATTTTGTTTAATCATAAAATTGTCTCGCTATTTTTCTCACCATGTAATATACATGGTCGAAAATAAGAGCGAGATCAAGTGTTTACTCACCTAATGCAAAATCGCTTTTTCTCGCGTTTAACTAAAAGTCGCTCAAAAAACGTGACTGCAAAATCCCAGTCCTGATCATACTCTGTACGTTCTCGGTTTACAAATTTTTACTCTGTTATTATAATATGAGTGTAATGTCAGTGTCGAAAAAAAAATAAAAACAAAAGAAAATTTTTGTATAATGAAAGTCGTCGAAAAAAATAAAATAAAAGGATATAGATTTTAATTAAAAAGTAAATTTAGTATTTTTTAAATATAAATATGTATATGTTTTTAAATATTTTAAATATGAACCGTGCAAGATCCTGAAGAATTTCATTAATAATAACATTTATTTTGCACCGGCTATAATTTATTTTGCCCGGTATGAATAAAAAAATAGACCCAATTACTTTTTTGTTATGGGCAATTTGACACTGTACTGTGTTCACACCGAACAACTATACTAGGTACCCGGGTCATTTGGGTTGAATTAAAAAAAATAGACCCATAATTAGTTTTTTTAGCTGCCAAGATTTTTTTGTACTCATTTTCTAAAAATTTGTTGTCTTATAAAAGAACGCCATAAAACGTCACCATACACGTTGAACACAATAAAATAATTTTAATATTAAAATCATATTAACCCATAAACAACTACAAGACCAAGAACAAACAACAACTGCATTAAAAAATGCATGGTTGCAGGTATTTTGAGTAGTAGAAATTTATAAAGTTCGTTATTTCAAACAAGGTTCCGTAATAAAAAATATTTATTGCCAATTAAAAAAATAAAATAACTTAGAAACGATCATAGGGTTTTACAAAATCTCTATTTCTGGGACCGCTTTGGTGCGGTCATCTCCTTGACATCTCTTGGTTTACCCAATTGGTTCAAGTTTTAATTTAACTAGCATTGTCGCACGGATTAATAGAATATGACGCCAAATTTCAAATACGGTTAGATAGTAAATCCAATATAAGTTGTTATAGTGTGCAAAAACATAAATATTAAAGCTAACTAATATATTCTTTAGAGTATGAAGATGACATACATGTTATGTCATTCATGTTATGTAGTTCATTTAAAGAACAAAAAAAGATGTGGAAGGTTCAAATTATGTAAATATTGGTTTTTATTATTTTAATTGGTATTAGTAAAGAATATATACAGGGTTTCCCAGAAGTAGTAGATCGAACGAAACAAGGTAGCAGTAGAGCTAGTTTCCAACAAAAACAGCCAAGTAAAATTTTTTCAATTGTTGATGGTTCAAATCAACAGTTATACAAATTTAGTTTTTTTTATTGAATTGAATTCATACCCACCAAAAAATTTATTTAAAAAAAAGCAAAAGTTCTTTTATTTAACTTAATTTTTAATACGATCTATTAGGATGTACCTTTCCAATAAGATTATTTGTTTACGCTGTATTATCTTCTGTCAAGTAAGAACAATGGTTTTGTGAGGCCATTTTGTTTTTCATCCATTCTGATATATTTTTAAGTGGCACTTACGAGAAAATAATGCACTATAGAATATTGACCTACTATCAGAAAAATATGTGCGACCATTGCAGATTTTAAAATGGTAACACACTGGGGTTTTCACAACAGAATGTTTTTTATAAACTTTTTCACAAAGTAAATATTGTGTATTTCAAATATGCACTTAAAAAATTGTCGAATTTTAAAAAAGCTGCTTTGTCAGAAATAAAACAAAATGAATAAAATAATATTTTTCTTATTTATTTTTCAATATTATAACAAGTGTTCGAAGTGTCCACGATTTGCCAAAATAAATAATCGGCATCGCCTAATAAAATGTTGCTTAAAAAAGACGTCGAAACGATCGTTCGTCTGTTTTACTCTTTCATAAACCAACTCTGTTAACGATACATAATAAGGTTCTGCGAGCCACACTGTAGTGTTTGCGGGTTCTTAGTACCACACTGTGCTCGTTTGGCCGGAATAAAGATAATAATCATCATCATCATCACCAAAAAAAACAGTTATATTAATAACTGAATTGTATAAATTATAATTTTATTTTAAATCGTACAGACTAGTTTTCTTTATCAATTATCCTCACAATAAAATAACCGTGAGCGTCAACAAACTCTTTATAGTAACCCCACAGAAAAAATTCTAAAGGATTTAGATCAGGAGACCTCAATGGCCATGAAATAGTCCCTTCCTTCCAATCTAGAGGATAAATAGATTGGGTACTTTACGTTTGTCTTATTACTAGTGCATAATAAGAGTAAGCTCCATCATACTGTACCCACTTATTTTTACGTGTTTCTAAAGACATGTCACCAAGTAATTCATCCAAATCGATTTGTAGAAAGTTTAGATAAACTTCGTTGATCCGACGTGGTAGTCCGACGTGAATTTTGTTGGTTTTGACACACCATTTCTTGACAAAATTGCACCCTTCTTTCAAGGCAAGAGGGTAAAAGGTCTTGTCTATACTAAAAATACATTGCAGCGTGGACCGTAGGCCCCGCGTGTACACAACGAATACAAATGAATAAGTCGTCGGTCACCATTATAATTATTCCATCTTCGTCCATATTATGTTAAACGGGTCTTCAAATTATTCTTAGTTTACCAGAGACTTCGCCTTCACTATATACTCGATGCACGTTTTAAAACCTCTTAAATTAGGAAACTTTTCCAATTTGGGTATCGTCTCCGTTATTTTGTTGCTTCAACTCGGTCGTTGCCATTACAAAAACTATAAATAAAATGTATTTCTGCAAATTTGCGGTGGTAATAAGGCACTAAGCGTATTGACATTTTAACTATAAACGGCAGAGTATATATGTATGGAATTACTAATATGAATTATCAAATGTTTTCCGTTTTACACAACAACTTTTGTTTAATTTGGTTTAATTTGTTTAAAACAATTGTTTAAAACCGACTTACTATATGTGAAAAAAATTGATGAAAAACATTTTGTTGCAAAGAACCCGGTATGTGTGATACAATTTTAAAATGTACGATGGTGACGCATATTTTTTCAATAGTGCAATTTTTCCCCAAAAGCGCCAATTAAAAATTTTCAAAAAAAATTTCAATAACAAAAAGACCTCATAAAACCATTGTTCTTATTTGACAGAAGATAATGCAGCATATACAAATAATTTTATTAGAACGGTACATCTTTATAGATCGCATTAAAAATTATGTTAAACAAAAGAACGCTTGCTTTTTTTTTTTAAATACATTTTTTGGTGGATCGATTTCTGCACTCCAACGTGGGTCATAGTTGTGTTGATCGTCATCACCAATCACAATCAAGTGATAGAAAACTATGTAAAAACGTGCATATACTCTCAACACGAACTAACAATAGTGGAATGCTGTATAAACAATTTTTGACATTTCGTTTACGGCTTAACTTGACTTGAAGTCAGTGAGCAAATTTAAAAACGAAAACTAACTTTAATAGCAATGAAAGCAAAAATAGTATAGAAGCAAATAATCACACTTTTTAAGCAATGGAGGATCTTGAAAATTCAAAAATTCAGTCTGCGCTAAAATACAACTTTGCCATATAAGAACTGAAGGAAATTACTTTAATGTTCAACGATAAGAGGAAGTAAAGCCCAACACCATATTGCATTGCGATCAAAGTAACTTATAATTATTTATACTAACTGGTTTTGTTGACATTTTATTATTTAATCTGGTCTTCGGAACAGCAAGAAATTCAAACCAAAATTTGTGCAAAAGATCAGTTAGCTCATTTAAATGTTTAGAAACGCTATGTATATTTAGATGACCAATTTATCATCAAACAATTGCAAATTAATGTCTGAAATAGGTAGACCAACTGAAAAATTTTGATTATTTAAATTTCCAAATTGCATACCACAGAAACTTAATTTCAAAACTTTACTCGTGGATGTTCTGACGTTTGAAAATTCGAGAAAATAAATGGTCGCACAAAAACACCGGTAGGCTAAGAATCAGGATTTAGCGTTTTATCACGCAAATCTTCGTCAATCCCTAGTTTAAAGCCGACATAATCCTGTCCCGCTTGATTGGTATTTTTAGGAACGAACTTAAATACTCTGCAAGTATTGTTTCCTAACCAAACATTGTAGCAGGAGGTGCAGATGAATCAACTAGTGCAACAAGCAATCTCAGTTCCCAAATCATCAATTTTCTTCAAAATATTTTTAACAAGCATCTTATTATCAAATTCCTTCTTGAAATCTGAAGACACTGGCTGCTGTACTATAAAATTAACATATGTATTTGGTTTTAACTTTTAAAATGATTTGTTAACCAAAAGAGCTCTACAATCACTACAAATGCACTCACTCTGAATCTAATCTGGACTAACATAATTTATTAAATTTTTTAAGTAACACTTCTTATAACTATATATTCTTAATAATTGTTTAACACAAAAATTAAATGAAATAACCGTTAAACTGACAAAGTACGATCATAAATTTCTACCGCACAAATGTCAGGCATACTATAAAGTACATGCATGATTTTTCAATGAGTACACCTCAAAATTCAGTTACTTGTATATTGTTGTGACCAGCAAAACGAAAGAAATTTTTTGTTTATTTCGTAGACCACGTGAAGAAATTTTGTAGTGTACGAGATAATAATATAATTTTTTTTTTTTTCATTTTAGTATTAAACATTTTTCACGATGAACTTATAATATCCACTGGAGCCGAGTAAACGAGACCACAAAAAATCAAATCACATCAAGCGTTATACAAAACCAAACAAACATTACCAAAAATCCAACTATGATTACAAAACTATCGAGTATACTAAAAGATGAATTCCGATTGGCAAATTTTGGCCTAGCACATCTACCATCTGATGAATTTGTTACGTCTCAGGTAAAATATACAAGTTTCATATCTACCTATAAATTAAGCAAGTTTCATACCCATTTGTGACGTTAAATAATTTTAAAAATCTTACGTAGTTTTGCCTAACGAAAAAACGTATTAATTCACTACACAATAAAAACTGTCGCAAAAAAAACAGCCAAATCAATTGCAGAAAGGTTAAAGTTAACTAGCATCTGTCATTATTAATTATTGCTAAAATTAATTTGTTTTTTTTTGTACTAAACCGGGTGTCGTAAAATTTAATTTTGTTTTATTAACTTTTTCTCGTTTTAGTGGCAGACCAAATCGAAGAGTATCCTATTTTTGGCATACCGATGGCTAACTGCAATAATATTTATTACAGCTGTATCAATATCAATGGCCCGGAATGATGATGCCCGTTCGTGGGGTGTTTGGTTTATATACCTGACACATTGGGGTATTGCATTATGTTTCGTTACCACAATAATGGGTGCTATACTTGTGACAATATGGCATTTTCATCCGGAGTTTGCAGGTAAATCAATTGTCAAATATCGCGTTGAAGAAGGTGTGAAACGTCATCGCTATTACTGTTAGGCATTTTTATGTTTATTTCATGGTTTGTTTGGTAGAGGGATTTTTTAGGTGTCTTTGAATAATTAATGCTATATTTAACGAAAATTGACATAAACTGAAAGGTTATGATTGCTAGCGTGTATACTGTAGTTAGTATATGGTCTCGTTATTTATTCATTAGTGTCATAACAGACCAAAATTATTATAAAAATATAGATAAATGCTTTTTACAGAAAAGTAAATAACTTCTACTTTGTAATATCCATATTTGGCCTTATTATTAAGTTAAACTTACTAATACGGTGGAAATTGCAAATATTCTTGCTAAAAATATCATTTCGTCCTAGCATCATTGCCTATACACAAAATGCTGTCGTTTGGGTCTGATCAACACCTTGTACAACTTAAGCTTGTCGGCATTTGCAAGGTGTTTCGACTTTAGCTTAGCACGTAATGCATAAAATGTCATGTCATTTAGTGATCAAAAATTAGGTGCACTTCTTTTAGAGATGTAGAATCATACCGCAAAACGTGCCACATTACTCGCTGCCTAATTAGTTTGTAAGCTAAATGAGGAATTCCCTTCGTTTGGTCATTTTTAACCTCTCGGTATATATCATTATCATCGCTCTAGAGGTCAATAGTAATTACGTTACTAAATAATAATAAGGACGGAGCTTTTACGTGTCGTTCTCTTGAGCTTACTTCAACAATTTCCGATAGTATTTAGTTTTTGTACTTTTTAATTTGATTAGTTATCAGGTTAAAATCTTGGCAAAATATTTCTTTGGTGATTCACTCCAATGAAAAGCCATATACTGCAAAATATTTTTAGTAAGCCGTTTCTTATTTCAATTATTTCTGTTTAAGCTTAAGTTTATCATAATTAGTGAATATGAAGAGCTCTGAGCTAAAGCAAGTTAGTAGTTTGTCTTTTTAAAGCCTCATATAATTTTTATCTGCAGTATTTAGCTCAATCTAATTGAACCAATGTAAAAAATAAAAAGATCCGATAATTATTTAATTCTTTGTTTCGGGTTAATTTTCACTAAACCAAAATTTGTCTGGGGGTTGCCCTTTTATCTCGTAAAGAAAGAACATATCAATAGCTACTTATGGTTAGTTTGATTAATGTCATTGTTGACTGGATATCTTGTAGTATAGTTTTTGTCGATAACATGAAATTGATCAAGTATGTCGAGATGGCAAATGTTTGTGCTTAAATTGTGAGCTTTATTCTTAAGTAAACTTCTTGGAGTAGTATTTCTGTTACTTCATAAAGTCGTAATACTCGATTTTTACAAGGTGTCTGAGTTTAGGATTCTAAATGCTAATCTGTTAGGGGATGATTCCTTGGTTCATTCTAATAAAAAAATCGTATTGGATGGGACGACCCCCAAATTTTGAAATCCTTTGAAAAAAGATATTAAAAATATTAAAAAGTAACTTCCAAAAATATTTTTCGGAGAGCAACTTATTCTTTGACTGGTAATTGTATAGGCTATTTTTAAGATCCAAGTGATTATCTTGCATCTGCATCCGTTCGAGAGCTAAGGTGCTTTAAACTAAAAAAGAATAAATTTCCTTATAAAATTCAATTTTTCTCAAAAAAAACGATATAACCTTTTTTTTTTTGTTAATTAATTTTAATTTGCCTTGATTTTCTCTATAATCCTCTTATATACAAAGTTTGGCTCGAGACTCTCGATTTTTTGCGATATAGTGATGAAAAATTTAACATTATATGTTAAAATATTTGGTTGGGTAAGATGTATAGTAATGGAGTTATAAAAAGTGCTCAAAATGTCCTTTTTGTGATTGAATACAGGCAAATATGCTTCTTGTTATTTCAGTTCTTGGTAATTTGTCCCTTATCTATTTAGCTTGTAAGTATTTTCATTGTATTAGTTTTTCTTTTGTTTTAATTTTCTTAGAGTATATAAGAGCCTTTATCGTTCCCCATACATAACAATGTAGTACAGCACCATTTATTTCGATAGTTTTCGTTTAACAAATTTTTAACAATTATTCGCAGTAGGTAGGAGCTCCACTATTTTGGTATGTGTGCAAGAATCTACTTAAAATAGGAACAGTAATCGATAACAGCCTATAGTTTACACTGAAGTGGTGCTGAAATGATTCTTGTTTTATCGAATGAGGATTTTTAGTAGCCCACGTGGGTAGATTATGAAATTGTTATGCCACGCTTGTGAATTGAAATTCAACCCGCCAAAGGATACGTTTTACAAAACTATCATTTACAAAATGCCTTTCAATCAACCAATTACAATACTCCTATGTTATGGTGGTCTATCGGTAATAATTCTTAAACGATTATTATATGGTATGGATGGAGATGCTTCTTGTGCAATACTTAATGAAATCGGTAGTGAAAGACGTTCAATTGTAAAGCGAGCGTCCTTATTCTAGTAGATGGATTTTTTGTTACATTACTAATGATTCCTTCATAGACATCCAAAGGATTTAGTAAGACTGCTTATTTGATATTGCTACAATATCTCGCCATTTTCTATAAATATGTGTAAATACTTTTGTGTCAGGAACTCGACGCGTTGGGAACCTGCTTAGATATTCATTGCGATTTCGTGAAGCATTACCATCGCAAAATTCGTAAAAAAAAAAGTATCAAAGTACTCCTTCTTATCTGAGAACTGTGCCATCATAAAATTAATTTTCTTAAATTGTTTAGAAGTTTTGATTCACAACACTGACACGACACTAGACAATTAAGACAAAACTAATGAAAATATTTAATTTTTGTTTTTTCAACATTTTTAACAAAGGAGCTGATAATCACCGCCTACTATTTTACTGATCAAAAAAAAAATTGGTTCTCTTATATTTTCAGAAAAACTTCAAGATCGAAATGAAATGCCACTATCATTCCAAATATATTGGGCTCTACACAATATGGCACTGATCATATCGATTATTATAACGATAATCTATTGGAGTGTACTATGGAATAGTACAATACCGATCGATGCCACAAATGTCCTAACTCATTTAACGAATTCGGTTACAATGTTCATTGATTTACTAATTGTTGCATATCCATTGCGACTGCTGCATTTTGTATACCCGATTGGATTCGGTTTACTTTACTTATTATTTAGTTTGATATATTATTGGGCCGGTGGTACCAACATGTAAGTTTTAGCAATATGACATGTTAATTATTTTAAAAATAAATTGTATTATTTTATTTTTTATTTTAGGGATGATGAGCCATTTATATACTCAGTATTGGATTGGTCAAATCTCGGTATGGCTTTGGCGACCGCAATTGGAACGCTAGTGCTTGCGTTGGTGATGCATTTTTTAATGTTTGGTGTTTATAAGTTACGATCGCATGTTAGTCGTTCACAAAAGCGTAAACGCGCAATTTTACCGACATCACAACATACGGGTGTTTCGATGGTGTTTGGTCGCGATAATGCGGCATTTACTGGTAGTACAAATAAATTATAAGTCGTTAGTTGGGAAGGAGTATTTTTTTTATTTAAATTAGTTTAGATTTTATAATGAAACAATTTATACCAAATTATTATTAATACTATTTAGTTTTAATAAAGCTGTGATGAGTCAAGAAATGGATGAATTTTAAACGTTTGACATTTTATTTTATGTAAATCGGTTAGATAATCTATGTCATGGAATGATGCTATTTTTAAAGAATGTCACAATTAAATAGGTAGTCTAAATATTAAGCCCAAATTTTCAGGTAAGTGCGTAAACATTGCAATTCTTTATTACCTTTTATTTCCTATCATTATTATTGTAGTAAACATAATGATAGGTTTAATCTGGTTTAAGCGATAAACGCCTAAATCTAACAATAAGGAGACATCATTTTTTGTATATTCCTCAACAAATTTTCTATAAATCTCGGGTAAGTCGGACAACACAACCTTACCTTGGACCTTGTTAAATAAGGATAATAATAATGTGACTTATTTGTCATGAAATGACGAGTTCTTTTATTCTTCAAGTGAACTTTTTTTGATATTGGAAAATGTCATGGATAGACTGAGGACACAGGTGTTAAACTACCCCAGCCGGACAACTCAACGTTTTACTTGGCACCGCACATAAATATTGAGATACTGAATGCTCATCCCTAAAACTAAAACTCGTAAAGATCTTGAGTACATTAATTTTAAATTGAGTATAAATGAACAACTTCGTGAAAAGGCTCTATGTGCTGGAACTTGGCCGATTGGTGTTAGTATTAAACCATTCCATAACTGAAATTTTCATCCAGTGGCCTCAAATTTAAAACTTTGGATACCGGCTCTGATATTAAGCTCAGCCAAAATTTCAATTTGTTGGGTGCTTACAAAGCTGGGAAGGTCCTGTCTAAAAGCTCCATACAAAATGCTGTCACTTCTATTTACTATCACAATGCCTCGAGTATTCGTGGTAAAGCTTAATTATTTTTGCCTGGTGTTCTAGACAATGATTATGATGTGATTATTTTCACTGAGACGTGGCTTACCAGAAATTTTAACTTTGAAAAATTTATTCCGTTCGACTATTAAATATTATTCGACATTTTAAAAATGATTTTAATTTTTTTAATTTTACCAAAGCAGAAGTTTATGATGGTTTATTGCAACCTGATATTAATAAGGGAGCTGGTCATGATGGTTTTCCACCTATCCGAATCAAGCATTGTGCTGAGCGCTGAACTCCTTCTTTGACCCTAATTTTTAATGAAAGCATCCGGTCTGGAATTTTCCCAGATCCCTGGAAAATTTCTTTCATTCGTCCAATTTATAAATCTGGTAAAAGATGTGATATCAGTAATTAACGCGGAATAGCAATTCTTTCTGTAATTCCAAACCTTTTCGAAGCGTTGGTACAGAAATTTTTATATTTTCACATGAAGACGTTTATTTCTCCATCCCAGCACGGTTTTTATCCGACGGGTAGGTCCACTGTTACTAATTTAGTTTCATTTTGCGGACATTTACTTACTATATTGGATAATAAGCAACAAGTGATGTGATTACACAGACTCTTCAAAGAGTTTTGATAAAATTGATCATTCAATTCTTATCGATAAGCTCGATAAACTAAATTGTGAGTTTATCCCTATTAGGTGGTTGGGTTGCATTCTTACCTTTCCGATCGTTACCAATTTGTTAAGATTAATGATTCTTATTCTCGTTTATTTCGCGTTACCTCTGGTGTTCAGAGGTACATTGGTCCACTATTATTTGCCTTATTCATTAATGACTTCATTGAGGAGTTTGGATTTGCTCAATGTCTTTTTTACGCTGATGATTTAAAATTATGATTTAAAATTTTTAGCCCATTGCTAAAGTATCAGATTGTTTAAAATTGCAAAGAGATTTGAATAAATTCCATAATTGGTCAATTAATCACAAACTGTTATTGAATGTTGGTAAATGTAAAGTACTTTCTTTTTTTTCGAATTCGTTCACCTTTACGGCAGCAATATTTTCTTTATAGCACGGCTGTTAATATGGTTGAATTTACATCTGACTTAGGTAAAATATTCTCCTCTGATCTTTCATTTACAAAACACATAGACACCTTTGTTGCGAAAGCTTTGTTGTGACCTGCTCACAAAAATCTTTACAGTTTCGCTTTTGTGTCGTCATTTGATAATAGAAAACTATTATCAAATGACAACACAAAATGCAGGATAATTTTGTAGAAATCTCCAATAAAATTATAAAACTACCAAAAGTAGAAACGTTTACGATGAAATCTTTCATAAATCTAACTTAAGAGCCAGAACATCGATATTTTCAAAACCTGTAGGTGCTATTGGTGGCTACCAATATATTAATAGAAAACTAAATAATAGTTTAAATGTAATGGCTGTGTGTGACAGTTTCGACAAATTTATTAATATATTTGCAGGATATCTAGGGTCAGTGCATTACAAAGAATTTTAAAAATAGGTAATTGTATAAGAAGGCCACTTTCCTTCCATCTAATTTCTATTTATTAGAAGATAGTGGATATACATGGTGGTTACGACCGGTACCGATTATAACACCATTTCGCAAGGATTATGTACTTACATCCAGTGAACGAAATTTTCATTTGCTACACAGCCGTAAGGGGAGTATAATTGATTCCTTATTTGGAAGATTAAAGACAAGATGGAGGTTTATTTTCCAGAAAAGTATGGAACTGAAAATTGAGAATTGTGTTAAACGATTCTGACATGTTGTGTTATGCAAAACATATGCATAAACGATAGTGTCGACGTTGAGGATACTTTATTAGAATTAGATGAAAGTTCATCTTCACGCGATAATAATACAAATGGCGATAAAGAATCTGCAATAGTATTCCGAAACACATTGGTAGCCCACATTCGATGAACAATTGAAGTAGAAATCTCCAAATTTTGAAATAAAAAAATTTAATTTTTGTTCCTAAAATGTAAATAATGACAGCTACGGAAATTTGCTCGTAACATGGTATCTAATTTTATCCTGGCATTAATCAACTTTAATTTTTCCTCGGTTGTCCCTGTAATAAATCGAATTCAGATAGAAATTAATTTTGTAATAATTAATATTATAACTTAACATATAACATACACATAATTTTATTTTTTATAACTTTTTATTTTTTATTTTAAAAAGATGTTTTACAAAGTAACTAGTCATTTTTGACTAACAGCGTTTGATTCTAACAATATAATAATAAAGCCACTCCTATGTATTCTTTCCATATAGTGTTGTTTTGGTTGATTTTTCATTATGCGCACTAATCTGGTAATTCAAAAGGTTTTAGTCTTTTGAGTCTTCTTATAAATTGTATTTCATTTTGTCGTTGCAATATACCATTGCAGTTCCATGCAAGAATTTTTAAATTATTTGCCATGTTTAACTAGCAAAGAGAGGCTAACTCTGATAATGTTTGACTTTTTTCGAGTAAAGTGAGCCTTTGCATGATTGATATGAGGGCTCTTTTTTGCATTTCTTCTTGTGAACTAAGTCTATTAAGAATATCTTGTAGTATTTTA
The DNA here is from genome assembly GCA_963556175.1 of Tipula confusa. Classification (NCBI taxonomy): domain Eukaryota; kingdom Metazoa; phylum Arthropoda; class Insecta; order Diptera; family Tipulidae; genus Tipula; species Tipula confusa. The sequence continues at coordinate 132,071,962 of OY744475.1, forward strand.
TTAGTTTGGTTATTATTTGAATTATTAACTGAAGCAGAACTATGTTGCCTTGTCGAAATTCCAATAGTGTTACATTTGGATTAGTTCTTGATAATTTGAATAATATTTTGTGTGTCCTTAACTTTGTGGATATTCTTGATGAGGCTGAGTTGATATCTGGCCTGGTACTTACTGAAGTTTCCCCTGTTTTGTTGCGAATTTTTTGCAGCTCTCTTATAACAATGCAACCTCTGTAGTTGGCTGGATGTGCCTCCCCACAGTTGACACATTTTGGTGTCTTTTTGTTTCATACATTCAGCCGTATGGTGTTTTCCTTATTAGGAGCAAAAGTTTTGCGTGTGTCCGTAGACTTGGCATTTTTTGCACTGGGGAATCAGTTTAGATTTTTTAACTGCTTCTATTTGCACTTTCATATGGAGTATTTCGCTGATTGCATAAATATTTTTTATGTCTTCTTTTTTTTCTAAAGATAGCATATATAATGGAAGCGGTGTTTTGTCACCTCTTTTTAGCAGCTGTGTAACTTCTTTAATTTTATATTGTTTATCCAAAAGATAGTCTTTTATCTCTTCTGGTTTGCATGAAGCGTGTAGTTTCTTAACAATGACTTTGGTTGGTCTTGTCAGCTTATCTTCGTAGGAATACTATGTTGTTTTGTTTTCATTAAGAGCACCTGTTAACTTTCTATAGCTATCACTGTCTGGGTTTTGATATCACCACTATTTAGAGCTGTAGCTTGAAATTCTATCCGATTGTTGTTCATGATGTTTCTAATACTTTGATAATTATCGCAATTGGATATTATAACTGGAGGTGGCCGTGGTACTTTTTTCTCCAGTTGTATATTCTTCCTTCCAGTACTCTTTACTTGATCATTCCTATTCCACTGAAACCTGAGCTTTTTCCTCCTGTAGCACATTCCTACTTCCGGTTGGAAGCTGCTCAATTGATTGTTTTAGTTCGGGTGAAACTTGTGGTGATTTACTCATCTTGCGTTTCTTATTTTTTTGTTACGGTTCAGAATCCATCCCGTTTCTCTGTTCAGCTCTTCCTCGTGTTTCATATGTAACCTTTATATGATCATTGGTATCGTGTTTTTCTTGCAGCTTAGAGGTTTCTTTCTCAGATATTACTGCATTTAGAGCAACTTTTAACTCCTTGTTTTCGAGGTCTTTGTTTAGATTTAACGTTAATTTTTCTATTTCGTAAATTTTATTTCGCAGTTCTGCGTTATCCCTTTCTAAGGTGTTCGCTAATGGTGGTAGTGATTTACCCACCATGGGTTTTTGTCCAAATGGGTTGAGTTGCCTAAGAGGGCTTTTAAATAATGATTGACTCACCCCAGAATCCGTTGAGCCAGCCTCATTAGAGGGTGGATTTGCCAGCTGTTTAGCTGGGTTACCACCTGTGGTACAACTATCTGAATTAGTTGTACTCATTGTTTATTTTACTGATCTTGAAGCATCTACCACTCTGACCAGTATGAGGTGGTAGTGGGTCTGGTTTGAAAACGTCATTTTCTAAGTTCCCGATAGTCGGATATACCACCATGTATCGGTCGCCAGAGCCTCGTTAGTTGCCTAGCAAGGTGCACCACGTGCAGGTAAGGATGACATTTGAGCTGTTTCTAGACCACTTAACTTAAGCCCCCTTTCCCACCCCTATACGTTCATATGTATGTTTATATGTGTATGACATACACATATGAACAACAATTTATAATTCACAATATTGGTAGCACCGTGGTATCCCTATAAGATAAAAATGTGTTGTAATTTAAACATAAAACCATAATATAAATTATATATGACACACAAACTATCAATTCGTAAAATGAATGTATTCTCAATTCATTGATAAATATAAAATTGAAACAAATCAACAATTTAATATTATGTTTATATTTAATTACACTAAATTATAATTATTATTATAAACAATAAAAACCACAAAATCAACAGAAAATACATCTGCATGAATAATTTCTTTTCGACATTTTGAAATGAATATATTTTTTGTCCAACTGCTGCGTTTTAAATTTAAATTAATGCTGTGTGCCTCATGCCGAAATTTTCGTCTAAATCGCCGACTTTCCTAAATTCTTCATTAGTTATTCTATTAACCACCAGGTTTTTTCATTTAGCCTGGTCGTGAGGTTGCTTTTTGTTTTAGTTGTCAATTTTTGTGAACGTACATATAACTACAAATAAAATTTTACAGATTTGTATCTAAGATATTTTAAAACTACACAAACATTAATTTAATACAAACATTAAAAACAAATATGTTAAAATGATAAATTGATGTGCAAGCATATATGTTATAAACAAAATATTTGTTAGCCAACTGAAGTTTGAAAAGTAAACATTTTAGAATCGTGAATAGTCAGGCACAGCTTGTAATATTAAAACTAGTGTCATCTATGAATCATTGATACGAAATAATCAATAATTTAGAAAAGACGAATTGTTGGCATGAGGTACACTGCATAAATTTGAAAAGCAAACTCACGATGAGTCTTTTCGTCCCTCGTTAAGTGAGTAATTGCGAAATGTAACGTTGGCATAAACAGTCGACAATTTAGCCAAGATACTCACTCAAAATTATTTAAACGTGATTAACATTGAGGGTGACAGGCCGGGTTTACTTAAAATTGATTACTACATTAAACATAAACTTCTAAAATGTATATTTCCGATTAGGAGGTCAAATCCACTGTATACACTAGCCGTCCCTTTAAAGCAAACGGCCCTGATCAAATTCAGCATATTTTGTTAAAACACTCACCTGAATCTGAATTTAAATTAATAGCAAAATTATTTACACGATGTTTCGAAATTTTCTATTTTATATCCTGCGAGAAACCAGCTAAAGCGCTTGTAATACCAAAACCAGCTTTACTGACCGAGAAGCTTATCTATAATTCTATAAGCATGTTTTGGAATGTCTTAACTTCAATACAAAAGTAGTAAACTGAAGAATAAAAAAAATCGAATGAAATCGAAAAACAAATAAACAAATGTACAGTTTGACTTTCGACCACTTTTGTTGTAGAAGAGAAAACAATTATTTCCCCAACTGTACGGACACAGTACCGTGGTATAATACTATAATACATAATATATTTTGCTTTTTGACTCTTTGAGAGCGTAAGAGCATTTATTCTGTCAAAAGATGTAATTTTTTTGTTGAATTCTCTTTTGCTTATTTTGGTTTATTGCCATAGTCGTACATACGTAATTATTTACTTTTTGGTAGGGTTAAAAAAACTTGGATTTCAAAGAAAATGTTGTGAAATAAATAATTATAGGAATTAATACTACAAAACTTGTTTTTCATATAGAAAAAAAAATTAAAATTAAATTTAATATTAAACATTTTATTCTAAAGCGTATTTCTTTTCTTACTATAACTTTATCATACATATACAGGTGGATATTTCTAATATGGTCTCTAAAGTAATTATTTTTTTATTTCGCTAAACAAATTGCTGGTTTTACCGATGAAGATTTTCCTATCGTCGATCCTTAACGAGTTCACAGTGGTCTTTTTTACAGGCTGGAACAAGAAGATACTATTATAAAAAACAATTACGAAAATAAGTAAAATACACAACTAAACTTACTTTTATTTGCTTAGATTTTGTTTTCTGCTTTCCTTAAAGATTTAGATCTTAGATAGGTTGAACTAGTTTTTAATTAAATAAACCTTTACAATGGTAAAGGCTTCGTCTGGCTCGGTTTTGGGTATAATTTTTTCATTTGGAGATGATAAACCATTGAAGGTTTCTTCTTTTATAGGAACGTTCGATAACGAAATACTTCGGTCATTCAAGTTTGAATTCGTCAAATTTATGTCAATGTCTAATGGTTCTTGTTTAACAGCTTCTCTCGATGAAGATGCAAATATTCTTGGAATCGCATCTAGACTTAAATATTTGGAACATCCCTCTTCTGGCTCGGTTTTTGGAATTATTATGCTTCTTGAAGAAGATGAACTATTGAGGGTTTCTTCTTTCACAGCTTCGTTCGTTGAAGAAATACTTTGGTCATTTAAATTTGAATTTTTACAATCAGTGTCAATGTCTAATGATGGTTCCCTTTTTTCAGCGGCACTTAATATAGATGGAAATATTGTTGGAATCGCATCTAGACTTAATAATTCGCAACATCCCTTTTTACGTATGAATCTATTTTCAAAGTGGGCCGAACAAATTCGAAGCGTACTGTTCGGCTTGTTTATTTTAAGTATTTTGCGCCAAATTTTTTTCGAATGTGTATCCTTTGGAAATCTTTTTAACCATAACAAAAAAAAATCTTTAGTTTAACAATAAAATAGTAAAGAGTGTGTTATGCACTAAATGCAATATATTAAACGAAGTTATAGGGAGCAATATTTCTAACCAAACAGTTTGCTATTGATTTTTAAAATTCGTTACCGCGGCTCATTGTTAAAATAAATAAATAATTAATTTATAATTATTTTGACAGAACAAATTAAAATTGAGAGCGAACGGTTGACCGATGATCGTTGAAGAGATTGGTTGTGTTTTTTTCGATCTCTTCATCTTAAAAATAATTATTTTTGTTTTTAATTGTGTTAATGGTGTGGTGTGTTGTAACTATTAATTAATAATTAATTACTATGTGTATTATGCAAAACTCTCTTTACTACAAGCCGTATTCATTGCATACTCATGCTATTTAATCATATACACATGGGAATGTATTATAAATAAAAAACGTGTCGATATATGATTTAGAATATAGTGTTAAATAAAATAATTATTTCCATACTATAAAACAAAAGAGAGTAAAAATTGTCAAAAAAAAAAATATATAAAAGCCAGAATTGATGTTATCTCTTTCCTATACAAAACACAAATAACAAAAAAAGAGACGAACAAATTCTCATTTGTCCATACACATTAAATAGTGTGCGTACGTAACTAAAAGATAAAAATGTTAAATAGCGGTAGTAGGAATGAGAAAATTATACATTTTTTGGGTATGGGTTTTCATCAAACCCTCTTTACTACAAGCCGTCTTATAACTTTCGTTGACACATATTATCCTGTATTTTTAAAATGTATTAGTGGAAATATATACTTTAGATGTATTAGTAACTATCAACATTTCATGTAAAAAAAAATAAAAAAAATTGTAAACGCATGCGCATTATTTAATTTAGTTGTTTATTCCTTTTACACAATATTCGCTATCATATCCCGACACGATTTTTTACTTACAATACAATCAAAGTATGTATTTTTGTATAGCATGAGTATGCAAACAATACGGCTTGTAGTAAAGAGGGTTTTGGTTTTCATAGTACCAATATCAAAACCCTCTTTACTACAAGCCGTATTGTTTGCATACTCATGCTATACAAAAATATATACTTTGATTGTATTGTAAGTAGAAAATCGTGTCGGGATATGATAGCGAATATTGTGTAAAAGGAATAAACAACTAAATTAAATAATGCGCATGCGTTTACAATTTTTTTTATTAATTTTATATGGAGTTTTGATATTTACCAATACATCTAAAGTATATATTTTCACTAATGCATTTTAAAAATACATGATGATGTGTGTCAACGAAAGTTACAAGACGGCTTGTAGTAAAGAGGGTTTTGACCAATACACTCGATTGTGTATATAGGTTTTGTTTATCTGTATCAACGAAAGTATAACTTTCGCATACTACAAAACAAAAGAGCGTAATAATTGTCAAAAAACAATCAAATTTAAACCATCAATGCATGACTTTTTTTAAACAAACCAAAAAAATCTATGTTGTCTGTTAAGTGTTGGTTAACATAAATGTTTTGAGTCTTTAAATCCAATGAACCGTTTATAATCTTTGATTTGTGTAGTAACCAGAAAATGTAGAAAGTAATGTAACTTTGTTGGCGTCTTTGTTGGAAGATACAAGACAAATATAGTACAAACATTTTCGACGGAATATTCTCGTGGCTTATTTTTAAGTTCACATTTAGTGAAAAATTTAAATGAAACTATATTCTTGCGTGAGAATACCATTCTGTCACTGTATTTTGTATACTTTTATCACAATATAATTATTCTTTTTTTAATTTTATAAAAACGAAATAAGGAATCTTGTTTATTTAAATTTATTTGGTGTGCGACAATAAAGAGAATATAAATTTTTTTATATGGATTATTTTGATAGTTCTAATACTGATGCACTGTTAAAGAGAATATAAAAATAAATATTTTATTTTTTTATATGGAGTTTTTCAGTACTAATACTGATGCAGGGTGTAAAATGAGTAGTAGTCTGCGTGCACGAGAAATTAACGACGGCTAGTATAATAGAGAGGTTTTGGTATTTTGATAGTATTTTGATCGTATTTTGATAGTGTTTTGGTGGTTGCGTATTTTAGTACAGCAGCAAAGGTTTTTATGTAATAGAGAAAAGGTGTATTTGCTAAATAGTTTTATGTTCTAAAGGAGTGCCATCTATTGTTATATGGGGGAATTAGGGGATGATCAATGATCAATGAATTTGCTGAATTGAATATATGCTCGCGTATCAAAGGGAACATATTTTATGTATATACAGTAAGTGCTTGAATAGATCAGAATGACCAATAATGTTGTGCAATGTTGCAACATAGGGTCTGTTTTTTTTTGATATCGGAGAGATCGGAGAGATAAATTTACTGTCAAATTTTCAGATATGCGTTTTTTTTTAATATCCGAGAAAAAAATTATCTCTCTGTGTCGTTTTTTTTTACGCTCCGATAATTATCGGATACGATCTTTTTACTCTGAAAAAATGTACAGATTATTTTATATTTTTTAGTAAATTCTAAAATGGCGACTCCGATTAATTTTGAGCTATCAGGTGACAAATAAAACTTTAATTTAGGGAGTTTAATGCTGAAATTCATAAAATAATTTATTATTTTTGGTACTAAAAAATAACACAAAAAATATTTTTTTCGATCTGATAGATAAAAATCGGAGAAAAAAATTATCAGATATATCCGATAAATAATCTCTCTGATCTCTCCGATTTCTCCGAGATCAAAAAAAAACACGGCCATAGTGTTGGTTTTGTAGGATTTTTGTTATAAAAAAATGCTTTATACATGTGTATAAATATGTTCATGGGTTCTTTTGTTTTATGCATCTTTTTGTTGTTGTTTGTTAGGAGTGTTTATACACTGCATGTTTTGCAAAGACCCACCAATAGGTTCTTGAGGTGTGTTAATTCCAAGTATAGTTTTTTATGCACGTATACTACGTATAGGTTACGAGTCGTGTCGTCTGTAGCTGACGTTAGATAATATTGGAATTATCTCTCAGTCATATAGAATATCGGCATTAGTATATGTAATTCTAATTGGAGTCATATTCTCGCATGTGTTTTGTGTTATATTTCCAATACAAAATGGACCAGATTCAATTTCTACACTTTATTTAATAGGAAAATAAAGAGGAATTTTCCTATTATTATTTTGATGGTGTATGCAATTTTTTCATACTATTAAAGTTTGTAGATCTGGTAGTGGTCGTAAAGCGGTTAATTCAATTGATTTGCAATATTTAATCAAATTTTATAAAATCTAATTTATATTATTTTATAATTTTTATAATTTCATATTTTTATATATGTAAAAAATTAATTAATTTGTAATTTCATATTAATAATTAATTCAATTTATTACAGCCTACGGCTAAGAGCCATTAATTAATAGATTCTGTTTTCAGGGAAGATTTGCAGATAACATATGAATGGTGGCACACTGAAGATGCTGACAAGAGATGCCAAAATGCAGAGCAGCTCAGTAAAATTGTGATTGTCTTATGCTAACAGTAGTTCGAATATTGGCTACCGGGAAACCGGACCAATTCTGTCATTACTGACATACCTTTCCTTTCCCTATCCCACCAAAAATTTACTAACTATTGATCGCCATGGTATCTGTAACCGGGTCGATTTCAATAATTTAACTAGTATTCTGCCTTATCTTTCCAAGTTTATGTAAAACGGGTGTATGGTGAGCCCGGCCAAATATCCGGGGATCCTGCTTAAAAATGTATTGATTAAAACAAATATTTCGAAATAGATTATGGATAAAAGCTCATTCGTTAAATATGGTTTTTATTTTTTTAGATTTTGGTAAAAAAGTGATGATATATTAAACTTTGACGATTTGTAATGGTGTAACGATCAAAATATTTTGCTTATAATTGCATCCCTTTAAACATATTTAAATATATAATATATTACGTCGAGTACCGAACGACACTGTTTAATTTTTTAATAAACTTAGCACTTACCTAAAAAAGTTAATTAAAACTGGTTTATATTTTTTTCCTCGTGTACCAGTACCAATTGGTCTCGTATTGGTACAATTTCTTACACAACACTTAAAATAAGAGTATGAATAAATTGCTGGATTCCCATCTAGGTTAAAGTTTTTTGATCTCTTTTTTGGCTTAGTTTTGGAAATCATTTTTTGTCTGGACAATAATAAATTACTGATGATTTCTTCTTTTATATCGACGTTCGGTAAAGAAATACTTTGGTTATTCAAATTTAAATTTGTCCAATCTGCGTCAATGTCTATTGATGGTTCTCGTTTTACAGCAGCTCTGAATGAATATGAAAATATTGTTGGAAACGCATCTGGAATTAAATATTTGCAACATCCTCTTTTACGTATGAATCTGTTTTCGAAGTGGTCCGAACAAACTCGCAGCGCACTCCTCTTACTGTCTATTTTAAGCATTGTGATCCATACTTTTCTCAAATGCTTATCCTTAGGAAATCTTTTAGAAAAAAATATATATGTGAGTTTAGTTTGACAATAAAATCTAATAAAGAACGGGAATACAATTTCTAAAAAAAAAAAAAATACTGATTTTCATAATTCGTTATAGTGGCTCCGTTACATTTCACCAAAGAAAAAAGATTTGTTTTAATAAATAAATAATTAAACAAAATAAAATTAAGGGCTACTAAGTAAAAATAACGATAAAAATAAGTGTACAGTTTACTTATCTCAGAAATAAAGTTGTTTAGGTACTTATTTTTTGCTTTAGATCATAACAAATAGTTTATGCTGGTTTTGAGATATTGTAAGTTTTGTGAAGCGTTACAAATTAGAAAATCATATTTAACGTACTCGTAGCTATGTATATATTTTTTTAGAGTCTTCTAAGATTTTTTTTTTAAACAGAAAATATCTTCTAATCTACATAAGATGCGTAATTACGAACACCTAATGGCCTAAACCAACAGCAATACGCGCGTATTTACGCGTGTAAAAGTAAAATCAATGGAGTCATATCCTCACCGATCATAACCACTGCGCAGGTTTAACCAGGTTTAACCACTGCGCCAGTTGCTAGGTAATTTGTTTTTTTTTTTTTAGTTTATAAGTATGTATTTTAATGGTAAAATATAAAAAAAATAAAAATACCAAAAAAACCTACATTTTACGTCATATACTATATCCTTTTATCTTTTTACCTATATCATTTTATCTGTATCCTTTTATTGTTATGTCAATACATACATGCACTAACCAATTTATGATATGAATCTTTTTATGCTACCTTTCATTTTAAAATATGTTTGCTGTTCTCTCTACCACTAATTTATGTTTATTATAAAACTGACATTTCGAAGCGAAATAACGTAAAAGTAGAAATGATTTCTACTTTTACGTAAAATACGCGCGTCCACTATTATGGGTCTGTTTTTTTTTGGTATCGGAGAAATCGGAGAGATAAATTTACTGTCAAATTTTCAGATATGCGTTTTTTTTTAATATCCGAGAAAAAAATTATCTCTCTGTGTCGTTTTTTTTTTACGCTCCGATAATTATCGGATACGATCTTTTTACTCTGAAAAAATGTACAGATTATTTTATATTTTTTTAGTAAATTCTAAAATGGCGACTCCGATTAATGTTGAGCTATCAGGTGACAAATAAAACTTTAATTTAGGGAGTTTAATGCTGAAATTCATAAAATAATTTATTATTTTTGGTACTAAAAAATAACACAAAAAATATTTTTTTCGATCTGATAGATAAAAATCGGAGAAAAAAATTATCAGATATATCCGATAAATAATCTCTCTGATCTCTCCGATTACTCCGATATCAAAAAAAAACACGGCCTATATTACTTCATATGATTCAATTGATTTTACTTTTACGCGCGTAAATACGCGCGTCGAGTTTGCTTTATAATTATCACGAATTTTTATAATTTTCACGAATTTTATACCCCACAAAAAATAATAGTTTCGCCGGCTATGGACATTTTTATATATGTAAAAATATTAATATATGTAGAAACCGTTTAATTTAGCCTAATTTAGGTGTAGTAATTAATACAGAACTAAAACGGCAATTAGGTTGAAATGAGTGGCCATAGTAAGGTTTAAGTACCTATGCAAACTGCACAATTATTTTAATCTTCATTTCGGCATTAAATTAAAACAAAAAACAACAATACATATAAGATTTAGCACTCACTTAAAAAAGTTGATTGAATTTGAATCTGGTTTTTCATTTTTTTTTCCAATTTTCCTCGAATTGATGCAATTTTTCACACAACATTTCAAATATTTAACCATTTTATAAATATCACAGATAGTTTTCCTATTTATTACGATGGTTAACACGTCGATTACAAAAAATATAACCAGCAAATAACAAAAAAAATATTTTGACATTGACAGAAGCGCGCGTTTACGGTTTTCTATTCTCTTTTCTTTTATATTAAATTTAAAACACTCTCTCTTTTTTAACATCTTTATCAAACATTTTGCCAATGCAAGTACTTATTTTGTTATTTGTTAAGTGACACCAAATCCGTTTATATTACAAGTCGTATTTAATGCAAGCTAACGTTATAAAATAACGGATTAATTAATTTATTTTAACCGAACGAAAAAACTTTTAACGTAACTTTTTACTGGCTGCACTATTTTGTTTACAGAAACAAATGATTAAACCAGTAAAAGCTATTGAAAGGGAGCCACCATTAGGTATAAAACAATGTAGTGGCTTGTAACGAGCTTTTGCCGAAGCACACTCAACACTTACGCGTTTACTTTTTAATGACCTACCTTACGCCTTCACCAACCAAATCGATGATGCACAAATACAGGTTTGCTTTGAATACCATCTGCACATTGCATTACTCCATCCGGCCTGTACTGGCATGGACGATGCTTCGGCCCATGGATTCTGCACTTCAACAGGGGGTCATATTTGTGCTCATCGTCATCACCAATCGAAATCAGATGATGAAAAATCCCTTTTGCAACCTTCATGTTGGGATTCGAACCCGGTACCTCCCGACCCAAGCACCATAGCTTTAACCACTGCGCCATTTGCTCGGTCCTGCGAAATTTAAATTCAATAAAGAGTAAAAAAACTAGAAGAGGTTAAACTGGTACAACAAACTGGTGCTCCAATGTACTATATAAAGGCAATGCAATTGTTTTTGGGGGGGTAGAACAGAACCATTATGAAACATGTAGTACGAAAATTAGTAAAAATTAGAAAATTTGAAAAACTTTTAGAAAGCTTTTTGATAAATATATGTATTTATGAATTTGTGTACGCTATGCGATTGATAGTTATTTGCATCGATTAAAGTTTCGTCGTTTCATCAATAGGATAGAATATTGAACCAAAATCGATTTAAATTTGTTTTCGTCTAATTTCTTGTCTTCGACAAACTCGGTCAACTGTCATCAGATGTACAATAACTTCTCTCAATGTATTGGACATTTGGGAGCTATTAAATTGGAAACAGACTCAGTTCGCGTATATTCACAATTTAAAGCTAAATTACATTCCTGTCCTGATTTAGTTCCTGCAAATATTTTATGTTAATTTGCTTAGTCATTAACATTTCCATTGAAGCCTTTATTCAATAGATCACTTGCACTCAACTATATTTGTGATTGTTCGAATATTTCATTTGTCATTTCTGTAAACAAAAGTGGTAATCGATCTTTAATTGAAAACTACAGACCTATTTCCATACTGTCTGCTCCTCCCAAAAAATTTACATCTGTGTTTCGCGATATTATGATCATAGAGTTTTGTTGGATTATTAACCCACATAAGCATGGTTTTCCCCGGCCGTTCTGTTTCGTCTAATCTCGTTGAATTTGTACATTTTGTAATAAACTTAATTGAAGCTGTGTTGCAGGTTGACGTAGTGTTCGCAGACTTCAAGAAAGCTTCACTCAAACTTGTTGTAGATGAAAGCTATATCTTTGCAACCGTAAACAAGAAGTTAAATTCGGTAAATGTCTTTCGGGTGAGTCAGAAGTAATATCTAAGGGTTCCACAAGACAGTCATTTAGGTCCGTTATTATTCTTAATATTTATTAGTGATGTGAATTCCAGGTTACTCACATAAATGATTGTAAAGAGTTAGATTGATTTTATTTATATGGTGTAAACAAACTGGAACTTAATGTAAGTAAATATCGAATACTGAGTATTAGGAAGAACAATCCTGTTCATTTTGAATTTAAGTTTCACAATTTAACCATTAACGGCGCATGCCAATTTGAGGGCCTCCAAATTGTTCTTGATGAAAGCTTAACTTTTTTATCCAACATACTGAGATGATGTTTTATAAAGCTAACGCATTGATGGGTTTTGTTGCGGTTTTAACATGCAAAAGAAAGATCTTTCGCAACTCGGTTTAACCAACATGTGAAAGAAATCGGCAAACCCAAACTAGACTCAAACTACTCACAACACATGACTGACAATAACCATAAATACACAAGCATTAACGAAAATCTGAAAGTGTTGCATAAATTTAAAAAAAGGTAGCATGATGACAACACTGGAAGATTACGAAATTTACAAAAACAGACATAACAAGGACATAATAAACGTTCAGGTACAGACTAAAAAAATAATGGAAAATGAAAACAGCACAAGGGGCGGAGCCAAAATCATACCTGAAAAAGGTATATAAGAACATGAGTAAGGTAAATTCGGGTTCAAAGTAGTACAGGCTGATGAAGAGGATAGTAATCCTCGAAATTAATACCTGGTTAAAACAAAAAAAGAATAATTTATATTATGCATTTTTTAGAAAAAAATTTTTCTTTTTAGAAAGAATTTGGATAAAGAATTAATATAAAAATTTTTATTATCCCATTAAAGAGTTTTGCTTCTTTTCTGAAAAATTTTTTATTTTTATATATAAAACAAGAAGTATTGGATTCTTTGTTTTTATTAAAACAAGGTTCCTTATTTCGTTTTATTAAAGTTAAAAAAAGAATATTTATTTATACCCGTTGTACCTGGTAATTGTCAAAATCATTACAAAATCTGTAAATTAATATTTTGAAATTCACTATAATATAAATACACATAGCACTACCATGGAATATTAGTCCATTTACGTGCTTGATGTCGCTACTGGTACCGTTTTAAAATAATCAAAATATTTTTATATGTATAATCGCCTAAATGTCATACACTTATAATAAATTTTGACGATATTCTATCGTCCCGACATCTGTTTTTTTCTTATGAAGGTAGTACTATGTGTATTTATATTATGAATTCACTCAAAATCTTTGATCGTACTATGAAGATTCCAGTTATAGAAATTGTATAGGAACGATTAATTTACAAACTATTGCATCATCAGTTTTATATAATTTCGACGGTCACGCACAATTATTTTATTTTATATTGATCCAATTTATTGGTACAGGGTGATATGAAGACAGCACGTATGGCGATAAACACGAAAATTTAGAAAAGGTCAAGGTTTTTTTTATTTTTATGAACATTTTTTTTTTATTAATTAAATTAATGGATAAGTTATTTAAATTTTTTTTTCTGTTAAGTTTTGGTTTTATCTTTTGAATTGGTAACTAAATATCTATACAGTACAATGCATAGATAAACATAGATATTTTTTTGTTGGCATGGACATGATAACATGGTTGTATTTCGAAATGGCAAAGATGAACAAAAAATAACGGTTAACGGTTTTCTTTCAATTTAATTACGTTTTATTTTCGCATTATTTTTGAGGAGTATTATATTATAATTGTACGTTTTACTTAGTATTAAAAAAATGCGGTTAATAAATTACGGTAGTCTTGTCAAAACAACCCTTCATTTTCCCTGATCTAAGGCAACCGTGACAAGTTTTAAACTACCGTAGCATCTGATAACAGGATTTTCTAACTCAAGAAGCCTGTTACAGGTTATATAATAATCGGGTTCGAACTACCCAATTGTTCATATCTTGTTAGTCATTCCCAAATTTGTTGGTTATGCAGAAGCTGTTATGGAAAACTGATTTAATCAACTTCAAAAGACGACAAAGAATTACAAAATGATACTGATACCGGTACTAAAACGTAATCAATCCCGTTGGCACCCCGTGTGCCATAATTGGATTTTTCGGTTGAATGTTACGTTTTATAATTATTCCGGGACCTTCTATTCAACACAGAATACCGTGCAGGTACTAAAAGAAATTAAAAAGGAATTAGATCTAACTATTATATTTACATTCAATCGATAAATTAAATTATCGCACACGGGTTCGTTTAGGAAATTGAAACCGAGCACAGCTAATAAAATGGTTTGAAGTGGAATGCGCCTAGTCCTGTTCGTTTTAATCAACACCAGCGTTCTAACTGTCGCGTTTTATCGAAATGTAATAATTGCAGATTAGTCGGTCTTATAACATTAATGCGTAATTCCAAACAGAAAAGTTACCAGCGAAGTTCCAGATCAATTTCGCCGTTGTTTGGAAGGAAAATATTAAAAAGGTTCGATCGGAATTAATACAATTCAAACTACGGAACTAACACTATATCATTCGATACTTTGGTATCTCACAGTTATCGGAACTTCCTGTGCGTTAAACAAGACAAAATTTATTCGAGCATACGGAAACCCACCCGAATGGATCGGTTTGAAACGTTTAATTCCGGGAAATCGGAAAAACGAGTTAAGAAGTAAAGTATTATATGATTTTAATGTTCAAGCGCAAAAATAAGATCTATATGTAAAAAATTGAACCTATTTTTTAAAACACGTTAGGTCACTTTGAAGATTACCAAACACATCCACAACTACGAAAAGAGGTATCGCCGAGGTAAAGAAAAATATCGAAAGAATTTAGTCGCAGAATGCGTATGGAACAAAATCGAATGGATTAATATGCATATGTGGGGATTTCAAGGACACCGTCAATCCAAAAATCGCGGTTGAGCGATTTATAACTTCTAGAGGGGCTGTTCCACAAATTGCAACATAAGAAAATATGTACCTAACTGATTTTCAAATCGAGCTGGATGATGAATCAAAACTCCTGATGGTGGTTAGCACACCTTTTTAATTATTTAAGTATCTCTTCACTTTGGAGTCTCCATCTTACCAACGATTGATAGAGCAAGAGACTTTGAGATTGACATATTGTGTCTGGTATTTAGATGACACTACTGTTATGGGCACCGAAGAAGATCATCATCTTTTGACGTTAAACTAGTAAAAGCGTTTATGGGTAAAATAAACTACTATAAAAAATGTGTTATGAAATGTTTACATATCTCCGTTAAAACATACAGCCGTTAAACAAACCGAGATGGAAAGATATTCCTTTTGAATGGGGCTACACAGAAGGAAGCTTTCGAGCTATTTAACCCCAAATTGTGAAATCTACTAAACTGGTTCATTTTCAAGACGACTACCCGGTGTTGTTAGCAACAGATGCTTCAAACCATGGAATTGGTGAAGTTTTTTCTCATCGTTTTTCTGATGAAAAAGAACATCCAATTGCCTTTGCATTAAAAACCCTGGTGGAGTTCCAAAAATTTTCATGTCATAAAGAAAATGTAATAAAGATGCCTTTTTTAGACTTCTATGGAGCTCTGATGAATATTTTGATAAAGAGGAAGATATAAGTCAGGCAGAGCTCGATAACCGAAAACCAACCCAAAGTGGCTGCACCGGGAAACACATTTCGTAATGTGTTAACGCAAGAATTATATTAAAAATGCATTTTTATTTGTAACCAACTTAATAAATACACTCTCGGCAGCAAACAGGCCTCCCTATACTCTCTGGAGAAGACAACCCAAAATTCATTTTACAATTCCGGAGAAATGAATCAAAATATGGTCGTTTAGTTAAAAAAATGTACTAACTAGTTATAGCATGAATTTTGATTCCAAAGCCAACATTAATCCATGCAGCAAGGGGTTGTAAAATAATTAAATATTTTTTTCAGGGAAATTAATGTTGTAATGCTCTTTATCTGGATATTGCATAAGCATTTCACCATATTTAGCATGCTGGATTTTTGGTGTAAAAGATGACTTTTAGTAATGATTTTCAGATAAATTATTTTAACAGCATTATTTTTCATAAAATGCAAATAAGTAAATTATTTTTATTATATAATATCATTACAAATTATAACAAAAAAATTCATTAAAAAATCTTATAAACTAAATTTATTTGTTTAAATCCTCCTCAGTAACATTAAATAACAAACGATAGGCCCAAAAATAATACCCAATATTTATCTGCATATCATAACAGTTAAAATTTTACATATTTACTTTATTTATTATACATAAGTTAACTGAACTAATTTGGTCGGGCCGAAATTTCTGACGATGTAAACATATCTTGAAGATATACATTGAGTCCGGTGACTTTTAAAAAGGCCCATATCAAAAAACCATAAATTATAATTTTTGCAACCAGATCCAAAACGTATAACGCTTTGAGTTGCATGCGAGCTTTTGGTATTGTCGACAGTGGTTCCTTGAGCACATATTGTCGGCCACCCAACAAGCATTTAAACAAATATTCTTTATTATCTATATCAGTCATGTCGAGCAAAAACGTTTTACGATCGGCTGGTCGCAGTTCACTAACCACTTTTATGAAATTTTTTGATTTAAAGTCCCATGCCCGAGTCGTAAAGAATTGTAAAACATCGAGTCCATCGGCAATTCGACGTTGAATCCGGCACATACTATAAAGAAACAAAAAAAAACGATTAAACGATTTACATAAGAATATTACGAAGTCGTAAAACTTACAATCGTTTTTGTCCAATGCACAACATAAGAAAGTCAATTAAATACGCGGGCAACCAGTGGAACAATGCAACATTTATCGAATGTATAAATTTTGAGGTTGTTATATTACCATTTGGATACCATACACCAGCTTCGAATGGATATTGATATCCTAGTTGTTTACCTATATCGAGTACATATTCCCAATTAACACGTTTTGCTTCTGTACATGTTATATTAAAAACTGGAACATCACGAGGCCTAAAAATAATGAGTCGGTATATTATAAAATCGAAAACGTAATAAATTTACGGCGGCTCAACTTACTTTTCTTTTTCGACAGCCGTACTATAAGCAATCGCAATCAAACCGTTGATTGCAATATCAACGGGTATTACTTCAGCCGTATATTCTCCATTGCACAACATCGAGCGAATAACACCTTTGGCACCACCAATCATAACACCAACCGGGCCATTTAAACTGTCCACCCATCCTGCAACAGGTTCTGCATAAGCTGGACATACTGTAATTTAAAATAAATTATTGCCCAATATTTCAAGTCTTTTATAGATGAGGAATAGCAAAAGATTAAAGCGACGCAACGATTCTTCTCGTTGTTATGTGGTTAGTTAGATTGCTGTGTGTATGGTTAGTTAGATAGTTATACATATTGGTGTTTTGTATGACCTACTGAGGCCTATGTTGGAGTACGATAACTGATTGCTGGTTTTTGGGCAACAGATTGCAATGAAACCAGAGTTGGCTAGATATAAAAATCTGATTGACTGTTGTGCAAAAATAAATAGTGGGAAAAAGTAGGATTAAGATGTATGTTCAACTGACGAGATTTCCACCCTTAGTTATGCACGATTATGGATAGGACCATGTATGTTTCTGCCTCTTTTCATGGTATGAAGGTAGGCAATCGAAGAATATATTGTCGAAATTGTCCACTCCTTTAGTGCATGTTGGGCAATAAGGGATTCTATTGTGTATACATTTTAGCTGGTTATTCGTAATCGCGATCGCTTCGCTTTTTCATTCTGTTTATTATGTACATAGAAGTCTTGCTATTGTACACATTTGCAGACGACTTTATAAGCGCTGACTTGATACATGGAATTCAACTTCCACCAATATGACTTCTTTGCTTTGGTGATTCAAATGGGACCTTTATATAACATAACTGATAAGCCTATATTTGCCAAAATAAGCTTTTATTTTTGTTATAACAATACAACAGCAAGACATTAGCAAATTAGCCTATATCAAGAGTTATGGTTTCTTATATCGTTCTGCTAGTGATTTTTGCCAAAAACATTAACATAAATTAAAATTTAAATTATATTTTTCACTGATGAGCAAATACATATAACCGTTCGTTGAACTGGCTATAAAAATAAGTGCAGCTGTTGGCAGATCTTACGTATGGTTCAATTATTAATCCACAGATTACCTCCTTCTTGGCCTTAGCTTCTATTGCAACTGCGAAGCCGACAGTGTTGGCTTCCAGTGTAAAACAAACTATATTTATCATCCCTCCTATATACATACTTCCAGCTGTCACATTTTAGGCAATTGTTTATACCAAACTTATCACATCAATATTGTTGAACGACAGTTTTTGAAGCCTTATTGTAGTTTTACAGTGTCCGGCGGCCACTTACCTTTTGGTAACAGAACAAGAGTTCGAAAGATATACTTTTCATCTCTGCGGAAAAACACCAAATGCTTTACCGTCTTTTTACTCTTAATACTTGGTTTGATGGGGATTTAAAAGCAATGTTGCAACCTCCTCTGGTGAGTTCACTTACTGACAACAAATTACAACGTAACTCAGTCAGTGGCTAATAATACATCTTCTAATTGTAATTGATTTATTGCAGTTTTGAGCCTGACTGAATCGTGGTTCGTTGATTTCAAAGAAACAGTTTTTGTCGTTGCACATCACTACATTGTACCTGGTTATTTTGGTTTGTTGACCATCAAACAAACATGGACTCTTGATTTTCCGGTTCTTCCTTTTCAACTTAATTTATTAATTTTATACTAATAGATTCCCTTTTACTTATATATGCCAAAAGTTTATTAACGTATTCCTCCAGTAATTTCCCTTTCACTAAATTCAAGTGCGGTAACAGGCGGTTCAGTCAATGTAACACCTAAATTTGCTATAGACCATGCTGTTGTTACTAAATCTGGTGATATTGACTCAACAATGCGCCACAAATCCACCTTTTGTATTTTGGTTGATTCCACCATGATGCAGGTTGATAAGATTGATGCACAGTACATATAATATTTATATATCTTCAAAAATTACTTAACAATTTTTTTACCATCTTTTGTTAGATTTTTAATAGTTAACTAGAAGATTTTGGATTTTGAACTCAACAATCAAACTTAATCAGAAATAAAATTCAGCGTCACGAGATATATTTTATTAAATTTTTGACATTTATTTGAAAAATATTCCCCTACAATCCCAATTTTTTGAAAAGTATAATAATAAAGTATAATAAGTTTGACATATTTTCCCGCCTCATATGTTTTTAAATTCACTTTTTGTGAGGTGTACAAACTAGAAGAACAATGAAATTTATAGTTGCGTGCATTATTTATTGCAAATTTCATAGCAAACAAAAAAGTTACCACGTAGTAAATTTTATAAGTTTTATTGTATAAATCCGAGTTTGGCTTTTATTATAGAAGGTTTTAGTATTTTTCAAAAATAAACATACCAATTGAGCATGATAATTTGGGTAAATAAATGTCAAAATTCTGTATTAACAAATATTTTTCATTAGTTTCGATCACAATTTAAGAGCAAACAAAATTTACACTACAAGAAAAAACTTTTATAAAACAAAAAATTGTCAAAACATTAATAACCGCGTTTACAGTCATAAGCCTTTTTATTTCAACTCAATTCAACTGATTCGTTGAATGTTATTTATACCAACATACTGTTAGGCCCAGGTGCAATATTATTGACAACTTTACAAGAAACTGCGATCATTTCATTGACTTAATGATTGATATTAATCCGTCTATGTTTATTTCCTTACTTCGTTGTTTAGGATATTTTCTAATTAAACAAAAATAACAAAGAAGCTTTTCTGTGTCGACAACTACAAAGCTATAATACTGTATAAAGAGACTGAAGCTCTGATAAAACCAGATCCTTTCGACGGGTGTCACAGTATTGTTCCATATGCAATCTGTATTTGAGTTGAAGAAGTTTTCTTGAAAGACATTTCAAAGGGACAAAAATCAACTTTTTCTTGGTTATTATGTAAAGTCCTACTTCACGACGCCCTCCTTGGTACCAAAACAAAGTACTGGTCCAGAGTCGAACCCATTTGAACTTTGCAAACAATAGCCTGTATCAAACCAATCATTGTTACAATACAATACAAGTGATGATGATATAACTAAAGAAACGAATAATTGACTGGAAAAGTTGTTCTTTTATCTTTCTACTATATATTTCTATTATTTGGTTTACGACACTTTTTCATTGTTTAATGATTTAAATATCGCAACACAACCACAACGATTAACTAATCCATCAACCACGATTACAATTTAAAAACTTAAAAGCCATTTTAGTGACATCTTAAAAATGTATTACAAAATATTCAAACTATGGTTTGATGAAGGATAATTAATTTATAAATTGCATGCAGAATTTAAATTAAGATTAAGACATAATCGACCTAAAACGTGCAAGGTAGTTTTTTTTTGTATATGTAATAAAAATTCACATGGCAATATGTAGTTTAACATTGATGACTTATAACGAGACTGGTTTAAAACAGTTTAGGAAGTATTGTGAAATGTGTAACATAGACATTCAATTATTTCTATATGCGGTACTCGTGATCACAACAGCTTCGTTTGATTATTATTTTGCAATGGTTAAGTGCAAAAAGATACGTTAAACTTATTTATATCAAGGCTTGAAATAATTAAAACGTTCTACTTTTTGGCTAAATGTTTTACAATACAAACAAACCAGTATCTTATTCGGTTTGCTAATTTGAACCAAGACTTATGTATTTCTACTTCAATTAATGCAATTTTAATTGGTTATATACAAAATTATGGTAATAAATTGTATGACTGGATACACTAATCGAGCTCAACTAGTTAACATTGTTCTACCAGTGTAATTATTTTGAAAGTTTATATCATTTCAATTTTTTAAGATTTTCTAAGATTACGAGTAACGTAACAATTCTCTATTCACACTGGCCCTGCAGAGTATAAAACAAACTGTTCTTCTGGGGTTAATTTCATTAATTAATAGCTCCTGATATTCATAGGTGGTACAGCGATTTCTGCGCTAGAGAAAAATGTTGGAAACGATCCTATTATCTAAATTAACACAAAGATCTGATTTGGGATCGAATACATGGGATCGATAAGTGTGGTCATATCTTGTACTATGGCATGTACAATAGCCTTGCTATACTAATATCGGTTATTTTATTCAGACCTAAACCACGCGACGGGTTAGTTGGAATCAGTAATAAAATTTAACAAAAAAAATAAAAAGTATTCAGATTTGCTATATGGAAAGTTAGTTGCACCAAGATGTTTAGATTTCCAATTAACCTGCATAGGAATTAAGCACGACTCTTAGTGATTAAAAAAAATCACTAACGAAAAATAATTATTAATACTGCTACAATAAGGTTACATGATACCAACTTAAAACACGGAGGACTTACATGATACAAAATAAAATCACTATACAAAATTTATTTTATGAGTACATCCATACTAGTCGATAAAAAAAAAATCATTATAGAATTGATAACAAATATGCAATATTTAAAATAAATAAAAGATATTATGAATTACAAATACATATCATACAATGTTTTATTTTATTTTCATTTATTTATTGTATATAATATATGAACTTTGCCGACAAAAATGAATTTGATCAATAAATTTGTACATAACCGCCGAACAATATTTAAACAACGGAAAACTAAATTTCTTTTTGTAATAGACTATGTGATAAACGTAAATCGTCTATCACATAGTCTGTTACAAAAACAAATTTATGGTTTTCTAAAACTATTAAAAAATAAATAAATTATAATAATAAAAATAAGTATTATATAAATACAACATAGAGAATAAAATAACAAAATTTAAATATTTAGATATTATTATATTATATTTATTTTTGTATATTTTTAATATTTAAAGACAAATAAATATATCAAATTTAAATTTTTAGCAAAGCAAAAAATAATTATTTTTGTATTGACAACAACATGCGTAAATGTCAAAAAGAAGCATACAAACAATAAATAGAAGTGTTTTTAGACATACGTGTTTCTAGCAAATTACAAGAAATTATATGGATTTTTTTTAATCACTAAAAGTCGTTCTTAATTCCTATGCTGGTTAGACCTTAGCTAAATGATTTAATTATAATTATAAGTATAATTATAAGTATGTGGAGCAATGGTACACAATTCTAAATGTTTTTAATAAAATTATTCCGAAGACTTGTTTGAACATATTATTAAGTTAACTTAATAATATGTACTTTAAAACGTTTTTTTTTTGTCGCCATGCATACCGCTAAAACCTGTATACGAAGTAGAATCAAAGATTATTTCTTACATTGTTTGTAAGGTTATAATTGTGATCAAACGCATAAATCAGATCTGAAACACAATTTCGCTTGGTGATATAGGTATTTACAAAAACCTAAGATTATTTGGTTTAGACAGTGTCCGAAACCTATGATAAATATTTGTGAATCCAAATTTTTGACATTTATTTGAAAAATATTCCCCTTCATTCCCAATTTTTAACTACGCCGTAAAATAATAATAATTGATTGAAATATTTCTCCGCCTCATATGTTTTTAATTTCAATTTTTGTGAAGTATAAAACCTATGAATAAAAATTACTTTTAACTGTATGCATTGTTTCTTGAAATTGTCATAGCAACGAAAAAGTTCAAATTTTTGTTATATATTTTTTGAAATGAACTATTATAAATTCAAGTAGTGGATTTTTATGTTTTATTGTATATATCCGAGAGTGCTACGCGATAAATTTGGCTTTTATTATAGAAAGTTTTGGTATTTCGTTTTTATCCAATAAATGTCAAAAATTTGTATTTACAAAAATTTATCATGGGTTCGGACACAGTTTAAGAAGAGTTTTCCAACAAAAGCTACTTTATAAAGACTTATATGTATATATAATTTTGGTTTTAATTTAAAGGCTTGAAGAAAATTTGGTGAAAGCGGAAGATTTAAGAAAAAATTATGTTTTAAAAATTAGAGTACTATATTATTATCGGTGTCTTAGAATTTCAAAATCCCCTTAATCATAACAAAATGGTTTACTTTTAGGAACAGAATTTTTTATTTAGTACTAGTATAGTAAATAAAAAGGAAATCAAACGATTGTAATATGTTTGCAGGTGGGACAAATATTTATAAGAGAAAACTCCAAAGGAGTTTGGAAACATTTGTCAGGTTTCCAATAAAACTACTTCTCCAACTTAATTTGATAGTACATTCGGAAGTGATACACCGATAGCACCACGTGTTTGATGCTCAATCACTGATTTTTAACATGATTTTGAAATAAGCGGTGATCTTAGGACTTTGGTTTTAACTCCAATACAGATGGTTGTATAAACTATGTTTTTGCTCTCTATATACGTATATATGAATAATTATAGCTATTCAATGTACAGTGTTATGAACAGGGTCGATTAACTTGACCAACTTAAATTAAGCATTACAGCAAAAATATTTCAAGTGAAAGTTGTTTGGTCTAAAAAGAGTTACATAAATAATTTATATTTAGTATAAATATTAAAATCGATGGTCTTACCACAACTTGTATCGATTGTTTACGTTAAAAAATAAAATACGGGTATTTCTGAGAAATAACCATCCATATATGACTTAATAGTAATAACCTAACAGGACTCTAGACTTAATCAGTAAAAATTAACCCGGAGAACATGTACCTGGAAAAATATAGGCAATCTAGAAAATTTATAATAATCTTGAACCAAGGCATAACATTACTAAAATCTCGAAAATTTTGTTAATTACCCAGCAATTGACGCAGTGGCTACAGATATGGTAGTTGGAATGAGAGATACTAGTACAGGATGGTTCTATCTATGTAAGGTGCAAATCGATAATAAAAACGAACAGTATATTAGATGCTTCATATGGAGTAGAACCAGAATATTTATGGTCTTGAAAAAATATATCAACTTACCAAAGATGACATGTGGCTAGGTATGACAGTTTTTTTTTCAAAAGCTCTTAAAGTATATCGATTATTAAAACTAATCCATATTATGGCTCTAAGACTATAAACAATTAAAGATAAGATTTGTGTCATTCGCAAAGTTGACAAAACATAATAACTAATCAAAAATTGCTTATTGGTTCGGATAATGCCTGACTTGGTTTTGTCGGCGGAATACGCAAAATCAGATGCATCAAAGGTTCGGTGTGATTGATGTTTCTCTTTTTTGGTTGCTAACCGGCAAGGGATCGATATTTAGTCTAACTGGCACAATTGTTGCCTAAATTCGTACCATATTTTTGAAATGTTGATGGACAGTGGATCATCCCAATTTAAATTTATGAGCCACAACGATAGAAAATAAACCTTTAACATAATAATCGATAGCGCCAGCCAACCTTAAGTGGATCGAAAATTCTATCGTAGCATACTGGCATCTTTTTTATTATTTGCTCCAGACATTAAATAGTCCATTTAGAGATCTTGTTTACCAATATTTTCAGATTTTCGAAATCTGGTCGCATTATCATCGGCAATCGTTGCTAAGGTTTTAGTTGCCAAATACGGTAGTACAGCTATCTTGTTGGTAACGGTAAACAATCGGTAATCCTCAATGGATATTTCTAGGGATTCACGCCAAATAATTCAATGGCAATACATTTTTTCTATACCACTCGTAAACACAATCACCCGTGTTTCCAATGATGATGTCTGGTGTTGCCCAATTTCCAAATATTTGACAAACTAACACGTTATACTGCTTAAAGAAGGTGTTAATGTAATTATTGATAGTCAACTTCTTCTCATCAGATCCCTTAGCCAAGACTTGGCACGCTTCTATATATAATTTGCTTTCTATATATTATGCTTTAATGTTTCATAAAGCCTAGTGGTTCGCTTTTGAGCAGATCCTTAAGATATAGTAGCTTCTGAGCCGAAATCAATATCATATTTTCATGACCAGAACTATTAAACATATTATCACCGTGCTATTCTGAGGTATTAATATGTGTCATAGCGTAATTTTACCGCAACGCAACGTTACTAATGCCACCGCGTAAAGCCCAGACAGTAAAGAGCAAGCCCAGGCATTGGTTCACCGAAAGAATGAAGATCCTTCAATCTAAGCTGGTGGATAAGTTACAACACATCAAACGGATGAAAAAATAAATCCGTTGGAGCAAAACAAAATCACGTGCCAAAGGCAAGCTACCAAAAATCCTTAACTTTGTTTAAGTAGCCACAAACGAAACCACACTGCCGGAAATACAAACACGTAAAGACAGGTGTCATGCATGATCGAATTCACCAACTTCGATATGAAAATCGTAACCATTGATCCGCGGCAAGAACATTCGAGGACAATTATCACAATATACTAACGATTGGCACCGGATGATGATTGACTGTTCAAAATATCACACCCTGATAGAGTCATCATAAAAAATCGAAAGCGGAAACCGTCAAGTCAGCATTAACTCAGCCAAGATAATGTTCTATTATTAGATTCAAAGGCTATTGCAGTTCTACCTACGACTATTGTTAAGGTAGTCAAAAATCACGAAATCAAGTGAGAATTGAGAGCATTACTGTATTCCGTTTCATAGCCAATTAATGTTCACAACAAATAAGCTTAAAGCAAACCAATAGTCGAACTTATATCAGAGGCTAGGAGTCTGAGACCAGTAATATATTTACCTTATACAAGCTATGGCCCAAACACAAGCGAGACAACTATAGCTACTTTCGGGGATGGCACTGCAATTCTAGCAACTATACAACTAATTTAGAAGAGGCAGCCAGAAAACTACAAAGGACTATGAAACTTGGAAGTAATTGGACTATAAAATGGCGCATTAAACTAAATGAAGAAAAATCAACTTATGTTAACTTCACTTATCAAAAAGTTAACTGGATACCAATAGATTTTAATACGAAACAAATATCATATATGCGAAAATAACTAAATATCTTGGCATGACCTTGACGCTAAGTTAACATGGCAAGAACATGTCTATAAAAAAGGTGAAGTCAACATCAAATATAATTAAAATAATATTAAGAAAATATTCAAAGCTGTCAATACGTAATAAACTTACGAACTATACAAACAATCGATCTCCTTTCCATTAATTCATCCCCATCTCACTCTCGCATGCTACGCAGCTACGATTGTGTTTACATTTTGTTGACAAATATGCTTTAACTTCACTATTCAAAATGATATTTTAAAATGAATTGCTGCTTGCAACCAATTTTATAAATTAAAACAGTTGAATATAAATTGTCATTGATAATATGACGTGGTAGGTGTTTAGAATTTTACGAAAAATGTGTAAATTAGTTCTTTATTATAAAAATTTAATTATTATACCTTATTTTCATTTAACCATTAATCTTGATTCCTTAAATACATTACTGGAGTTAGCGCAGTTTTTGCAAGTAATTTTGCGAAACAAAGTTTACTGGAAACAATCCGAAGACAAGGTCCAGATGTCAACAATAAACCTAATGAACATTTTTTGGTGTGACATGAACCACGAATGTGATTACTGCACTCAAGGGGAAAGAAACTACAGAAAAACATTTGAATCTAGCTGCAACAGAAGAAAAGTTCAACCTCTACCATATAGAAAGTATCCGGAACCTCTCAGACCATGACATAGTTGATACAGTGTTGCATTTCAAGTTAAAATAATTCAAGCAGAAAGTGAAAGCATTCCAATCTGTGAATGAATTCCAGAAGCGAGGTAATTGAATTTAATTTTTCAAGAGTGACAGC
The DNA here is from genome assembly GCA_963556175.1 of Tipula confusa. Classification (NCBI taxonomy): domain Eukaryota; kingdom Metazoa; phylum Arthropoda; class Insecta; order Diptera; family Tipulidae; genus Tipula; species Tipula confusa. The sequence goes on from OY744475.1 coordinate 132,099,158, forward strand.
TTAGTATCTGTGTTTAGCCAAATTTAGACAAGATATGCTATATTCAGTTATAGCACAATTCCAAAACACTGTTGTTTTTTCACAGGCTATTTATGCTAGCTAATCACGATAAGTTACGAGAATTTAAAGATGTGGGCACTGTAGTTAGCGCAGAAATTCCCAATTAAGTCGTGAGATCGTTGATTCACGGTCTTTGAAGTGAGGATAACCCTTCAACACCATTTATGGAACTATCAACGAAATTCTCAAAGGACTACTATGAGAAGACAAATATGAATAACAAAGGCTATCCCGAGGACACTCGAAAAATAAATGGGACTTAAGTAAAAAAAGGCAATGTTGTATTGGATCAACAGTTGGGTGGATCCTTACAACCTATTACTATGCCGGCATTACACCTCCCACATCAATGTTAAAGTTTGCTCCAAATGATTTAATATCAATGTGGGCTGTAATTGGAAGCCATACAATATATCTCTGATACTTTTATTGTTTATCCAGTTATATTTTAGGTTAAGTTTTGATTTTTTTAAACCCGATGTTAATCATTTTTTTATGTTGTTTTCTTTATAAGGAATTAAGTTATGTCTGATAAACATGTCTGCGCGAAAAATCATAAATCGTTTACCTTCACCTTGAGTGTTGCATTTATAACTTTGTAATAGTATACATAATAACAGCTTACTATATAAAATTATGCAATTCTACTCCATAATCAATTCATAACAAAAATTATACAGTTATACCGTAACATATACATATTTAATTAACTAATAATAAAAGTTAACTGAATCACCCTAATGGGTGACAGATTAACAAATAGCTTACCGCATCTAATTAACAGTTTCTACAATTTTTTGTGTCTATAAATTCGAATGGTATTTCGATATAAAAACGATAAACTTATATAAATTTTCCAATTTTCATGGTTATACCACAAACTAGGTGGACTATTTAAATTTGTCAACTTGCTTTCCTCCAATAAGCCGATAATTAAATACTGATTTGATTATAAAGAAAATTCGCATCATAATACACGTGTGGTTCGTAACCTCAATTATGTCACAATACAAACATTAACCGTGTTAACGGTTGTAAAATTATTCAAAAAATTATAATTAATTATTAATGACAAATGCGGAATCCAAACTTTAATTAGTATTCAAGTGTATTGAAAATTATTTTAACGTAAATATTAAAACACCCCAAAAAAACGATAAGCAAACGAAAGAGCAAGTGATCAAAGTGTTAGTTCTAAAGTGTTTATGTATACCAAAAATTAAACATGAGTTCTAAATTAAAAGATGACTGATTTTTTTATTTTTTTTTTTTTAATTTTAGTTAAATAAACTTTGACTTACCAATACTTGGTCTGGTGATCACCACCGGAAGATTTGGATACTCATCGCGTACCAACATTTCAGCAAGCCGTTTTGAATACGTATACGTATTTGGATGCGGCTTCAATAACTTTGGTGTAATCAAATCGAGTGTTTTTTCATCCATCCACTCAGCAATTCGCATTATTTCTTCTGGGTCATGTGTACAATCAAATACTTTTTCGTACAATACTTCCTATTAAATTAAACAAGCCATTTGATGATTTCTCTAATAACATAAATACACGACTCCTCTTACCTTGTCGCAATAACAAAATGCCGTCGACAAATGAATGAGTGAAATAAGTTTTGGCATTCTTTTACACATTTCTAAAACACGTTTGGTCCCTGATGTATTCATATTAATGGCATCTTTTAGTGACGCTTCCAATCGTAGTGTTGCAGCACAATGAAACACAATTTCGGTGTCTTTAACTAAACGCTCGATAACCTCATCGCTCAAACATAAGTTATCGCATGTTACATCACCTTGGATCGGAATTAATTTTTTAAACACTTCTGGTTTTTCATCACGAATTCGTTGAAACATCTATAATTAAACAAAAACGAAAATCGTCAAACGTCCTTAAAATATTTACAATCAAACAACTTACGGGCAATTTGAACATATGTTCAAGCCGAGCTTCCGGTAACATGCCACGTTTTGGTCGTAGCAATATTAAAATTTCTTTTAGATCCGAACACGAGTATAATAATTTTTCGATCAGGACTTTACCCATAAAACCCGAGCCACCGGTAACGAATATGGTTTTATTTTTGTAGAAATTTTGTATGGGTGTTAATTCGATTTTAGATGTTTCCGTCATTTTGATCGATTGTATTTAGAACTGAAATAAAAAATAAAAAAATAAAATTAAATTGTGAAAGTACAACAAACACCAATTATAACCCTTAACTGACGTTTAACATGGATGTTCGTTAAAACATTATTTTCGATAAGAACAAATATCGTGTGCATATACCTTCAAAATATTATGACGTGCATTGATTTCACTTTACATGAACCGTTACTGATATTTATATAATGAAAATGGATGTACATTTCAATTACCTAACATTACAAAACAATTTAAGTCGGTCAACCATGTTTTTAAAAAACCTGGTTTAAATAATTGACAGCCATCAAAAAGCGGAGAAGATTTTTTTTACAATTACAAAAACGTATTTGGTCATCACTCACCAATCGCACCATCACTAAAATCTAGTACCTACATCTTAGTGTATAAAGATGCGTTTTGTTTAAGACTCCTTGATTCTAACGACATCAGGACTTAAAAGTATAAAACCGGTGTTGTTTCCACGACTGATTCGGACACAAAGCCTAGAATCGTTGAGTACCTTATGATTTTCCAAATCCATAAAGAGGCATACACAACCGGAAACAACCGTAAGCAAATGGTCACGTGTAGGGATAACAATCCCCCAAACTAGTAGGTCTATCGCTTATTTATATAAGCGACTGTCAGAACAACCCACGTTTTTGACAGACACTTGTAAAAAGTCTAAAACCCAAGTCAACACTGGCTTAGTTTTGTTCGTTGCCAATGGTAAATAGCAATTTGCTTCCGGTATTGATAGCTGAATACCGGAACCAAATTGCTGCAAGTAGATATTGGTCTCAAACGTAATTGTTCACACGCATTCACTATAATGCGAACGTGAATCATCCTATCATTGGTACAAACTTTCTTAGACTTTATTTTAACAGCTCCGCTGAGTTACAAGTCGTCCGTTACACACAATGTAGTGGACCACATAGTGACTACAGGAAATCTACCGGTGTTCAAACCAAGAAGATTGGATCTGATCTGACACAAAGCGGCCACAACGGAAGTCTAACACATGATCCAACTGGGAATATGTCGGCCATCGGCATCACTAATATCATGTTCACTGCACAAAGTTTAAAACAAATCAAGACTAGAGACCATGTTGGGACTACCGTAGGTTCAACATGGTAACAGTATCTGACTGTTAATTCAAAACTTCTACATGCACCTACAAAGATGCAAGATATTCTCAAAGATCGGTTTAGTCAGAGCTTATCATTTAATCCCAGTCGCACTTGAGGATATTCACAAGACGATAATTACTACTCCATTTGGCTTATTCGAGTTAACTCAAATGCCGTTTGAACTAAACGTAATGCCGAACAATCGTTTCAATTATCCATCAACGAGATCGTCAAGAATCTCAACATTGTGTATCAAACAGTCCTTTGAGGAGAAAGAATACTGTTCTGCTGTCTTTCTGGGTGTTTCACAAGCATTTGGCAAAGTGTGGCCTGACGGATTTATAAAATTTAAAAGCTATTGCCGAACTATTTTTACTCAGTCCGACGAAACTATTTCCTTCGAAGACAATATATCTTAAAACAAATGAGATTTAGGTAACTTATGAAAGAAATACGAAACCATAAAAAGATAGAATTTTCTACATTTCACATCAAAAAATGAGTTAAAATAAATTAAAAACAATATAGGTTCAAGAACTGATCCTTGGGCCACACCACAAGCTAAAACACTTGGAACACTTATTGATTCATTTAATTTCGTAACTATCCGATGACGATTGTGAAAATCACTCTCAAACCATTTACATCTGACACCTATATTCAAAAATTTCGGTACAAGTATTTGTAGACAAGTATCAGTGATCCGTTCTGTATTTTTTTTTTTCAACCAATCACATTCATTATGATGACCAACTATTAACTTTTTTACAGAACGAACATGGAGTAAAAGAGACAAAACCATACAAAATAAAAAGGATAGCAATACGATACACAAACAAATTTTGACAGCGGCATTAAAATTGTTTTCTTCGTGTTAAACATATTTTTCAGTTAAGTATATTCAGTCTTTCGTGCAGAATTTAATTTATGTAATAAACCACCCACATAATTTATTTTATAATCGAGAACAATTTTTTTACACACAAAATAAGTTTTATATATGTATCAACAAAAAGTTAAAAGCTTAGATTTTTATTCAATAGGTGGTGATAAAATCGTTCGGTTTATTTTTCATCAACCATAAAACAACAAAATAATTTTATCGAACGACCGAACACAACCATAAAAGCGCCTTGAAATGATTTTTGTAATTTAAATAGATATTTTTTCGGTTGCACTTGCAGGTAATCATTTGTTTATGAGCCGATGCCATATTCAGATATACTAATATAAACGACAGTATTCTCGGCTAAGCAATTATGCTTCTCAACTAAATTTAATATGATATTACTGCACAATTATTACTGTCAAAAAGTGAAACAATGGGTAACTAATAAAAACAGTTACCTAGTATAGGTTAATAATAATTAGCTTATAAAGTTAAAAGCTAATAAAATTGCTTAATGAGCTAATAAATTAAACTAAAAGATTAATTAGTTAACAAAGTAAGTTTAGCTTTGAATACCGGATTCAAAACCAGACCATAATTTAATCTTCATAAAACAATAAAATATTTAAAAATCAGCTGTTTTTAACCGCGTTTTTTCATATTTTTCGGTAATTTGTATTTCAATGTTTTTATTTTTAAAATTTCAAAACTCAATATTACGTGTTTCAGAATTTTGTTTTGCGTGATTTTTTTTTTTCAATATTTTTTTCGACATTTTGATCTTGGGAATTTTGTGTGTTGATTAAACCATACCAACCGTCACTTGATACATAACAGGATTCATAATTATAATCATTCTGTAGTAATTTTATATTTTAAATTTGTTAGCCATTATGAATATGTTATACCTTTGACAGACTAGCGATTAGCTATGCGCGATTATCTAATTATAAATCATAGGACTGGCAATGCTTGTACTTTTAAAAAGTCATTTCACTGATCTCTTATTGGCAAGATCCCTAATAAGAAATTATCCCCCTAAATAATTGCGACAAGTCCTAACGGTTTAAGCAACCTCTGTGCACTTGAGGCTAGTCACTTAATGGATCTTTTTAATAAATGTAAAGTCAGTCTAGGTCACTGTAAAGTAGTCAAATCTCTTAATAGATTGAGTGGTGTTATATAAATCGAAAGTAAAATTATTACTTAAAATAACATCATTTTAATTATCAGTCATATTTTATCCAATTTATTATGTATTAAGTCTACAATATACGCTATGAATATAAAAAAAATAAAACAAACATCAGATATTTAAGCATCTTTATATATACTTAAGTCGAACACGTTTATTGATATCCAAAGTTCAATTATATTATATTCTACATGAACACACACACACTCACACAGAAAATTCCCAACTTTCGGATATATAATGTTGTCGTTACTATTTATCTTATGTCATAACAATTACAAAATCTTTATCATGCTTTGTACAACAATTTGGCTTTTTAAATATTTACAGACGTTTTTTTTATATTTTGTAAACACAAACACAATGATGTAGATGATGATGATGATGATGATGTAGACTTAGATTTTTGTTTATTAACGATATAATTAGTATCGTAAAGTAGTGATTGCTCGCGATATATAAACAATTATTAAGCCTTGTTAACCTTCATCTCGTTTTGTATAATTTACCAATGGATTGCATCTTTTGTTGAATGCAGGTTAAATTTCTTTTCTTAATATTTTTTAAATACCACCAAAAGAAACAAAGATGCGAAATACGGTTATAAAGATAATCTTAATTTTTTTTAAAGCACGATGTGTTAACGTAATAGTGATACACAATGATTTGTATTCACTTTCAGCGGTATCGAATTATATCGTTATTGATTTATAACGTTTCGATTATTAGGAATAAAAAAAATAATTAAAATTTTTCATCTGTGGGACTTGCTTTCACTTCTTAATAATTTTTTTTATATTATTTTGTTGCATGGCATGTACAAAACAAGCTGAGATAAATTTGCTTGTTTAAAACAAATTGATTTGTAACTTTAACTGGTTTGACAGAATGTCGGATGTTACAATCTTAGTTAAATAAAGTGTTCTATACCAAAAATGTAAAACTCATACAATGTATTGTTATGTTTTAAATAAATTGTGGTTACTGATTGGTTATTAGTTAGTAAGGTTATTAGGGCGTTAAATTAACAACGAAACAGTTAGGAGAGTTTCAGCCCCAAAAAAATCCATAGATTAAAACATAAAAACATAAATAAAAATAAGGTATAAGAGGTGCTAAAAATGTTTTCCTTGTGATTAAATACAGGCAAATATTTATTAAAGTATGCCTTTGGTAATTCAATCCTTGGTTATTATTCCCTTAACTGTTTAGCTGCTGGTATAAAAGCATCGTCATCGTTCCCCATACTTAAAATTCTTATACAGATAGATCGGAGGATTCTTACAGGCCAATGAATTGGACCATTTCTTCTAATACAATTACATATTTGGATAAATTTCATTTAACTAATTTTTTACATTTATACAGTAGTGACTACTACTGAGCACCTTTATGTTTGTATGTGTGCAAAAATCTACTTAAAATAGGAAGATCATCATGGAGCAGTTGGAAATCGTTTAGACAAAATTATAAATAGTGTTTACTACTTAACTTTGGACCTCAAGGGTAATATGAATATTCTTATTAAATTATTGCCAATTAAACTAGCCCATACGTTTAAACTGAAGCGGTGCTGATATAATGTTTGTTTTGTCGAATGAGAATTTTCAGCAGCCCACGTGTTTAAATTGTGAAAATTTCTCACGAATTTAGCTTGTGAATTGAGATTCAACCATCCATAGAATGTGTTTTACAAAACTATCATTGTCGAAATATTTTTCAATAAATATTTGTATAACTATGTACATATATATTCGTTTAGAATCTGCTTTGATATTCTTTGCAAGCTCAGCTCGTGATGCAATACGATCGCAAAATTTATAATAAACAAACTGTATATCAATGTACTCCTCACCTGCGAACTTTGCCATACTTATTTTCTTAAATTATTTAGGATTTTTGATTCGCAACACTGACACGACAACTTCTCAAACCGAATGAAAATGTTTAATTTTTGTTTTTTTTTCTACATTTAAACAAAGGAGTTTATAATCATCGGCTACTGCTTTACTGATGAAAAAATTAGTATAATATTAACACTACCATCTTAATTAGATTGAGAATAGGTCTAAAAAGAATCAAACTGAACTTTTTTTAGAATCTATTTCTATTTTTGTCGTCGGCGCTGCAGTGCTACCAACTGTTACTGTGTATCCGACTTGATTATTTGGTTTCCAATTTGTTTTAAACGCCATTAAATAAATTGATACAAAATCAGTGATTTATTATTTGGGGTTGTAAATATTTGTTTGTTTGCAAAAATTAAGTTTCACTTCAAAATTTAACATTTTAAATGAAAAATTTTAGGGTTAAATTGATTGATATTCTTTTTCTTGTTTTGTCGCTTTAAGGCAGACGCTTTGGTTGTGTTTAATAATGTGATGTCACCGAGAGACCCATGTATTTTTTCTGTTTATACCTTAAAGCTTAAAGACAAACGAAAATTAATTTTAAAAAAAAAATTAACGTTTTTTTTGTTAACATTAAACAGCTCTCAAACGGATGTAGATGCAAGATAACCACTTAAATCTAAATACCCTATACAGAAATATAAATATTACTCTCCGATTAATATTTTTAAACACCCGGTATCTCAAAGAGTATCAAAAATTGATCCTCTCTCCCACATGATTTTTTTCTCAACAAACCAAGGAAAAACCCCTTAACGGAGTAGCCTTCCAAACTCGGACACCCTGTATAATAAAGTACTATGATGAATGATATTACTTATTATGTTTTTTTAACTGCAAACATAATTTGTATAGATCAGTAGCTATCCTGGGCAAGTATGGACGGGAATTTGAGACAAAGGTTCTGCACTCCAGCTGTGATATTCATAGGTATGTTCAGCGTTATCTCCGATACATAACCAAAAAAATAAAAATTCGATTACCATTCTTCCATTGTGGTGATTTGAAATCGCTAAACCCCCGATTTCATAGGCTAAGTTTTCATTGGCTAATCATCATGTTTTCCCTCGATTTTGAGATTTTTTGATTTAAAGCAAAAAATTCAGTTTTCATGGGTAAGCATATTGCATTTTCTGGATTTTGGGAAATATTTCTTTGTGGAAAAAATTTCACAGTTTTCATCGCCCAGTCATCCATCACTGTGACAACTGTTTGGTAATGCAATGATGCTGATAATGAAAAACATTCTAACGTTTTGTTGGCTTAACGTCATGTTTAAATTCGCATCAAATTTTTAAACTTCATTATGCTTTAACCTACACCGTAACGTACTACAATTAAAAATATGACACACATTGTTCCTGCATGTCACATGCTTTTGATAAAGTGTGGCATAAAGGTTTGAACTATAAGCTAAGGACTGTACTTCCAAAGCTATTTAGTGATATATATAAGAATAAATGAGATATAATGCAGAATAAAACAACAGCATGAATATTTTGAAATAAAAACCATAATGCTCCCTGAGGACAAAAGGGAGCGTTTTGGGATTGCTACTGTACTTATCGTTTACTTTTGATAATATAGTCTTAAATATAATCAAAACAGCATCTTTCCATTTTTTTGCCAGAATTGAGATGAAAATTACATTTGTTTACTCTCAACGAGCTCTTTAAAATGAAATATATATTAGTTTCAAAATCACACGTTTTCATGTGGAAAATCGCTCGAAAAAAGTATGAATAGTTTCAAACCCATTTGTTTTTCTAATTTTGATTGATCAAGCTACAACTTTTTGACTTACCATTTGGTTGTAAAGATTTACCTTTTCCTATATACAAAATGACTTGTTTAGTTTAAAAAAGAATTTGCATAGGTTTACAAATTCATACAAGATTTAATGTGTTCAAACTTAAACCTTCAGTGAACCTACAGTGAATAGCCTGATCTGTGACGGTTGTAGAACCCAATACAAAAATTCTACCGTGTTAGGTATGTTAATGTTTTTTTTTTTTTTTGATAATGTTGGATTGGAAAAGCAAAATCGCAGAAACATAGCTCAATGTTCATAAATACAAAAAAATGTGTTATACGCTAAAACAGCTACGTCCTTACGAATGGAGCTAGACGCCTACCTACGATTGAAGCAAAATCAAATACGACTAACTTTTTATCTGCAGTTTATTAGCGAAGTAAAAGAAGTCACCAAAAGTGACTACAAATGCACTCGAAATTTATTGCATTCTAAAGCAAAACTGCACAAGTTATAGTTCTATAGCGCAGGATTCTATAGAATGAGCACATGCTCAAGATGGGCTATCCAATATATGTATATTGCTAGATTGTTTGATGTAATTAAATAAATAAATAAGTAAATGTTTTTACAAGAAAAAGATCGTGAGTCATGTAAAAACGTCCGTAAGTTGTCTTATATTTTTATTAACTATACAAAAGTCTTGGCAATAGAAATAGTTCATCAGTTGTGAATTCGCTTTTGGCAAGCAAACATTCTTACTTTGAAATAATTTTATTTAAAAAATTTAAAAAAAATTTAAAACCAGTGTCAGCATTTATAATTTATAGCAATTATAAAATATTGTGTCGTGGAAATATGGTTCACCATGTTTAAATCTCCACCTGCAAGTAAAATAGCTTGGCCAAATCCGCAGAGATCGTTGTCCACGAGTGATTTGGTAATGAACTCTCATAACCCTATGGAATCAAAAAAAAAACGTGCAACATAGTCCACAAAAAAAACAAGTGAATGTGGAAAAAATTGCTTCGCCTGCAAAAAACGTTTTAAACATTTTATTAAAAGAACAAAGTGCAACAATTCCACATTTAATGGAAAATAAAATAAGTGCATCGTCGTCAATCGACAATAAAAATTCAAGTGAAGTAGGTCAGTGTTTAGTGCAAACAGGTATTGACCGATACATAACCGTGCAACCAAAAAGAAAAGGAAGTCCTAAATCGGCGGCAAATGTTAGCATGAATAAATTCACTAGACTAGCTAGCGTCGAATTAGTGAATGGAAATCGGTTTTCAAGTTTAGTAGAAACCGAAGAGCAACCCGAGGAAATTATTCCAAAAAAGGAGAAACCGCCACCAATTTATTTGAGGGAAGAATCCTCAAAAAATCTTACCATCTTAATCAATAAAATTACAGATGGTAATTTTTACATTTCGGGAGTGAAAAAAGGAAACATTAAAGAAACAAAAATCCAGTCACTCAACATTGATGCTTACAGATCACTGATAAGCTATTTTGATAAAATTGGTAAGCGTTACTATACCTACCAACTAAAGAGCCAGAAAGGACTAGTTGTGATAATCAAAGGGATCGAGAGCTTCGTAGACCCTAGCGAAATACACACCGCCCTAGGTGATAAAGGTTTTCACGCTAAAAATATAACTAACATCATTAGCAGAGAAAAAGTGCCCCAACCATTATTCCGCGTGGAATTGGAACTAGATGGTAAACTATCAAAAGGAAAGCATGAAATTTATAGCTTGAAATACCTTTTGCATAGAAGAATCACTGTTGAGGAACCCAGAAAAAGATTTGGGCCAATACAGTGTATTAAGTGCCAAGAATACGGACACAGTAAAACTTATTGTACGTTGAGCGATGTCTGTGTTATCTGTGGGGGATTACATAACTCAAAGGAGTGTACAAAAAATAAAGCCGACACCTCTGTGAAAAGATGTAGCAACTGCGGAGAAAATCATACAGCAAACTATAGAGGTTGCCCAGTATATCTAGAGCTGAAACGAAGAATTAATCCTAGGCAGCGTGAAGAACAGCGGTTGCTGAAACTGCAATCATCAGAGGGGAAAAAAATGTTTACCGAAGTGTCGTCCAACATTATTCAAGGTAAAAGGCAGAATGAAACCAGCAACAGTAGCGTACATCAAGGAATTTCTTACGCTAGCATTCTTAAAGGAACTGCTCCAAAAGTGCAACAAAATGATGAAGGAAACATCTCTTCAGCTTTAAACAAGCTCACTGATATGATGCAAAGTTTCATGGTAATGATGGAGAGAACCATGGATCTAATGATGCAAAATATGAATATGCTGATGCAGGTAGTCGTTAAAAATCAAAAATGAATATCCTTAAAATAGCCATATGGAATGCAAATGGCCTAGCGCAACACAAAACAGAGGTTCAAGCATTCCTCATCGAGCACAATATTGACATAATGTTAATATCTGAAACACGCTTTACTAATAAGAACTATTTCAAAATTAATGGATATTCCATTTATGACACTAAACATCCGGATGGCAAAGCACATGGTGGCACAGCTTTACTGATTAAAAGAAGGTTAAAACACTATGAACTTAACAAATACGAGCAAGAACATATTCAATCAACGAGCATTTGCCTGCAGGGATGGCCTGGAGACTGTGTAATATCGGCAGTATACTGCCCACCAAAACACGCTATAAAAAAACCTCAGTTCATGGATTATTTTAACCAGTTAGGTAAAAAATTTCTTGCGGGGGGAGACTATAATGCCAAACATATTCTTTGGGGGTCAAGACTAACATCTCCTAAAGGAAGACAACTTTTTGAAGCGATAGAGGAACATAGTTTGGATTACTTATCAGCAGGTCAACCCACCTACTGGCCAACAGATAGAAAAAAGATTCCAGATCTAATTGACTTTTGCGTAACGAAGGGTATTGCACGCACAAATGTTAAAGCAACCAACTGCTACGATCTGTCCTCGGACCATTCACCTGTAATAGTAATGTTAAGTACTGATGTCATAAAGGCAGAAATGCCATATCGTCTCACAAATAAGCAAACTAAATGGGACCAATACAGGTCGCTAGTCGAACAATATACTTCCCTAGATATTCCACTTAGTACACCATCTGACATTGATGAGGCTGCTGAGATGTTAAAAGATGTTTTGGAGAGAGCAGCAAAAATGTCAACACCCGCTGTCAATATTACTGAGAAAGTAAACAAACTGCCCCGTGACATCCAAAACCTTATTCAAGAAAAGCGAAGAATAAGGAGGCAATGGCAACAATCTAAATCTCCTTTGTTGAAGTGGAAATTAATCCGCGCTATTAAGACTCTTAAAATTGCGTTAAAGGAAGAGCACAACCAGAGTTTAGAGAACTATTTAAGTGAACTCTCGGCAACCGAAAAGACCAATTACTCTTTATGGAAGGCAACGAAGAATCTAAAAAGGCCAATTAATTCAAATTCACCAATAAGACTGACATGTGGAAAATGGGCAAGAAGCGACGAAGAAAAAGCATTAGCTTTCGCTACTCATCTAAAGGAAGTATTTTCACCTCATCAAGATACTACTAAATTTAAGTTACCCGAACAAACGAATAAAGGTTTGCCCTTTAAGCCAATTAAGTTTAAGTGGAAAAATGTAAGGAATGCAATAAAAGATCATATAAGCCCGAAAAAGGCACCGGGATATGATCTTATTACGGGGAAAATGATAAGAGAACTACCCGATAAATGCGTAAAACTGTTAACATTCATCTTCAACGCAATCATGCGAACTGGTTATATACCTCAAAAATGGAAAATTTCCCTTATCACAATGATACCTAAGCCTGGGAAAAAAGAAACAGAAATAACATCATATCGACCAATAAGCATGCTTTCTACAGTATCAAAACTATTCGAAAAAATGATACTAACGAAACTTAAACCAGTATTGGAAGAGCGTCAAGTTATTCCAGACCATCAGTTTGGATTCCGCAATCAACATGGAACAATAGAGCAAGTGCACAGGATTGTAAATATCATCAAACAATCATTTGAGGAAAAGAAGTACTGTTCTGCGGTCTTTCTGGATGTTGCTCAAGCATTTGACAAAGTGTGGCATGACGGGTTAATTTATAAAATTAAAAAGCTACTGCCAAACCAGTTTCACTTAGTTCTGACGAACTATCTTCTTCAAAGACAATATATGGTTAAACAAAATGAATCAACCACTGGCTTACATGATATTAGGGCAGGTGTTCCGCAAGGCAGCGTCCTTGGACCACTCTTGTACTTGTTATACACAGCCGATCTTCCTAGCACTGAAAAAGTAGTAATATCAACATTTGCTGATGATACAGCAATCCTGATGTCACACAAAAACTTCCACACTGCCTCAAAAGAATTACAAAACCATCTGGGCAAAATTGAGGAATGGTTAAAAAGATGGCGAATAAATGTGAATGAACAAAAATCAGCTCACATCACGTTCACCCTAAACAAAAACACTTGCCCACCAGTCAAATTAAACGGTGTAAATATTCCTCAACAAACCAAAGTTAGATACTTAGGTTTACACCTAGACCGAAGGCTAACTTGGAAAAATCATATCGAAGCGAAGCGCAACCAAATGAAAATAACTTTCTCGAAAATGTACTGGCTGATAGGCAAAAAATCAAAATTATCTTTGCGCAACAAAGTTTTGCTATACAAAGCGATAATTATGCCCATTTGGACCTATGGAATTCAGTTGTGGGGATCTACCAGCGCATCTAATCGAGAACTCCTGCAACGAATGCAAGCAAAAATACTTCGAACTTTTACAATCGCTCCGTGGTACATTCGAAACAGTAACATACACGACGACCTTGGTATTAAAACCGTTAAAGAAATCATCAGAGAGTTCAGTACGAAATATTACTCAAAATTACAAGTGCATCCCAACAAATTGGCCAGGGATATATTAAAACAACCAAGGTATCGACGACTTAGAAGAGTAGATCCACTTGGACTTGCGACAATTTAATTTAATTTAATTTAATTATGTAATTGAAATAGTTAAGGTTAACACATAAATAAAGAATATATGAGGTCTAATATTTAGTATTAACACTGGTTAAGACTTTAAAAACTATAATAATTTTAGCTTATAAGATTTGAATACTTCTTGTTAGTTTCTTCTTTAGAAAGATTCAAGAATAAAGCCATTGGCACTATTAAAAAAAAAAAAAAAAAAATACATTACACGATATACGTAAGCAATTTTTGGGCTATAAAAAAAGAGGTCTCGGATTATATAAAAATCTTCGCTGCGCAAAATTTTTTGCGCGGTATGTTTGTTGACTAATTAACTAAATATACCAGTTGCTGGCCTTAAAACTTGATTTTTTTTATTGTTGTCACTTTAAAATATACTAATTTTAAATAACTTATAAGAACTTAAATTTAAAATTAATTAAAAAGTTTTCAAATTCTTCTAATTGTATATTTAAGTGTAAAAGATATAATTTATCAAATCTATCACATGGTGAAATTATTGAGGCAACAATAACCTCGAATTATAATAATGATAAATAAACTTCGCCATTAAAATCAAATAACAGTTTATAATTTTGCATGCAAATATGTTCAAAGACAAAATCTGTTATACATATTGTTGATTAAATATTGACATTTTTTAAAATACATTTAGTTTAAACAAACTATGTTTTTCCAAATATTACACCATAACAGTTGAGTGTTAATAACTACTGACATTTACTAGGATATTCTTGCTTGCTTACCAAAATAATAATTTTATATTTATGTTAATGAGTTAAGAATTAAACTTTTTTTTTGTTCGTTTTTGGTCGCTAAATAAGATAAACTTTACATTCGAGATGATGACATTGAAATTTATTATAACCTTATTGTATAATTGAAAGAAGCCTCACTATATCTTAAAACAGCCTAACCAAAATGATATCACCGTTTTATCTATTTAAAAAAAAATTAATTTATGTAAAATGTACAAATTTAACGAGCATACATATAGCTAAAATATATCTGATTACATTCAAGATCAATGAATAAAATGCAGAAACGCGACCTAGTCACATTTATAATTTTCGAGCAAATTATTTGGCCATGCGCTAATTATGTTACAACTATATAAATTTTACATTTCTAATGACATCATAACCACTTTTAAACATACATAGGAAATACAAATTTGTGATGCATTTATTTATGTTTAAATGCAAAATAAAGTAGTTATGTTGTAGCTGACCGAGCCGGTTATTTTTTCGAGGGAAAGCTACTTTCTTGCAAAAAAAAATACACTTATATTTATATTTGTCGATTTAAATCCAATTAAGAGTAGAACCATATATAAATTCTAAAAATTTATCTATTTAATGGGCAAAAATTAGTATATCTGTGAATAGTTTAGATTTTCAACTATTATGCATATAATGCGTACAAAAAAAATTATTAGTTTGCATTACAATTCGTAAACTCCGCGCCGTCTGATATTGAACTTCAAACTACGTTTAATTTTTTGCCAATCATTATAGTTCAACGACATGTAAAATAAATTCCTAACGATTAACGCACATTAATACGGTATAGCATTTCACATCATATATTTATATAAATATTTATGATAGTCATGCACAACTAGACAAAATTGTGTTAACCTTCAAATATTAAATATTATGTTTCAACACTATAAAAATTCAACCTTCACATAGTAATGTGTTGTGAAAAACTGTTGCAACAATTTTAATCTTCATATATTTAACAAATCTATAAGATAAATTACAATATAATATTATCTTGTGCAATATTAAAACAAATCTGCCAATATTTTTTGTCAATTTTGTTTAACACTTCGAAAATGTATATTTACGTGGACAAATATTTAGTTGTCTTGCTAAATAAAGGATGTTCACATTTGTCTATGCACTATACGATTTGGCATAACAATGTTAACGATTATTTTAACCTCCTAATGAGCCGCAAAAAGCATAAAAATAGTTTTAGCGAAGACAAAATAAAAATAAAAATTTTTCGCTTTAATACACAAAAGACTTCAATGAAAGTGAAATTATAGGTAAGACGACGAACCTTTTTTTAAATGGAATTATTAATTTTTAACCCCTGTGGTTGGGGCATAGTTTGTTATTTGAGGCCACTTAATAGTAGAAATTAGTGATATAGAGTGACATGTCAAAAATTATGTTTTAGATTATAAAGTCTTTAACCGTCTATCGGTAAGCAACGCTTTATAACGTATTTTGCATCAGTTTATTGTACTGATATAGCTTTTGACTGAGCAAAAAACTCTATAAATATAAAGGAAGAAGCATGCTTGTGGTGATTCACGAGTTTTCACTTGAATAATTTACTATGTTTTTTGAAGCTAAAACGTAAATTAGTTTTACCAAAGTCATTGCTAATGGGTATGACTTGCTATTACGCACACAACTTACGGGTCAAATATGAAAATTATGATATTATGATGACTTGCATCATTGACGAAAAGTGATAGATACTCGAGTTTAAATTAAATAAAGGGTCCTGCTTGTTAATTTTTAATTGGGATTTAGAAACTTTTTTTATATTGGCTAAGAGGCTTTGCAAAATACTCAAAGTAATATTTTTAATAAAATCTACTGTCGAAAACTCCCGTACAATTTATAACAAAGAAAGATGACTTCACTTATAACAAAAAATATAAGAAAATTCGATTAGCTAACCATTTGTGGTTTAACTAAATATTTGCATTGTAAAAGTTCTAATGATGGTTTTAAAAAACCGCACCAAAATACGCAATATCATAAAATATATTAATTTTAAAGACAAATTCGCAAGTTATGCAAGTTTTCTCAATATATACATCATGTTTGCAGAAATGATAATGTTTGGTAAAGTTTAGGAGAAAACCTGTATTTCGCGATGATCTCGTGTTTTATTAGTTAGTTAAAAACTATAATTTAAAATCATTCAGATTTATCAAAAAAAAATTTCATTTCTAAAATTGTGAAAGGCAATACACTAACATAGTCATTTTAAACGCTTTTTTTTATTTTTTTTTTTAGAAAAAATTAAGATATAAATTAAGTACAAAAATTGCTATTAAACCAATTTAAGACAATTGAAGAGAATTATTTTTTTCATGTTTTAATTCATACTATCTTTTCTGAGGTCGAAGCTTTCCCAACTCTTTCGCTGTTTATTTAATTTCCTGCGTAAATGCCGTCGCCAGCCAAATCGAGGGTGCACGAATACAGTTTCGCTTTAAATATCCATCTGCAAATTGTGTTACTCCAGCCAGCTTATGTACTGGCACGGAAGATGGATCGACCCATGGACTTTGCATTCCAATAGGAAGTCATATTTATTTTTATTGTCATCATCGATCGCAATCAACTGCGATAAAAATCCATTTACACCTCTCGCTTGTTGGAATTCGAACCTGGTACGTCCCGTCATTCATCATACGCGTTCTGGGAATTTTTTTAATAAAAAAGAGCAACATATATAGAATATTGTAAATGTTAGAATACGGCCGATTGAAGTTGTATTCCTCCATGTTCAATGGATTGATCCAGGGACTAACTTATTGTTTTCCTGCATTTTTCACTTCAATGAAGGGTGCGCCACGATTCGGGAAGCGTAGGGTGCGCCTAGCATTGGAAATCTCCGTCGACACAATTTGGTCAATTTGAACATTTTTGTCTGTGTGCTTTTCCTCTACTTGTAAAGTTATTAAGATGTGCGTGTGAGATAATCCCCATTATTGGAGTTCAATGGAGAAAACTACATTGACTCCAAAGTTGCGCTGAGAAGATTCATATTAATAAACGGTTGTTGCGAGTTGCCTGGATTTGTTTAGGATATTTACGAATTTCACTTCAAAGGTCGGTAAACCATCATTTATGAATACCGTTTATACCGTTTATGAGTACCGCCGCATGGCGATGTCATTAACAGGCTCACAACAGGCATAGCGTTGGCTGTATTGCGAGCCTTTTTCATTGATTTAGCTTCTATTTCAAGAAGTATGCATAGTAACTTTTGGAGAACCGATTGTGGTTTCTGAAAAAGTGGTCGATTCTGAGAAGTCGTTCTTCTCGAATCAACTGGTTTATGTAATTTTACTTTACCTTTTCGGGAGTAACTGGCAAACGTTTCATCCGAAGGAAACTCGGCAGCAAAATTGGCTGATGCACAGAACTAGCAAACGGAATTTACTTGAGTTTCGTCAAAATGGAATATGTCCAGACAAATGAATTCTCTTGGAGGTTTTAGATTTTCCCGACGTCTTGAAATGTCCAAAAGTTAAGCCTTTAGTTTTTTTATATTCTTTTAGTATAATCGACGACTGGCTTGATAACGAAGCATGCCAATTTAACTAACATGCCATTCAGCATCACTTTTCTGAATTGTGTTCAAATTGTCTTGGCTTTTTTTGCTCCTTTTTTTATGAAATAGCGATATTTATTATATTTACGTTTCATAACGTTATATATAAATTAAATTACGTCCGTAACGTAATACATAACAATATAACGTAAATCATATGCTTCATTTTTCGTTTTACAAAATGTGTGTAAAGCTACTTGTAAAGCCAGTTAATTAGTAGGGAGATAAGGTTATATCTAGTACTGATAACGAAAGTGATAGAAATAAAATTGAAGAAGATGAATTTGAACATCAGTAAAATGCATGAGCCACACTCAACAGCTGATAAATTATACTGTTTAGTAAGGGTATGCGAATGAATTAAGAACTACAATGTTTGCATTAATAAAAGCAAAAGGATATAAACTACCGATTCAAAATATGGTTTCTGGACGTAACTCCATGGACAACATGGTAGCCAGAATACTTGAACTTTGCCGATTTTGTAATGAAATGTTAACGATCTGCGGCACTGTTATTGTCTGTGATCGAAATTGGTGTAAAATAAAGTAAATGATTGCAACTTTTAAGAGGTCACAATTCGTTTACAACTAGCCCCAGTCAAAGTATTTATTAAACCAAGAAGCAGGTTTTATAGAAAGAAGCAACATGATCAAAATGTTTCAATATATGTAGTATGCCAGGTTTTTCGAAAGAGGCAGCATGGCCAAAGTATGTAGTTTCAATCATTTACATAAGATGGTTTAACGAAAATCATATATGATAATTTGTGGTTGTTATAAATATGATTGTCATATAAATAATTTATAATTTAACTAATTTTTTTTTAAATTTCAAACATTATTCATAAACGACATTCACAAAATATTTTGTTTATATTTTTATATTTTATAATGAATGCACTAGGTAATACGTGTATAAAACATACTACTTTCCATAAGATGGCAGCATTTTCGTTTGTATTATAATATTAACATTTCTACATGATCTATGGCAAAAGAAATTAACCAAAATAGTAAAACTAGAATAATTAATCTAACAATTTGTAAATTATTTACTGCAGTCCACCTGAGATAAATCACAGAGCATCCTCAATACAAAAACTTATGACTTTTCATTTTTACCTTTTACTTTTGGTTTACAATAGCATACACAATCATTCATTATGAGGTAAAATTTAATTACAGCCCACTTCATTATAATAAGTTGTTTACAAATTGATTTGTCAAAACATTATTTTCGTAAATAACTAACTGATTTTGAATTATATTATTTTTTCACAAAATTATGCTATTTTATTTATATTTTATTACAAATATTAATAACATTTTTGTTTTACAACAGCCCAAATACATTATTACATTATACTACATATATATATATATATATATATATATATATATATATATATATATATATATATATATATATATATATATATATATATATATATATATATATATATATTACATATAATTCAAATAAAAAAAATGTATTATAAAAAATAATATTTTGACAATTCAATATATAAACAAATAATTGTAATTTTGAAATGTAGTAAACTTCATTCTATTTTCAAATGAGACAAAAGTTAACAGTTTGCTAACTTTTCGAATGAGTCAACCACCAACATAACAAACGCAAATGTATTTTTCTAAAATTATTTTCCAAACAATCTTGTAAGTTAAAAGTAAAAGTTTATGCATTGGGGAGAGGTGTCACTTAAAATAAAAATTTAATTTAATGAAACAATTAACTTATGTGTATATGTAAATTACATATGGATCGACTTTGAATTTTTCCAATAACGATCGCAGGTAAAAAGGTAGCCCCTTGACATTTAAAGCTTGGCATAAATGCTTCATCAGATAAAAAATGTAATTCGTCAAAACTATATAGGTAAGTGTAAGGTAAGTGTAGTACTTTTACTGCGTACTTTTACACGTTGATTTAAACTGTGATATAGAAATCAAAAAAGGGTTAACACAATCAGCCATTACTGAAATTTACAAACAAATGGCGGATTGAAAAAGTTTTATGTATCTCGATTTTATATAATTTATAACACTTCAAGCAAACGAAGCACTGCTTTTCTTCGAAGCTTGTGGCCGAAACCCATGATAAATATTTGTCAAAACAAATGTTTGACAGTTTAAAAATATACATTCGCAAAAATATTCCCCTACATTACTATATTCTCACTACATAAAATTTGTTATTCAAATTTTATGTAGTGAGAACATCTGTCCGAAAAGTATAATAATTGATTTTTTCCCCGTCTCATAAGAAATTTTTCCCCGCCTCATATGTTTAAAAAATTCACTTTTTGTGAAGTATAAAACCTATGAAGAAAAATTACTTTTAATAGGCGAGTTATATTCAACAAATTTTGAAGAAGAAGTTGATCTTGAAATCAAATTAGTAAAATTGAAATAAAAACAAAAACATTGTATATTAAACTAATTTTATCCATGTATTGTCATCTTTTTATATGTTTTGCTACATAAAGATAAAACTTTTCATCTTGTAAAAAACAAGTTCATCTTTTTTATAACAGTTTTTGGGTTTGGATCTCGGGTTTCATCTTTTTATTTTTACAAGAAGAAATTTTTTCTCGGTTTGGCTTGCATAATTTTTCAATCTAGTGTCTTGGTTTTTTTCAAGATACAAAATTTGTTGAATGTAAATCGGCTATTACTGTGTGCATTGTATCTTTAAAATGTCAAAGCAACGAAAAAGTTAAAATTTTTAATGTATGATTTTTGAATTGTACTATTATAAATTCAAGTAGTGGATTTTTATGTTTTATTTTATATAAAACATAAAAATCGAAGCGATGAATCTGGTTTTTATTATAGATTTTTTTTGGTATTTGTCAAAAATTATCATAGCAATTGACCGTGTTAATTAGGGTGTATTCGGTATTATCAAATAAATGTCAAAAATTTACCAAATTATATTCGGACACAGTCTAAATAATTTTATTTAAAAAATACCTTGCCAAAACTAAAAAATCCAAAAAACAAGGTATTTAAATTTCGAATCATTTAATAAATCTGTATTACTTCTTTTATCTTTTATTTGATACGTCAGTGGAAAATGAAACACTAATTCTTTTAGTACTCACTAATTCTCGCCAAAAAAAATTGGATTTAAATCCTATTTGTTGTTACAATGTTCACCACTTGAATTTTTTTTCTTTTGGGGCATGCAAAATGAAGGTATTTCTATTTTCATTCACAAGATTATTAGTAAATTAAAATCAACTATTAAAATATTTACATTTTAAATTAACAACAAGATTAGTAGTTTCTAGCTCTTGGGTGAAATGTAATTAGCGTTTTAGATTTTAATACAAATCAGACAAAAAAAACGAAAATTATCATTTTCAGTAATCATTTGAATTTTAAACATAATTAAATTGAAGATTTAATTTACCAAACAAAAAGATGATAACTTGCTGTCTGTTGGATTTGGATAGTAAAAATATTAATATACTAATAAGCCGGCTAAAACATGCAGGTCGTATTCATAATCTATCGTTATTTATTTTTTAACGAACAATAATATTTGTAAGGTTAACACAAATCACAAATCTAAAATGATTTTGATTAAAAGGAATATTTGTTTAACTATTTAAATTAACTAATCACATCATGGATTCCTTGATTACCATTTCTGTTTTTACTGACACAACTTAAAAATATTTTAAAATAATAAAATAGTATTATCGTATACATTTCGTCTTACATTTGATACAAAATACAATAATCTATCCTTGACATATGGTGCTGCCTTCAAAAACAGCGGCAACCACTTGAACAAAAACCATACTCGATTATGCGATGTTGTAGAGTTAATAATGTAACAATTTTTTTTTGATCAGTGAAACAGTAGGCGATTATTATCAACTCCTTTGTTTAAATGTCGAAGAAACAAAAATTAAATATTTTCATTAGTTTTGAAAAATTGGCTTCAACTAAAGTATTGCGTCAGTGTCGTGAATCAAAATTCAAAATGAATGCCAAAGCAGATTTCTAACGCGTCGTGTTTGTGGCGCAAAGGTATTTAAAATATTAATAAAAGACTGCGAGATTAACAAGTAAAAAGAAGAACAAATTAAAAATTTAATTACTGCTGAGAAGGGTAAAACACTTCTTTACCTATATTTAAATAATATGCAATTTTAATGGTAGGGATACCTCCTTTTTTTAGGTAATAAAAGGATATAGGCCAGCAATAAGTGAATGATGAAATAATCTATTAGAGTGTTGTTAAATACTGTTGTTGTATAATGCAAAGATACTTGAAGAAATAAAAGAATCCAGCAATAAATGAATAATCGTGAAAGTTGATATATAATAATAACAAATGCGCCTGGAAGGTATACTGAATTGAATCGGAAACAAAAGACTTGGATGTGCTCCAACTACAATGTTTCAAAACATAACTTCTATTTTTTTCATGTACTCCGTGACATTTTATTTGAAATTAAATTGCAAAAGTGATTTACTGTAAAAATGCCAGGATCTGACTAGTCTGACGGTATAAGATTTTTTTATAGGTTTTATATATGCACCCATCGAATATTTTGAAAATTTAAACGTCAAGAATGTGATCAATGTATAAAAACACATCTTGCTAATCATTTTTATTCATAGTTAAACAAAAATTACACATTTAACATTTTTGCAGTAATTATATGTTTGAAGTATGAATTATTATAAGCATTCTCGTTAAACGGGTTTTAAGCGGGTATTTTTAATTTAATAAATGATTGCATTAAAATATGTGCATCGATAGCATATACTAAATGGACAATTATCTTTATTTGGAAAATCGAATAACTATGACCCGCGAAAATTCACGCGATTATAGTATTGAAATGAATTTGATTTCAGAAATAAATGATGATTACACGTTTGATGTGTATGTATCGTATTTTTACTTTACTTTGTAGCGTGTAAGACCACTTTCTATATTATCGTGATTTATTTTTACCTCACATAATATGTAGTATCAAGTTTTGCTTTGTTGAAATATTTAATATGAAATTTTGTATTTTTTATTTGCAGTTGTTGAAGTTCAAATTATGTATTATTACAACGACTAGTTTTAATTGTATAGGAAAGATGTAAGTTTCTTAAGATCTAAGTTTCTTAAGATCGAACTTTAAAAGGTTTCAGATTATATTGTTAAAATCAATCAACCTTACCGATATATACTATACTTTAAATATTGTTCAACCGAAAACGTATGATTACACTCACTTTTAAAAAGATATTATTCAATTTAATATACTTTCGCTATATGTATATATATAGTACAAACATATATATAATCATACCAAATAGTTTTAAGGTTGATCTCGTCTGCTAAATTAACAAGTTAAAATATACTATTGAAATATTAAATCGCAATTTGCATCAAATACGAAAAACCACCTTATACTTCACATCGATCAACAAATGAGAAACGTCCAACATCTATAATTGTATAACGTTACCAAATGACCTACCACAAATATTAATTAAATTAGAAAACTATTAATTAAACCGACTATATATATATCACGAGTCTCGAAGACAATTTTAAGTTTATAAATATCATGTAAACCACAAAATTACTTTTGGAAATAATTTAATTATAATTCTTTAATACGTTATTGATATTATACCTTTATAAAAGCACAAAATAAAACTTTTATTTAAAATAACAACAACAACAAAAATAAGTCAACAAAAAATTCACTAGATACTATATAGTTCCACAGATCACTGAACACAGTATATTTATTGTTTAATGATACATTCAAAATTCACTAAATGTTTAGTAAAATAAAAATAAAAATAACTATTGTTGTTTTAGGACCAAAAGCACAACTAACTGACTTGATTGGTAAAGAGACAATATGAAACTGAAAATATGTAAGAAATTGTCTTACTTTAAAAATACAAAATTAAAAAAGTTTTTGTTTTTGTTTTGTGCTTTTATTTTTATTTTTGTTGTTTTTATAAATTCGACGATTTGTTGATAACTTGCATAAATAAAATCACATCCCCACTAAAACTAGTTATGATATATTTTATTTTATAATTATTAAACGATAGAATTAGTTTTGGTTTTATTAAAATTGTATAATTTAAACGACAAGATTTACACTATAGTGACAATCTTTATTTATTATCATAACTTTGTATTGGTACTCCAATCGTAAAAATCCTATACTGTTGAACTAGATAATTTAACCTCGGCATCTTAAAGTAAACAGCGATGATTTCATGATCATTATAGATTGTCGACTGTATATAGAGAAAGAAAGAATCTGCGAACGATTACGACCTATACATAACATTTAACTGATTATTGGTGCATGACTCGATGAATTTATGGAGATTTAAGTAGTTAAATTAATTAGTTTTTTGAAAGTTGTCAGTTGACATGATCTAAAAAATAAGATGCTAAAAAAGAATGTAACGAAATTGATGAACTCAATATTTTAATAAGACTTCCGAAGTTCATTAACGAAGCCAAGTAATAAACGATAGGTCAGCTCTATATTTTTTCGCGCAGATATCAACTCTCCTAAGGTATATGCATCGGTTTAAGGTAATTAGACAATAAACTGGAAACTCCATGTTATAATAAGTCAGCATCAAGCAATTTAATTTGTCAGAAGCTATTGGGTTGTACCATTTCATTTGTTTTATTTTATAAAGTTTGCTCTTAAGTTAGAGTAAGTGTGTAATTTGGCTACCTCTGCAAACGTGTCAGACTCAACCTTAATTTTACATTCAATAATGAGACGCCACTTTTATGATATGTATTTTCATTTAATCGTCCATCCTGACTTCTCTGATATCCTCATCATAATCATGAAAGTCTATATTCTGCAATACTTACAATACCTTCATTCGGTTGCTAGAATTTTTACCGTCATAACATCGTCTCCCTTGTTTGGCCACTTTATATCTATGTTTACATATCAGTCATTTCGTAGAACCTGTTTTACCAAATACGGTCCGGTATAAGGAACATTTAATTTACGAGAGGTACCCATCGCTTTTTGGGGTGATACCTTTGGTATTTCGTGATTACTATTATTAAATGCCCACTGGAGATTATTTAGGTCATCGCCACAAATTATTCCATCATTTAAGGTCTTTGCTCTAAGCATTGCCAAAACGGTTCTATTATAACGTTCGTACCATTTGTTAGCTTGAGGCGTCGATTAGCACTCGCTATCTGATTTGTTTAGGTATAACTCATCTTCTACTTACATTATTCCAAGTGGAACAGACGTACATCACATAGTTAGTAGTTTGCCTGCAACAGACGTTCGTCAGTTGCCGTAGTTTTTAGTTTTAAAATTTCGAATATTTTAAACAAAACTTAAGTTATGGCATTCCAATTAACTAATCACTATCACACTGGGAAAATTTGTAAAACATCAACGCTGCAATTTCAAAGTATGATTCTTTGTTAGTCGGGTAAGTGACTTGGCTATTATTGCAAAGTTAGCTACTAATTTCCGAAAATAACTCGCTTAATCCCATGTTTATCCTTAGGGACAGGATAGTTAGTTATATTCGTCTGTTTCTCCTAGTTCTTGATTTAAGTGATTCCTTCGAGATCTCGTAACCCAAAAACTCAACTTTCTACTTTAGAAACTCACACTTCTCAATGTTAACCCGTGCCGTTTAACAATGCCTATAGTCGATCCAATTTTAGCCTAACATCAATTATTGTTCGGCTAGACACAATAATATCGTCTATATTTACGACAGTTTCAACATTTGTGGCGACGCGAAATATTCGCGAGCCACAATTAAACAAATCAGAATAAATTTATTTTATCAATGGATAAAATTCAAATTTATTCTACACTATATATTATATACCATGGCAGATTTATATTTCATTTTAGTTACTCGCCCTGATCTCTGCACAATATAATTTGAACTACAAATTATATCGATGGCAGAGATACGAACCATGAGTTCGAAAAATATTACGGGTTTGAGTCTGAAAATAATAATTATAATTATTTTCACATACTGCCAACTGCGTAAATTTCGTTTTCAAACACATACATCCCGTCGCCATGACACCTTTTTGCTTTGGCATGGATGACGACAAAAATCGGCCATTATTATATAGACATTACCTTTTCTACCTTCTCGTGGATAAGTTGTTCAATACATGGTGGATCGAGACAGAAAAAGTTGGTGAAGAAAAGAATAAATAATCAAGAAAATAAAAATTGTGAAAATAGAATAAGTTAATATTGTGAATATATATAAAACATAATTAAATAAAGGTTTATTGAACGAATTAAATATATAACCTATTGAATTAAATAAAGAGGTTTGAAGAACCTATACATTCACTTCAATTTTAGGCATACGACTGTAGTATTTGTCAACGGTATGGAATCCTTCGCAATCATAATCTGGTTGTATTCAGATATCAAATTTGACACTGAAATAAAATAGCAGTAACCTCCTAACCTTTGCAACAGGTCCTCGATTACCAATAACGGAAACCGATTTCTTAATCGTTCTTTCGTTATCACATTTGTAGTCTGTACACTCTTGTTTCACCAAATTTCAAACAAAAACATCCTTATTTAACCAAATTTTATTTTCGTCAGCAAGATCGAACTATCGAGTAAAGAGAATCCGAAATCCTAATAGTACCGTTCTAAAGGAGCTCATCGACCATCAGCTTTACATTAATTCGCTGGCAGAACGATACTCTGTAAGGGTTATAAAATACTGAATTTTTCAGTTTTATCTCCATTTCAACAGACTCTGTTTTGCCCGACTCCAATTAATTTTATGCAAAACAGTTTCTAAATCGACTAATCAAATTTACTATATCTTTACGTTGTTAAGGTGTCAAATACTCATTCATTTTAATTCAGGGTTAATTAATAATAATTCAGTAAAATATGATCATAGTCCTATCAATTAAAACATTGCACTCATTCATGTTTTGAATTAATTTCGTTTTTTCGTTTGAAATCATTATGCGTCTGAATCCCTGGTTGTTTCATCTGTTTTACGCCTTGTCGTATAGCGCTAGAATTTCATAAAAATGTCAATGTAACTTTTTTCCCCTTTTCGTTATTTTTGTTGTAATTTTTCAAGACAATCCACCTCATTACATAATACGACTTAATATTTGTTTTTAATATCCCTTGATAATTCTCATCCACGTACGTAATTTATCCTGTTCCGACGTATAGCATAATTTCGCAGACTATTTCAATTTAGTACCAACATAACATAACAACCCTGTTATCTATTTCGTCAAATGTATTTTCCCAAATTGGTTTTAAATTGCAGGGTTAAATTCTGGCCACATTTATGAAACATCATGTTTAATTAATACGATTTGTATCCACTCTCAAAATATTTGTTTTGAAATGTAATTCACCTCAAACTTCGATTCAAATGCTCATACTTTAACATCAATAACAATATTTAAATTGTTTGCTTTCTGGATCTACACCGCTCACCATTTTGTTTTTTTCCGTTCAATTAATAGTTCGCTGTGCTTTTATTTTTTTGTATCACCAGATAACGATCGATATTTACACTCCATAGCTGAATTTTGTATAACATTAACTGTTCTTGACAATAATACACGCCTACCGCAAGTATTTGTTGTTTTTCAGATTAGATATTAATGTGGCTCATGCCTCAAACACAATGTATCGCAAATAATTCAAAACAGTTATAATATAACCTTACAATTCTTATTTTTTTTTAATTCGTGTTTTTTTTTAACACTAAATTATTAACACCGTTTTCGATTGAAATTGTTCGCGTATATCTCACTTCTAAACTGTAACACGTGTACTCAAGTTAGCACCGCCAACGTGTCAGGACCAACCTTAATTTTATATTTAATAATAAAGCACCACTTTTATATTTTTATATATTTTTTTATAAAATCCGTCCGACATCACATTACCCTACATACTACTAGATACTCGTATTGTCCATTACTCGGTTTTGTTTTTCTCAACGCATGCTATCTTGTTTTTTGTAGAGCCAGAATACCGGGTTACTTTTCGGTTCCAAATTATAAACACTTTTCAATTTCTTTTGAACACCCAAAGATACAATTTGCTTTATAATTACGGGGTGAGTTATCACTTATTGTGTTTCGATAGTGGAATAAAGGTACCATAAATATGTGTTTGTGAAAATAACTACCACAAAGAGATGCAGATAATAGACATATGATCTTGTTCTAGCTTGCTATTCGTGTTGTTTTGCTATAAGGAAATATAAACAACTAAGTCGAAACATATTATTCAGGTATGAATAATATTTAAGTAAGGCAATACTTAAGCAGTGATAAAAACGAATGGAGAAATATAAGCTGGATTAAACAATGTATGGTGGTACGACACCTATGTTTACAACAATAAAATATTAAACTGTTCTTCTTCCAATGAGATCATCTTGCCAAAAATGATTGAAGCGCAATATAAAGTAATGAACCTTAAATCTTTAAAATGTAAACATCGTAATCAAACAGATGAAAATCAATTATTAATTAATGTAGATATGAAAAAATGTCTTAACAAAAAGTTAACATCGTAGAGACCAAGCTGTATCATATCAAGTTCATGAAATAAACAACCAGACAAAAATAAGTAGTTCATTATTTTAACGGGTCGTCGTTACTGACCTCTGCATACCTATACGAAATAGTAATTCTTACATCTTGCAATTTAATTTTTTTCAATTTATTTTTTGCTTCTATTTTCATGGTTAAGGTTCTACGGTTGTCGGTTTGCAGATCCAACAGTTTAGTTTAAATATTTAGACTATTTTCTAAATAAGTTGCCAGTTTCCATGGTTTTGAATTTTGATATAAATATTGATTTATTTTATTCATTTATTTATTTATAAATAATTATATAGGTTTCAAGCTATTTGATGCCACTGGTAGTTGAAAGAACTACTTGCCTTCCTATAAGGATATATAAGACTTCTAGCTGCCTAGAAATCAAGGCCGATGAAGACCGATTATTTAAAACGAACGGATCCACCTTAATATATTAAACGATATGTTAATAAGACATTTCTGCGATATACATATACTAAGGCATTAATCGCTTTAATCAGAAATACCTTAAAAAATGTTTGCAAAGCCGCAAGATGATTAATAGTATTGATTTTGTGATTGCAAAATCGAGTCGTACCAATAAAATATTTAAAATTCATAGATGAATACACAAGGTCACAATTTGCAATTTAATTCAGGCCAAAACAAAAAAAATCGAATAATTTTTACGCATTAAGTGGTTATTGAAAGTCGTATTTTATTTAAACGAATTAAAACGTTGGTTTTGATTCATCGTCGACCAAACTAACTCTTAATGACATCAGGGTGATCAAGTATGAACAAAATATGTTTCCTAAACTACATTTAGAATTCGTTAATACGAATTTATGCATTTCCAACTGGTATTATAGATTTATTGCAAAATATTCGTTTGTTTGTTGGACGTATACCACTTACGGGGCAAAGATCGTTCAAGCCAAATAAGTTGTTATAAAATATAGATAGTTCGCTTCCATTAGTGCAGAAAAAACTACCGGGATGTAAATATTTTCAAAACGTGTTATGGAAAACAACAAAATCGCTGTCTTTGACCGCCAATATCTTCTCAAGGTTAGATATAACTTAACAGCAAGAAGAACTAATCAAACCACGCAATAAACAAACTATGCAATAAACGGTTTTTATTTTGGCGCACTGAAATTTTGTGTTGAACTATTTACTTGTTCATATTAAGTGTGTTTAGTGCTATCAAAAGGTATTTATACTGTCATATGCGAATATGTAAATTTTCACTAAACTATAAAATTATTAACTGTTTTTTAATTAGTTGACCTTAAATAGTGACATTGTATAAAGCATGCATTGTATAAATGTTTAATATTTCTATTTAATAAGACATCATCAAAATCATGGTGCAAAAGATGCATTTATGAAAGTATATCGCTTTACATATATTTATCTATTGGATTTGAAAGTTTGTGATGTTTACAATGTCAGTTATCTTTTTTGATCCGCCAACGCTTATGCAATCTTTTTGTAATTTATTCTATAATTAAACAGATATTCCCAAGTTAATATGAAAGATTGGTTGGTTTATTGGTATACAAAATATTTATTTAGTTTCAAACATATAATGCATATTGCAATTTCTGATTTAAAATTTCCGATTATTAAATTACTGTCATATTATGCTTTATAAAGTTAACATTTTTTTTGCAGATTTCATTTTGATAAGAAATGTATTTTTAAGTTAAATGAACTTTCATATTAAATGAATGGTTTAGATTGTAAACTGAAAGTGATAGATCTATAACCAATCCAATTTATTTATTAAATTTTTGAACGGTTGACCCCAATCAATTATCTTAATTAGTATTCATTTCTATAAATAAACACTTAATCACTAAAATTTAATCCGTATTTGAACTAAGCTAGATGGAATCATTCCAATCCTTCCAAAATTTACTAAGGCTTAAAAGCTCATTACTACTAATGCACTTGTACATATTGTTAATGATTTATCTGCTATTTTAGGTAAAGGTAATTCATTTGCAATTTTAGTCCTATGAGACGGTTCTGAATCATATCCTATTGTTTCATTTGTTAAATTTGTATTATAAATTGTTCAGTTTTGCTATGCTTTAATCCTATTTGAGTGATCTTCAGTAACTCAAGATGATAATTCTGCTATATAATTGATTTAATTGCTGGAGTATCTCAAGGAACAATTTTAGTTCCTGTGCTTTTTCTTTTCATATGAATGATCTACTCTGGAATATTCTAAATTGTAGTTTTCATCTTTATACAACTGATAACCTGCAACTGAATATTAGTGGTCACTTTTCAAATTTGAACAAGATCAACAGAGAACTTAATGAAGATAACAGTGATATTACTTTATGGGCTTAAAATAATTCACTTTCTATTTATTCAAACTTAAAGTAAGCCATTATTGCTCTCTCGAAGTAATCTTCATAATATTTAACCTGTACCTTTCCGATAGTTTCTGATTGGTTATAATTATGAGTTGAAAATAATTAATCCAACTATTAATGAAATAATATATAGAGATACCAATCTCGTTATGTAGGTTGAATTCTGATTAAAACAATAATTTTATGCCATTCCGATACAAACCACATATATAGTTGGCAATGAGGAATACCACATAGCTGCTTTGCAAATCACTGATGACATTAAACCAATATAATTTTAAAAGTAGTACAAGTTTATTTATTTTAATTTATTTGCATTGGTAAAAACTTAATCTAAAATCCGAGAATAAAATTTTTGTTTTTTTTTTGTTTTGATTTTCACATAATGATTTTAAAGTTTACTAAGTTTTTACAATTATATAATTTTTTGACCGAACAAGTTGATTTTGTACCCAAGTTTTGTTAATAGGATTAACAGTGAATTCAAATTGAACATGGATTCGATCATTTGCCAGCGTTTTAGTATTTGCTTAGATTGATAAAACAGTTTTTCCCAGTTGACTTATATCTTGTTAAAACTTTTATTATGTCAATTTTCACGTATTGCGATGTAATATTCTCGAACTGAGATAGCTCTTCAAAACGTTCCCTATAGAGGTAACGTTTAATAATTATGTGAGGTAGGTTCTTTACCTTAGAAGGATTTTATTTTTAAAATTTATGGAATCAATTTGATATCAGAGCGGTTCTAACTGTTTTAATCAATGGACGATTATCACTTTACAAATAATTTAAATCATGACCGTAATCTATTTTCTCAAAGACACAAAAATTTTAAATTTTTAAAATTTTTGATTTTGTTTTATAATGGTAGACCTCACTAAATAATGCATATGTAATCAGCGTCATTTTGAATGATTTCATCTTTTTATTTAAATTTTCAAAATGCCACCGATGTTAAAAATCCTTCGCTCGTATACTAAATGTTCATGTCTAAGTCACATTCCAAATTCGAATAGAAAGTTTCTTGTTTGTAGCATAATAACATTTGTTTCAATACTGTGATACAGTGATGTCTATTTTAGATCTTTATCAAGATTCAATTGAGTTAACCTTTCGGGAATGCCCGTTTTTAGGATTAATAATATTATGCAGAATAGAGCTGCAGCTGTCTTATCTGGGCCTCATCACATGTATATACCGCTAAGTGATTGTATTATTGGTTCATGTTCTGCCGCGGATGTTTTAATCAAAGCTTTATTTATCAGTTGCCTTATGTAAATTTGTATGTTTGCAAATTGGAGATAATGAGGAAGAGCTTATAACTGCCATTGGCTTATTTAAGTCATCCAGGATGTTAAACGGCGTAATTTTGTTAATTTAAGATTGGCACTGACCCAGTGTTGCTTAGTAAATTTCTTCAACCTGACATCTAGCCAACGGGAATTTTAATGAGAGATTTCGTACATCACCCAAGCCAATTGTATCGCCTTCACCAAAACACTCATCGTCATTCGCAGCTTCATTTTCCATGAATGCACTGCATTTACTTTCTTCCCGTGATACTGTAACACATAATGGTAACCAGCATATCCATGCTTATCGTCGCATTATAAATTCCACAAGGATCCAACATCGGTTATTACAATATGATCATCCAATTCTTCAAATCCCATATAATGCCATAAGCACGTGTCAGCGATCATTTAATGATCATTTATGGCGATTTTAATCTTCCCAATGTACTTTAGTTCGAAGTCCATAGTTGCCTTTCACCAGTACAGGCTAGCTGGAGCAATGCAATGTGCAGATGGATATTCAAAGTAAACCTGTATTTTGGCGTCATCAATTGAAAGAGTTGGGTGATGAGCTTCGGCCCCAAAACAGATGACATAGATTAAAATAAAAAAATTAAAATAAGGGTCCTGGCACGAGGGCAATCCACCTATTTTATTCAAGAGAGCTGTGCAGAGAGTTTGGCCTCTAATATTACTTCACTATTTAATTAAAGTTTGCGGAGCAGTGTTTTTCCGGGTTCCTGGAAGATTTTATTTATTTGTCCTATTTTGAAGCCAGGAAGAAGATATGATGTAGCGAATTACCATTGGATTGAACTTTTGTTGGTCTTATTAAAACCTTTTAGAACAATCGGCAGTTTGAGAAGGTTTCTGATTAATCTTCCCGTTATTTTCATGCTACGTGTAGAGTGCCTCAGGGCAGTCATAGTAATCTCCTTATATTCATAATATTTATCAACGATGTTTTCGAGCGCTTCAAGCTTGCGAAATGCCTTCTCATTTCAAACGACATGAATATATTTGCCCCAACCACAAACTTATCCGCCGACTGCTACAAAGTGTTCTAAAGGGTGATTTTTTAACTATTTTCTTTTTGGCAACACTGCGATTTTGACAGGTTGGTTATGTTCGTGTTTTGTGTCACTGTCAAACATCTTCAGTTTGGTCTATAATTTAACCATGAATCGTCTTACAAACGAACAACGCTTGCAAATCATTGCATTTTATTATCAAAATGCGTGCTCTGTTAAGAAAGTTTATTGCGCGCTTCTTCCATTTTATGGTCAGTTTAATCGACCCACTGAAGCGGCTATTCGGGCTATTGTGACTAAATTTCGCACCAAATTTACATTGTTGGACATTAAATCACCAACACACTTACGTACAGTGCGAACTGAAGAAAATATCGCAGCTGTATCGGCCAGTATTAGTGATGACGATCAATTTTCGATTCGGCGCCGTTCGCAGTAATTGGGCCTCTGTTACTCAACAACTCAAGCCTTACTAAATACAGCTGGTGCAAGAATTAAAGTCGAACGACCTACCACAACGCAGAATTTTTAGTGAATGGCCTCTTGAAAAGTTGGCGGAAGATCCATTTTTTTATCGAAAAATTGTGTTCAGCGACGAAGCTCATTTTTGGCTGAATGGATTCGTAAATAAGCAGAATTGTCGATTTTGGAGTGAAGATCAGCCAGGAGCATTGCAAGAGCTACCAATGCATCGAGAAAGAGTTACTGTTTGGTTCGGATTATGGGTTGGTGGCATCATTGGACCGTACTTCTTTAAAGATGATGCGAATCGCAATGTTACTGTGAATGGTGAGCGATACCGTGAGATGATTGTCTAAAATGGAAGAGTTTGACTCAAGAGAGGCAAGTTCGTTGAACACTTTATTTCACATTTGGGACCGGTCAATTGGCCGCCTAGATCGTGCGATTTAACACCTTTAGATTATTTTTTGTGGGGCTATGTTAAGGCTCATGTCTATACTGGCAAGCCTCCTTCGATTGACGCATTGAAAGACAGCATTGAAGCATTTATTCGTGAGATACCGGCCGAAATGTTGGAAAGTGTATGTCAAAATTGGACTAAGCGGATGGACCATTTGAGGCGCAGCCGCGGTCAATATTTGCATGAAATAATCTTCAAACATTAAATTATATGGACCATACTATCGATTCAAATAAAGATTTCATGCATGTTTCTTAATTTTATGTGTCTTTTTTTGGAAATATTTCCTATAGCTATTAAACAATCGCCCTTTATATAGGTTTTGTGAGTGATGCACCAGTAACAAACTCTCTCTCTGAATGTGAATAAATGTTAGATTTACCATATTATTTACCGTTTCCCAATATTATTTTATTATAGCCTCCAAGATGTCGTTATTCGAACCATAACACCATGTAAGGTTTTATTGAGCGTAATTGTGCTGACTTTTCGGACCCGCTTACCTTTAAGACATGGTTTGTGGCTTATGTACGATCTACGCTGAAATGCGCTTCCCCGTCGTTTTACATGTGCCACTCTGAATGTATTAAAAGTGTCTAGAGGCAGTTCGACCTAAATGTACTTCGTCATTTACCCCACAGTCGTTCTGATGCTTTTATTCTCCCACCATATCAGAACCATTGCAGTCTGCTTGATTTGTAGCGAATTGACCATCACCGTAAAGTTGCAACTGTCATTTATACTTTCAATATTTTAAAGGCGCTTATTGACTTGGCCCAGTTGTCTTTCATAGCTTTTGGAGCCAGCCCATAATAATAAAGGAGAAAATTTTAAAACACGATTTTAATTTGTAAAATTGTGAGGACAATTATAACAGAATTCGTACCAGGTTGTTTTCACCATTTCGTTCTTATTCATGTAAAATAACCAACAAATGATGATTATATTTCTACACTGTTACATTTACCATATTTATAATTTAAGTCAAATTTCGAAACAAGCCGACAACCAACAAATTGACAGTGTAATACTGTGCTATTTCCCTTTATATTAATGCTTCAACATAACAATGAGTAATTGCCAAAATTTTCTAATATTGAGATATTTATTTGCTTGGCCGCTGATTATTCACAAAGTTGATTTAAGAATGTTTTTGTTAATATACTATTATATATACATTAGTTTGTGTATGACATGCTCTGCAACGATGTTCTGCAACAATTGAAATTTATAATGACCATCATTAATATAAACAGTATTCACTTTTTACTTAAATTCCGTGGTGTTGCGGAAAGGATTTACAAATAGAATGGCCATGAAACCTAAAGAAAACATCGTTTCATTTAGTAGAAAAATATTAAGGTTTACTTTAAATAATTATGATCCGACTTAAATAACAAATCGATGTTAAAAACGGATGATTCGTGTCGTCACAGTCTATTGTTGATCTTGTTATATTACAAATTAACTTAATAATAATTGTAAATTATAATTTGTTATACATATTTAATATAATGATATGGTTATAGTAATGACGATACCCACACCGGACATAACAAAGTCTCATGTACGAATTTAATTAGCACTTGCTAACCAAACACAATCACAATATGGTAAAACTCATTAGTGCTTATTTTGCTTTCGTATATATATTCATACATGTATCCTTCAATTCAAATTTAAAATGCATACAATAAATTAGTGTTAGATGGCAATCGCTTTAATCTAATAATAATTAAAAATATAAATTTCAAAAAAATATAAATATATATTTTCAATAATTAAATATTTCACTCCAACCAACTGTACAGTTTAACGTACGACTCGTACGTAAAATAATCAGGAAGTTTTTATGTTTTGCATCAGTTGTTTGGAAGACGTTTTTTTTTATAATTTCCACAAATATGAACTTGAAAATAAAATTGTCAATAAATTTGATGAAGCAATATATGTAATTAATCAAATAAAGTTGTAACCATTTAACAACAAAATTAGACATTAATATCGAGATTTTGTTTTTGGTCTGTGATTTTAACAACCGCATGGATGATTATGTTTTGATTTTTTTTTTCTTGTATAGCATAAATGGATTTGTCATAAAATTTTGTAACTTTATGTAATTATTATTAACTAACGGTAATATTATACATTGTAAAGTTTAAGAATTTGTTAACTTAGATTATAAGCAGAGTTGTTGAAACTCATTAACATCATAGCATGGCTTATAACTCATCGCATAGTCAATTGAAGTTTTTTCGTTACGTATTTTATTAACTTGGGTGCGTCAGAGCTTCCTATTTAAAGAATTTTCTGAGATCAAAGATCTATACTCAGAATTGTGTTCTAATATCCGAGAAATTCCAAAGTAATCAGTCTGGCGAATCAAAAATTCGCCAGACTGACGGTACA
Source organism: Tipula confusa (assembly GCA_963556175.1). Classification (NCBI taxonomy): domain Eukaryota; kingdom Metazoa; phylum Arthropoda; class Insecta; order Diptera; family Tipulidae; genus Tipula; species Tipula confusa. The sequence continues at coordinate 132,136,343 of OY744475.1, forward strand.
AATCGTCAGAAAATACTACAACCTCTGAAAGAAATTTCAAAACTAATGCTAAATTGGAATTACTTCTACGATAGCATTACATCATATAGGTACTAAGTAGGCCGAGAGATTTTTTACAACCAATATCAAAAAACCAATCCAAACCATCATTTGGCGAACCCCCTCTTGACCACAAATCCGAATAATGCAAATCAGGTGTACCACCAGCAAGCAATGTCCATGTCCATACCTCACGCTAGCACCTCAAACTGGTAATAAACATCGACACTTCCACACAATTGATAATCAACCGGAACATTCTAATAGGAACCTAATAAATCAAATTCAATCAGAAAGGAATGATATAAAGCAAAAAACACAAACTGGTACAGTATGTACTATGTATAACATCTAGAATACTCTAGAAGGTTTTTATAACTTTATATCAAAACTTCCTATAGTATACAAGTCCGATTGTCACCAATATTTTTTCATTTTCTTGTCCATCTATACTTGGAAGTAGTGGTAATCGGTAGACTATAAAATTCAAGTTAGAAAATAACAAACAATTTCTATGCTATGTTCGCACCAACACAATCAAGTTTAGATGGACAAATGTGAGAGAGTATCTGCGTACTCGATGCAACAACCAGGCTTGTAATAAATTCGTGTTGGTTTTGCTTTATCATGACAAATATTAGATTCGTATAAATTCTTCATATGTATATAATATATATCTATGTTCTTGAAACAACATGTACACAAAAACCAAAAAATCAAATTTTAACTGTAGCAACACTCATGTTATTATACATATATATTTTACTTTTACCCCTTTCCTCAATTTGTTGTAAGTATATACAATAAAACTAATATTTCGTTCTGCGTAATAGATACAAAACCCTCTCTATTATAGAAATAATAAAGATCACAAAAACCAAACAAAAAAAACAAAAAAATGTAGTGATACATAATCCATACATATTATATAGGGTGCCTCACAAACCTCAAACACAATAAATTATTATGACACCGTGATTCAATACAAAATCGATGAACATGAATTATACCGTTATCGATAATCGAAACAAATCACACATGGAGACACACAGGACACACACGCAATAATTACTTCTTGAACTAAACAGTTTCCAGTTTTTATTAAATCCTTTAAACTGTTAAGCTCTACATGAATTTAACTTGCATATACCTCAAAACCCTCTCTATATTATACAAGCCGTCTTGTAACTTTCGTTGACACAGATAAACAAAACCTATATACATAATTGAGTGTTCTCATTCCTACTACGACTATTTACCATTTTTATCTCTAAGTTACGCACACTATTTAATGTGTATGGATAATTGAGAGTTGTTTCGTCTTTTTTTTTGTTATTTGTGTTTTGTATAGGAAAGAGATAACAATAATTTTGCTTTTTGAATTTTTTTTTTTTTGACACTTTTTACTCTCTTTTGTTTTATAGTATGGGAATGTTTATATTATTTTACATTATATTCTAAATTATATATCGACACGTTTTTTACTTACAATACATTCTCATGAGTATATGATTATAACCATGAGAATGTATTATGAGAATGAGTATGCAATGAATACGGCTTGTAGTAAAGAGGGTTTTGATACAAGCCCAAAACCGTCTTTAGTAAAAGCCATGAAGTGTATTTGCTCATTCATACATACAAATTAAATAGTAGACATGAATTTAATATTATTTTTGCCATGTAGATAAAATAGACTAATGGGATATAATATGATCATAGTTTAAATACATCATCGCTACATTTAAGTTTATAGTGCATAAAATGGATTTGGCTTTAATCAGTTAGAAGAAAACCAGATGTAGGATGTTCTAACTGCTAGAAAGATTTAACATGATGCGCAATTAAATAGCGCTAGAACAATAATTCATTCGTGTGCAATGAACCAATTTATATGAATAGTCGCTTTTACTCTAAACTGCCTATTTTAGACAGTGAGAAAACAGTGAACTTGTATTTCTATTTGTAGTGAAAAACGTATATTTTCGTATACGGAAACCCTTTTAAAGATAGGAACCCATAGTTTACTTTATTTACTGCTACCAAATGGTCGAGTAAGTTAAAAAAGTTTATCTGGTTCCCAGCGTCATAATGTTCGTTAATCTTTTAGTAATATTAGGGTAAGTTATGTTTTATAATTGAAATGAGTTGTTGTCATTATGTCATAATTTTATTATGAATATTATCTATTCTAAATGGTGTTGCTGTGACTAACTATCGTCGCACAAGCAATCTCACCTGATTATACAAATTGTATAAGATCAAAGTAGATTGGTTGGACTTTATTAAACTGAATGCAAGACATGCCACAGTACAAGTTTGGCTCTATTAATCATTGTGATGTGTAGATGATATAAGTTATATAGTGAATAGGATCGGTAATTCCCATTAGGCCAAAGTAGCTTTTTCTTAATTTAACGTTTTCTCAAAATTAATTGATTCGATTAACTAATATGGTCTAATCAAAATCTAACAATGTTTTCTTATCATTGTATATAAAGCTCCTAAATCTTTATGTAAACTAATAATAATCTAATGCATGTAGCAACCTTGGTTTGTAGTTTCATCCATATTCATTTATTTTGCTAACACTACATTCTTGGCACAAGACGATGATATTTATAATAAAGTGTCGCTAAACTTAACACATTACAAACAGGCGCCATGGCCTAATGAAATGACAATTAACTTAAAACACTCTTATCACGAATTCTTCACTAAGGCAAAAAACATTGCTGCATAAACCATCACAAACACTAAATATTTCATACATTAAATAACAATAAATATAGGTTAATAAATATATTTAAATAAATATAATACTATTATTAATTTTAATTTAATATAATATGTATATTATTAAACATGAAATCAACTCGCCATCCTTCATGTTGACACACCAAATCATAACTAAATCATGTATGCGAAAGGGAAAACCAAAACCCTCTTTACTACAAGCCGTATTCATTCAAAACCAACACAAATTCATATACAAGCCATGAAGTTGCGATACTTATGCCAAAAAGTGACTACTATACCTAAGTATTAGTGTATAATTTGTATATACTTTTATTATATACTTTGATGTAAATAAAAAATGAATACGAATGATGGAACAACAGTATGTTGCGCTCTTTATGACAAAGCAAAAAACAAATTTATTACTTAACGAGAGAGAGAAGTATTGATATTATTATTTGCTTCATTATATACTATACTATATACTATGAATTTAGAGCAGAATGGACAGTGCAAAATATAATTTTTGTTCCGTTTTTTTTGTAGAAATGTTATGTACTTTGAATTTAGAGGAGGAGTATGGACAATGCGAAATATAATTTTTTGTTTCGATTTTTACTGTAGTCAAATTCACTAACACATAGCCAAATAGTAGTCATAATATGTTTTATGTAACCAAGCTTCATGGCTTGTATAATTATACAATAGTGTTGGTTTTGATTCAATGCATACTCATTCTATTTAATCATATACGCATGAGAATGTATTGTAAGTAAACCAACGTGTCGGGATATGATAGCGAATATTGTGTAAAAGAAATAAACAATAAAATCAAATTATGCGCATGCGTTTACAATTTTTTTTATTAATGTTATATGGAGTTTTAATAGTTACTAATACATCTAAAGTATATATTTTCACTTATACATTTTAAAAATACATGATGATGTGTGTCCAAAACCAAAACTCTCTTTACTACAAGCCGTCTTGTAATTTTCGTTGACACACATCATCATGTATTTTTAAAATGTATTAGTGAAAATATATACTTTAGATGTATTAGTAACTATCAAAACTCCATATAAAATTAATAAAAAAATTGTAAACGCATGCGCATTATTTGATTTTCTTGTTTATTTCTTTTACACAATATTCGCTATCATATCCCGACACGATTTTCTACTTACAATACAATCAAAGTATATATTTTTGTATAGCATGAGTATGCAAACAATATGGCTTGTAGTAAAGAGGGTTTTGTGTGTATCAACGAAAGTTACAAGACGGCTTGTAGTAAAGAGGGTTTTGTGTCGAGATATGGTTTCGAAAAGAGTATAGAAAAATATCATTTGCATAATATAAAACAAAAGAACGGTTGAAAATAGAAAAAAAATTCACAATACAAATAAATACAATACAATTTGGCTCTTATTAAAAAATTAAGAGACTAAAAAATACTCAATTATCTATACACATTAAATAGTGTGCGTAATTTTGAGATAAAAATGTTAAATAGTGGTAGTAAGAATTAGAAAATTAAACATTTTTTTATATGGATATTAAAAGCACCAATACACTTAATTGTTTGCATAGGTTTGTTTATCTTTGTCAATAAAAGTTAGAAGACGGCTTGTATAATAGAGAGGGTTTTGACATATACACACATATATACACATAAACATATAAAAAGAAATATATAATAAACATATGTGCACATATACACATCTATAATAACCTGCAACGGTGTTATATCTATCTATCCCGTGTTAATAAAAAAATGAGTTTACTACCAACACAAAAATAATTAAAATTACTAAACTATCAGATAAATAAAAAATGCACAATTAAAAATTATGCATTGATATCTGCCTCTGGGGAAAACAACAGAGTCCAATATCCACTTTATCACTTGATTTACACACACACACATACACATACTCACAACACTACACAACTCAAATTATAAAAATAAATTTTAAAAATGAAGAGATCAAACAAAACACGTCCGATCTCTTCAACGAAAAAAATTGCACTCACTAAGTTGGCCGAGAGAGATGTCGTACAAAAATTCATTTTCCACACATTTCACCCTGTATTACAATAATTTTTCTTTACTATTCCTTTTAAGTTGCTCAATATTATCATCTATAGTTTATTTACATAAACTTTCTTTAAAGATTTTTTCAAAGAAGTCGGGAGCAGTTAAATCATGGACCATGGATGCCAATCCACATATAACCAGATTTTGAAATTAACTGTTATGTGGAAACATTGTAACAATTCCATGGTTTCTCTAGATGTTTTGGCATGTGGCATCGTCTCGTTAGAAACACTTGTTATTTTTTCGAAATCAATTATTCCATGCAGTCTTCAGCCCAATGGTTACGATGTAAAGATTATTTTCCACGATGAAACATATTTTATATGCACGATAAAAATATAAATTTAACTACTGTACGAGTGAGACGGACAATTTTTGCATACACAATTATTTACAAAAAATATAAAATTGGAATACTTTTTATGGTTGAAAATTGCTGCAAAATATACATGCACATAAAAATTGTGTTTGGACGAGAAAATATTTTTCGCACACAAATATAGAATTTTTGTTTATTTTTTTATAGCTAAATTCATTTTATTTTTATTTTGAGGTTATAAAAATTAAATAAATTTTTGATATTATTGATATTATTTCATATTTTGATAATATTATTTTATTGTGTCGTAATTGAAAAAAAAAATTAAAATATTATATTCATCGGATCTATTTTTCGAATCTATAAATATTCATTAAAATTGGCCAATCTCACAAAAAATTAAAAAAATACAATTTAATTTGGATATGTGCAAATGAATTTTTGATTTTTTTAGGTTATTTAGGGAAGACTTCAACTTATATAAACTATAAAATAGTTTTTTGGTTTTGTTGCAGGTTTTAATGTTTGGCTGAAAAAAATATGTTTCATCGTGGAAAAACAACCATAATACAGCTTTTCGAATTTTTTGTATTTTGCTTTGATTTTTGTTGGTTGGGTATTCATCATAATCGTTATCTCCATTATTCTTGTGTGTAATAAACAGGCCGTTAACTCCATTATTCCAGTTTGTAAAATTAATTAATGTTTAAATAGAAGTTAATTTTCGTTTTAGAATCCCTCTGTTAGTTGAGATGGTTTTCAATACCTCTTTTGTTTCGGCTTTCGGTTTTCATTAGCTAATATTTTTATATTTTTATATTTTTATTTTTTTATATTTTTATATTTTTATATTTTTATATTTTTATATTTTTATATTTTTATATTTTTATATTTTTATATTTTTATATTTTTATATTTTTATATTTTTATATTTTTATATTTTTATATTTTTATATTTTTATATTTTTATATTTTTATATTTTTATATTTTTATATTTTTATATTTTTATATTTTTATATTTTTATATTTTTATATTTTTATATTTTTATATTTTTATATTTTTATATTTTTATATTTTTATATTTTTATATTTTTATATTTTTATATTTTTATATTTTTATATTTTTATATTTTTATATTTTTATATTTTTATATTTTTATATTTTTATATTTTTATATTTTTATATTTTTATATTTTTATATTTTTATATTTTTATATTTTTATATTTTTATATTTTTATATTTTTATATTTTTATATTTTTATATTTTTATATTTTTATATTTTTATATTTTTATATTTTTATATTTTTATATTTTTATATTTATATATTTTTATATTTTTATATTTTTATATTTTTATATTTTTATATTTTTATATTTTTATATTTTTATATTTTTATATTTTTATATTTTTATATTTTTATATTTTTATATTTTTATATTTTTATATTTTTATATTTTTATATTTTTATATTTTTATATTTTTATATTTTTATATTTTTATATTTTTATATTTTTATATTTTTATATTTTTATATTTTTATATTTTTATATTTTTATATTTTTATATTTTTATATTTTTATATTTTTATATTTTTATATTTTTATATTTTTATATTTTTATATTTTTATATTTTTATATTTTTATATTTTTATATTTTTATATTTTTATATTTTTATATTTTTATATTTTTATATTTTTATATTTTTATATTTTTATATTTTTATATTTTTATATTTTTATATTTTTATATTTTTATATTTTTATATTTTTATATTTTTATATTTTTATATTTTTATATTTTTATATTTTTATATTTTTATATTTTTATATTTTTATATTTTTATATTTTTATATTTTTATATTTTTATATTTTTATATTTTTAAATTTTTATATTTTTATATTTTTATATTTTTATATTTTTATATTTTTATATTTTTATATTTTTATATTTTTATATTTTTATATTTTCATATTTTTATATTTTTATTTAGAATTAACAAGATTATACTTAACAACATGGTTATGGAATAATTTTAAAATTGCGGAAAATTTACTAATGCTATTTATTACAGTCTATGGCTAGCATTTAGTTTATTTATAGATTTTGTTTTCAGGGAACATTTGCAGACTTGAATCGTGGCACACTGGAGTTGCTGATAAGAGATGATAGAATGTAGAGCAGTTCTTTATAAATACAATTGTCTTATGCTAACAGTAGTTTGAATATTGGCTAACGTAAAACCGGACCAATTCTATCATTACTGACTTACCTTTCCTTTCCCTAACCCACAAAAGAAAACTAACTATCAATCGCTTAGGTGTCAGTAACCGAGTCAAGTCTGCCATAACTAAGATTCCATCCACTTCTTCGGTTTTGTTATATGTAAGACGAGTGCACGGTGGATCCCGGCATGCCCTGAGTTCCTGATTCGCCCTTGGCCGTACATTCTAATCAATCAATAAATAAATAATTATATTATTTTAGGCAGAACAACGTTTGGCGAGTTGATATGTAATCACTGTCACATGATCTAATGAAATTCAATAATGCATGCCTTAAATATACCGTATTTTCGAACAACTACAAAAAATATTTGAGGTTTATAAAATTCTCACACAGTGTTAGTGAACAAGTTTGTATTAAACTTTCAGCCTATTATAATTGTTGAAAAAGTTAATTAAAGTTACAGTTATACGTAAATAAAAACTGGAATAAATTGTATGTGCGTGCATATTTTATAATGTCTGGCCATAACGAACGATATTTTAAACACATTACACCGTTTGGCCAACACTGTTGACCTAATTAATACAATTCTTAAAAATAGTGCCATAAAACTAGATAACCTTTTCGTCGCATATAATAATATTCAATTACATAGCACGTATAATAACCTTCTTAAACATAATTAAGCATTATAAAATAATCGTACCAAGTGCAATTTGAAATAATTTCCAAGGTATTCGTTTAGTTTTCTTTAGTGCAATGTATCGTTTAGTGACCATTGAATATATCAAATTAATTATATAGATATATACACGCAAGAGTGTAACCGGGGTGCTCGTTAAAACAATTGAAATCAAAAGTGTATTTATACGTTGCTATAATTCGTACAAAAAGCATAAATGAAAAACTTATAAACGGTACTCAAGTGTTATGAGGACGTATAATGGTATGAAAGAAGATTTTATTGAGATTTATTGGGTAATTCGCGTCAACTTATATTAAAGATGATTAATAATTTAACATCATATTTCTGGAAATATTAGTAATTATGTTTATCCACTGTCTGTCTGCAAGTACATAAGTCATAAGCAAGACCAAATAGCATCATGCAGTGGTTTTACAGTTAATTGATGTATCTATATAGTTTTAGTTTATTGTGTTTTGGTTTATGTAAATTAATTAAGACTGGTAGACAAACTGTAATGCATTATTTACATTAATTAAAAGAAAAATGCAACCGGTTTTCAGTATAGGTATATCACTTGATACAGTTTATTGTGCCGCTTAGCTGACAAAAATGCTAATTGTCTACTGACACACGTTGACTTTCATCTAGTTTATATAGAACATTTTTTCACTATAAATTTGATTTAATTTCCGATTAACGGGATACCGCAATATATAAAAATTTACATGAATATGATATCCAAGGTCACCGGTATGGTGTGTATATTACAAAAACACCTACAAATCAAAAGTTGTATATATATATTTTTATATCATTTTTTATATATTTTTTTATCAATAAAAATATATGTAAATTATTCAAAATCAAATTCGATGATTATGAAATCAGTAAAAGTTTCGTATCATAATCACCTATATTGGTTTTGATTAACCTTGGCCTGAGAAAAAATATTTTATTATGGTTTTCGATTTTCGTCTATTATGTTTGTCATTGAATGAGATGCAGATCATGTGTATATAGCTGTAAACTGACATTACACATTTTATTTAGTAAAACTGTGTAAATGTAAAACGGGTATTGTAAATTGCTTATTAATTTCCCTTGCGCAGTAAGACGATTCCCTTGTAATTTAGAGTTCCGTTTTTTGTTGTTGTGATGTTCGGACACTAATAAATTCTAGTCATAATTCTTAAAAGCGGTTTGACTCTTAGAATTATGTTTAGGTGAAGGATAATAATAAAACGGAAATAATTTGTCTATCATCTTTCTTCCTCAATTTTACAGGACAAAATGTAGAAATCCAGTTATCGGATTCAATTTCTATGTTAGCAACACAAATACTTACACCATCCATGTAATTTGTATCGGAATTAGTCTTTAAAAATAATTTTTGCAGTTAGACGCACTTTATATATCCGGCCACACAATTATCATAAGTGGCTAGGAATTTATCCAAGGTGTCGAAAGCCCACCAGTTCTTTAAATGTAAGTTTAGACACAGCTACCAAACTTCAATGCGTCTTGTGATCATACATTTTATTTTGGTCCCGTTTATTTTAAGACCAACGCTTTTCGTCAATCTGTATTTGTAAATTTGCCTCTACATTGTTGCCAGTTAAAAATTGTGTAGCTTAAAGAAATATGCGCGTTCTAATCATCGAAAACTGAACCGACGTTAGAGTACAAAGTTTTTAATTTAGGTCCGGAAACACAATTGGCTGTTTGATATAATTGAGATTTGAGGGCATATCGTCTAGTATGGGGGCTCTTTTAAAGAAACTGCGTGAACTATCTCATAATTACTGAGCAGTTGTATTCTTAGAACTTCTAAATTGTCTTATTTTTTGTTACGTCTGTTATTGTCGCGTATAGAAAAAAAGCCATTTAGAAAGAAACGCATTTGGAAGGATCTTCACAAAACGATGGAATTTCAATTTTCTTGAATTTAATTTTGTCCCCTAAACCTGTCACGAAAGTTTTCTGTTAAAGTTCGAAAACTGTTTAATGAAGTATTTCTTTGTAAATTCTTCGTTCCCTGTGACTTATACTATAGATAGGATAGAACTGTTTAAGATGCACGATCTGGGCCGTTCTATAGTTGATTAAATTTATGTTGTGTTTGGTTTTGACAACCGTAATTACGTATTTGTTCGATTTTTTGCTTTTATATATGACCACTTGTGCTGTCAATCATTTTAGGTATATCCGTCGAGTGCTCTGTAGTTTAGCTTTAGCTAAAGAGTACGTTTCAGTTTTAGATTTTTATCAAATTTACCGCGGTATATTTTTTGATGTTATAAACATTCTAGTTATTCGAAATGAAGAGTTGCACAATTGAAATGTAAGTTTAATAATAATAACACATTCCAGTACTCCACCAACCACTTTATTTAGAGTTTTGCATATAGATCTTCATTTGAAGAAAAACAAGATTCAGATATGTAAATACGATTCAATATGTGATTTCAGTATGAAGATATCACATGTAGAACAGAAACGTTTGATTTACTGCGCGAATGCTTTGTAAGCAAGTAATTTATCGAAGAAGGAACACTAATTGGGTGCATAGATCTTGCGATCTGACCTAGAATCTTTCCACAAATAACTGACGGCCTAAATTATAATTACCAGAAAGTTGTACCAGAAAGTCATCGTTTAGTTTTGGTAAACTAACGGTAGCCGTATCAAGAGGTAACTTTACTAAGCCGTCTCCTTTGCAACGGGTGTCCATTCAAGAATTACAATTACAATTTGTTGTCGTCATTTAGGCGAATATTAATGCATATATCAAAAGAAAAATAATAATGGTGAATATCAATTGAAACTGTTATGTAGAAAATTGCACGTAGCGCCACTCAAACATATGGTCATCAATCGGTTGGAATTATCTGGTGCTGTTTTAATAACTAAGCGGATAGTAAAGATAATCGAATCGTTACAACCGAATTTTTAAAAAATATTACTTTGGTGACTCTTAAATCGTTCTAAATTGGCTACAAAAGGCAACATATCCGCTTCCGATTGAATTACTGGAGTCCAAAACTTAACTGAAGAGTATAGATGGAGGCACATATCATTGATTGAAAATTACGCCAATGTCTCTGCAGGGGTAAACTACAACTATCACCTCTTTTGAAAAACAACAAGCTTCGGTAGTCTGATCCAGAAATTTGATGTCAACATTTTGAATCACAGTGGCAATCAAATTATTTCAAATCACAAGAAAAGGATAATCCTAAGTTACTGGGTACATGATTAACAACAACTCCAATTAATGCTTTTACATTTTGTAAGTTAAAGCGAAACGTGACACACATCATGATGCGATTAACCAAGCTGTATGCAGAATTTGAAAAAAAAAACGTCAATCATTAAAGCACAGTTCCATAATCGTGATCCATTTCTTGATCCTCTGGAATAAGTTAAGAGCCGGTGACCGATTGTGCCACGCTTACTTACAATACGACAAGAACTACTCAAGCAAATGACTTTGAAATCATATGTGTCGATCACGCAGGGCCTATAAACATTAGAGTTGGCCATAAACGTTAAAAAACATTACAAAAGGAATACATCGCACTATTTGTCTGCTTCGTAACCAAAGCAGTACATATTGAACTAGTTTCAAAATTGATGACTTCAGCATTTTTTGCAGGGGTTTATCGATTTATAGACAGACGAGGAAATCATTCAAAATTCAAACAACGGGACGGATAAACTTTTAACTTTGTTCAAAAACGAAAACCACGTCAAATCAGTTCATAACGTTTATTTCATTAAGAGAACCCAACTTTGGTGGACTTTGGGAAGCTGGTATAAAGTCTATGAAGGCACGCCTAAGAAAGCTTCAAAATCGAACAATTCTCAATTATGAAGAGTTATTAATAATATTCAATCCTACTTTCGACCTCTTACACCAATTTCAAGTGATCTAACAGCACTTACTCCAGAGCATTTTTCAATAGGTCATACGATCTCCGATATCGCAGAACCTGATCTAACAGAAACCATTTCAAATCGCCTCATGAAATATAAACAAATTTAACAAATCAAACAAATTTGGAAGCGTTGGGGTCATGGATACATCAGTGAATTACAAACCCGGAAAAAATAGAGTAAAATTTCTTTCACAATCCAGGAAAACATTTTTGTATTAGTCATGGAGGATGTAGATGTGTCACCTTTAAATATTTGAGCTAGTATGTTGTTAATTGCAAGAATTAGATATAGGACACTTTTAACTGTCCGTTCCTTAGGTGGAGAATATTAAATTTTCCATTATTATTGCCATTTGTAAGTTTAAGATTTTAGAAGTTGTCTTAGGTGCAGTTTTATTTGAAATATTATTCTGTCTTTTATGTACTTCGTCTTTTATTAGAACTTATATAAACTTCTTCAGTTTTATCCCATTTTTCTTCTGTACTGGTAAAGCAATTCTAATTTGAAGTAGTATTAGTACAGCATTACTGATTTTGATTCAAAAATCGTTTCACTGAAAATGTATCTTGTGTCACTGTTTTGGGGTTGAGAGGTACCATGTTCAAATCTCAATAGGAGCAGAATTTAAAAATAAATTTTTCAAAACTGGATCAAGGTTGGGATATACTCCTTTATCGGAGTGCATGAATTCAAGGGATAAAGGTTCATGCTATTACAGAATGGGTACGGAACTTTGTAATTTAATGCTTAGCTGTAGCGGCGATTTTAATAGCATCGGTTTAAAGTAAGATGTTAGAAGGAAACTGCTTAAGAATAGTGTTTGTTTTAACCCTATAGCATACGAAATGAGCAAAAAACTAAATGTTACTTCTTTCAGATTGTTCAGCATAGTAAGTTATCTATTTATCTAGTAAAATGCAAGTTTTTAGACTAGAAATGTAATTTAATCCTAAGCCTTGTTACAGTAGAGTGTTAGTTACAGCAGACTGCTATATAATACAGCACCTGTTATTCCCAATTTGTTTGAAAACTGCCATCTTATCTGAAAAGATAAGTCACTGAAAAGAGACCAATTGGTCTGTCAGTCTGATTTATGCAGCTCTAGCATTTCGGTATAGATTGTTATAAAATGTGTCTTCATCTTTACAATGGCAAATTCCGTAGTCACATTAATATACATATTATTGATCGATTGGCTCGTCGCATGCATATAAACGCTTCTTGCACATATGATAATTAGCTACTTCAAAATTTTATTTTTTACCTGTAGCCCTAAAAGAAATCCCATACCATTGTCGAGGTCATCTTCACTGTAAAGCAACGTTATAAGTTGGAACATTGGTTTCCACTTTTAGGACATCAAGTTTCGTGGAGTGTAACGAGTTCAAAAATGGCACTATTTCATGGTTAATATAGTAAACCGTGTATCCTTGAAAGTGAGCAGGGTCTTGTTTAATTTAAGCGGTAACCATTTCTTCAATGTTAAATTTTTTAACAATAGTTTTGTGTTGATATTCTTAGGATATTATGCTCGTTAAAATACTTTATAAGACATACTAGTGCCCCCTGACCACAGGGTCCAAAGAAATAAATTTAATGATTTATAAAACGATTTATTTTAAGGCCAATTTTAATATTTTATGTCATATATATACTCCCTTGAATTATAATATGGTTTCCGCCAATATGCTATACCCCCACACCTTATGTAATTAATTTACAAAATCTATCATAGATAAAACAACTCTGACCACTCGTTATAATTATGTTTACTTCCATTTTAAATTATTCTAATACATTTCTTGGCCAACAACTTTAATAGTACCATCAATGTCATGTAATGATTGTTGTAAGGAAGTGATTTAAAAATTCTTAATATTTTGTAAAGTAAAAGCACTTAGTAATTTATAATTTTTATACAATTTATCTGAGGTCAAAAGTTTGATATTATGCATTTTTGCATTCATGATCTAAGTGTTTTTATTCATTGTATAACTATATATAATTTAGAGACTATGTGACCCAATGCTATACGTTGCTTTACAGTGGAGTTTACCTCGGAAATCTTGGAATCAATAAAGGAAATGAATTCAATTGTATATCGGTAATATTGGAATCTGTGATCAAGATATATATAATGATTTATTAAGATATATATATATATATATATATATATATATATATATATATATATATATATATATATATATATATATATATATTGATTGATTGATTTAGAATGTACATCCAAGCATTAAGCAGGATATCACGAAGAGTGCCCGGCCCACCGTACACCCATTTCTACATATACTTGGAAGGATAAGGCAGGATGTTAGTTAAATTTATTGAGATCGACCAGGTTACAGACACCATCATAGTCAATAGTTAAAAGTTGAATAAGTAGGTAAGAAATCGAATACCCTTATCTGGTAGCTCTTGCAAAACCTTGCCTGTGGTAAGATCATATCCTGGTGCCTTTTTAGAACTTAACTCTCTCTGTATTATTGTATTATTTTCTCATGATTATTATTATTCATGATTGTATGATTCATTTGCACTGGCAATTCTAAATGCATTTAAATGTTGTTGTTCTCTTCGTCCGTAGTTTCTGATGGGTATGGTTGAAATACTCTTTCAAAATGGTCTGCAAATACATCAGCCTTTTTTCATTCTTTCTCGCCCATTGACCGTTACTTTTACGTATTGGCGGAATATAATGTTGTGGTTGTTTCAGCTTCTTAGTCGCTTTCCACAGTGAATAATCCGTGTTTTCTGTTGGTGAGAGTCGCGATAAATATTCTTGAATTGACTGATTTTTTTCATTGAGCAGCAGTTTCTTTAACTGTTTGACCGCCTTGTTCAACTTGCGTTTATCTTCTGTTAGTCTATATTGTTGCCATTGCTGTCTTAATTTTCTGCTGCCCTTAATCATTTTCTTGACAAGATTTGAACATTCTTTTCTTTTTAATTTTTTACTGGTGTGGACTTCCAAGCTGTATTTTTTAAGAGAAAAAGGGTGGCTGAGACCAAGTGTTACCAAATGAAATCGCTGTAATTGTTTTAATTTTGATTATTTTTTATTTAAATTTCGTGAAATATGTTGAAAACATATTACATTTTATGAAAAACATGTTACGGCTCGATATGATCTCCTTTGGCTCTGATTATTTGATTTAGGCTTCCATAGAAAGCATTGCATGCTGACCGAATGTGGGCTTGCGGAATTTTATTCCATTCTCGAACAAGAGCTGACTTCAATGCATCAACACTTTCGTATTTTTTAGTGGACACCTTACTCTCCAAAATGGACCATATGGAGAAATCCATGGGATTCAAGTCTGGTGAATATGGTGGCCATTTTTTCGACGAAAACAGCCGCGGAACGCAATTTTGTAAAAATTGCTGTGTCGCTCGAGCTTTGTGTGACGGTGCCGAGTCCTGTTGGAATGTCCAACGGTTCGTACCAAAGTGTTTACGTACCCAAGGTAGCAAAGCATCGTTTAGGAACTTTTGGCGGTACACCTCTTGGTTTACCTTGACTCCATGTTCGATGAAAACCAGAGGAGTGCGTCCATCTGCAGTAATTGCAGCCCAAACCATAACATAAGCTGGTGATTGCTTGCGCATGGCAACTCTTATGTCCAAATTATCGTTGGACTTGTTCTCTAACCAAACACGATCATTTTGTTTATTCACAAACTGTTGAATGGTGAAAATTTTCTCATCAGAAAAGACAATTTTTGGGATCTCATCACGTTCGGCCAAGGCCTTCAATGCTCGTGTTCTTTCAAGCCTAACTTTTTTTTGTGCCTCCGTAAGATCTTGAACTTTTTGTATCTTGTAGAGCTTCAAGTGTAGTTCATTTTTCAATTCGACTTATGGTTCGATACACAAACATTTTATTCACATTCAAATGCTGGAGCTGACGAACTATTGCTGTTTGTGAATTTCCACCCAAATACAGTGCAATTACACTATTACGTTTGAATCCATTACGATTTTTTTATTAAGATATTAATTTAGAACAATTATTTGTTGACCACATGTAAACAACTAACCAAACTTCAATCTGCCAAAAAATTGACGCGTGAAAATGACCACTACACGAATGACAGCAGAGTGAAGTCAGTAACATTTGTTCTCAGCCACCCTGTATATATATTAAATATTATATATATATATATATATATATATATATATATATATATATATATATATATGTATATAAATATATACACATATATATATATATATATATATATATATATATATATATATATATATATATATATATATACATATATATATATATATATATATATATATATATATATATATATATATATATGTATATATATATATATATATATATATATATATATATACATATATATATGTATATATATATATATATATATATATATATATATATATATATATTTATATATATATATATATATATATATATATATATACAGTGATTTGCGTTATAATTTAAATTTTCAATTAGCACAATTTACAATAATTGTCTTTACATAAATCACTAAAATTAAATCCAAACAAAAAAAATTATTACCTATTTTAAATAAGATTTACAATCTATAAAGTTATTTCAACTAATATTGATTTACATATTATAGACATAGTTCTCCTCTCTATTATAGGCATAATTTTGTGCGGTCATTTAATAGTAAGTATCATTATAATATGATGATGATATAATTGCAGCTATTACTTAGCTGTGAGACCATAATCAAGAGAAAGGTAAATGTATGTACAAGCATTTGTTTTGTCTTTTTTGTTAAAGTATAATTATTTGTCTTACTAGTTTTTTTTATTTGTGGCTTTGGTATCTGTAAATACTAGTTTACATTTCGTAAAGTCAAGTTGATTTATTTTTTTTTTTTTTTTTGTTATACAACAATATTTGGTAAGTTATGTGAATCATTGTTATTCCTAAAGAAAGTAAACCTAACTCATTGTAACACTAAAGTTGACCACATTAAAAATCCTTTACAGTTGTATTTGAAGACCAATACTTAGGCGTATCATGTAAAAATTACAGCAAAAATATATCTATAAAAAATAACCGCAATATCATTGTCGGACCATTTATATAGATTTATAATTTGCACGTTAATTAAAGTCAAGTGTTTATTACACCAAATCAATGTGTGCAGCGTTGCAAAGATCTTGATCTCATTTTGAACTTGAGTTATGGTTTTTATAAAGACAAAAAATTTACATTACATATATTCACTAGAAACACTTGGTATTTGATTACATAACATGTACATTAACATGTCCAAGCCTAACGTCACTTTTTATTAATTTATTTTTACTGTTACGCAATTTTTGCGGACAAATCGATCGAACACAATGTCAACGTCTACCAGTTGTATAAAAAGATACATTTAGATTATTTTTTATACAACACACTGACTCAAGTGGACTACATTCATCCTAAGTCCTAAACAATTAGTTGAAAAGCTTCGGTAAGTGGCAAGATAAAATACAATCGAACAAAGTGTGTAACTTTTAAATTACTATTAATAAAACTATGTGTCTGTGCGCTTTTGTCCTACCTATGTGGCTGAGGGAGTCCAATGTCTCGTAAAGTACATAAAATAAAACCCGTGCGAGTTAAATAAAAAATTAACAGTGTGATTTAAAAATATTGCTACGATTTCTCTAGAGTTAAACCTAGAGACATCTATTAAGTAGTATTAGTATTAGTGAAAATATAGAGTTACGATTTCTCTAGAGTTAAACCTAGAGACATTTACTAATTAGCATTAGTACTAGTAAAAATTGAGAATAGAGCGACATCTCCAAAGAAGTATAATCAAATAGAAAAATAGAATATTCGAGATACATGTAATTTTTGTATATATGCGACATGATGTCGTGAGTTGAAATGAGTTATACTTGAAACGCGAAATTAAAAGTGTTATAAGAAGAGAATAATTGTTGTTCCAATAAAGAATTGTTTATTGTGTTTAAAATAAAGAATAATTGTGTTATTATTGTGTGTGAGAGTAAACAGCATTTGAAGTGGGAAATGTTGTGTAGTGTTTGTTTGTTTGTGAAGTGTTATGTACTTTTTTATGGACAGTGGTGATTAGTGGAAGCTATTCTCAATCCAGTGATACGAACCAGCAATTAGCGAAAACGTTACAATATCAAAATGTTATTACTCATTTTGCAATTGATGGGATTCATAACGAAGCACACAATCAGAATAGTGACTTTTTGGTTAAATTTGACAAAACCCTGAACTCCTAGCGAGAACTTAACCAACCATGAAAAATTATGATTTATTTTGAAATCACCGTCGATCTCCTTATGGCTAGCACACAGTAGCGTTACTATACATTTTAAGTCCTCCTCAAAACTTGATATGGTCCTCTAAGCCATAGGTCTCCTTCTACCGTACTTTTACCTCTCCATTTAAAGTTATAAGATGTTAACCAAAAACACAGTTTATCGATAACTTTCTTTGCGATAATAAATTTTCGAATTCATGATTTTTGCTGATTTACCTATTTTAGTGTGGGCCGATTTAGAAAAAGTGGTTTTTGAACTCCCAAATATATTTCTTTGTTTCTGCGTCTCAACACTAAATCCTTGATACAACCCCATTGTAATTAAAACATATAACATAAAATTAAGATTTCAATACGTTCTATTTCTATAAGCATGTTCAATAACGATGAAGCACTGACTGTTATAGAGGTTTGGAAAAAATGTTAAATTATAAATTCTGTCGAACAAATTGGATTATCGTTAGCTGAATTGAAGCCAAGAACTCTAAAGGCTTGCTGAAATCTATCGCCTGTCGATACAACAGTGGCAGTTCAACATAACCACTTAATACCACTTAAGTGATTTTGTCTAATTTCATTTACCTCTGTTCCTTATGGTTTTAATAATAATACAAGCCAACTTTTAAAAAAGAATTGCTTTATTTTTGAACAAGTTACGGCTGTAAAACAAAACCACTTAACTACATTGCTTTCATTGTAAAACTATATAGATACGGAAAAATCACTTATCTGATTTTTATACATATTATTAATTATGTATACATTTTATTTAAGCAAATATAAAATCAAAATGATTGCATATAACACGCAATTACAAAGACATTTTTAAGTTTGCTTAAAAAATTGAACTGGAAAATAACTTAAGTGACAATAAATGTTTTTCAAAAATCAAAGTGTTTTATTTACAAAATTTGAGTAAAAACTATTAAGTGACTTTGCCATATGCGCAGTATTAACAGGACATAATCCCGTTAAACTGTTTTTGTAACTTATGAAAAAGACCAATATTTTTGTTCACTTAAAGTCAATTAAGTGTTTATTTTATAAGTGATTTATAAAAGTGTCACAAAATCTAATGATTTTGATAATGCAAGAAAAGTCGCAACAAGATATCATTCAGCAAGTTTGACGATTTTGATACAGACCCAATTCAGTTAAGATGCATGACTTATAAATTTTCAATAAATACTGGTCTTTAGGAGATTAAAATCGACGGATTTTCTATTTATCAGACCTTATACATATTTACCACATCAACAGCTTCAAAATACAACAGCTTACCAACAAGACACCTACTTCCAAAAACTGACAGTTTATATAGTTATGTATCTCATGTGGAAAATAAATGGCAGACTCGACTGTGTCAAAAATGATTAAGATATACGCTCGACGAAACGGATAACTTTATTAAGTCAATAGTTTTCATACTAAATATCTTGCTGACCGCAGAGGAAAATCCAGTCAATTAAACAAAGTGGTCTGATGGGCATCAATTTTAAATAGCGCCTGCTTGATACTTGCAATAAATGTTAAATTCTGAGAATACAAATAAACGGTGCGGTTGCAATACAGGCATATAATGCTAAAAAAATACTAAGAAAATTACAGCAATAAGATCTAACAAAAAAGTGTTTTGCATTGATCTACAGCAATGTCTTGTTACCTCTTTCCTCAAAGCTTACGATCTTTCTATAAACGGCTTCTACATGAACGTTTAATTTAACCGTACATAACTGCGTCACCAATGATGCTTTGTGTTACAGTTGAAATTCAGTCATGCTATCACTATGTTTTCATTCATGTGTAGTACAAAATTTTAATTTAGAAAAGATTCTTTGTAAATTTTTGATTCCGGGTCACAATTATATAGAGGTGATTTGGACTCCAATATAGAGAGAAAGAAAACAATAAAATGAGTATATATCATCCAGACTAGACAATTTTATTAGAAATTTGAGGAATAAAGGACACTTCTCAGATATTAAAATGGAGTATAAATGTTTTAATTTATTTATATATGGACGGTAACAAATTTTGATGGAAAGATGTGAAATGGTTGCGATTTACGCGGTAATTTGGACAAGTGTTTTATAAATGTTCTCATTATGACACAGAACCATTTAAATTACAATAATCTAAAATATACATTGTACCTTACGGATTCCGACGATCAATGATTGTGTTCTGTGAAACTTAATTGGACAAATAACTTAAGTAACTTAAACAAAAGTTTTGGGAATAAAAAATTCAACATAATCAATTATCTGCAAAATCTTTTATTTTCAGGAAGTCTTTAATACTTTTTCATAAAAAAAAAACTTCCGCCTAGAAAACAATTATCAGTATGTGCGTGATTTTTGTAAACTAAATGAGATTTGTTGCTTAATAATATAGCTTGCTAATGAATTGGTGTAATATTTATCGGTGCGTTCCGATATTAATATCAAGGTATTTAATAATCAACTTCCATTTAGGAGTAATAACCGGTTTACATTCAACGAATTTTGTCATCTTAAAAAAAAACGATATTGAAAAATTATGCAAGCCAAACCGAGAAAAAATTTCTGCTTGTAAAAATAAAAAGATGAAACCCGAGATCCAAACCCTAAAACTGTTATAAAAAGATGAACTTGATTTTTGCAGGATGAAAAGTTTATCTTTTTGTATCTAAAAGTATAAAAAGATTACAATACATGTATAAAATTAGTTTAATATACTAAGCTTTGGTCACCCACACAAATCAAAACCAAATTTTATTTCAATTTTTGTTTTTATTTCAATTTTACAAAATTAATTTCAAGATCAACTTCTTCTTTAAAATTCGTTGAATGTAAATCAGCTATAAACTGTAAATTTTTATTACTTTACATTTAATTTAAAATATTTAAAAATAAATAACTGTTATATCACATTTTAAATAAAAATCTAATTTTATTGTTTAGTTTTGGCTTTAAATGTAAGAAATCATATCGTGGCTGATAATAACAGTTCTTCATTAACACATGGTTACATCCACGCAATATGGGCACACTAAAATTGACTTAATGTGTCAAAAAAACATCTCAGACCGGGCGAGATATGAGACGATCATATTGGTTGGTTACCAAATTCATAGGCGATTACTATCAACTGGACACGGCACAGCTAGAAAAACCATAAATGGTCGAAATTCTAAGAGAACAACCACTCTGCGCAGTTTACATAAATTCTTTATAGGAGTCACCAGGCTACATCAAAAATTAAGATTTATATAGGTATATATTTACATTCCAAACTAAGATGAACACCTCGGACTTAACTATTTTTGCTGAGATGTGCATCGACCCTACGAGAAAATCACCTAGCAGGGACTAAAACGAACCCGCCGTTTTCCTGAAGTTGATTGTATTGGTTACTTAGTGGAAGTATCAACCTTTTACGATTAGCATAGCGAAGGTATATGCAATATAGAATGCACTATAGAATGCACTATAGAATGCACTATAATAAAGAAGAAAATTACTCAAAATGCGAAACCTATTGCGGCATCTTGGCTACGATATATTAATAATTGAGTTACATAATATTAGAGAGAATCACTCATCTGCCAAGAAGTTTTCTCGTCACGGTTTCATTCTTTCTAA
Organism: Tipula confusa; assembly: GCA_963556175.1. Classification (NCBI taxonomy): domain Eukaryota; kingdom Metazoa; phylum Arthropoda; class Insecta; order Diptera; family Tipulidae; genus Tipula; species Tipula confusa. The sequence goes on from OY744475.1 coordinate 132,158,351, forward strand.
ATACATCGAAACATCTTGTGATGATCATCAGGTGTTCCTAGATTTCTAGATTTCATCGTGTACTGAATAAATTTGAATCAATTCCAATAAGACAAAGAAAAATTTGTAGTTAGGTCACCATTGTGACCATTGTGAGTATTGAATTAGTCATAAACAATACAAAAAACTGGATCGGAACCAAAACCAAGGAAACCAGAAAGCTAATCGGGTTAGCAATAGCGGTATCATAACTTAATATTAAATAAAAAAAATTCTTTCAAAAAATGTGACGCCCTTAATGAAAAACACTTTATTATAGGTCAAATAATTACAATGTTAATATGTACGTAATTGAAATGTTTTACACATAAAAATACAGTGAAATCATTGCAGCATGGTTTTAATTAACCGAATTGCGATATTGACATTTGCTGTCAAGTGATTTTATTATCGCAGACAATATAACCAATAATGGTTTATAGGCTTTGCCATCAAGGTAATCTTACCTTATTATTCTTAACGATACCATATCGTAAACTCATAATATAATTGATTAAAAAAACTACATATTCATATAAAGTTCATCTATAATTACGTTATCAAGGTACAAAAATCACTGTGTACTCGTAAATGGTACTTAATATTGTACAAGGTGAAATTGCAAATTTCAGATGACTGCGTGCGATGGACATCAGTCGGTCAAACTATTTACAATACTCATGCGATAATAAATCACAATAAATTATAAGTGCGATCGATTAATACAGTTTGTCATTTATCATACAGTAATGAGGTAAATTAAAAACCATTTATTGGCAATAATTTTGTTTTAAACCGGCCAAGGATGTTTTTTGAGATATTGTGATCAATTATTGTGGCGCAAGGTGACATTTCCGTGTGAAATACATAAGCTCATTTAAACACTGTTTAACAACTAAAATTATAATAATCTATATATAATTTAGTGCAGGTATTTTTGCAATAATGCTTGGTTGAAGCAAAAAAAGAAAATTAAGTTCATGGTTACATAGGTATACTTATAACAATAAAATAAGTATCGGATAGTTAGGTAAATTGTATATTTTATGTTGTTGTAGTTTTCAAAGTCAACATTCCTACTAAGTAGAAAAGTTAAAGTTACCTTGTTAGATACTTTTGAAATCATACTCGGGACAAACGGACTTTATTAAATGGGTTCACAGTTTCCAGTTCTAGAAATTCAATTTTTTTTAATAATAACCATTAACAATAATGTACTCTAACAAGACCTTTCAATGTAAATTGCGGTATTTAAGGATTTAACACCGACACCTGTACACGATAAGAGGACTGCTAAACACCCTGTGGATAGAACAAATAAAAATCGTTTTTTAGAAAGAGCAAACGCGCTATAATAACATTACTTCCTACACAATTATTATGAGAGAAAACGGATCTAACGCATTGAAGACCTGTCGCTACATTAAATGCTTAGTCATCATCATGGTGCATCGTGGGCAGTTCTAAATAAGGCGGGCACTCAGTGTTCTTTATTGACTCAAAAGTCTCTTATATTTGTTAAATATTAACAGTGGTCAATTATTTTATTTATTCAGTATAGTCTACCTATAAATTCTGCCGGTCCTTTGAAATTGCAACCATGTTTTACAAATTTCAAAACTCTTAAGTAAAGTCATTCTTCGGGTTAGTTTAATTCACTAAAATGAATAATTTATTGTGCATGGCCCCTACTATTGAGATTGATCGCCTTCGTTCACTATCACCTCTAGGTGAACGTCTGTGCAAGATTTTCGAACGACATCAGTCGGCTATGAACAATCAGAAAATAGTGGTTCTGAAAAAAGTAAACCGAAAAAAAATGTCTCCATGTAAAAATAAAAAAAAAACGAAACCCGAGATCCAAACCAACAAAACTGTTCTAAAAAGATGAACTTGATTTTTACAGGATGTTTTAAAAGGTTTACCTTTTTGTAGTAAAAAACATAAAAAGATTACAATACATGTATAAAATTAGTATAATATATGTTCTATGTTTTGGTCACCCACACAAATAAAAACCAAATGATATTGCAATTTTTGTTTTTATTTCAATTTTAACAAAATTCATTGAATCAAAATTGACTCTTCAAAATTCGTTGAATGTATATCATCTGCCTTCGATAGGTGTTCATTTTTTTTAAATTCGTACTATTGGTTTCAATGGCAATTAGAAAAATGTCTGAAAACTAATTTATCAGTATTATTTTTAGGAAGTATTATGCCTTATGACACCTGTCGTATAGCGATGGCTTAAACATACCGCGGGCTTGAGTTCGATCCCCACCGCTGACTACATCGCATGACCAATAGTGTGTAAAATTGTTCGTTGGGCGGATCCCTCGTCGAGATCTTTCATTTAATAGTCGTATTTTATTTGATTTTGGTATGGGAATTGGAATTCAAATAAAATAGGTTTTAATTTTTTTTTGGAATTGGATATTATTTTTAAAGGTTGGTACGTTGTGTATTTTTAAATTTGATTTTTCAAATAGTTTCTTTTGGTAATCATCAAAAATTTTAAATTTTTACCAATATATAATTTTTTATTAATATTTTAATTGACTATAATTTCAAGCAACGGAGAAAAGATAAATAATGTTATAAGAAAACCATGGTTAGTATTATTTAAATCGTCAATTTCGGCTTAGGTTTAATAACGTACAATCAAAATTTGTTAAATACAAATTTGATAATTACAGTTCCACAAGAAGTCAATGGTCTGTACTATTAAAAGTTCATCTTGATTCATTTCAATTATCTAAATGATATTAATTTCCAATACTAAATAATTTAAGTACTAAAATACTGATTAAATAATCACATTCAAGATTTAACAAAATATCGTTAGCTCAAAATGAATGTCAAAATAATAAAATAACAACAATGACCAACTTATAGAACTCAAAATATGAGATATCGCGCACCTGGTATTCGAGATACTAACTAAAAAGATGTATTGGAATTACAATACCATCAATAGAGAAAGATTTCAACCAATTCCAAAAAAGAATTCGATATATGGGATTGTTGTTGTAAAAAATCAAATAAAATACGACTAATGTAACTAACGTAATTTTTGCAAAAATGTTTTTAGGCAGTTTTGAAAATGGGCACCTCAATTGAAGCATAATTTGGTTAAATAATTTAAATTTATGCAGCAAATGTAAATTGCAAAAAATTTATACAAACATTTATAAAAAAAAATAAATAAATTTAACAAATAACTACCATTTAATATCCAAATTCATTTAAAAAATATTTATTTTTAAAATAGAATAGTGGTAGTCCTTTTGTGTTAAGGACAAACCCAAAACAACCAAATATTTTATTTATTTACTAGAAAACATAATTGCCTAAAGGAGTTTACAATTTTCATACCGCCCGCCTGGCTTTGAGTTTCAAAAATATTTTTTTTTTTATTTTAACTTTTGAGCTCTTTAAATTATTTTTAATGGTTAAAAATCTTAAAATGAATAGAAATAAATCAAAATAATTTTAAACTACATTATTTTTAATTGATAATTATCAAAAATAAAAAAATACTGCAATGAAGTTATCTGTAAAGCGGACGCAATATGTTCCACACGCGACCTCATAATTTTAAAGTCGTTTAAAGCGAAGTAATTTATCGACATACCTAAAAATCACATTATATTTGACATTTTAGATTTTAAACTATGACGTATTTTTTTAAAAATAAAAACTAACAAAATAAAACTACTGAAATAAAACATATCAAAACTAACAAAATATTTGACAATTACGACACATGCAGCCAACGTTCTCGGTATGAATGAGTCAAAGCTTCATATTTGTGGGAAGTAGAAACATTAACGCGAGGCGCTCGGTATGAAAAGTGCTTAAATGAATAGCTAATTACGTAACAACATAACACACCATATAATGGATTTATTTGTTTATTCCAACACATAAATATATTATAACAGAACAATTGTTTGTAAATTTGGTCACATGAAAGTATAAAACGTATGTGCGTGGTCTTTTTTAAATCAACTATATATTCAGCTACTTACTAGTGTAGATAACTTCACAACTAATAACTTTTTGTAAGCACATTAGCGCTTTTTATCTCTTAGCGCTGTCCATTCTCTTTATGTGTCAACATTTTTCAGCAGTTCAGCGCATATTTTTCATTATTTTCTTCCAAAAATCCAATTGCTGACGAAAGGTAAGAAGGCCATGTGTAATTTTTTGTTCTGATTTTATTTTTTAATTAAGAAAAAAGAAATTTCATATTTTATCAAATATTTAGTGTGCTAAACTAACTCTTGTCATTATTACTTACAGTTATTAGAAAAATTTTCGTTTTAAAACACAAATATAAATAATGGCGGATCTAGATGACTTTTTTGCTAAGAAAGATCGTAAAAAATCGTCAAAAGGAAAAAAATTTGCAACCACTGAAGAGTTGGCTAAGAAATTAGAAGACACGTCAAAAAAAGTTGAAGTTAAACCAAGACGGGATCGATTACAAGTTTTAACAAATTCGGAAGCTGGAGGAGAAGAATCAAATAATCATGAACAGGTATAATTTCAGGATAGTACAGTGGAAGTGTTTTTGTGTATGTGTTATCGGGGCTTATGATTAAGCGCATTGTGTGTGCAGCCATATTTGCTTGACATTAGTCATACATACATACATTTTCTAGTCGTATACTGGAGATTTTGATATCATTATAGAAAAACATATTTAAAATTAAATTATTTTTATGTTGAATTATAAATTAATAAAATGACAGTGACGTGCGTTTTATTAGATTTCTAACCTCTTTTCTTGGTTTTCAATTCAGCCGCAGCAGGTCAACGAAGTAGAAGAGTGGAAAGATTTTGAGGAGGATGATGTACAAAAAGATTATTCAAATTTAAAGATAGGACAATTAGTTATTAGTGAAGAAGAACAGAACCAATTAAATGATTACGATGGTGGATCGGAAAATCAAAGTGACGGCGAAGGTAACTCAGAAAATTCCGATGGACCGTCTGGGCCATGGAACAAAGCTAATTCTTCGGAGCAACGTCCTGCTCAGACAGCTCAAGTGGAAGAACTGAAAGTAAAAACATCTGGCGTGTACGTTAGTCCTGCATTTAAAAATCTATCTGCAGTAAGTATTTATCTATAGCCAACTAAATATTGTGGTTACAATTACTAAAAATATTTTATTTTACTTTTAAAGAGTCAAAGTTTGGGTGGTGCTGCCGCTCGCAATAGAAATCGTGTTGCTCCAGATCTATCAAATGAAGAATATTTCCCATCCCTAGGGGCAACAACAAAAGCAGAATTATTAGCTAAGAAAAAAATCGATGCAAATTTCGAAGAAGTTAGACATGGTGGACGTCTCCAACGTGCCAGTGATCTTCCATCAAACGCTCCAGTGACAATTGGGAATCGTTTCAATTCACTAGCCGATTAGATTTACGTATAAGTTTTTTTGTTTACAATTTTTTTTTTTTTATCAAAAATATAGCAAAACATTCAAAAACAACTAAAAAAAATCATAGATTCGTGCTTATAATTTTGCCAAACACACACAAACACAGAATAACACCCTACCATCAAGTGGGGTGTAATATCTAATTTAACGTCGTGCATTAAAGAATTTGCAAATCGGTTGGTACGTATTTAACGGGGGGTAATGAGTGGTTTTTAATAATATATAACAGGATAAGGAATATATATGCCACAGATCGATCTCAAAATTATTTAGGCAGGACTAGTGTATGTAACATGAAAGTATTAAAATCTGTAAATTTTTTTTTTATAATTTTTAAAGACATTTTCTTAGATAAAATGAAAGAAAAGAAAACCGCCTTTAAAAAAAATGCCTATAAATTATTAAAAAACTGATGAGAATCTTTTTTTTTGTTTACAAATTTCCAATTATGATTACACACACACACATACTTATAATTATGTATTAATTTTTATTATAAACAAAATTCATAGAGAAAATATTTTGTCGCGAAAAATTATGAAATGAAGAAAAACTCTTGTACTAAATAAATTTGTTAAAAAATTTAAAAAAAAAAAGAAATTAAATTAAACCTGTATATTGTAATTTAATAACGAAAATTTACTTTATAAACAAAATAAAATAGATAAGAAAATAATTTAAAACAAAAAAAAAACATTGAAAATCAAAAATGATTAAAAACCAAAATTGGTTAGGAGTAAATAGAACTAGACAATAATGGATTTAATTTTGTGATCGTGAATTTTAACTTCTACTTTACCTTTGTCGTCGCTAGAAGAACTCTCTTCTTTGTTTAATGTGGCGCTGGAAATTATTTAGGTCGTAAATCAATTAGTAATAACTTTAATTCGAGCCCGTCTGTCACTAGCTAATCTTGCAAACAGAATGACCCACAATTCGATGGTTTGTTTAGAAGACAAGGTAACAACTTACATCTTTTTGTGTTTTAAAACTTAAATTTTATGTAAACTGTAGAATAAAAAAAAGTTAGTTGCTTTGCTAGGTTACATGCTAGTGTGCTACAACGGGTATAGATAGCATTGTTCACAGCTAAACTATTATTTCTTAATAACTTTCCTAATTGCTTCCAATTAAAATCGGCTTAAGTTATAATTATGGTTAGTCTTATCGATTGTAAGTATCTACATTTTTATTAAATAACACATTACTGCTGTCGATAATTTTAAGTCCTAATGAATATTTAATGGTTTTTAGTCGTAAGTTATATATCTCAATTGATAAAATATCTAATCATCGCAATGGCCGCATAGACGCCACGATCAAGTTGCATAATAACATCTGATTCAAAAGTTTTAGAATCAAGAGAAAAATATTTATGATGAAACAAAGACGGCACATCAATAAATCCAAAACTGTATTTCATTAACCAGTACAGACGAGCACTTACATTTAACAAAAAGGCCATCAAACCTTCTATTGTCTCGTAGACAATGAAGAACAAGAACTAGACATGGCCGAAGTTATTGACTGTAAGACTAACCAAAATTGGTACAAGATTCAAAATGCCACAGTAAAATGTTTACATACCAACATTACCGACGTTAAAGACTGATCAAAAAAGTTTGTGGCAACTACCTAATACTTTTTACAAAACACATTTGAAAATCTTTAACTAGATTATGTTTTCATAATCCTACATCTGCAAAAACCGATGGACTGCATTGATATTTGGTATGTATGATTCTCAAAAGTAAGAATTAAGAAAACTAAACGTTACGGAATATCAGTAATTTGATGATAAGTAGCTAAATTTGTAAGCCATCTCAAGAGTGTGTTCGCAAGAGAATTATTTCATTGCTTATATCATTCTATTTGCTAGGTTTGAGGCTAATTTTTTTTTATAAATATGTATATCAACTCGCTTTTGTGTCAACAGGATCTACAAGTGCATTAAAACAATGCAATACTATACTAAAGGGTGATTTTTTAACTGATTTTTAGAGGTCACGTATGTTTCGTGTTTTGTGTCACTGTCAAACATCTTCAGTTTGGTCTGTAATTTAACCATGAATCGTCTTACAAACGAACAACGCTTGTAAATCATTGTATTTTATTATCAAAATGCGTGCGCTGTTAAGAAAGTTCATCGCGCGCTTCTTCCATTTTATGGTCAGTTTAATCGATTCACTGAAGCGGCTATTCAGGCTATTGTGACTAAATTTCGCACCAAATTTACATTGTTGGACATTAAATCACCAACACGCTTACGTACAGTGCGAACTGAAGAAAATATCGCAGCTGTATCGGCCAGTGTTAGTGAAGACCATCAATTATCGATTCGGCGCCGTTCGCAGCAATTGGGCCACTGTTACTCAACAACGTGGAAAATTTTGCGGAAGGATTTAGGTGTGGAGCCTTACAAGATGCAGCTAGTGCAAGAATTGAAGTCGAACGACCTACCACAACGCAGAATTTTTAATGAATGGGCTCTAAAAAAGTTGGTGGAATATCCATTTTTTTATCGAAAAATTGAGTTCAGCGGCGAAGCTCATTTTTGGCTGAATGGATTCGTAAATAAGCAGAATTATCGGTTTTGGAGTGAAGATCAGCCAGGAGCCTTACAAGAGCTACCAATGCATCCAGAAAGGGTTATTGTTTGGTGCGGATTATGGGCTGGTAGCATCATTGGACCGTACTTCTTTAAAGATGATGCGAATCGCAACGTAACTGTGAATGGTGAGCGCTACCGTGAGATGATATCCAACTTTTTTTTTCCTAAAATGGAAGAAACATTAAACATTAAATTATATAGACCGTACTAACGATTCAAATATAGATTTCATGCATTTTTCTTAATTTTGTGTCTTTTTTTGGAAAAATTTCCTATAGCTATTAAAAAATCACCCTTTAGAATGCTTGCATGCCATCAACCACCCACTAATAAATAAAAATTCTTGGGTTAACTAATGAAAAGCTGAACATCAAAACCTATCGCCAAAATTAGAATGGATATTAATACGACGTGCTAAAGTTGATTATCAGAATACATTAGTAGTTCAAACAAAACGATGATCAACTATTAAGAGATTCATCTCCTGAAGAAGACTATGTCAACATAGTTATAGATAGCTATTATAATAATAAACGATTTTGTTGGCTAGTACTGTATCGATTATCAATTAGTTTCAATCGCGAGTTCCCTGTTTGTCTTGTTTAAGACAATAAACAACCAGAAGAAGCCAAGTCGTTGTAAACAAAACATTTCAACAAGAATATTGCAATTGTATTGCGAAACTAGTGGGAAGCAGCTGTAAAATCACTAAAATATAATCTTAAAATAGCAGTTGGGGTTAAAACACTCAATTATGCAGTTAGTGAGGGATACATCACAAATAGGAATTTCTAGTTTAGAGTTCTCACAACATTATCATCCTTTCTAAATGCGCTAATACTAAGCACCACATTTTTTAGTTGGGGCGATTCATGACTCCAGAATCAAATTTATTGAGCGAAAACTTATCACGGATCAATGCTGAGACTACTTCAAAAGATGTTCCAAGAGTTCTGGAAGCAGTACGTCGCAGCTTTGTATGGTGTGGTATTTCATTTCTATCCACAGTAACATTGTTATTAAAATTAGCAGTCGGGCACTTGCAAATTGAATAAATCGGCGGTTGCATCGTGATGATGATGAACAAAACTACGACACTCTGGTGTAAATGAACAGTGTAAAGTAGAATGTAAATGCCGCTAAAAAGTTTGGAGAGCATCGGCTCCATAAGGTTTACAAAATCATATTAATGAACGCTTGAACAGTTTACTTACCATTTGAGGTCTATTAATAATTCTAACATTAATACTAGGGAGAGCACTTTTTATGTGTAAACCAATATTGCTTTGGTTTTTTAATATCTGTTCGATATGATTTAATGTTATTTTTTCGGCCAAGGTAAGGTATGTTCAAAACAACAACACATTTTTTTTATAATATTAATAGTCTTTATAAAAGTTCCAACAATTTTATGTACTCAAAGTGTACTTGCATAATTTTAATATACTATCGATCTAATGGAGGTATGTGTTAGGTTTGTAAAGGGATAGTTACTAGAATATATATTAACCTTTCACAAATTGCAAAAAATCATCATAAGTCACATCATCATCACAATAACTGAAACAAAAAATTAAGATCTATGTTAGTCTAAGATGGCTGTTTCTAATTAGATGCGGCTTGTTTAAATGAAAGATCATCTTTTGCTGAGAAGTTCTGTGATCGTTTCGATTTTTCAACATACGGATGTTCAGGTGTATTTTTATATTCGGTTAGCATTGGTAGTTTAAGCATTTCTTCGGGATATTTTTTGAGCAAATATATCCAGCATGGCATCGAACTATAGTAAAAACAGCATAATTAAAATATGTTTTAAGTGATTCGAAATCAATTTAAAAAGCTTACCCGTGGCCAATACCCAAATTCATATCCTGAACTACACGATCGTATAAATCGGGACATGCTTCGAGACGGTCTAAATTATTCATCATGTCATCGTCGACGTCATAAATTTCACCGGTCACATAACTACCTACGCCCGGTTTGTTCAGTAAAAATGGGATATTGTATCGGGTAGCAATGACAAGTGGCATTTTTTGTGTGGTCGTCGCTGGAGATATATAGCTAGCGAATCCATTTGCTTTATTCTCAAGCCAATGATGGTTTGGTTGACCTTTTTTTAAGGTTCCATACACAAAAACTTTTCGTAATTTTTCAGCCATCTGAAAGTAAATTCATTAAAAAATCAGCATTAATATAACTCGTTTATTTGATGTTACAGCAAGTAGTTGTTAAAAAAGTTTAATTAAATAATTTGCAAATTATACTAACTACTTGTGAGTTGTGATTGCAAAAAACACAAGATAAAAAGTTTAAAAATCACGGACGACCAAACCTTAAGGGTTCACTCATTGAGAATTATGTTTTATCATAATAAAACAACACACATACGACTTGTTTTTACTTCTTCGTTGTCGTCGTCTACATCTTCTGCATTATTTTTTAAAGTAAAAGGTGAAAACATTTTTCCGTCACCTTTTATACATTTCTAGTAAAATTTATTCTAAACACACTGATTACTAATTAGAACCAAATTTACATTCTGGCGCATCCCTAATTTATGTTAGATCTACAAATATTTAAAGTTTGGAAGTGTGACGCCTCAAAATAGCAATCGAATCAAATATATAAACGCCATAATTTAAATAATTTTAAAACACTTACACGTAATTGTTTACACATTCTGGTAAAATCTATTGTTCCACAGATTAATTATCACAGAACTTGAAATAATTTTATGATCTTAAATTAATAATTACTATATATTATAAAATCCAACTCGGAACTCTGATTTTAACAACTGTAGTCTGAAAGCTAAATCAGCACTGGAAGTGGTTTATATGTTTTGGTTTATTACAAAACTGAGTACAAACATTTTTTTGAAAACCAAAAAAAAAATCGTATATAGTTTTTGCGATATAAATTTCGTCATAAATTAGTGCATTGTATTGGTTTTAATCTAGATCAGTTTGGCAGGATTTGCATTTAGTAGTGTCAATGATCATGGTAGTGTACAAGATCTTGTTCATATTTGAATATGAAGGTTAGGTCAAACAGTTTTATTTAGTTATCAATAATGCGCAATAACAAATTTACCTTAAACTAGAGTTATTTGATAAAGCTGTCAATTACTATTGGTATTTTTTTTACGTATAAGATGTGACGGTTCAACATGACTGAAATGTACTAATTTTTAAATCATTTATCCAAACTACAAATCGGAGCTTGAATAACGGCGAACAACCTTGGATATTTCTAGTTGAGATTTACTTTAAATTTAAATGTATTTTGAATATAAAGAACTTTCTATTTTGTTGTTGGCATTTTAAAAACTAGTCTGGTTTTATTATCAATTTTTCGTAATTCAACACACCAACATTTAAATGAAATTCGCAATCAATATAATACCCAACAGTATTTGCATACTAATTATGTGTCACACTGTATTTATTAGCCGGCTGGTATATGGTTAATCTTTTGAAGACATTTTGATTACTTGAATGTACTAATTGTTTTATAAACGCATACTCCAAAGTTAATTCCGATGTTAAATTATAAGATAAATATTTTTGGATTTGATGTCTGCTACATTGTTGTTTTTCACCGGGTGACGTGAGTGGATATTTGCGTTTATTTTTTTTATGTTGTTTATTGAGATGAGATATGAGTATTGCTGGTAAATGGCTAAATGCCAAAATTTATGTCAATATGACCTCAATTTAATGACTTGTGTTTTGTTTTATCAAACATGGATTACCAGTTTACTATGTTATATTGACGTTTATGTTGGAAAATTCGAATTTGGTCTCTGGCACAGAGACAGCACTTCAGAACCGAAACGGTGTAGAGTAGAATTCTTGATTTTGCGTACCTTGACACCTGCATCTTGTAACATGTTGCTTATAGAACGTGGCACGGTACATAATTATAAAACAATTATCGTAATTCGTATTGTCGTTTGTCACATGTTTGTACACATAAACAAACTACTACGAAACAAAACGTTGAACAGTCACTGACTATTTTTATGGAAATGAGAGTTGGCAATGCAAATTAAATTTCCCCTCTACTATTTCATGAGTCTCGCTCTTGCTCTCTCGCGCGCTTAATCAAAATTGAATACTGTCAAAAACTTTAATTCATAAATGAAAATTATAAAAAATAAACAAAAGTAGCGTAAAATTATAATGAATTGTTAGTACATTTTTTATTGTATATTATATTAAAAAGAAATTGCTCGACACCACTTTAAATTGGAGATTTAATTAAAAGACAATTTAATTTATTGGATATTAAAGCAGTCGATTATCGTATGTGTAAGGTTCAAAGTAAAGACTCAATTTACAATAATTTGGTATCGAGTAGATAGATGAAAATATAGGTCCCTCATCACCGTCCAACGTTCCTTTTGGTTCAAGTGTGATGATCTGTCGAAGTGTGATGATCTATGGGAGGTATTGAAAACTTCGGTGGTCAATGTCGCTCAAAAGTCTCTATGTATGATAAATACTAAACCCAAAATAATTGATAAGTAGTATAATTGCCTTGCTTTGGAGCAGCTGAGTAATGTATTTAGAGAAGCTTCTATCCAAAAAGGAATTCACACTATCCATGTAGAACACAAATAAGCTTAAACAAATATATTGGAAGGTTTATTATAAATATTAAAAACTCAGCACTTCATTACTTCTATGAACTACACTGCAAAAATTACTCATAATAATTCAGAATAAGTACAATTAAAAGTGTATACCGAGTTGTCATTTTCATAAATCTTCCCCTGACTATTTCCTTGAAAAACTTGTAGCGATAACCGAAGTGTCGGCTAATCGCAGAGGAAATTGTTTTCTTTGCTTTTAAAATGGTAAATCACTACCATGTGTATCCAGAATCATTCGTGGGATGAAGACTTTTGAAACATTAGGGCCACCAGTAAAAATGCTTGAAAAGATTATGTTGCTTCATAGTTCTCCAAAATTAATCTAGTGCCGTTGTAATGTCGATTTATTCTTCTCAACAACATACGCAGTAACCAATTAAGGCTCAATTTGGGGTATCGCTACCATTCTTTTTTATAATCACAATTCGAAATTGAATCAAAGCTATAATAGGATCGCCCGTCTCCATAAAGTTTTGCCAAGATGCACTCAGTCAAGATCATCTTTGGAAATACCGAAGCAACGAAATCTTGTTATAATATCTCGGGTAATTCGATCTCTACGATTGTAATTTCTTCCACAGTCACACACATATTCCCAATCAATTTCAATTCTTGAAAATATTGCCATAACTTGCTGCTTTTAACTGAAGACTCGACTACCTTAACGCGACTTCCGTGCAAGGCATCTAAAGCCTGTTGTCTGAAATCACCTCTAACAACAATGATTATTTCACCGAATATAGCTTTTGGCAGTTGATCAAGTCTTAAAAACTTCTATCAACAGAATGGAAAATCTGAGTGGTACACATGGAAAGCTCATCCAAGATAATTAGCTTAGTATGTTCAGTAATATTTCCCATTTATCAGATCCCTGTCGTTATCAACGATAATATATTTAGGGGATGGTAATCCAAAATCAGCGCATGTTTTCTCAAATTGCATGAGATTTCGTTCTGGAGTTATGTTTGCTTACTTTTCACCTTTTATGCTAAAGGCTTTTCGTTGTTCTTGAGCCATGCATGTATATCTGTCACGTTCGCGCTTTCGTTTCCATTTCAGTAGTTTCGGTATCATTATGGTTTGCAGAAACTGCACACTAATTACTTTAAATTATGTACACTCCAGTAATGTAGTTGAGGAATTCAAGGGTTGAATGAAAATTAGATGTAATAATTAAATAATTAAAATAAAGAACTAATTTAAACATTTTTCGTACAATTCTATACAACTATCACGTCATATTGTCAATAATAATTTAGGTTTAACTGTTTCAATTTATAAAATTGGTTGCAAGCAGCAATTTATTTTAAATTAAAATTTTGAATCGTAAAGCAAGCCAAAATTTTAAAGCAAGCCGAATTTTTCTAAAATTCAAACAGTTGAACTTCACAAACTTCACAAATCATTTCTTTTGGGACATTTTTGTGGATTGTAGTAAAATATAGTTTAATTATTGTTTTATTAAGAAATGACTAAATTTTTATCTTAAAATAATTCGTATAAGGTAAATTGAATCAATGAATGGTACAATAAATTCTCAGAATTGAACTGTTTTTCTTTCAATAAAATGAAAACACAATCGTGATTGCCTAGCATGTGAAAGTGAGATGAAGGGAATTAATGGAAGAGAGATCGATTGACAGAGTTGAAAATGCACTGTTGTTATCTATATGGATGTGCGGGTTCGATCCGACTACTCGAGTATGTATCGATTATATCTACATACCATAACTAATTTTATAAACCTTTTGTGTACATTAATATTATTTACTTATTAAATTGGTATAATGCAATTATGTGCAAACAGTTAATATAGACTTGACTTCGAAGAACTCATTATATTCAGCAATTCAATTGTTTTGGCAGGGAAATACAAGTCCCAGCACATCACGTATATATAGTGTCAAAACAATCAAAACGGCCAAGCACTTCTTAGATTATTGGTAACTTTATTCAATTAAATCTCAATTGCGAACCTACGGTCTCCAAAGGCAACTCAGTAATGAGACTCGGACGCTTTCCAAATTGAATGAAAGTAGATCATGCTATAGTTACTAAATATAAATTACTTGCTATCAAGGAAACTAGCCCACTTAAACTTTTTTGTTTTTTGGACAGTAACCTAAGATTTCCTATGACCTCCATTTACTTATTGAACTATATAATTGGATACGTCATAGCTCATACCAAATATTATCAGCAATACCAAACAAGAAATTTTAAATTTACAAGTAGAATGTCTAAGACTCTAGACAACTTTCCAGAAATGTTCAATAAAGTTCGGAAGGTTAACACAAATCAAAATGTTGTCACTTTAAAAGCCAACAATACCAAAATATTGGGTCGTACACCGAGCGCCCCCTACTTGGATATAGAAAATGCATTTGGGACAATCTGGCTTAAGGGCTTAGTCTATTATTTTCTATATTATTTACTAAGTCGTCAAATGGGTGTATTTAATAATCATGGATTAGCATGGATGGAAGATTTGTCCAAAAGCTACTGGCCGGCTTTAAGCCGTCGATTGACGGAAACTATTTCTCATCCAGATCGAAACTGAGCACTGAGGTCGCTATCATAAACACTGAATAATTCCTAACTAAAATAATGATTAGGCCGTTCTAAGTACTAGAATGGGCAGAGTAATCGAGTACGCTGGCTCGGTCACATTCTATGTGATTATTTTATACGAATGGTGCAGTGATAACTGAAAGGTACCGGGTCACGTACACCCATCGAACTTCCACAGTTTTAAGGTTATACTTCCCTGCTTCTCACCATTCTATATACGTATGTATATACAATCAAAAGATTAAATTAAACTGATACACACATGTGTGCGATAAAGTACAGTGACGTAGACGAATATATACAATTCACGTCAACATATTGTGTTCATACCTTATCGCGATAAAAAATTAAACTTTGATTTCCTGTATCACACTGATCGTGAACAGGTAAATTTTCCAAGAAATTCTAGGTACCCTGTACATAAGTGCCGAACGCTACTGGCGTCCTGTGTTGCACATAAAGTATATAACAATTTTTTTTATGTTACTTTTCTTTTGTACATAACCAAAACTATAATTTTTTGTTGTTGGATTTAAATTTTTTTTTTTGTTTTTTTCATTTCATTCTTAAATGGTGGATTGTTTTGAATTATTCTGTCTTTTACTAAAGAATAATAATAGTTTATAGTATAGTATATAGTTTAGTATAGTACATACAACATATTTTAATTTAGACATAACAATAATAAACGTTTGATTAAAGTGTTTTTACTAGAGGGAATAAGAAAAGTGTTACTCTTAGGAAGTGTTCTTAAGCGGACGGTGATGCTTGTATTTGGATAACTAACAAATTTGCGGTGAATTTATAATTTTTTTTGTTTGAATTTATTATTTTTTTTTGGGTGTGCCATACATTGCACATCCAAGAATTTCACACAAAAACCTATAGTTGGGTGCCAATAATGAATAAAAGTTTGTGGTGATTTGGTTTTTGCATGCAACATTTTTATGAATCTACAACAAGAATTCCGACGATAATGAATAAATTTCGTTCAAATATCTTTGTGATTCATTGATGAGAAATCTTAACTAAGCGCAGACGAAGAAAATATACAACATCTTTTCTTATATACAAATACCACTTTTAATTTCACAACATATTTAAATAAAATTAAATGTAAGTTTGGTGTATAAACATAATAATCACTATAATATGTTCATATGTTTATATATATATATATATATATATATATATATATATATATATATATATATATAAACATATAAATATATATATATATATATATATATATATATATATATATATATATATATATATATATATATAAATATATCGACTCAAAATACGTAGATAGAATATAAATTTTACCACTTAACTAAATAAAAATTCCAAGAAACTTATGACTTCGACCGAACAGATGTACTTAGTACTATACACTACTAATCTGCACTTGTAAGAATTTTGATTCGTATTTGAATACGGTATGGAAATTCGCGATAAACTGCTGTATATAAATGCAAGTTGTTTAATTAGCAATCGTTTCTTGTTGTTGTTGTGCTCACGCTGATATTCTCAATTGTAAATTACAATTATAATTAATTATTGACAGGGGTATTCAAACGGTTGGTCAACCAAACAGATTTTATGGGATTACATTTCTATAAATTATTCAAAACACGAAATTTATTTGTAATGGTCTGCTGATGTCACGTCTAATCGTAGTTCGATTTGGCGTTTCGTTTGTTATTTCATTAAAAAAGGGATAGTTAACGACGATTAGAATTTTTTATAATTAAATGAAAATTCTAATGTAAATAAGCAGCTGTTTTGGTAGCAACATATGTATGTAGTTTTGCATGATGTCATATCTGAAATAATTCAACGGACTATCATGCATTAGAATGATGATTAGATGTTTTTGAACATAATAGGTTTGAAATGCTACGGTCTAATAGTGAACGTATAGTATATAACGGTTACCTGGAGCAAGGTATGCGAAAGATAGATTCTAATTTGAGATTAAAATATATCGATGTACAGTCATCAGCCCTTATTTCCAAATATTAGCGATATCTTGTTCTGAACTTTAACTCAACATTGTTACTGCACTGCACATAAGCTCTCCGGATTGATTGATTCATAGTAAGTGTACTAGAAATCGAAAAAAAATCGAACACCACGAGATACTTCAAATTAATGATATCAATTTCAGAACAAATGTTTTTGTTTAGTTTCGGCAAAGCTAGAATTCTCTGTAGGTTCTCTATGCTAATCTCACAGTCTGTATTTACCAACTTTTATAAACAGCATTTGACAGTGTTTAACGTTGAGGAAATCTGTAAAATATTCTTTCATGTGTCATCCTATAGGTTTGAAAGTCAATAGTGTTAGATCCAAAGTTATGGTACTTTAAGGTGACTAGGATTTAGATCTATTTATTTATATCACTTAACAGTGTTGACATATTTTAATTTAGTGATATAATTAAATTTTACAGTTAAATTTTTTTAAATCTGTCATACATATAAACAAATTTACGAATAGTATATTTTTTTTAATTACGGCCAATGGCTATATTCTTGAATCGTTCTTTATCTGAAACTAACAAGACGTGTGCAAAACTTACAATCTAATATATCTTATACTAAGCCCTAACCTGTGTTAGTATACTTATATTGGTATGCGTATTAATTAATTTGTTGAAAAATGAGTTAGCTTGCCTAAGGTTAAATGATGTTTATAGCTGCATTAAATCTAGTGGGTCTGTCCTGCGAAGACGTCTATATTTTGGCTGCCTTAGTAGTTCCCTTGCTAATTCATTGGGATGAGTTTCCAATTTTGAATGGTACTTCAAACTGTATGCTTTTATCAACTGTTTTACCGTTTTAATCTTTAGGTCCCTTTGGATTGTGTGCGTTGTGAAAGGTGTATATTTGATGCACTGGTAGTTTTAGCCTCATAGTTAAATTCCAAAGCAGTCTAGTGACAGTTTTGATCTTCTTCCAATCAGTCAGTAGATTTTGGAGTATTTTATTTTTATTTGTTTGCACTTTGTTTCAATGGGCTTTCTCCAAGTCAACGTTCTGTCAAGATGAAGAATCAGGTATTTGACATTTGTTTGTTGAGAAATCGTGACATTGTTTAATTTAACCGATGGGCATGTTCGTTTATTTAGTGTAAAAGTTATGAGCGCTGATTTGTTTTCATTCGCTTTTATGCGCCACTTTTTTGCCAGTCCTTAATTTTGTATATGTGATCTTGTAGCTCTCCTGATGCAGTGTCATCAGCAAATGTTGATGTGACCTCCTTTTCAGTGGTTGGTAGATCAGCTGTGCAAAACAAGTAAAGCACTGGTTCCAATACGCTTGTGGAACCCCTGCGTTTATCACATTTAGTTCGGTAATGGCTTCATTTTGGTTGACCTGAAATTTTCTTTAAAACAGGTAATTTTCAAGAATTGCATGAAATTTGTTTGTGAGCAGAGTTTTTATTTTGTATATCAGGCCCTTATGCCACACTTTGTTAAAAGTTGTGCCATATCAAGGAAAACGGCGGAACAGTATTTATTTTCCTCTAGAGCTAATTTGACTGCGTTTACAACTATATGCACCTGCTCTACAGTACTATATGCTTGTCACGAAACCCAAACTGGTGGGCTGGTATAATGTGCTCTGCAGATAATATTGGCTTTAATTTTTGTAGTAACATTTTTTCAAAAAGTTTTGAAATTATCGGAAGAAGACTTATCGGCCTCTATGACGGAACTTGCGTTTCGTCCTTGCCAGGCTTCGGGATCATTATAATTAGTGACGTTTTCCATTTTTTAGGGAGATATCCACATCTCATTATTGCATTAAATATATAGGTTAAGAGTTTTATGCATTTTCCCGGTAATTCAATCATGGCCTGTAGGTTTCTTTGGCCTTAGACTTTTTTAATAGTAGTTTTAACACTTTTCCACTTAAATTTTATAGGATTTACGAAATAATCAGCCTTTGTATAATCCGGCAGTATACTAATACTGCTTTGCTCATTTGGTGTGAATACTTTTTTTAAGTGGTTGGGAAAACATTAGCCTTTTCAATGTCACTTCTGGCCCAGTGGCCATCTGGTTGTCTGATTGGTGGATTCGATAGGGCTGGCCTTCTTAATTTTTTTGTTGTCTTCCATATAGTGAGTAATCGGTTTTTTCCGTTTCTTAGAGTTCACTCAGGTAATTCTATACTCCTTGATCTGCTTCCTCTACCAAAGCTCGTTTCAGAACTTTAATAGCTTTATTTAATTTCTATTTGAGTAGTGGAGACTTTTGGTGCTGCCATTTCCGGCGTATTTTCCGCTTTTCTTGAATTAACTACTGAATGTAAGGTGTTGGCCTATTGACTCTTTCAGAGCTAATACGCCAGGTGTAGCCTATTTTTCAGCGATTTTCATTATTTGAGTTAAATTTTTTGTTGCTACTTCAATATCTTCTGGTGTGGACAGAGAGGTGTCCAGTGGGCAGCTCTGTTCAATGACATAGTTCTATATATATATATATATATATATATATATATATATATATATATATATATATATATATATATATATATATATATATATATATATATATCCCATTTAGTTAATTTGCTTGTTAGACGTATAGGTGGCTCAATTTTTAAAGCATCGGTTCTCATTTTGGCTATAATTGGAGAGTGATCAGATGATAGGTCATAGCAATCGTCTACTTGAGCATTAGTGCGGGCGATCCCTTCTGTTACACATATAAGTCTATAAGATCAGGTATTTTCTTTCTATCTGTAGGCCAGTAAGTAGGGTGTTAAGGAGATAAGTAACCTAGATTTTCCTGAAGAATTGCTTCATAAAGTTGTTTACCTTTAGGTGAAGTCAGCCTCGAACCCCATTGTAAATGTTTAGGATTGTAATCGCCTCCTGCGAAAAATTTTATGCCCAGCTCATTAAAATAATCAGTATATTGCTGCTGTTTAATTCTGTGTTTAGGTGGGCTGAATAGCCATTAATTTTAAAAAATATTTTAGTCGTAAAGTGTGTTTCTGAAGTAAGCATAATATCAATATTTTGATCGTTAAGGGAAGTTTGTATTTCAGCTTTGTGTTGTGAAAGGCTATTTGCATTCCATATAGCTACTGTGTGCTCATATTTGGCATAATCATGCTCATTTATTTTTCCATCATCATCATGAAGCTTTGATCGTTTCAGACAGTATATTTATGGTTGCATGGATATTCGGCTCTTCGTTATTGTAGTGAACTTTTGGTGTTAGTACAGTACCCTTTAGAATATTTGCATAGTAGATGCCTGGTTTTGCAAAACTATTTTTAGCTATCTGGATATTATTGTTTTGTGTGCGGTTGTAAATACATCAAATTTCTTGAGGACTTATGGCTTTGATTGTATTGTGACTTAAGCACTCGTTGTTCATATTGCATTTTTGGGGTAGTTTTGCATTTCAAGTTCAGATAAAGTGGACAGCCTCGGTAATTAGCAGTGTGATTCTCACCACAATTACTGCAGCGCTTCAGTAATGACCATTTTTTGTTTTATTGTACTGTTTCGAATCATGAAGTTCGCCACAAATAACACAAACTTCATTCAGCGTACAGTAAGGTTTAGTGTGGCCGTATTCTTTGCACTTGATGCACTGAACTAGTCCGGGTTTCTTTATGGATTCCTCTACCGTGATTTTGCAATGCAGTAAGTATTTTCTAACCGGAACATTGGTTGTGGTACTTTTTTACGATTTAGGATGTTTGTGATAGACTTTGCTTGAAATCCGTTTTCAGCGAGAGCAGCATATATATCGCTTGTATCTATGCAGCTTTCTATTCATTTTAATACTACGGTCAGTCCCTCAGCTGGTAAGTGAAATAATGCTTACCGGCTTGGTCAAATTAATTTAATAATGCTTTATAGCCATCAATTTAAAATTCACGATTTCATTAATTGATTTAAATTAAATAAACGAACTCAGTACTGCTCAACTTTAATAAAAATGCGCAGACGAAGCCCAAAATTAACGTAATTTGTTAATAAAAGCAAAGCTACAAGGCTAAAAGAAACTACCACCCTTTAAATACCTTTGGATAATAGAATTTATAACCAAAAGGTTGATGCGTCCGAAGGAATAGAAGTAAAATTGTTCGATGGCATGGTAAAAAATGAGAAGCCGCTACCGATTTATCTAAGAGTCCTCTCTTAGATAAATCGTCATTATTATTTTTACCATGCCATCGAACAATTTTACTTCTATTCCTTCGGACGCATCTTTTGGTTAGAAAATCTATTATCCAAAGGTATTTAAAGGGTGGTAGTTTCTTTTAGCCTTGTAGCTTTGCTTTTATTAACAAATTGCGTTAATTTTGGGCTTCGTCTGCGCATTTTTATTAAAGTTGAGCAGTACTGAGTTCGTCCATTTCATTTAAATTTGATGTTGAAGCAATATTTTGTTTACAATGGATTATTATTTTTTTATTATACGATGGTATAACTAAATTTGACACCGTTGATTATATATTTTCCATTTTTTCAACTCTTTTGGGAGGATGTTGAACTCTTCTCGTTTTTGGCGCACTTCTCACTACACCACACTTGTTTTTCTTTTTTGATGGGGGAAAAAGACCCATCACACTTTTATTTTATTATTTATTTTTATTATTTGAGACCTATATGACAGGTACGAATTCATCAGTTTAATTGCATCCGTATCAATCTTCTAAAGTATTTCCAACAGTAGCGTTTTTTTAAACGTCACGTTAGGTCCAATGGTTTGGTACTTGCGTGATAATTGATCTCGTCTGCGACATTTTCAAGTCTCTATATGAAGGTTGTCCTTTCTAATGTTTACCACATAGCGTTGGAAGCAGTGATATAGGCCTATATAAAGATTTTCATTCGGCGGTTTGTTTTGTTTTAGAATTATTATTATTTCTGCAACCTTCCATTGCCTTGGTCCGTATCTTAATCGGATCGTTGCATTAATTATGTGGAATAATTTCTTCCTTCCTTTTTCTGGTAAGCCTTTAATTACTTGACACGTTATTAGGTTATATCCCGGAGCCTTTTTAACGTTTAGGTTACCCTTTATTTCTCAATATAGTTAATGCAGGGTTATAGCTCTTATGCCGTGCTCATAAATTTTGTCAGCTGAGGTAATATTTTTCTTTGTCAATTGTCTTGAATGTGTTTTTAATCGGAGGGACCTGTAGATTAGGTATTTTCAGGGCCTTGGTTCTCTTCCATAGAGAATAGTCAGAGACTAAGGGTCGTTTTGTCCTGTCGCAGATTGTTTAGGTTTCTATTGATTGACTGGGGTTTACTCTCCTTTACTAAAGCTTTTAATAACATCAGGTTCGATATCCTGGGAGTGATCATACATGCGGCAGAGCGTCGCATTCCTTGTTTAACAAACTGGCAGACGTACAGGGAAATTTTATTCATCAAAGGGGACATGCTGCTAAAATGACTGAGTTCAATTATAGAGACCTAGAAACTGCAGTTTGTTTACTTAATGATGTGATTCTTTCTTCTTACGGAAGCAGCTGTCTGGCGCGTAACGTTGTGGTTAATCGCAAAGTTCAATGATGGAATGAACAACTGGCTAAATTCCGTAAAAGTTTTAGGAAATATTTAATAGGGCAAAGCATTATAATGAGTGGAATGAATATAGGTCCTAACAAATTAACACACTGAACTAAGGCATGCCAAATGACTAACGTGGAGGAAAAAGAGTGGTACTATCGAGGATATACAGGTGCTCGACTTCATAAAGTTCTAGCTAAGGATTAGTCCAACGATATTGTGCTTCTTTTCAAATCCGATAGTAATTATATATCAGATCGCAAACAGCCACTCGAAACTCTGCTTCAGATGCACTTTCCGGGCTACACTGTTTGCTACACAAATACAATTACTAACCCCAAATATGGTTTACACACATGGGTGCAACTGTGGGTTGGGTTAATAGTTTATCCGGTAAGCTTTTTACTCCGGAAAAATTCAAATAGCCTATTAACTCTTTTCAGCCGTTCAAGGCTCCAGATGGGAATAGAATCTTATCAGCCTTCCTACAAAAGGGCTTGGGCTTGATTACCCCTGCTCTGGTAGCCTTATTTAGAACTAGCTTCAATTTGGGCCACGCATCACGGGCTTGGAGCCAAGTCAATGTGGTTTTTATGCAAAAGCTTGGCAATTGGACAAGTGAACTCCCAAAGTTCTTTGGATCTATCAGTCCTACACCGTTCATTTTCAAAACTATGGAACGACTGGTAGTTCTTTATGAGAGACATATAGGTTAACTCTCTTCTCTGTCCATACCTCTGAGTTTTAATCAATTCGACTACAGAAAAGGCAAATCCACAGAGGGGGCGCTGCATTTAATTGTGACATAGGTTGAAGCGGTCTCCCGCTTTAAAGAAATTGCTCTGTACGCTTTTTTGGATAATGAGGGTACTTTTGACAATAATGGTTACGACTCAATTGCTAGGACAATCAGAAGTAGATGTACTGGCACGAATGTACGATGTCTGCCAGTATGCAAAAGACCTTGCTTGTTATTTCGAATTGGTGTACTAAAGAGGGCCTTTCGATTAACCCTAGCAAAACAGTCCTAATACCCTTCACCAAAAGACGTAAATTGCATCTTGGTTCAGTTAGTTTAAATGATGTCACTATCGGAAACTCCAATGAAGTTAAATATCTGGGTGTTGCCCTAGATAAGAAACAGAATTAGAACTCTCACACTAACTCAACTTGCGAACGCGCTGTCAGAGCCATGTGGGCCTATCGGAGAATGTTCGGTAGAACGTAGGGCCTCAGCTCTAAAATGATGTAACAGAAAATTATTATGAACAAGCTAACCTCATTGCAGAGGTTAGCATGTCTCGGAATCACAGGAGCTATGTGCACCTGTCCTATGGCGGCAATGGAAGCCCTCAACGACTCAGTCCACTTCATATCTACGTTAAAAAATCAGCTGCATCTTTTGCTGTAAATCAATATAGTCATGATGATCATATAGGTCACCTGGACATTTTGAAAGAACTTGTAGACTTAGATATGTTTTTTAGAGTCCCGGACATGATACCCAAAGAACTCTGCTTTGGCAAGAATTTTGTGGGAACAGTCCTTGATAGAACAGACTAGGATACTGGTGGACCTCCTAAGGAACCTAACAGCCTAGTCTGGTTTACGGATGGATCAAAAATCGATAGTAAAGTGGGCATTGGTGTCCATTTTTTCTAGTTTTTGATTTTTTTGTTGGGCTACTTAAGAGTAAATCAAGTTTGTGGTTACTCGTTCATTTTGTGCTCTCACATTATTATTTGTTACGGGTCTTTCGGGTTGTGTTTCTCCTACATATTTAACATGGTTTTGTTTCGGATTACGTTATTTATTTCTCTCGTATTTTTGAGTATGGTTAAACTCTTGTCACTGTTTGTAAAAGTAGCTTTTCTTAAGAACTCGAAGGTTAACATGAAGAGTGGAAGTTCTCTTCTGCTACTTTCAGTATTTCCGTCCTTGTTTTATTTATTTTTGATGATATTGATTGCGTCTTTAATTTTAACACCTTTAGGTTAGGTTAGGTTAGGTTTGATTAAGGCGGGCGTCCTAAAGGACTTGGCATAGACACTATTGGTCCGTAGGCTTACCACAACAAATTCATTCTCCACTCAATATCTAATCAGTACCAATTCTAGCTTCTAACGAAGTAGTTGGTAACCCAGGCCTATCACTCATCCTACTAAGGTCTGACAGACCTTTACTTGATAGTTCTTCCATAATGCCTTCTTTTGAACATGATTGGTGGAGCCCTTTTGTCATTACTTTGATTGGGTGATCATTTTTGTCCTCATACGTATATAATTCAAACACATCGGTGTTTAATTTAGTAACGAGAGTTTTATAATCTTCAGGTTTAGTGATACCACTTTAACATCCATGCTTACGGCTGCAATTGGATGTTAAAGTGATACCACTTTAACATCCATGCTTACCACTTTAACATCCATGCTGGAGTTACCTCCAGCATGGCGTGAACGTACGGAGTAAGTGTTAGAATGAAGACCTGTATAGTAAGAACTAAGACAGCATGCACTTGGGGTACTTGATCCTTTTATAAAGAATTATTGATATTATATATTATTCAGGTTATTTGTAATTAGGAAATCTTTAATTTGGTCATTTTCCGCTTTGTAAATACTGAGAACTTTATTGATAGTAGGAAGCAGGTAGTTGCAACAGCATTAAAAAAAAGATTTTATAATACTGCCTGTGCGCCTCCATTTCTGGAATTTGAAACATTTGAAGTTTATTATTAGCGCTTTTCCGACATATTCTATCGTTCTCGCCTATATTTGAATTCTACGTTTAGCTTTTTATTTGATTCCTGTGGCACATTCACTTCCATTCTCAGGCTAGCATTTTTTACCTGGTACTCTTTTAATTACCAGAAAACTTTTATTTTTCCTCTAACCATACTTGCCAGCAATTCACTAACTGTCACAATTTTTTGTTCTTTTTCAAACATCACCTTTCTTCAAATTTTCTTTTGTGTATGCCCAATTCTGATGCTGTTGTAACTTATGTAGCTACTCGTTTTTAAAATTTATTCCAAAATCGTCCGTTTCTAGCTTGTAATTTATGTCAAATGCATCTTAGAGGAATATTTGATTTAAAGATTGGCTTTGGTATTGCTGTTAACTTATCATCAATCAAAGAGTGCTTTTGTGTTCACACCTCATACCGAACATCGCTTGCAATTTGCATCAGAAGTCTTGAAGTCAGTATGGTTGCTATGCAGCATAACAAGGTAGTCGTTTCTTTAAATGTTAAAATTAATGCCTATTTTTTAGGTGAGTCTTAGTCGATTATACAGCCGCCTCCTAAAGGCTCCCAAAATTTGGTCTCCTAGGTGGAACGAAATGGCAATCAATTAAATTATGTGTAGCAAACTCTCCAATTGGTCTGTCGAACTCTTTGGATTAGATTAACCACGCTACTCCTCGCATTCCACCTGCCGCACATTTCAATGCATGCATCTGTTGTCAGGTCACTTGCAACCACCAAATGAACTGCCTTTGTACTAAAACACACAAATACAGCCAGATATCAGTCCGGCGTAGTCAAGTCCTGTGTTCATAAATGCTCGACACTCTTTTACACCTCAACTTCAGCATAATACTTCTTTTGCATACCTCTCATGTTCATCATACAAAATACACTTCACTTCGACCGTTCACAATCAAATATTTTTATCTCAACAAATGGAACGTCATTGTTGGACTAGAATGCAGGTGATGAACATGAACAAAGCGTACTAATTACTTCGTAAGTAATGACATTTGAACATTAATTTTTGATGTTTGGCTGAAGTCGCCCACCTACACAAAACAGTTCATATTCCTCTATGAAAGGCCACAAACTTCTTATGGAACTCCGAGTAAAAATTTACTGGCCTTTTCAAACATTTTAGCTCATCGCTGAACTGTCACGTTGCTTGCACCCGATTACATATACGAATAAAGTGCATTATGTAAGCCAAAGTCCTATAATAGTTCGTGTAATGTTGCTTTTAGTTTCCACAGCAACTACTGCGAAACTTTTGATTAGTAACCTTGCTATCTATAACTTCTTTGAGGTGTGGTTGTGACTTAAGGCTTAATGTATATCATTTTTTTCTGACTGCTTTAATCAATCAGCCCTTTACAATCCATTTGACTTAAACCTGTAGAAGCTAAATCTGTAGAAGTTTTCCTAATTAGATCTCATATGTCTCCATATACTTGTTAGAGAGGCAGTTAGAATATTTGGAACTCCACTGGCAACTTATATTTTCCACCTTGATGGTACATTCCTTAGCCAAGCCATCATAATTCAGAGTATCCGCATGCTATACTAACCTGTAAATCTGTTAACTCTGTTGTCGGCTTAAGCAAATTTGCCAATAGTTGTACTCTACACAATTCCAAACACGATAAACTAACGGTTTTGATTGCAGCCTCTATAGTTTGACTATAATTAATCACAACATATAGGCTCTCTCACTAATGTCGTCAAAACCATGCAACTCGATTTCGTTACCCCCATTAAGTCGCGGTACCTAATTGTTGTAGGGGCCAACCAACCCATTGGGTCAAAGATTCTTGCTAAACCCATTAACAATGTCTTTTTGGTTGCCCTATCATCACAATTCCTTTGGACAAACTTATTGCTTCCACTTCATCGCCAATAACCTTAGTAATTTGTGGTTCGCCTTTAAAGATATCATTGAATGCCCATTTTCTTAATTGGAAACCAGCTGATTTTAAAGGTATGTCTATATAGGTTCTTAAAGTAGTGAACTCTTCTAGACTATTAGCAGCTGCCAGCAAATCATCCACGCAAAATCCAGTTAGTATCGCCATAGATGCTGCCGGCTAACTATCCTTATTCTAATTTGCCAAATAATTTAGACACCTTGAGGGTAGAAATGGTGAAGGTTTGCTCCCGCATATGTGAAGGTTATTAGTTACCCAATATGTTACACTTCATCTGTACAGTTATCACGTCAAATGATTCTCTGATACTTCATGTCACTTGGATCCATTTTCCACAATCTCTAAATATTCTTGCAAAAACGCCACGTTCTGGTTCTTTCTTTGGCCATCCAGTTGGTATCGCTAAACGGCAAACAAACTACAAATTTACCGGTTTCTTCTCACGTTGTATTTTATAGTATGGTAAGTTTTCTATGTCATGTCATGCCTAAATTTACCACCACGTTTGTATTAAAAACTGTCCCGCTTTTTTTTGGGCTAGACGCGAATTAACATACGCAAAGATTGCGTTTTGAACTATTACATTATCCAGATGTAGCCTTCCGTTGGAAATTGTTTTAAAAACACAGGTCTGCCCGAATAAGCATATCAATGTTATTTGAGTTGGACATATCTGCTGACCTGTTAAATGCACTCACAGTTTCTACATTTCCTCTCGAGCACAGTTTTTATTCGACTATCCTTTTACTAGTCAATGCGGTAATAGCCACTTCCAAAACACTCAATAATACGCAACATAAATGAGTCTGACCAGTTTGTTCCTCCACTAAGATTAATGCAGTAGGTAATACAGCTTGTCTAAATTCCATGATTGTGGGTTTAACCATTGCAGAACAATTAAATGTTGTTGAAATTTTCTTCTGTTGTCCATTTTCACCGTCTTCCTGAATATGGATATAACGTAGTTCGAATTAGTAACTGCAATGCAGTTTATAGTAGGTGCAGCAGCTCCATCATGCAAATCCTCTTTAGATTTTACATTTGTGAGTTTTTGATAAATTGGAATTGTGATTCGTTATTTCTTACAAATTCTTAGAAGGAGGAAATTCCATGTTGTTGCTATTGAATGGTGAAATCGATGTATCACATGCCTTCCATAAGTTCCCTTTGTTGCTGTGTGAAAATAATTTAGTTTCGTTGAATATTGCACTAGCAATCATCGTACACTAATAACATCCGCTATAGTATCTGGTTCAATGGTGGTAATAAATTTCCCAATAAACCCGGAACTTGACTGGTCACTCACACAAACAGTCACTAAATATATTTAATATTTTTAGATGCCACTCACGGATTTCGATTTACCTGCGTCGACTGCTTATGTAAAATTCGGGAACATTTTTTTGTTATTTTTTTATTTTTTTTATCCCCAGAGCTAGATGCCATAGGTCCTCCACACAGGCTTAAGTATTTGCCTGTATAAAAGCTTACTGTGAATTGCAAGCTCACTGTTTCTTCCAATGAGCCAATACATTTTTCTGAACTTTATATCCAGTTCTTGCCTTTTTTCTTTCCATTTTAACTTGGCGTCGAGCATCATACCCTATTTTGCCGTGTTCACATGTGGCATTTCCTGCGTATTTATGTAAATAGGTAGATCATCTACTTTTAGATAGGTGAAGGTTATGTGAACTGATTTTAGCTGATTCAATTTTATACTCCATTTTGTCCCAGCACGTTCCCTTGTGGTACTCCTGCTTCAATTCTCTAGAGTGATGAGAACTCTCTTTCATATTTCACTCTGAAATAACTTCGTTCATTGTATGATTTTTATCTCATAGAACTGCTTAGGGAGGTCGCGATGTAATTTTTATTCCAGTCCTCGATGCCAGACTCGATCAAAGGCCTGGGCAATATCAAGAAAAACTCCAGATTTGACCTATTTGTTTTCAAGCGTCTTCTCAATCACGTTAGTGACTCTGTGTACCTGCTCTATGGTGGAATGTTTCTCTCTGAAACCAAATTGTTGAGATGGTAACAGGTGTCTTTCTTCAATCAGAGGTTTCATCCTTTTGAAGAGTAATTTTTCGAACAGCTTGGACAATGATAGTAATACAGATATAGGTCTGTACGACGTTTTCTCATTAGGTGGCTTATTAGTCATTGGTATCATAACAACTTCTGCTATTTTCCACAGTTGAGGAACATATTGCATTCTAGATGTCGCGTTAATTATGAGTAGCAACTTCCTAAGAGAGAAGTGATACAATGTGAATTGTCTCTATAGAATGGTAACAAAAATAACCTTTTATTTTTGCATAAGACGTTCTAGTGAAATGGCTCTCTGCTATTAAGCATATATCAATTTTTTCTGTATTCAAAAGATTTCTAGCTCTGGAAGATTCTGGAGAAGTCCATTAGCATTCCAGGTTAATATTCTTAGTGTTTTTGTTCATTTTGTGTTGTTTAGTGAGGGATCAGATAAATCAACTTTTTTCAATATTAACTTGTGTTTTGTTTAGAAACTCTATATTTTCTTCTATTTTAGAGATGCGATTGACAATAGCATTTAGGGTATTTTGTTGTCATATTTTGTTGAATTCCATTATTTTGATCTGAAGGTCCAGGTAGTCCTTGTCTTGTTGCTTGTGAGTATGAGAATCCCTCTGCCACTTTTGCACTACGTTCAACATAGTGACTGTTTTTGTAGGGATTTCTTTTTCTTTAGTTGCTCTCATTGGCTGGTTTTTGTTTGCCCTATTTATCACGTTTTGTAGTGTTTTGGCTACTTCAAATCCTCTATAGCTATGAGGGTGGGTTCCCTGGTAGTTTGCTGTAGTATTCCTATCTATCACGCAGTTTTTGTATCATGCTTTCCCGCACATTTTACACATCAAGTTTCACGATTGCAGTATTTTTGCGTGCGGTTGTATGTCTGACACTTTTTGCATTGTGGTATGATCCCTGTCGCTTTTTTCAATGGCTCCATTCGGACAACCATTCCCAAGATGTTCCTAATGTTAAATATGTTATCGATTTTCTCTGAGTTTGCAAAGGTCAGAGTGAATAGTGGTATCTTTATTTTGTTAACAGTACTCCCTCCGTTTTCGGTAGGCTTCCTTTCAGTGTTAAACATACTAACTGCATCTAAGGCGATTAAATTTTTTCTTCTGAGGTCTTCAATTATCTCAATTCGGAAACTAAAATAATTACCGATATCTGGCTCGAAAACTTAAAAAATGAATTCGAATATCAATAATTATTATTCCCGTTTTTGTTGGGAATATTTTTTTCGCCAAGTTTTATCTTGTACAAGTAGAATTCAATTTTGCAAGACAAAGTTTCTTTCGTAAAATCTCTCATCTCATTATCCGTAGAATTGGTAACGTATTAAAATTTCAAAGTGAATGTCCAGGTTAATTTGGCTTCGAGGTATCTTACTTTAATATACCCACGACTCCAGTGATATTTTTATATGGCAAGCATGTTGTAGAAAGCAACTTAATGGCATGCTAATAAATTTATCTATTTTGCAGATGAAAGTTAAAAGAAGTAAAGTTAGGTGCGCTTTATTTTCATAACTTGATGTTTATTATAGGTGTCTATGTCTTACAAACAGATGTTGCTGAAAACTACATCGTATTCTCCCTTATAAAAAAGTTTATTGCCCTAATAAGTTACCCCATTTTATTTTATATAGATAGCCATCTAGCAAATAAGCGGAAATATTTATCAATAATTTTGAATTTAAGGGGAGTTTTACGATCTAAAACTTATCTATCAAAATATTATAATTGTATTTCCCAAACTCAAATTCAGGGTAGTCAAACTTAAAATATGTAAACAATCATTTGTTTGTGTGCTAGGCATTTAGACATTGGCCAAACAATAAAATCAAGTACTAGACGATAACTTTTACAAATAAACAAAATCCAATGTAGATGAAACAAACTGTACCACTATCTGTTATCGCTGTACTATAGTGTGCTTATGTAGTTTTGTTTGTTATCTTGTTTAAGTACATAGAGTAAATAAATGAATCAACAATTGGGAAAATTTTAATTGAAAAATATTTAATTGAATAACATCCGCTAATTGTTAAGCAATTTGTCGGAATTTTTATCGAACCAGACAGTTAGTAGACAAATTTGCTATCGAAAATATAACTATGCGACTTTAAAATTTCGGTTTTACAAGGGTTGTATCGAAGGTGACTAGCCTAATCAAAATATGATGCCATTAATAAACCAAAACAATTTTTCGTAGGGATCTTCAAAATCTACTGTGTAATTTTGAACCAACTTCCCATTTTAGAAATACTCCCCTATTTCTGGTTTCAGAACTTGGTTGAGGTACTTTTCATACGACCCTCGTATCTTAAAAACTGTGATAAGACAACATTTTAAAACTTAAATAGTGAGAACAAGATAACATATTTGACTTATTTGTTACAGATCATCGTCCCCGCACACAAACCAATAATGTGCTATGTGATTATAACGAGTCGAGGTTTAGCATGGTTCCTTCTAAGTTTGGCGGCAGCAATGGCACTAGCAGTTTCGATTGTAACCCCGGAATGGTTGATCGCATCAAATCCAGTGACGGTTGATAACTACACAAAACCGAAATACGCGTCAGTTGGTATTTATACAAGGTATGACCATTATTTAAATGATTGCTATAACCCACATATTATGTTCTTAATTTTATTTCGCAGATGTAA
The DNA here is from genome assembly GCA_963556175.1 of Tipula confusa. Lineage (NCBI taxonomy): Eukaryota > Metazoa > Arthropoda > Insecta > Diptera > Tipulidae > Tipula > Tipula confusa. The sequence continues at coordinate 132,190,620 of OY744475.1, forward strand.
AAAGACTGAACATCAATATTTCCATTGTGGTGCATTCGATCACGATGGCTTTGGAACCGATAGCGTGATATATCCAACCGCTTGGAAATTCACTATGTTTTTTATTACGCTTGGATTTTTTGCACAATCATTATCCGTCGTATTTACACTGCTGTCGTTTTGTAAACAGTCAGTATTTGGAAAGAGTATACACACGGTAACGGGATCGGCCCAAATGATAGCCGGAATTATTGTTATGATTTCATTATTTTGTTATCCGCTGGCATGGAATGCGGAACGTGTTAAAAAGTTATGCAGTCAAGATTCAGAAGCGTTTATGCCCGCCGATTGTAGTATTGGAAGTGCCATGTATGCAGCTATCGCTGGTGTTGTGTTATGCTTTTTAAGCGGTGGTTTTAGTTTAATTGCCGAATCGGGAAATCTTAAATCGTATATTAAGCGACGCATAGAAGATGGTGAAAAACTTGTGTGTGTCCTATAAAAGTGCGACCAACGGATCACGATCATACTTCATATATTTCCAAGTCACAAAACAAAACCCGCAATTGATGTCTTCCAAATGTGGTTTATTATATTATAATATTATCTAAACACTATATATATATATAAGTGTTGAATATCCTTTTTGTACTTATATTAAGTTAAGTTAAGTATGTTTATAGTCATTTGTTTATATTATTGTGTACGTACTATATTAATTTTATATTTTCCAAAGATTTTTTTATAAATGAATACTCGAATGTATGCAAGAAATTTTCTAATCTCTCCAATATCCCCAAAATATTTTATAAGCTAAATTAGCCAATGCTGGAAAATCTTTTTATAAATGTGAGCTACAAATAGTTTTTATACAATAAAAAAATTATAACGTTTTGTCAAACGTTTTTTTTCCAATTTATTTTTAAGTTCTGCCAACGAACAAAGTATACGATTTAATGCTACCCATATTATCTTAGTCGTGTCACCTGTCACTTAAGACGACCACCAATGCCTCTATTATGATTTTTACTTACGCGTCACCAGGTGACACTACCGCCACTGCATTCGAATTATGGTTCATATTATGATTTTCGAAGTGAATGAGATTTATGTCACTTGTTGTCACCGTCAAATTTGTAGGTGACTTGAAGCGATTTTTTTATGTTTTGTTTTATCAGAACTGTAATGTAGTGGCCTTGCCACCAACAAACTGCGATATCGACTTATTAATACTCGTACAGTCCGCTCTAATTTTTCATGCGAAGGCAGTTGCTAATATAACAAATACTTTTGCAATATTGATACAAATTCTGGACTCTACCTCGGATCCGTTTAGGGTTTTGCAAATAAAACGATGGAATATTTGTTCAAATTTTAAAAATTTTGTCCATGTCTCGTAAAAGATTTCTAAACAAACATGTTATATCCTTAGAATTTCACCACAGTATTCTTAGTTTATCGTATGAGGCGACTAAACAAAGATTGGATCACAGCGACTACCCACATACTTTAAAACCCCAATTATTAAAAATATCAACAAAAGCAAAATGAAAACCGTCAAAATTTAACCAGACCCCCTCTTATGTTAACGGACACTTGGTTTGAATCGGTTCATGGAATTTGCAGTTGCTAAGAAAATCAGGCGTGTTTGGTGGCAGTATATCAGCCATAAAAGAGTATCACTTGGAACTCATTGCTCTGCAAGAAACCCAATGACCAATAATGGAGACCATGTGTCCCAAGGTATATGTTGCTTTGCAGTGGGGATGACCTCGGCAACCTTGATATTGGTTTTCTTCTTGAATCTCAGATGAAAAAGGCTGTTTTGGATTTAAAACAGTTAATAATCGTATGTGTAAGCTATACGTTTAAGCATGTTAATAGTAAACCTGTCAATCAGTTGCATTCATGCACCCACTGAGCCAACCCAAAGATAAAGATTCAGTTTACAACAATTTTGATTATCTGATGAGATCCATAATGGAGCACGACGTCAGAATAGTGGTTGGTGACTTTAATGCTAGACCTGACAAAAATCAGACTAGCTTATGTAAAAACATAGATTCGTTCTCCTGACACGATCTAGCGACCGATAATGGGGAAAGAATGGTGAACTTTGCGAACATGCACGTTCTTATTGTGGCTAGCACATTCTTTCCTGGTAAAAATATCCACTTGGAAACATGGCGACACACTGTAAGACGTCCCGAAGTCAAATTGACCATGTGTTAATTTGTAAAAGGAAAGGTCTCGGTGGGATCTTATCGGCCGGCTGCCAAATTTGTAGTTAGCGACTCTATAGGTATGGTAAAAATTAAACCCAAAAATGATTGGTTTGATGAGGAGTGTTGTCTGGTTGTCGAGCAATAAAATAAAAAAGCGCGAATATGTTTTACGCATGGAACAAGAAAGCAGTCCTTGTTAGTAGAACCACCAAGCAAATTTGTATAGACGGAAAAAGCATGAATGGTGAAACGCACCATACCTTCATATTTAGGTCTGTTGCCATCCGGGATCCGACCAGGATGTTAACATCGATGCCGTACTTGACACTTGGAAAAATATTCAACAAGTGTCAAATGCTATCTTTGAAAGTTGTGAAATACAGACTGCGGAGATGTGTATAGAGGACCCACATCCTACAAGGAATTCACACTGATCTTACAGACTCTAAAAAGAAACATTGCCTCTGGCACTGGGGTTGATTGCATTAACTCAGACCTCTTGTTATTTGGAAGGGATACTTTGTGAACTATCTTTTCGCCCTTGTTCGATTAATATAGCAAAGCAAAGTTATGCCTGATGAATGGAAAGTGATCGCGTTATGCCCTATCTTTAAAAAGGGATATCGCTAAAAATGTGAAAACTATCGCGGAATAGCTCTCCTTTGCACAGCATACAAATTACTGTCCTACATAATATTTTTATTTTTTTTAAACATCTTTATTGGTATGGCTACTACAATCTTGAACATTATTAATTCATTAGTATAGGGTTAACATTAGTACTTATGAGATAAGCATAAACTTGTGTGGGTCTGCTAGATCAGCGTCTAGTTCCCTTGAGATATAATATTTATACGGTTAATTCATGTGGTTTGATTCGTTTGAGCCGCCTTATTTCGTTTGTGTTGTCCAGTAGTTGTACGGCCTGAACGTTGGTGTGGGTAAAAAGTCTTTTCTCATGTTTTATGGCACATTCCCGGATAAAGTTGTATATCAATTGTATTTCTAGATTATAGTGTTTTTCCCTGGTAAGTCAGAAATCGGTAAGCGTTGGTAATCATTCGCAAAAATTTGTTTTGACTACCTTGTATAATGTCTCTATTGGATTTATAAGTACAACCCCATAGCTGAGCACCATACATCCATATTGGTTTGAATATAGTCAGGTAGATTATAGTCTTTTGCACTATTTTACAGGTTCATTTTAGAATGATGCCCAATTACATTTGACGTTCTTTTAATCGTATCTGTTCAGATTTTTGTCTCACGTGATGTTTCCAGTTGAGCCTAGAATCTAATTGCAGACCAATGTATTTTGCCGATGCAGCCTGCGGCACTTGCATCTCATTGAGGTATATGTGTAGACTGTTATTCTTGTGTCGAAGCGTAAATGTCACATGGGTTGATAGCTCATTTAGCTTATTTTTCAGTCAATTGTCCAATTAGTAACATTGTTTATTGCTCTTTGAAGATTTTCCCATGCGGGTCCCTATACGCTTCCCTGCGAAACTCCCGCTAGCGTTGGATAAAAGTCAGAACATGTTACTTCATAGATGACTCTGAATTGGCGATCAGAGAGGTATGATTCAAGCAGCTGGCAATAGTTTTGTGGTAGCATTTTGCTCATCTTGAATGTCAATCCCTTGGGCCAAACCCTATTAAAGGCCTGGGATACATCCAGAAATACGGCGGGCAATATTTCTTTTCTTCTAACGCTTGCTCAATCACCGATGTACTTGATGAATTGTCGAGTGGTTATTCCTGAATTCAAATTAAAAATTATGAACCTTTACTATTGGATTTAGACGTTTAAGAAGTGGTTTTTCAAACAGCTTTGATAAGGTCAGAAGCAGTGAAATTGGTCTGTATGATGTTACTTCTTCATCTGGTTTACGTGGTTTCTTTAGCATAATTATTTGGGCGGTTTTGAAGGATTTTTTTTCAATCTCGTACAGGCATTAAATAAGTATTTGATCATTATAATTGCTTTACGTGGAAATTCCTTGAATGGACCCGGTAGTTTTTCATCAATTCCTGGTGCACTTTTTTAATTAAGACTTTTGCCAATTTCTTCAGCAAGTCCCATTGGCGTAACCATTTTAAAATCCTGATTTGGTTGGTAAACAGGTGATACTTCAATGTTGGATTGAATGCCATTGGGTTGAAACACTGTTGCTAGGTGACTGTTGAGCAAAGAGTTTCTCTTTTTCTTTGTCTTGTCGAACCCAACTACCTTGAGCATTTCTTATAGGTGGTACTCGAACTATAGGTCGATTAAATTTTCTGGTTGCTTTCCATAGCGAGTAGTCCTTATCCATTTCTGAGCCTAGCTCACTTAAGTAGTTGTTGAAGCAATCCTGTTTGAAGCTTTTGATTAGCCTATTGACTTTATTACTTATTCGATTGAAAGTTGTCTTGTCAGCGGGATTTCTGGTGAGATGCCATATTCTCCTTGCCTTTTTTCTTTACTTGATTTGTTCCCTAATTTCAGACGGGTATTTGACTTCAATCTCCGCTTTGTCCTTTTGGAGTTGCTAGATTGGCGGCCATACGAGTGTATTCATTGAAATTGTTTGTTTGTGGTTCCAATTCTTCATTTCTTTTAATACTAACTTTTAATTCAACTAGCTCTTCCAATTTTTTTCTGAAGAGATCTCAATCCGTGGATCTTTTAGTAAGGTCTTGTTTTTTCTGTTTCTTGATGACTATTGAAGACGTTATTAAATTGTAACTGCGTTAGTGTATACCTTGGAGGACAGTATGCTGCCGCAATTTTTAGATCTTCGCCATTATATTGGATTGAGATAACAGTTGCTTGCATATAGCTTTCACGAATATCCTCTTGTTGATTATGTTTGTTATTATTTTTAATTAGTACAGCTGAACCACCTATGGCTCTTTCACTAGGGTGGGTTGTCCAGTAGGAATTAAATCCCTTTATTCTGATAAAGATTTTGTTGGAGAAGTGCGTTTTTGAAATCAGTGCAATATCTATATGTTGTTTGTATGGAGAAATACTTCCAGTTCTTGAGCTCGTTGGTTTAGCCCATTAGCGTTCCAGGTTATAATGCGTAGTTAATCATTTGTGTATATAATGACTTTTTTTGCTTGGCGGAGAGAAATTACTTTTCAGTTTTGCCACCCTTTCTGCTAAGTGACCAAGTGTCTGTTGAATTTGACTAAGGATTTTAATAATTTCAAAGTTATTAGAATCAGCATCTTTTATAATTTGCGGTATGTCCTTGTTGTTAACAAAGAGCATAAGAAGGCGCGATATCTGGTTGTTTATTTCAGTTTGTCGTGTGATGATCCTCAGCACATTTAACGCATTTGGTTTGACTATAGCAAAAACTCTTGGTGTATCCAAATTGTTGACAATTCGAGCATTGTGGAATGCCCCTTGTCTTGTTAGGTGGCGCAATTTTACCTATACAGTACGCAAGTTTCTTGATGTTGTATACTTCTTTATTGCTGTCTTTTTGTTTTAAGTCGATGTTCAATGAAAAGGGTTTCCTGTCTTTCACACCATTAGTTGTGACCAGTTTGTATATGTTGGTAATACCTGTGAAATCATGTCCCATTTTTTCTAAGTCTGCTTTAATTTCATCGTGATAATGGAAGATGCTAAGCCTTTAATTACCACTTCGTTTTACAGTTCTTCCTCATCTGTGCAATACTCTTCTAAACTTAGAACATTGAATCTATTATTATGTTGATAGACTGGAAATTGGCGCAGCAACCAGTTGAGATTATTTGAATGACCATGTTGACTGGATGATGGCTGAATATTGTTTGAAGACAGATTATTAACTGGTGCTGAATCCTCAGCTTTGCTATTTTTACACTTTTCTTTTAGTGTAGAGTTCTCTCCCTCTTAAGTTCAGCAACTTCATTGCTCAGCTGTGTGATTATTTTTTTAAATTTATTTAACAGCTCCTTACTGTTTATAATAATGTTTGTTGATGCACTCGGCATTTGTTCTGATAATGAAAATTGTTCCTTGTAATTCTTTTGATCGTTGGTAGAGTTTTGTAGCAATGTTTGGTTCCCCCTAGAATCCATGGGATCGACCTCCGAAGACAGTGGATTTTTCTGAACATTAGTTCTTCCACCTAGGGTATTAAGTTCCTCTTTTGTTTTATCCATTGAGTTTTGTTGTTTATAGTGTTATTACACTCGCCTCTAGAAGTTCAGCCGTTGTGATACATTAACTATTCAAGACAACGTTGCCAAGGTGCTATCGCGTGGAGGTAAACTAGAGACAGTTGATGATTTCTAATTACAATGTTGGAATATAAACCAATGTATAATTGGCTATACACCGCCAACGCCGACCGTATTGAAATACACCCAAGTCACCCATAATATGAGGATGATTCTTTCTAAATATTACGAAACATCTCGTGGCGTACATCAGATATTCTTGGATTTCTAGCAAGCCTATATGATTCATAATATCAAGATAGCTTATGGGTTGCTGTGAAAATGTCTGAAACTACGTGAAAAATTATATGAGTTTGTGTAAAATGACAGTAATGTAATCAAAATGTTGTATCAAAGTTCCGAACAAGCATCAGGAATTTTGTGATTAGCTCTAGTGTACGGAAATGGAGATGTTCGGTACTTGATATTCTTTAATCTCCTGTTAGAATTTATATTTTGTAAAAGTAAAACACTCCAGGAAAACATCTTGTATACCCTCAGTTTAACCAGGTTTTGGCATATGCAGATAATATCTGTGTAATTGGACTGAATGGCCATGGTGGTATTGGCTCCACTTGTACGACTCTCGGGTTTCGTTGGTCTCAAAATCAATGAATTCAAAACAAAACATATTATGATCACTTGTTTTAGAGACTGCATCTTGATGGATTTTAGTAGTGGTGACCACACATTTGATGGAGCGACAAGTTTTGATACCTGGGGTCCCTTGTCACTCATGATAAGTGTGTGGGAGGGGATATTAAAGCGCGTCTTGTAGCTTGCAACCATGATTTGTATGCCGTGCGCCCGTTGCTAAAGTATGAATACCTTGCAAATGCCCACCAGCTGAAACTGTACAATGTGTTAATCAGATCCGTTGTCATGTGTAGGTGTGAGACCCTTTGTTGGACCCTGATGGATTAGTACGACAGATGGTTAATAAATATTGAAAGAAGATATGGCCCCAAATAAGACGATGGCGACACTTACCGAGTTCTATTAAACCAAGAGATCAGGAATTAAATGAAAATTACGTTCATGCAAGCCGATCCTAAATGGATTGGCATAGGCATATAAGTTTATGTCGGTGACGATGACTCTTCAGGGTATAGAAAGACATGCCTTCTTTGGATGGTCTAGAATAATACGAAGATCAAGCTCTGTACTGAATCCGATGGAGTCTCCTAAGGGATAAACGCAAATCCAGAAAAAAGTGGCACCAAACTAGAGCTCCACAAGACAAAAAAGGAGTAAACAGTCTTTGAGTAAATGAGTCAGTTAATTTCAGTCAGTCTTTGAGTAAATGAGTCAGGAGTAAATGAGTCAGTTAATTTCTACTTAAGTAAGTTGGTGAATGACAGTAATACGGATTATTCGCTCTGGAAAGCAACTAAAACTCTAAAAAAGGCAATAATGCCGATTCATCCTATCAGAAAAATGGATGGAACATGGGCGCAAGGAAAAACAAAGAAAAAGCTGAAGGATTTTCCTAATCATCTTGAAAATATATTTCAACCTCATTAATGTCAATTACGAGAAACATTGGATGAAAACATAATACAAATTCTCACACATACATCGATAAAGTAGCAAACGAAATTAAAACAATTTAAACATAAATAAAGCACCAGAGTTTGACCTGATTACTGGAGAAAGAATAAAGCAGCTACCGAAAAAAGGTACGATAAAGTTAACTAATATCATAAATATAATAACATAAATTTCAAAAGCTACTATTTAGAAGACTCAAACTAATAATTGGACAAAATAACCTAATTCCGAATCACCAAATTGGTTTTCGCAGTGAGCACTCAACTGTTGATCAAGTGCATAGAATAACCAATATAATTGAGAAGTTTTTAGAAGAGAAAAAAGTTTGTTCCGCAGTATTCCTTGACGTAGCGCAGGCCTTTGACAACGTTTAGCACGAAGGTTTAATCTACAAACTCAAACTAATCCTAAACAGTACAACATAATACTGCAATCATATGTTACGGAAAAATATTTCAGGCCTAAGCAAGAAGATGAATATTCTGAGCTTAAGGAAATAAGAGCAGGAGTTCCACAAAGAAGTGTTATAAAAATAAACCTTCTTTTGGAATCTTGAATTTGTGGCGGAGAAACCAGCATAAAGGGCTATAAGAAACATCGTCAACGCACCATAGTTTGGCAGAAATAGCGAAATCCACAGATCTTGGCATAGAACCCATCAAAACCTAAATTATGGAATTTGTTAGAAGTCATGAACAACGGCTACTTCACCATATTAACATAGAGGCCATCCAACTACTGGATAATACAGATTTAGTTAGAACGCTTTAAAGAGTAAAGCCTTTTGAGTTAGTGTAAAATTAGTTAAAATTAATCTTTATATAGCGCACAACAAAAGCGCGATCAAATAATAAATATCACAACCAAGGAGTACATCGATGGATGAACCCTTAAATTTCAGTAAAATGTAGTAATTTAAGTTAGAATAAAATTGCTTATTAGTGTCTTAGTCTAGATTGTAATTAAAAAAAAAAAAAAAAACTTCAATTAATGTATTAGTTGCTTTCCAATCGACTACCGTAAGGACGGACTAATAAGTTCTAAGCTGTGGGTCTTTGCTAAATTTTAACTACTCATAACTGCTCTTACTATTTTGCATGAGCAATTACAGTAGATAAAACTTAAATGATTTAAAATGATTCAATCTAATAACTCAACCTTCACTTAATCTAATAACTGTTTATTGCAATATTCTCGGTTGTGTTTTGGTGCCATGACAGTTTTATTTTTTTCCATTTACTTTAAGACTATGTTACATCATATGTAATGATCTTTTTTCACCTTCTCCGTGGTCCATTGATCTACGTTAATTTTTTTTTGGTAAATCTGAAAAGAGTTATCCTTCTATTCTTTATTGCGTGCGTTTATTTACTGCCCAGAAAGAGTAAGCTTGTAGTATTTCAATGTATCTTACTACTTGTATTACCCAAAAATTCTACTTAGGACAAAAATCGGTTTGTTTCACCCTGGTTTAAAGGCTATTTTATCATTGTTGTCCACATTGATCTTCGACAATATCTGCCTTTAAAATCTATCATATCAAATACTTTGACTCCTGACAATGTCAAAGTGTCATCACATTGTAAGTGGCTTTTGTAGTAACGATAATGTAAGCATCGGTATGTAGGGAATACACGATAAAACATTTATGGTTTATCGGGTAAAAAGATATATAAAAAGGAAGTCGAAAATCGCCATCCGGATGTATCGGAGTGATAGAATAAAGAGCGTGTAAAATATAAGACATCCTTGTGTTTAATTAACATATTGTACAATAAATAGTATTACATTAGCGACGAGGATAAAACAAAAGAAAAAACAAATAAGCAAATAAAAAACGAATTAATGGTTAAATCCGAAGAAGAGAGAAAATAAAAAAAAGTGAGGTTGAAACCGAAATCTGATTTAATTATTATAATAATTTAATTATTATAATAATTAAATCAGAAGCAAAAAAAAAAAGAATAAATGAAGGTGAGGTTGAATCCAAAACAGACCCGAATTTAAAAAAAAAATGGAAAACCGAAGTGGCGCAATGCAAAAATTAAGTTTAGAGGGAAACATCACCGTAAACTGGAAAAAGTGGAAGCGAGCATTTAACGTAATGGTGGAGGCAAATGAAATAAAGGATAACAAAATAAAAAAAAAATCAAGATGCTGTTTAATGGTGGTATAGAATTACAGGACATTTATTTTAATTTGCCACAAGATGCTGAAAACGACGAAAAAAAGAAAGAACGAGTTTCAATCAATGCTAAACGCTTTGGATGCGTATTTCTTGCCAAAGATAAGTTCTGCATTATAAAGTAGGTATTTTCGTGCAATGAAACAGGAGCCAAAAGAAAACATCAACCAGTTTGTAGTAAGACTGAGGCAACAAGCTGCAAAATGTGAATTTAAGAATGAAAAAGAGTATGTCCGAGATCAAATCGACAACTCCAAACATAACCAATTAAGATTGGAAATTGTAGAGTTGACAGACAAACAGTTACAGAAAGTCAGTATGAACAGAGAGAGAAACCGGGGAACCCATGAAATGCATCGAAGTCGATTCGGAACCGAAATATCCTAGTGCGGGTAGAAATGTGCGAAATAAAGGCGAAATAAAATTGACGGGAGGTAAGTAAAATGAATTTTCCTGTTTTAGATGTGGTAGAATAGGTCACATAAAGAGACAAAAGTTGTCCAGTGATAGGAAGGCAGTGTAGCAAATGTAAAAAGTTCAACCATTTTGAAAAAGTTTGCAAATCAAAATTAGGTTCTAATCGTGTAAGATATGTAGAGGATAAAGAAGAGAATAAATCGTCAGAGAGTAGCGACATATTAAAAGTGATAGACAGTAATAATAAAAGAAATGGAAATATAGTAGTGGTCTGTTTAGTAGGCGTTGTAAATATAGGAATGACATATTTTAAAGCGAAAGAAAGAAATATAAAAGTGATAAAGGAAGATAAAACAAATTAAAGCAAATTAAAAGACAATGGTAATAAGCTTGAAATTTATAAAGCAGTTCGTGTTGAAATAAGCTACAAAAAAAATTGAAACGGACATATATGTAGTGGAGGGGAACGGAACTTCGTTAATGAGTTGTGAAACGTCTGTTAGTTTGGAAATAATATCTTTTGATATATGATCGATCCAAAAGTATAAGTCTTTAGTTGGGACGGATGATAGGATCGGAAAGCTGAAAGAGGTTCAGGCCGAAATCTATATTGACAGATCAATAGTTCCAGTGCGTCAGCCTTATTGAAGGAGTTAATAGAAAACGATATAATAGAACGGGTCGAGGGAATATCAGAATAGATATCTCCATTAGTGGTGGTACCAAAGAACAAAAGCAATGATGTTAGGTAGTGTGTCGATATGCGACAGCCTAATAGAGCAATTAACCAAGAGATACACAATTTATTAAAGAGTATAATTTTTACGAAGCTGGATGTAACGAGCGCATTCCATCAAATAGAAATAACGCCTAGGTCTAGGGGAATAACAAAATTTATTTCACATGAAGGGGTTTATAGGTTTGATGACAGAGGAAAGGCAAGAATAATAGTTTTTGCAAAGGTTTGTCGGATGTCAAAAAGCGATATTCTCAGACCGAAAAGAAGGCGTTAGCAAAATTTCAAAAAGTATGACGAAAAAGGGGAGAAATATCTACATGAAGTGGTCAGAATAGCAACTTCAAAAGCTATTACAATGGATGAAATTAAAGAAGAAATAACAGATCTAAAGTGTTGTTTGAAATACGGCAAGTGGCCACAGCAGATGTCACACTATAAGCAAGCGGTATTCAGACGATTTATCAGAGGTGAATGGAATATTACTGCGTTTCCGAAGAATAGTTATTCCAAAAAGAATCCAATTGAGAATACCCGAGTTGGCACATGAGGGACACCCGGGTGAGTCATTAATGAAAAGAAAGCTAAGAACGAAAACGTGGTGGTATAATCAAGATAATGATGTAACGAATTATGTCAAAGTTTGCAATAGTTGTCAAGTGGTATCTAAAAAAAAAATCCAGGGCCTTTGTACGCAATTACCTGAGACACCATGGAAGCAAATACGGATGGATTTTCTTGGCCTACTGCCCAACAGGGATTATATTTTGGTGATAACCGATGATTACAGTCGATTTGTGTTTGTGGAATTAATGAAGACATGTACAAGTGAAAGGAAGATCGAAGTACTAAAACCTATATTTACACGGTTTAGTCTTCCTGGAATAGTAATAACCGATAATGAACCACAATTTACCAGTAACGAATTTGGACAATTTTGAAACACTAGGAATAAAACTGAAGCACACTATGCAATACTCACCATCATCTAACGGAGAGGTTGAAAAGCAAAACCGGTCAATTTTGAAACGACTGAGAATTGCGCAATTGGAAAAGAAAAATTATAGAGACGAATTGAATAATTATTTATTAATGTATTCGAATTCGATTCATCAATCAACAAACGTGAGCCCTGCGAAACTTATGTTTAACAGAGTATTCAAAGAAAAGATTCCCTACCTTCCATACCGAACGAGATATAGAAGTGAAACTGAAACGTAAGGAGTATTTTGACAAAAAACGAGGTGCAGTCGAAGGAGATATCAAAATTGGGGACAATGGTATATGTCAAAATGAGAGACCAGAAAGCAAGCTATCTTCGAACCACAATCCTCATCAATATGTGGTAATGGAAAAAACTGAAAAACAGCAGTAATCGAGGGTATGGATGGCATATGTCAACTAAGACGGCCTGATCATCTAAAGAAGATAATGTCAATGGCAGATAGTCATAAACGACAAAGTGAGATGTCAGCCGGTAATGAGTTAGATAATATAGGGGAGTCAGTAAGGCCGGAAGTACCGGAGTCAATTGCGTTTTCGAGAGAGAATGTCATGAGAAGAGAGTTACCAGTTTAGCAGTCGAAATCAAACGACGAAAATTTTAATATACAACTTAGAAGGATATTGAGAATCAGGAAGGAGCCGGTGCTTATGAAAGGTTATATAAATTATATAAATTAGATAGTTAAATGTATAAGTGAATTTAAAGTTTAAAGTTTTAAAGTAATTTAAAGTAATTAATGTTTATTCATGTAAATGTATAATTTTATATTCTAAACAAAAAGGGTATTGTAGTAACGATAATGTAAGCATCGGTATGTAGGGAATACACGATAAACCATTTATGGTTTATCGGGTTAAAAGATGTATAAAAAGGGAGTCGATAATCGCCATCCGGATGCATTGGAGTGATAGAATAAAGAGCTAGTAAAATATAAAACATCCTTGTGTTTAATTGCCATATTGTACAATAAATAATTGTACAGCTTTACTGGTTTTCCTGCAACTGCTTATAGCAGATATCCGCTTTCTTTCAGAATTGTAAATTGTTACTTTTTTAACCATGATTGCTTTCTTCTATTTATATAGTGGCAACATTCACAACATGCATTGATCGGTTATGTTATGGTAACACTATAATTATAGAAATGACAATATTGTATATTGGCAACACTGTAACAATATGATTTAATGAAAATGAATAAAAATGTAGGACAGTGTTCGTCACGTAACCAAGCATAAAACAACATGGTGTCAGATGTGAAATAAAAATAAAAAAAGAAAAGAAATAAAAAATATTTTAATTAAAATAAAAGGAAAATATGAATTTAAAATGGGTGAAAATCAACCAAAATGGAATTTGAACGAGAAATATGGTGATGTGAAGAATCTGGAAAATCTAAAAATTTTTAAGCAGCAATGGAAAAATTATTGCATTGTAAAAAATTTGGCGACTCAAACAACGCAAGTACAATTTGCATATCTGGAAAATTGTCTTGATGGAGATGGATTATGGGTGTACAACTTAATGACTGAAAAGTTTACAAATACTGAAAAAGAAAATCCAACGAAACTACTGGAAACTTTTGAGAAACGGTTTCTACCAAAAATAACATCTAGATACAGTTGTTATTTATTTCAACACATCATCCAAAATGAAAATGAAAGTATCGAAACATATGTGAATCGTATATTATCTATGGTGAAAGGCTGTAATTTTGCCAATATGGAAAATAAAATGGTATGTAATCAATTTATTTTCGGTTTACGCGACGAAAAAACTCGAAATCAACTGATGCAACACGTGGATGAAGACTTAACCTTAACATCAGCTACTGATATAGCAAAAATAAGAGAAATGCATATAAAAAATCTGGAAAGGATGAAAAAGAATACGGTATCAAATGACCTAAATGAAATAAGTGAAGAAAATATCAACAAAGTTAACTATCGTCGAGATAAGACTAGTAATTTGAATGTGAATTTATTAACATGCAAGTTTTGTGGTAAAAAGCACATATTCGGAAAAAAAAATTGTCCAGCATTTGGTAAAACATGCAATAACTGTAAACAGGAAAACCATTTCGCAACGTGTTGTACCAACTTAAGGAATAATAAAGATCAGGAGAATAAGAAGAAGAAACAAGGGACAAAGTATATAAAGAAAGTGTAAAATAGAGATAGTGAAACAAACAGCGACGGGGAAGATGAAGTTTATAAGTTCGAGATAATAAGAAGCTGTAAAACAAACAAAAAAAATATTGAGAGGCAATATATTAATGAAACATGACGATAATGTATTCAAAAATGTGATGGCATGTTGGGATACTGGAGCTTCATGCTGTGTTATAGGTGAAGAAAATTTGTTAAGTATTACAAAACATCCGAAGTATCGGAAAAGTATAACCAAATTGAAACCATTTTACGGTGAAACCGTTACAACGATTGCAGAAACCGTTATAGAATGTCTTGCAAATAAAAAAGTGTATAAAGTAATATTTCAAATTGTTGATGGTAATGTAGAACCAATTTTATCTGCGAATGCATGCCAAAAATTAAATTTGATACAAGTGAATAGTCTGAGTACTGAAGTAAATGTAATAAACAGTGTAGAAAATCAAAACAATATTAAGAATCCGGGAAATGTGATAAAACAAAATGTCGAAATCAACGAAAATGAAAGGTGCGAAGCCAAACGTATTGTGTGTGAATTCAATGACATATTCGAAGGCGATGGAAGAGTTTCATCCGAAGCCAAACTAAATGTTGATCAAAATATATTACCTGTTCAAGAATCTCCTCGTCGAATACCATTACCAGTAATGAAAATCTTACAGAAAGAGTTGAATCGACTTGAAGAAATAGACATAATAGAAAAAGTTGAACATCATACTGATTGGATATCCAACATAGTAATTGTAAAGAAGAAAGACAAAGATAAAATAAGGATTTTTCTAGATCCTCAATATCCAAATCAAGCTATCAAACGTCCGAAGTATCAAATGCCAACTATAGAAGAAATGCTGCCTGGATTAACAAATGCGAAGATATTCAGTCTGGTTGACGCTAAAAATGGTTATTGGCAAATACCTTTAACTAAGGACAGTATGGATTTGACAACTTTCTGGACACCATTTGGTCGTTATAGATTCAAAGTTCTACCATTTGGAATTAATGCATCTGCTGAAATATTTCAACAAAAATTGTTTGAAATCGTTAGAGGTCTCACTGGAATCGAATTGATTGCTGATGATATACTGGTATTCGGAAAAGGCAACACTAAAGAAGAAGCATTGAAAGATCACAATCAAAATTTAAAACAATTATTTTTAAAACTACGAAAAGCAAATGTCAAAATTAATCGTGAAAAAATGAAACTGGCTGTAACTGAAGTAGAGTTTTATGGTCACTTGTTAACAGAAAATGGAATCAAACCGGATCAATCAAAGATATCAACAATAACAAAGATGAGCAAACCGACTGATATTCCTGAAACTCAAAAATTTTTAGCAATTATCTAACCAAATGTATTCCAAATTTATCAAAAACATCAATACATCTACGTAATATGATCAAATCTAGGAATTATTATTGGAATAAACAAGAAAATGATGAATTCGAAAACTTGAAATCATTAATTATACAAATTCCGATCCTAAAGTATTATAGTCTGGAAGAAGACGTAATCATACAAACCGATGGGTCTAGAAAAGGATTAGGAGCTGTTCTTTTGCAAAACCAACATCCGGTAATATTTGCAAGTAAATCGCTAACAAAAACGGAGCAAAATTATTCACAATGTGAAATCGAACTATTAGCAATTACCTTTGCCTGCTTGCGTTTCAATCAGTATATTAGTGGAAGGAGTAAAGTGATAATAGAAACTGATCACATTTCACTAAAAAACATATTCAATAAACCAATTCACAAATGTACAAAGCGAATTCAACGATTAAGGTTGTGTCTACAAAAATATGATTTGCTGATCAGATATATTCCTGGTAAACAACTGCTTATTCCAGATCTATTATCGAGACTTCCTGTGAGTGAAGATCAGTCAATCCTGGAAAATGATGAAATAGTCAAGGTTCTAAAAATCATAGAAAACATCAAACCAGATGATATAGAAGAAATTGGAAATCAGCAAATTGAGGAAATTCGTCAAGAAACACAAACTGATGATATTCTACAACAAGTAATTCAAGAGATCAACACGAATTGGAAAAATAAATCAACCAACGAAGAAGTAAAAATATATACATCTATAAAAGATCATCTTAAAATTCAAAATGGCATCGTGCTTAAAGATGACAGATTCGTCATACCAACAAAGTTAAGAGACAAATATCTCAATAATCTGCATTATGGACATGAAGGCATCCAAGCATGTCTACAAAGATGTAGACAAACTATTTTTTGGCCAAACATTACAAAGGATATACAAATAAAAATAAAATCATGCTATGTTTGTGCTATACATTCCGATAGTCAACAGAAATTGCCAATGCTAACACACAAAATCCCTACATATCCGTTTCAAGTTGTTTCCATGGATTTCTGTGAAGCTGAATATAAAAACCAAAAGCGAAATATCATGATAATTGTGGATCATTATTCAGATTATATCGAAACAATATTCATGAAAGGGACAACTGCAGAAGATGTGATACAAACCTGCAAAACATGCTTTTCAAGATTTGGCATTCCGCAAAAAGTTATTACTGATGGCGCACATAACTTTAAAAATAAGAAGTTCATAGAATTCAGTGATGACTGGAACTTCACATATGTCAACTCTTCTCCATATTATCCTCGGGGAAATGGGAAAGCAGAATCTGCTGTTAAAATAATAAAACGGATTATAAAAAAATGTGAATCGTCGAAGCAGTGCTTTTGGAAAGCATTACTTGAACATCGTAATACCCCAAATGAAATTGGATACTCGCCAGCACAACGACTAATGTCAAGAAATATTAGATAAGTACTACCAAGACTTGACAAAAACCTAAAGCCACGAAGTGTCAAAGATGTCAGCAATAAAATCAAACGAAGAAGAACAAAATCAAAAAAATATTATGATAAATCGTCAAAGCCATTAAACGATCTAAAAATTGGTACAGGTGTGATGGTGAAACTTCGTCCTGAAGACAAACTTAAAACATTTGCAATAGTCAAAGATCAACTATCAAGCCGTGCGTATGAAATTGATGCAAATGGTAAGAGATACATTCGTAATCGTCAGCAATTGAATGAATTCAACCACGAACCAAATAACGGTCATCAACAACAATCTATATCAGATGATATACCTCGAAATAGTAAACTACCAACATCAAATACTCATATTGAAGTATATCCGCCATTGGTCTCCAACATTGAGAGTCAGGAGAATCAACGAAACCGAGACGTATACCCAAATCAATCAAGAGATGACAACATATTAACAGAGGCTTGTCATAACAATACAATTAGTCTTGATGAGAATCGTAATGTGAGAGGACATGAGGTCAACATTGCAGCAGGTCATAATGAGCATGGTCATGAAGTGATGGATGAAGTCAGTACGTCATCGAGACACAATGATAAACATCATGGACAGTTACAAAGTCAATGTCAACAACAACATCAACCAGCCGAGGTGAATGATACAACTCCAAAGATGAGACGTTCTCAACGATATAAAAAACAACCGGAATATCTGAAAGACTACGAACAAAATTATGATGAAAATCCATAACTATACTATGTAGATCTAATATGAATATCTTATTTTTATTTTAGTTTTGTTTTATAAAATTATCCCTTAAGGTATTTGAATTACTTATAATCTGTATATACTTATATTATTCAAAACTTTTGGTAGTGAATTAACTTTATAATTTTTAAGAAAATAAGAGCATGTTATGGTAACACTATAATTATAGAAATGACAATATTGTATATTGGCAACACTGTAACAATATGATTTAATGAAAATGAATAAAAATGTAGGACAGTGTTCGTCACGTAACCAAGCATAAAACAACAGGTTATCTCAAGAACCATAAATCGATGTTTGAACCGAATTCCTTCGACTATAACACAAAGGGAATATTCTAATTTTAGTACTTCCAACCTTTGCCATGTAAAACTGGTGGCACTTAGTTCTGCTCCACCATAAACATATTGGAGGGAGTTAAAAATTCTGAATTTTTTTAGCATCTGTTAGTCGTAATCGCATCGCTGGTTTGTCTATATCATTTGACTGTTTCGTGGTATTTATTTATTTATTCCATCTTGAGCAAGTGCCCATTCATGATGGATTATGCAGCAATCGGATTAAACCATACTAAAACCAGTTATAAAATTAAACTACCAATTGGGTTATGCATACCGACTACAGCCCACTACAGTTTGAAATGTGTTCCAACAATATTTTGGACGTTAAATTTTGTAATCTTGATAGCCAGCATAACCAACACATACATCAATCACTATTGTTGCAGGAAGTAATACTTGCTTTGCTGTATTTGCCACTTGAGATAATTGGGTTGTACCGCCCGTCGGTCCCGGTGGTAATTGGAAGGAAGGAGTAAAAGGTGTTATTCTTATAGTTCCGTTCGGTTTATTAGCTAAGCTTTTATTGTTTTTCTCCGTTTAAGACTTCACATCGTTACTCTCGCTCATTTTTGTAAATAAGCACTATAGGTAATTCCGAGGGGAATTACCTATAGTGATTCTTTACAATATTTGGTTTGCTGCCAGGGTTTTTGGCACCTTAAGTATCTCATCTTCTTTTCAGTCAATGTCTTTAATTTAAAAAAAATTTTTAGTTGATTTGGTGACTATGCTGGTGGCTTTGTATTCCATCGAAATTAAACAAAACCAACAAATTCCGTCCACTATTATTTCATTCAGAAAATCTAAATTGCAGTAAACTTGGAGATTTAGCTTGGTTATAACATATTCCAAATCTTGAAGCAGTTTTCCTCACTTTTATTTACTGTTATAAATCTTTATCTTGTATACTTGGCGTATTTGAACTCAAGACCCCTGAAGATGAACTCTGCTACCCTATACCACAGTGACAATATTGACCTAATACCCTGCTTATTTATTAACTATTAACTTTTGTATCCGTACTATCAAATTCACCGGTTTGACTTCAGAGGCTTGTTACTCAATTTGTATCAGTGTTTTGCTGATAGATACTTTTGCGCTGCAATTTCCATGTAGCTAATAGATCGTGATTTATGATTTTATGATTGAAAAGAATTTGGCCATCGCCATCCTCGTTTTGTTTGGGGCCTTATATATCATGTACATGACACAGTTTACAGTTTTTGAAAACTTGTACCACAAAGAACCGAACACTGCTTTCGAATTTTGTTGCCGATCAATTATAATCTCACTTTTGCGACCACAACCACAACCTTTAGAAACTGACCCATGATAAATTTGATTTCGGAACGTCTTATGTGGATGTGCTAGCCATTTAGATCAGGGGGAATCCCAAAATGTCCTTATATATTAGCAAGGATCTGTTAGCAATTTGGCGGTGTCCCTTATTTATTTTCTTGGTATTTTGAACTATTAAATTTTGTACAGATGCGAGTTCACAGCCCAGCAATCTAATCGTAAAATTGCTTCCTAAAAAAAGCAAAGGATACCGTGGTGGAACTATATAAACATATCATGCGCGTTTATATATGCTTGACGAAACACGCCCCCAACCACAGGAGCCCGTGATATTCCATACACATACAAATAAAATTACGATATTCGAGAATCATATAATAAATACGATAAATCCAAAAAAAAATTCAACACGAATACACAAACATTTTAGACTATTTGGTCATCATTTGTGGTGGATCATTCATAAGTAACTTACGAAACGTTAGTTGAAAATAATTCACTAAAGATAAACATGAAAGGAATTTGCGTAGTATTTTTTACGATTTTAATTATTAAAACTGGTTAGTATATAATTTGCAAGAATTATTAGTTTATATCAATAAGTAAATAATCAATTTGTTTTTATTAAAGCTTCTGCAATTAAATGCTGGGAATGTACCTCAAATACAAACCCTAATTGTGCGGACTCTTTCAATAATTCAACGTTTCCCTTAATAGATTGTAATCTAGTTAATAGACTCAGTCAGAAGCCGATTAACACATGCCGAAAAATTGTATCGGAAATGAACGGGAAACAGACATTCATTCGAGGCTGTGGATATGCCGATCTAACCGAGTTAAATAGAGGCTTGTTTAAAAGCAACATCACAGTTGGTAGTCATCATGTTGATCTAAAAATTTACGTTTGTGAACAAGATAGTTGTAATTCTGCTAGCAATTTATATCCCCAAATTGCTATCGTTTTTGCATTAGTTTCAATTTTAGCTAATTTTGTATCAATTTAACAAAAATTATTTATAGATCGTTTTTATACATGGTGCTGTCGCTCTTTAAAGTGACGTTTCATTTTAAAACATAATGGAGACCATCTGTGCTGTTAGTGTTACTGTTAAGGCGAATAAAACAATTTTTCGACTTTTATTAAATAAATATATAATAAAATAATGTTTTCACAAATCAAAAAGCTTTTATGCAATAAAAAAATTATAATAATTTTGTAAAACGTTTGTTTTCTGTAGGAAATTTGTAAGCCACACAATTGGTAAATTCCTGCCAACAGTGGTGTCATGGATGATATGACAAATATTTCCGAATTATTGTTACAAATCTTGGGCAAATCTTCGAATTCATTTAGTAAGATATTTTTGTACTCAACATTTTGCAATCACACTGATTTTACTTTTAGCACTTTACTACTTTACTGGTAATCCCATCTTGAATAGACTTTAAGACCATGAGCCTATAAAGGACGCCTTGGTTACACAGACAAAAAAGGATTGCAAAGAGTTGGAATATTCCGATTTCCTGTCATTCAGGTTTCAAGATTTGCACTCATGATTGCATTACTCGACAAAGCTAAAGACATAATGAATTCTCATTGTTGACAGACGTGATTTGTTAACTGGCTTAAATTTAATTCAATCCCAGTCATAACTGGTTGTTTTTATTTGACTTTATCAGTTTGTTTGATTGTAGTTTGATACATTTTGATAAATAACTGTTATATATTTAACCTGTGCCAATTTTGTGTCTTTATATGTAAAAAACAGATTTACGTTTGTGTACTAGTGTGCTTACTAAATTATAAGGGCTGTGGACTTACATCCTAATTTTTTACGAAAATGAATTCTATAAATGCCCGTTTGTAATATCATCTACCTAAGATATAATTTATTGTATTGGTTGCAATCCATATTTCAAGCAAACTGAGCATTTACTGGATCAATCATTTGAGAGAATATTAAATTTCTGTGCTTCATGTCGACATGACCAAAAACAAAAAAATTTCTGTCGGGCTGATGTTTTTTTGATCTGGAAAGTGAAAATTTGGAAATTCTGATACAAACGAAATCAAATTAAATTTAATCAAATCTAATCAAATCTAATCAAATCTAATCAAATCTAATCAAATCTAATCAAATCTAATCAAATCTAATCAAATCTAATCAAATCTAATCAAATCTAATCAAATCTAATCAAATCTAATCAAATCTAATCAAATCTAATCAAATCTAATCAAATCTAATCAAATCTAATCAAATCTAATCAAATCTAATCAAATCTAATCAAATCTAATCAAATCTAATCAAATCTAATCAAATCTAATCAAATCTAATCAAATCTAATCAAATCTAATCAAATCTAATCAAATCTAATCAAATCTAATCAAATCTAATCAAATCTAATCAAATCTAATCAAATCTAATCAAATCTAATCAAATCTAATCAAATCTAATCAAATCTAATCAAATCTAATCAAATCTAATCAAATCTAATCAAATCTAATCAAATCTAATCAAATCTAATCAAATCTAATCAAATCTAATCAAATCTAATCAAATCTAATCAAATCTAATCAAATCTAATCAAATCTAATCAAATCTAATCAAATCTAATCAAATCTAATCAAATCTAATCAAATCTAATCAAATCTAATCAAATCTAATCAAATCTAATCAAATCTAATCAAATCTAATCAAATCTAATCAAATCTAATCAAATCTAATCAAATCTAATCAAATCTAATCAAATCTAATCAAATCTAATCAAATCTAATCAAATCTAATCAAATCTATTCAAATCTAATCAAATCTAATCAAATCGAATCAAATCTAATCAAATCTAATCAAATCTAATCAAATCTAATCAAATCTAATCAAATCTAATCAAATCTAATCAAATCTAATCAAATCTAATCAAATCTAATCAAATCTAATCAAATCTAATCAAATCTAATCAAATCTAATCAAATCTAATCAAATCTAATCAAATCTAATCAAATCTAATCAAATCTAATCAAATCTAATCAAATCTAATCAAATCTAATCAAATCTAATCAAACCTAATCAAATCTAATCAAATCTAATCAAATCTAATCAACGCTAATCAAATCTAATCAAATCTAATCAAATCGAATCAAATCGAATCAAATCTAATCAAATCTAATCAAATCTAATCAAATCTAATCAAATCTAATCAAATCTAATCAAATCTAATCAAATCTAATCAAATCTAATCAAATCTAATCAAATCTAATCAAATCTAATCAACGCTAATCAAATCTAATCAAATCTAATCAAATCTAATCAAATCTAATCAAATCTAATCAAATCTAATCAAATCTAATCAAATCTAATCAAATCTAATCAAATCTAATCAAATCTAATCAAATCTAATCAAATCTAATCAAATCTAATCAAATCTAATCAAATCTAATCAAATCTAATCAAATCTAATCAAATCTAATCAAATCTAATCAAATCTAATCAAATCTAATCAAATCTAATCAAATCTAATCAAACCTAATCAAATCTAATCAAATCTAATCAAATCTAATCAAATCTAATCAAATCTAATCAAATCTAATCAAATCTAATCAAATCTAATCAAATCTAATCAAATCTAATCAAATCTAATCAAATCTAATCAAATCTAATCAAATCTAATCAAATCTAATCAAATCTAATCAAATCTAATCAAATCTAATCAAATCTAATCAAATCTAATCAAATCTAATCAAATCTAATCAAATCTAATCAAATCTAATCAAATCTAATCAAATCTAATCAAATCTAATCAAATCTAATCAAATCTAATCAAATCTAATCAAATCTAATCAAATCTAATCAAATCTAATCAAATCTAATCAAATCTAATCAAACCTAATCAAATCTAATCAAATCTAATCAAATCTAATCAAATCTAATCAACGCTAATCAAATCTAATCAAATCTAATCAAATCTAATCAAATCTAATCAAATCTAATCAAATCTAATCAAATCTAATCAAATCTAATCAAATCTAATCAAATCTAATCAAATCTAATCAAATCTAATCAAATCTAATCAAATCTAATCAAATCTAATCAAATCTAATCAAATCTAATCAAATCTAATCAAATCTAATCAAATCTAATCAAATCTAATCAAATCTAATCAAATCTAATCAAATCTAATCAAATCTAATCAAATCTAATCAAATCTAATCAAATCTAATCAAATCTAATCAAATCTAATCAAATCTAATCAAATCTAATCAAATCTAATCAATTCTAATCAACGCTAATCAAATCTAATCAAATCTAATCAAATCTAATCAAATCTAATCAAATCTAATCAAATCTAATCAACGCTAATCAAATCTAATCAAATCTAATCAAATCTAATCAAATCTAATCAAATCTAATCAAATCTAATCAAATCTAATCAAATCTAATCAAATCTAATCAAATCTAATCAAATCTAATCAAATCTAATCAAATCTAATCAAATCTAATCAAATCTAATCAAATCTAATCAAATCTAATCAAATCTAATCAAATCTAATCAAATCTAATCAAATCTAATCAAATCTAATCAAATCTAATCAAATCTAATCAAATCTAATCAAATCTAATCAAATCTAATCAAATCTAATCAAATCTAATCAAATCTAATCAAATCTAATCAAATCTAATCAAATCTAATCAAATCTAATCAAATCTAATCAAATCTAATCAAATCTAATCAAATCTAATCAAATCTAATCAAATCTAATCAAATCTAATCAAATCTAATCAAATCTAATCAACGCTAATCAAATCTAATCAAATCTAATCAAATCTAATCAAATCTAATCAAATCTAATCAAATCTAATCAAATCTAATCAAATCTAATCAAATCTAATCAAATCTAATCAAATCTAATCAAATCTAATCAAATCTAATCAAATCTAATCAAATCTAATCAAATCTAATCAAATCTAATCAAATCTAATCAAATCTAATCAAATCTAATCAAATCTAATCAAATCTAATCAAATCTAATCAAATCTAATCAAATCTAATCAAATCTAATCAAATCTAATCAAATCTAATCAAATCTAATCAAATATAATCAAATCTAATCAAATCTAATCAAATCTAATTAAATCTAATCAAATCTAATCAAATCTAATCAAATCTAATCAAATCTAATCAAATCTAATCAAATCAAATCAAATCTAATCAAATCTAATCAAATCTAATCAAATCTAATCAAATCTAATCAAATCTAATCAAATCTAATCAAATCTAATCAAATCTAATCAAATCTAATCAAATCTATTCAAATCTAATCAAATCTAATCAAATCTAATCAAATCTAATCAAATCTAATCAAATCTAATCAAATCTAATCAAATCTAATCAAATCTAATCAAATCTAATCAAATCTAATCAAATCTAATCAAATCTAATCAAATCTAATCAAATCTAATCAAATCTAATCAAATCTAATCAAATCTAATCAAATCTAATCAAATCTAATCAAATCTAATCAAATCTAATCAAATCTAATCAAATCTAATCAAATCTAATCAAACCTAATCAAATCTAATCAAATCTAATCAAATCTAACCAAATCGAATCAAATCGAATCAAATCTAATCAAATCTAATCAAATCTAATCAAATCTAATCAAATCTAATCAAATCGAATCAAATCTAATCAAATCTAATCAAATCTAATCAAATCGAATCAAATCGAATCAAACCGAATCAAATCGAATCAAATCGAATCAAATCGAATCAAATCGAATCAAATCTAATCAAATCTAATCAAATCTAATCAAATCTAATCAAATCTAATCAAATCTAATCAAATCTAATCAAATCTAATCAAATCTAATCAAATCTAATCAAATCTAATCAAATCTAATCAAATCTAATCAAATCTAATCAAATCTAATCAAATCTAATCAAATCTAATCAAATCTAATCAAATCTAATCAAATCTAATCAAATCTAATCAAATCTAATCAAATCTAATCAAATCTAATCAAATCTAATCAAATCGAATCAAATCGAATCAAATCTAATCAAATCGAATCAAATCGAATCAAATCTAATCAAATCTAATCAAATCTAATCAAATCTAATCAAATCTAATCAAATCTAATCAAATCTAATCAAATCTAATCAAATCTAATCAAATCTAATCAAATCTAATCAAATCTAATCAAATCTAATCAAATCTAATCAAATCTAATCAAATCTAATCAAATCGAATCAAATCTAATCAAATCTAATCAAATCTAATCAAATCTAATCAAATCTAATCAAATCTAATCAAATCTAATCAAATCTAATCAAATCTAATCAAATCTAATCAAATCTAATCAAATCTAATCAAATCTAATCAAATCTAATCAAATCTAATCAAATCTAATCAAATCTAATCAAATCTAATCAAATCTAATCAAATCTAATCAAATCTAATCAAATCTAATCAAATCTAATCAAATCGAATCAAATCGAATCAAATCGAATCAAATCTAATCAAATCTAATCAAATCTAATCAAATCGAATCAAATTTAATCAAATCTAATCAAATCTAATCAAATCTAATCAAATCGAATCAAATCGAATCAAATCGAATCAAATTTAATCAAATCTAATCAAATCTAATCAAATCTAATCAAATCTAATCAAATCTAATCAAATCTAATCAAATCTAATCAAATCTAATCAAATCTAATCAAATCTAATCAAAGTGAACCCGGGTTTGAAACTTCCGTCAGGAACCGTATTTTGTTTCTAATTAAGAATTCAATCCAAGTATTAATCTTGGATTTTATTCAGGACATTTAATTATTTTTAGGATTGTTTAGAAATGTTTAGAAATGTTAATATTGAAGTGGTGCTTACGGATTTTAGCAAAGCATTTAACGAGATCAAACATACTGTACTAAATTGAAGATGGTACATATTATGATAGCACTATTGAAACGAACTAACTCTGGTGACTCTTATCTGGTGTTTTCCAACGGAGTCATTTTGAATGGCTTTAATTGTGTTTTTATAGATAATGTAAATCTTTGCTTTAAATATTTGATGTTTGACGTCTGCAAAAAACTTTAACAGGATTAAAAATTACCAGGATCTGTTAAATTTGCAACAGGGACTAAAAGAATTAGGGGGCGATGCAACTTCAACAAGCTTTCTCTTAACGTCTCTAAATGTACGAAAATGTACCCTGATCTAAAAACTCCCGAATCTAACGTACATATATGTAAATGGTTCTCAATTTAACATGTCATTAACCACTAGATTTATGCAGTCCTTCTAAAATAACCTTATAAAAAATTGAATAGTGACAATGGTGTATATTTTCACTTCTCCGGCTTTCACCAGGTAAAGTTGGTGGCATCTAGCAATTGGTTCGGAAGCTTATTTCTATCATCTGACAGGTTTAAAATTCGTCTGTTGGCTGATTTTTTACAATCTTTGTGATAATGCTCCAGTTTGGCAACAGGATAATTGGCGTCAGTTTTGATAATTGGCAGCCTTGAGCTGGTTGTTTCATCTGCTATTCAATCAATGTCGTATATCTCAAAATTCGGTTTTTAGGTGATTCGGTGATTATATGGGTTTGACCTGTCGTGTCCTTCTTGGTCCTGTCTTTTGCTTGTTTTAAGCCGATCTTAACTGAATTTTTAATTGGTCGAGCTAGTTTGGTTGTTTCATCTTAAAAATCTTTGATTTAAGAAATATGCTGCTTCTTTATCTGAAGCACATCTAATGGCCTTTAGTTATTGGTTTCATTGCATTTACCGGTTGGTAGTTCATGATGGATGTAAATATTTATATTATCACATAAGCCAGTTTGTTTTTGATCAGCTCTGACATTAAAGTCGCTAATAACTGCGTGTGTAGTTTGTAAACGAAGTTGCTCATCTGCTTATAGATTATCTTCACTGTAAAGCAAAGTATAGACTTGGAACAATTGCAAGCACAACTGATTTTTGAAACGACAGAGTTTCTGTTATCTTTTTCCATTGCCCAATGGTCCGTTTGTTAATATTTTAAACTATTAAGTTTCTCACGAGTGCGCATTGTCAGCCTATAAATCTAACCGTTTAGTTGCCACTAATTGCCTCATATGGCCAGCAAACGATACTGTGGTATATGATTTACGAAACTCGCGAGTACCCCCGAACCACAGGGACTAAAGATGCCCCATTTATTATACACATACAAACAGCTTTACGCTATTTTGGGAATTATATAAACATAGTAAATATGTCAAAACATAAAAATCCAACACGAACACATAACCGTTTTATGCTATGACTATTATGCTATGCCTAAAAACATATTTTTGTCTAAACAGAAGTGTAGGTCACAGAACGTTAGTTGAAAATAATTCTTGAAAAGATAAACATGAGAGTAATTTACGTAACATTTTTTACAGCCTTGATTATTCAAACTGGTTGGTATAATTTGGAAGGTTATTAATTTATATAAAATATTTTTTTTTATATTAAAGCTTCTGCGTTATTATGCTGGGAATGTTCCTCAAATACAAATCCTAACTGTGCGGACACTTTCAATAGTACGTTTGCTTTAACAGATTGTACTCAAGCTATTAGAAACGGTCAACCACAAACATGCAGAAAAATTGTATCAAAAATAAACGGGAAACAGGTACATATTCGAAGCTGTGGATATGTGGATCTAGTCGATCTAAACAGAGGCTTGTTTAAAGACAACATCACGGTTGGTAGTCATCAGGTTGATCTAAAAATTTATGTTTGTGAACAAGATGGTTGTAATTCTGCAAGAAATTTATATCCCCAAATTGCTATCGTTTTTGCATTAGTTTCAATTTTAGTTAATTTTGTATCAATTTAACCAAAATGGAAAATGATGTATTCATCGTTTTTATAAATTCGCTTTGGCGCTGTCGCTCTTTAAAGTGACGTTTCGTTTCAAAACAGTAATGGCGACCACCTGTTAGTGTTAAGCTTAATAAACAAATAAAATATTTTTCGTCTTTTATTAAATAAATATATAATAAAATAATGTTTCCACAAATCAAAAATGTATCTTCTATATTGATAGTGCTGTTATCAGTTTTTGTTACAATTGGTAAGACTTTATTTATCTGTGAATGAAATTGATAACAATTCCGAAAATGGGGAGTGGCTCAAGATTTATGAAGCCATCGACTTAATTTTATAATTGATTTTTTTTAGGCTACTCGATTAGATGCTATCAATGTAGTACGCAAACCGATGCCAAACGTGTTGATAGTTGTGGTGCTTACAAAAAATTCAATAAAACCGAACATATTGCTATTGAATGCAGTAGTGATGAATCTCGTATGCCTGGATCGTTTTGTATGAAAGTAGTTCAACAAGGACCCCGAGGTTTTATTTGTATGTGTTTTCATAAATTCTGTCTTCGTTTAAGTCAAATAATTTATAATCAATTTATTTAATTAAGGGGATGGTCGATGGCGCCATGTTATTCGACGTTGTGCCTCGGTTGCTGAATCTGGAGTGACAGGTGTTTGTAATTGGGGCGTTTACGAAAATGGTGATTATTGGGAAGAATGTTATTGTTCCGAGGATTCATGTAATTCAGCGATCAAAACAGATTCAATGAAGTTCTCGTTTATAACCATTTTTGTTCCCATTATCATTACGAAAATTTTTGCTCATTAAATGATGAAGTAACTTCGAAGTGAAGTCATTTTTTTCAGAGTAATTCAGAAACTAGGATAAGCGAAAAATAGCCTTTAAATTAGAGTAATATTTTGTACAAAATAAAAATAAAGGTTGACTAGTGCTTCAGTAGGAAAATAATATTTCAAAATTATACTGAGTGACTAGTTAACCCATGTAAACGATTCCGTCCAATAAACTAAGTGTTTTATTTGTTTCCATCACCACAAGCGTCAAACAGGATAATGCATTGATTTTATATCCTAATCAACTAATTATATCTATGGGTCCACCCTGTTCGTATTTAGCATAACAACTATGTTGTTTATAAACTTTCAAAAATGGACGGTATATTTTCAGGCAAATTTACAATTAATAACTTAAAAATACTAGACTAAATTCTAAGATCTTGTTCATATTTGGACTGAAACTAAGGTAAATATTTTTTTATGACTAAAAACGCCACTATTAACGAAATAATAATGTACACTTTTGGATGAGTCGTACCTCCAGCATTACATCCATCTTTACTATTGCACGTACAATATTCCATGAAAATGTTGTATGTTCCAGTTCTCATAATACAAAAGCGTTCGTCACCTTCAATGCCTGGTTCACCCATGTACGCACAACTTCTAAAATATCGCCACTCTCCATGAACTTTTTGTCGAATTTTACGACACATCGTCGCCTTAACCCCAGGCAAATGCTCCAATTCTTTACTCTGTGTACAATCTTTAATCGCCAATGAACTATTATCGAATGGATCCCCACATTTCAAATCCGAATCCGAACGACAGTCCCAGCATTTTATTCCAAACACTAGAAATAAACAACAAAAAAAAGTTAGGTTATGTCATTTCTGGGCGGTGCCCCATTGTCAATAGTGCCACCATTTCTCTGATTTTAATTTTATCACAATCAATGAATAAAGAATTATTTTAAACATTGTTTTGAATTAAAAAAGAGTTAAAAGTATGTTTACAAACATATTCTTATCAGTATTTAAATCGCAATAATCACAACCTGTTGCTATCACATAAACCAAACAAAACTTCCTCACCTGTTTGATACATAAATCCAGCTAGGACTAAGGACATAAACACAAAATGATACGAATTCAAATTCATTTTTACTTAATTTTCTAATGGAATGTTAATTAACTTATAAAATAATGAAAACAAATTAAACAATTTGCTAGTCGATAAATTATGTGTATGCATTAATAAACACAAACCAAAATGGTTTAAATGGTATAAATGTCAGCTTCAAAATTGGTAGAAAATTTAAATGGTACAACATAAATATTATATGATTGCGATACTAGACACTAGATGTCAGTTAAAAATGTACTCAAATACATTTTATTTTGAAAATGAGCGGAAAAAAGTGAGGAATTTTACCAAACTATTTTGATTTTCTCCTAAAAGTTGGCTAGCTGTTATTAATATTTATTTTTATTGACTTACAAGATTACAAACAGTGCATAAGTGGTGGACTTTTTTTTATATTTTTCTTACCAGATTTGGTAATTTAAAATATTATTGTTATATTGAGAAGAATTATAATATGTTATGACAAATTCTTTTTGCATCTCTACTCCAATGGAATGCAAATCAATAATAATTTATCAATTTGGATAAAATGTTGTTTGATATTTACTTCTTCCGATAGAGGGTTGCTCCAATATGAGCACCGCATTTGAGGATATTCTACCACAAATTCTTGTCTATATATTTTGTTTACTGGAGTTTGTTTAGGTAGATTAAATCTAAGTCTATAGAGAAATATTTCTAAATTTTCAAAGCTGCAATGGTTCGTTTAGGTGGTACTGTGGTCGAAAGATCAGATTTTTCGCGCCTTGATTTTGATCACTGATGGCTTATAAAACTAATAAGCTTCGATTGGTTGGCTGGCAATAGTATGTCAACATCAAGGGGACACCATTTCATACATTCATTAAGCCAAATAAGAGATAAATGAAGCAAATAATATTAGCAAATAAAATAAGTGAAACATTTCATGATTTGATTTTCTAGTGAAAGGTGCAATGTCATTTGTGCATCTTAATTTCAGCAAATGTCCCTCCTTGCGATTTGTGAACTGTTAACGAGCAGACTGGTCTTAGCGAAAAATGGTTTGTTTTGACATAAATCGCTTTTTTTTATTGAGAGGTACTTTTGCGAATCTACGATTGATAAATGATAGCAGGAATTGGTGCTCTACTAATTTCTTTTGCATTTGTATTTATAATAAAGAAGCTTAACCAGTAGAACTCTGCTGGCCCATTGGCTAACCCAGGAGCAACGTCAATGTTTGTGGCTATCGTATAAGGTTTTTCTACGGCGGAAATAATTTCATATGGTAACCCTCTTGTGTCAATAGTGCTGAGTTTGTGAAACTTCTCTATTGTAACCTTTTCTTTTTCGCGAACAGCTTCACACCTAAATATTTCGTCATCAGCAACTGAGTTCGAAGTTTTATCAGATGGACTCAATATTCACAAATTATACACATTAACTGAATGGTTATCATTGAATAAACCTGTTCCATTACGACAGAGTTTCTGCCGCTTCCATCTCTGACCAGAATCTCGATTCAATCAGTTGCAGCTCTTGTGTATCCAATCGTTATTTATTGCCAACTTTTGTTAAAAATAATGAGAATTCAGCATTCCCAGATAACTACGGTCATAAAAAATAATTCCCTTCCATGACTGCCGATAAATAGGAATGGACTTTCTGGTGGCCTCAAATCACAATTAAAATCTATGTACAATTCACCAAAAACGACACCATAATTTTTCGTTATTTCTTTCAGTGTCAAATTTACGCGTTCTAACGTTTTCGCCCAATCAAGCTGACTTCTATGATGAGTATCATCTTGATATAAAGATCTTTATAAAAAAAACCCTTGATCTCGTTCGATAATGCAGTATTTAAACAGTCGTACCACCTTTAGCAATCGTGGGTTTCCCTATGGAGGCACATGCAAGATAGACATTACAATAACCATTCGTATCTGTAAATCGATCAGGAACTTCCTAAACATTAACCTAATTTCGGTCAGTATTATCTGCCTGTGAATTGAAATTCTTTTCTCCGCTCCATTATAAAACATTCATTTTTATCGAACGTTTACGTCAAAACGTTTCTTCAATCTTAAAAGGGATATTTAAAGTAACTAATCTCCTCTTGTATTCTATAAACACTTTTCCTAGATTGTAATTTCTGCATCTTATAACTTTTAGGATTTTCTGTATTTTTGACGTTTGATATTTATTGTTTACGTTTATTTTCCTAAAACTCAAAGAAGACTTGATTGAAAGTATAAATGATGACTTCTTGTTAACCCTCGATTTCGCTCGTGGAAACGAAAGAACCTGCTACAGTACTGTTTGCGTATCGTTAGAGGAGGAAGTAGCTCTTTTTGGCAATAGCAAAATCTAAATTAGCGTACCCCTAGTTTATTTTATTTCCTTTATATGATATGAGATGTCTTAGTATTAGATAATTTTTGGTATAACAGTTGGCCGAGAGAAGAGTAATTCCGTGATGAACGCAAATACGGTGGCTTTTTCCGAATTATCTCCATTCACGCAGTTCATAATCATGAGTAACCGAGCTCAGAGTTTTTTTATATTGTTAAATGTTGTCAACATGCCGAATTAATCGAATATACGATTAACACGCGTGATGCGAACGTAATCTCAGTCCAGACATGCATCCATCTAAATTTGTTTAAATAAACCATTTTTTATACACAAATGAATCTAATTAAACACGCATGTCCACCTACACAATTCCATATGTTTTCATTAAATAAAATAATTTAATGTAAAAACGGTTTACCAGCCATTGTTGGCCTATGCCGTACAAACAATGCGATTCCAACAGATACAACCAAAATCCGAGTCATAATTTACGTAAACCTCCTGGTCTATTTGAGACAAATGACCAATTACTTTCTGACCAATTTAAAGAAGAGATGGTGCATACGATTGGGCTGAATTTACTGAATATACTGCATATACTAATGTGAATTAGATGTGAATATTCAGTAAAATCAGTTCAATAGAATGCACCTACTTTTGACTTTTTTCGACTGGGCCCTTACACCATTGACGTGCTAGATGTCGCTACTGGTATCGTTTTAAAATAATCATATATGTATAATCGCCTAAATGTCATATATTTATTTAAATATTGACGTAAGTCTATCGACCAGACATCTGGAATATCAATGGATAAGCTGTTCTTTTCTTATGATGGTTGTACTATATGTATTTATATTATGTTGCCCTTCAGCATTTCTAAAAATTTGCGTACCCCTAAACAGTTTGATCAGCACTGTGGTAGAGTAAAGATTTTTAGAAAACGAAATATTTACGATGCGACTTCCATGTATTTCCAAGGGTATTGAACTATTGAGTCATACGATAGCTGAGAATCAACACATATTTAAATAGATTTTAAAATCCTCAGCGAAACAACTTAACCTCTCCTGACCTATTCAAACAGGTCCAGAATAGCAATAGTCCGATTGGCAATATCCGTCAGTCCGTTAACAAATGAAAAAAATTTACTGTCATTGTGTTTCAATTACCAAGAACCCCCTTAGTCGTGCGGATATAACTCATAGATCTAACCGTTTTGTCGCCGTTTACGAAAAACAAAGATTACTATGATGGAACTCCAATAAATGTGTTGAAATTCTCGTTTACACTTTTTATATGTATGTACTTTACGCTACTGTCCCCCAGCCACAGAGGATATCCGAGTAAATTACATAAAAAAATTTAAAAATTAGTACATTTTATTCGATAAAAAATTCGCTCTATATATATAAAATTATAATAATTTTTTAACATTATAACAAAAAATTATAAAAAAATAAATTATTTCATTTTACAACTACACATAAAATGGCTGCTTATTTTGTAGTTTTAATTACAAAATAATAATAAAAATAAAAATATTAACTATTTGAGATTAATAATTATTAATAAACAGTCATAAAGCTTAACGATTTTTGTAAATTAATTTTAAAATTATTCTCTAGGTAAATATATGCGACGTGACGTCATTTGTATATATGTTTTCTATCGTCTGTACGGTTGTTTTGAGTATAATCCACGATCGGCTTCTTCTTTGATTACCGTAAAATGACTGTACACAACAATCCATAGGTAGACGTATATTACTGAGAAATCGATTAAATCATTAAAATTATGATTCACCCATAATATTAAATAAAATATCTCAAAGTTACTTACTCGTTGATATAATGCCAAATATTAAGACAAGGAGTCCAACTAATAGGAATCCATCGATGAAGTATACAACGGCGGTGTAAATGATCGAGATAAGAAGACCAAATGCTAGTACGATACCCAAAACGACCCATGGTAGCATAAGAAAATAGTTTTTCTATAAACATAAAAAAAAAATCCAAAAATTAATCAAAATGTGCGAGTAATGGCTATATTTGATTAAATTATACCTTAACAATTCCAACAATTAACAAAATTGATATCAAAATTGTCATAACCAAATTTATAACCACGATCACTTTGACCACCCATTCTGGTAACCAATCTAGTAGTATGGTTTTGAATCCAACTCGTGTCACAAACACTATCAGTATAGTAAACAGTGATAATATAATTCCAAGTATACCCGTAATTATTGATCCGGATCTCAGCGATTGACAGCCACAACATGAGTTTACTATTGGTCCCGCCATTCTCTTTGTTTATTTGCAATTGTTGGCCTGATACGAACAACTGTAAATAAAGATTCACAAAATTACTTTTGATGTTAAAAAAATGATAAAAGATAAGCTAAGTAAGTTGTCTTGAATGATAAACTTAAATGATTTACAAAATAATAAGATGTTTACTAATAAAACGCTTTTCATCGGTTTTTATTACGAAGATGTAATTTTTATGAAAACAAATTTAGCCATCGATCTGTATAATAGTTTGTATATGCGAGCGTTAGGCTTTATAAGCTACCAAAATTAAAGTACAGAATATCATTCGCCGTTTCTTGCATAGAAAGGTAGAGAAATAGAGAGACATATAGAAAGAGCGAGGGAATAAGAGAGAGAGAGAGCAGCGCAATTTACATGGGATGGGAGATAGAAAAAAGCTTTGATATTTGGCCAAGGTCGTTGAACTGTAGTGTTTTTGACCATGAAATTTTTATAGTCGGGCAACAAAGTATTTTCAGCAGAACTTCTATGCATTCCTTTAAATGTCAGTAGTCTAATTTCACTAAGCCGGCGACAACAACTTGAAAAAATTATTTTCCGTTACAAGCCTCACTTGGTTCTTCTATCCGAAACTCATCTTAACCAGTGACATAGGTCACTGGGTATACCACGTTCCAGCTAGTTGAAATAAATTCCAAATCTGGAAGCACTATACATCTAAATCCCGAATAATTAGATATATTAGATTCCATAATTTTGACCTCTACACATCTCTCTGATCATTCCTGCTCGAGTCTTACACGAATTTTATTCAGATCATTTACTTTAATTTTTCAGATCAATATTGTATTCAGAATCCTGTTCAAGATCCAAGGGTGTATGCATTAAAACCGGAATTTGATACTAGATGTCATTACTTGTTTATGCGTTATAGTGCATCATGGACATATATGTCATTTGAAAGCCATATTCAATACCTGTCAAAATAAGCTAAAAGGTTTTGTTTTGATTGTGCAAATCCAACCGATTTTAACGATGGAAAATTTATCAAATTTGCGAAAAAAACAGCATTTGCGGGAAGTTTTGTTGAGTCACAACAAAACTGCAGCTGAAAGTCATCGTTTGCTTGTGGATTTGTATGGTGAGCATGCTCTTGCAAAAACACAGTGCTTTGAGTGGTTTAGTCGCTTCAAAACTGGTGATTTTGACATCAAGGACAAAGAGCGTCCTGGTCAGCCGAAAAAGTTTGAGGATGAAGAATTGGAGGTATTACTCGATCAAGACTCATGTCAAACGCAAGAAGAACTTGTAGAATCATTAGAAGTTGATTAAGCAACAATTTTCAGGCGTTTGAAAGCCTTGGGATTCATTCAAAAGATGGGAAATTGGGTGCCATACGAGTTGAAGCCAAGAGAGGTGGAAAGACTATTTTGCATGTCCGAAATGCTGCTCGAGCGCCACAAAAAGAAGTCGTTTTTGCATCGTATTGTCATTGGCGATGAAAAATGGATCCAATACGATAATCTCAAGCGCAAAAAAGCGTATGTCAAGAAAGGCGAGGCCGGTCTATCGACACCAAAGCCGAATATTCACGGGGCTAAGGTCATGATGTGCATTTGGTGGGACCGGCTAGGTGTGATCCACTATGAGTTATTTCCAAGTGGCCAAACCATCAATGCCCAACTCTAACGTCAACAATTGATCCGATTGAAGCAGAAAATCCAGGCAGAGCGGCCAACGTATGCGACCAGACACGAGTCAATGATTTTCCACCACGATAACGCTCGGCCACATATTACGGTGCTGGTCAAAAATTAGGCTTGAAAGGCATCTCAAAAATCACTGAACTTCAATGAGATTTTCTGTTGATTTAGCGAATTAAGAAATTCCGAATTCACAAGCAGAATGCCTAAAATTACCGACCGTTGTCCGGAAATTTTCAATAAAATTCGGAAGCTAACGAGCCTAGTCTAATCATAGAACTTAAAATAATTGAGGAGGACATGGCGTTTCACTACAGAAAACTTCATATAAAAAACGATTCTTTAAAAGATCGACCTTCGAACAGTTAGGCAGTAACTGTGTCAACAATTTTCTTAATTCATTCTCCTTATAATCCAATCATAATTAAGATAGTCCAAAAAGTAGAAGTTGCCAACATATCCAACTCGGTATACTTATAGAAACTTTCTAGATAAAGCTATATAACAGCTTAACGATATGTTTAACGGTTTTCTAAAGATAAGCTACTTGCCATAATGTTGGAAAATCGGCAAAGTCATTCCATGAAAAGCCTCCATTATAGTATAAAGCATAAACCTGGCCAATTTCAGTCCTAGACTCCAGCCTCTATTAGAACCATACATTCCAGAAGAGCTATCCGGAATCCTATATATTCGAAAAATTACAGCTTAAACTCCAGCATGAGCGTAATACATTATTTTTCAAACTCGCTCGAAATATTGACAATGTTTAAGTACCCTTGCCTTTTAAGGTGACTCAGCTTTCAGGATAAGTTGGTACATGATGAAACCCTATCCAAGTAATAAATTACCACGCTCAAGGCGTTTAGTTAAAAAAAACAATCGTCCTCTGAGAAGTCGGGGAACCAATTCTATGTATTATTCATACAACCTACACAGAAAAATCAACCAGCTGGACGATTGGAAGGGTAATTCATGGAATGGTTAACTTCAGTGTATCAAACCTATACACTTTGATAATTGAATATTGATAATGACAACTGAAAATGTTGTATCATAGTTTTGAAAAAACTAACAAATATGCAAGAACAGCAAACTTTTCTTGCATATTTGTCTGATACATTTACAATCAAAATCAGGAATCTGTTAAGCCATTGTACATGTTGCTTAATGTTGCATTGCACATTCTCGTCAGTATTGTTTAAACCGGTAGTAGCCAAGTGATCCGACGTTCCACATCTCGAGTGTAATAAAATATTAGAAGGCATACAACGTTCAGGCAAATCTAGCAAAATTATAGGGCTACGAACTTGCCCTATATAGATAGCTAATATATAGTATATAAGATACTATATATCCTTTCTAAAAAAATGGTATAACCCATCATATAACTTTTACGAGGGTACCGGTCGAAACTGGATATTTTACAACTGGATTTGACGAAACAGGATAATTTAAAACTGGATATTTTAAAACGAGATAAGGTACAAAACGAGATATGGTACAAAACTGGATAAATCAAAACAGGATATTTCAACATGTGATTTAAACTTAAAATGATTTTTTGGGAATATGGCCAGTAAGGTTTCATACTTGAATAATTTTAAGCAGAGGGATAGAATTTTCCTTCACTTAATGTTTTTTTTAATTACTGCTTTTCTTATCTTATTAAAATAATCATTGTCTTGAAAAAATCATTTTAAAATCACATTTTCATCCTACATATCGGATTTCATCATAATCGGTTAAAAACTCACCGAGTTCCTTCCTTATTGGTCATATTCCAGGACCAATAAGGAAGGAACTCGGTGAGTTTTTAACCGATTATGATGAAATCCGATATGTAGGATGAAAATGTGATTTTAAAATGATTTTTTCAAGACAATGATTATTTTAATAAGATAAGAAAAGCAGTAATTAAAAAAAACATTAAGTGAAGGAAAATTCTATCCCTCTGCTTAAAATTATTCAAGTATGAAACCTTACTGGCCATATTCCAGAGCTTTTTCCGAAAAAGGTTTTAAAATCAAATTAATTTATACAATTAAAGAAAAAAAACATTAAGTGAAGGAAAATTCTATTTCTCTCCTTAGAAATATTCAAGTATGGAATCTTACTGGCCTTATTCTAAAAATATCGAATTTCATCAAAATCGGTTAAGAAATCACCGAGTTCCTTCCTAACTGGCCATATTCCAGAACTTACCTAAAAAATCATTTTAAAATCCCATTTTATTCCTACGTATCGAATTTTATCAAAATCTGTTAAGAACTCGCCGAGTTCCTCCCTAATTGGCCATATTTCAGAACTTTCCTAAAAAATCATTTTAAGTTTAAATCACATGTCGAAATATCATGTTTTGAAATATCCAGTTTTGTACCTTATCTGGTTTTGTCAAATCCTATTTTGAAATATCCAGTTTGAAAATGTCCAGTTCTGAGCGGTTCTCTTTTTACGATGCGAAGGAGCACATGTCCCCCAATATACAGTGGATTAAAAGGAAATATGGCAATATTATTAAACGAAATCGTACACCATTTTTGTGAATCTGTATTACATTCGCTATTATCCAGAGATTAGAAAATGTAACAAGGTTTAACGTCTTGTTAAGTAAAAATATATAACAGGGTGGCCAATTCAACAAAAAAAA
The DNA here is from genome assembly GCA_963556175.1 of Tipula confusa. NCBI lineage: Eukaryota > Metazoa > Arthropoda > Insecta > Diptera > Tipulidae > Tipula > Tipula confusa. The sequence goes on from OY744475.1 coordinate 132,230,070, forward strand.
ACCAATAGAAGTTGTGGTAAGCTTTTTAAATCGTGAGTTATTTAATTTAGTACAATTGAGATTTGAGTTTCGTTAGATTTTGACAAATGTCAAAAATGTATATGCAAGTTCTAAATTAACTTTAAGGCAAGAAAGTGTACACGTAGTAAGTTATATTCGATAATTCTGAAACTGGAAACTGGAAAAGCCCATCTTTCGAGACGGGCCAACCAGATCATCGCACAGTATAATTCGATAAGGTTAACACTATTTATAGTTAGTCACTATTTATTTCCACAGTCTACTAGCACAATAATCTATGAACCAACCAATCAAATCAACCAGTCCTATAATCACGTGACCCGCTCAGCCAATTAAGTTACTACTAAAAGCACGTGTGCGGATACATATATTTCGCGATTCAACTAAAACCAAAATTTGGTTGGGGCACACCACAGCCACTAATGTCTATTATAAATTACACTCGTTAAGTGAAAAATCCAATACTTCAATATTAATGTAATATAGAATATTGACACGAAAACTACACATAAACCTTAGCCGGGAAAATCACGATTTGAAATGGGTTGTTCTATATCTCCATATATGTAAGGCAAATATATGGTATTAGGGATTTAAGTTCAGATGAACAGAACACAGTAATAACCAGTAAGCCACTCGTGGCCAGAACAGTAATATATGCAAGTAAAAAACCGAATTTTTATTATAAAGCACTACAGTCCGAGTATCTTCTTATGAGCCGATAGATGAAACATTGGACTTTTTATTTAACATATGAATGACTTTATTTTGAATTCTATCGGCACAATTTTTAACCAAGACAAACGAGTTAAACTCCAAAATAGGACTTATACATAATATAGAACTTCTGAAGGAGTAAAACAAAAAATGTAGCGTCTTATGAAACACAAATACTATGCTTGCTTCCATTTTAATTCAATATATAAATAAATAAATATATATATATATATACATATATATATATATATATATATATATATATATATATATATATATATATATATATATATATATATATATATATATATATATATATATATATATATATATATAACAAAAAAAACTGCATTGCCAATTTAAAAATTAAGCCACGCCACTTTAAAAATTTTGACTTAAATAACTTTGTCGAACCTAGCCTTTTAATAGCAAGTGGAATTGAATTCCAGAGAGAAATGCCCCTAACGAAAAAGGATTTATTTAACGATCTAACAAATTTTTTGGTGGGAGTAACCGTACATTAGCTGAATGAAACCTATACCAATAACCAACTTCCTATACAAATAAATTTGCTGCTTAGTTTTAAAAAGTTTAAATATAAAAAGACAAACGCGAAGTTAAAAAAAGGTAGATAAACTAGATCCTAAAACAACATTAGAATAAGGAGAAATCTGATCGAATTTTCTAATACCAAAAATAAACCTAATACAAGCATTGAAACATCTTTGGAGAATACTCATAATCTCTTGAAGTAGTCCAAACAAAACTACCTCACTATAAATAAAATGTGGGAGAAGATAAGACAGATCACAGAAACATTTTTTTCTTAAATTGACTATCCGTAAACCCTACCACTTTGTACAAACAACTAAGCATGCCAAACACCCTTCTTCTAATATTAACTAAGTGGTCACCCCATGTAAGAGATTTATTGAAAACTTACCCTAAATCTTTAACAGTATTTGAAAACGGAATAAAAGAATCGCCAAGGTAAATTCCAGGAAAGGACGAGGTATCTAAAGGTTTCTTATAAATTATAATATACTGAGATTTACTCGCATTTAATCTAAGCCCATTCGAAACCGACCAATTAACTACACTACATAAATCTTTATTTATCAGAGAAATATTCTCAACTACAGAGTTTTGATCTCAATGACTGTTTCTATATATTTGGACATCATCAGCAAATATATGTAGAGAGCAATGATGATTAAAGGTTTCTATGTCATTACTGTAGATAGAAAACAATAAGGGACCCAGCACTGAACCCTGAGGTAGGCCGGAAGTAACTGGAAGGAAATCAGATAAGCTATCACCGAAATAAACTACCTGAGAACGATTAGAAAGGTAATTGAAAACTAATTTGGCGGCGGAGAACGAAAATCTAAATTGAGAAATAAGCTTATTGAATAAAATACGGAGATTTATAGAATCGAAGGCCTTGGAAAAATCTAACAAAGTTAAAGAGATCAAATCCCTATTACTAAAATTACGCCTAATGTCGTCACAAACGTTTAATAACGCAGTGGTTGTACTATGATATTTTCTTAACCTAGATTGAACACAGCTTACTAAACTATTACTATTAAGGTAAAACGAAAGGAAAAACTCGTTTTACGAATTTTATACCGATATTATCCAAACCAGAGGATTCCGATTTAACCTTCCAAATAGCGGAATGCAACTCAACGAGCGAGATAGTTGTGAACGAAAAAGAATTAGAGGACTCATCAAAAAGTAATTCGACCGTATTACTACCAGAGTTAAGATTGGAGCTAAAAAAACTATTAAATTCATTTGGCTTGAAAACCTCATGAATGATACTCCTACATCTACCAAGTCCTAAATTACGAATATTACGCCAGAAGACCTTGGGAGGGAGAGAAGGATCTATCTTATCTTTGAAAAACTTAAATTTAGAAGACCTAATTAACCCTACAACCCTGTTACGCGCCTCCCTATAATCAAAGTGGGACTGGAAATTAGGATATTTTTTCCATAAACGATATTTGCTAACCCTAACGCAAATAGCATTAGAAATTTCCTGACACCACCAAGGTGGAGATTTTGGTTTTAGAGAAACAGTCCTAAATGGAACACACATCTCAAAAACGAAACCAAGATAACCGTTGAAAATTTCGATTTGTCTAGTAGAAGAACTAACAGAAAGGATATCATCTCAAGGAACCGAGGTGCAAGCTAAATAAAGACAGGAATCATCTAACCTAGAATAATCCCTAAAGCTAAAGTTTCTGGACATTGGCGGAGAATAACAATTAACAAAAAAAAAACTAAAATATCATGATGGGAGCCTATACCGAAGGACAACTGATTGAAAAAACAAATAGGGCTATTACTAAAGGAAACAATTTGGTCAATAAGAGAATAAGAAACACCGCTAGCAACAGTATTAAAAACGGGTAAGCTAAGACTATTTAAAAGGTTCAAATAATCTCTAGAAAATGTGGAATTTTGGAGGATATCGAAATTAAAATCACCCGCTATATATATTTCATCGAACCTACAAGAGAAATAACTAAACAAATTTTCTATATCTACAAGAGATTTTTTAAATTGAACATACGACCTCTTACTAGTTTTTGAAGGGTTATAGACCGTACCGAATAAGATTTTACGACCATTTACAAAAACGTTAACAAACATAAACTCTAAATCGGAGACCAACGATTCTAAAATAGAAGAAGGTACACTCACTAATATAGCCTTAATATGCTCACCTACATACAAAGCTAAACTAGGAATATTAGAATTCAAAAATGTCTCAGTGAAACAAAGTATATCTACTGATGCACCATTAAAAATGTGACGTAATTCGACAATATTTGTGACAAGCTTTGAACATTTAAACTATCTATATATAAATTGTATTTATCCGCTAGCATCGATTTTAGGGCTACATTCTGAATATGCACCGACATAACAAATACTAAGACTGGCGTAATCAATTGGCAATACATACAATGAAATAATTAACAATTTTGGTTTGTTGACAGATAGCATAATATAAATACACATAGTATGGTAGCATCATAAGAAAAAAACAGTTTACTCATTCATGTTCTAGAAGGCGAATCGATAGAATATCGTCAACATTTAGTATAAATGTATGACATTTAGGCGATTATACATATAAACATATTTTAATTATTTTAAAACGATAGAACACGAACAAATGGAACGATACTTATCTTGGTGCCCCAATTTAACACCTTCATTTAACTTATATGTCCTTGATTGATTGTCACAATAGATAATTCTCTATATCCACTTAATAAAAAAACAAACCTGGTTTGGTGGTAGCGTATTTACAGTAAAAAATACTCACTCAACAGTGAGTTATAAATACACGATTAGATTGCCCAAGGAACGAGATTTATGTCTCGTTCCTTGGGTAAACTAACCGTACACATATTGAAAATCAGACAAAAGAGCTGGCTTTTCTATCGAAAAAGTTCAAAAGCTGAATATTTACTATAGCTTCTCTTACTTTAGATAATGTGCACATAAGAAAGCAAAGCTGTAATTGGAAGGATACCTTTTCTCACCTTTCTAAAATTCAACCAGTTGAATTTTAGCAGTTTTCTAAATAAATAGGAAAATGCGAGAGTATTAAACGATATTTACCTTTCTAGAATAGAGGCAGGTCCATTAACCTTGAACGAGGTAAACATATACATATGAAATATTAAAGTGCTACCATATTATTTTTTGCGTAGTACCACCAAATAACTTATATTACTATAAGGGAAATCGTGAACATTTCCATAGTAAATGCGAACGACAGCATGATTTCGTTAAATTTTGATTCGTTGAATAATCCTAGATGGCATAGCAAACGTTTTTAACGAGAACAATAGATGGCGCGCCAAACAGTTTTCTTATTTTTTTTTCACAAAATTTCATAACATTGTAGCTGTCATTAGTGGTACTTTTGTTGAATATAAGCCCATTTACTTCAATAATTTCCAATTCCGATTATAAAATTTAAATTTTTTTTTTAGATTTTAAATTTTTGTTTCGTTAATAATTCGTTGAATATAAAAAACTGTAGATAAAAAAATGTAAACATTTCGTTCAACTACTACTAGTGCCATCTATGATTTTTCTACGAACTATATCATGTTGGCACATGAATTCGAAGCGATTTCTCTTATAGTAATATAAAATATTTGATTACCACTGATAAAGAAGACGAGAGAAGAGAAGAGTTTTGTTTCTATGTAGTATTACTTTATTCGTAGCTCCGTTAATGCAGATTTATCGATTGCAACAAGTATTTTACTGCATTGCATTGCCCTTAATTTATAGACCCGTATAGGTCTTTTAAGTGCATATACGAGCAATTAAACGATTGATTAGCCACAGTAATATGTTATCTAATCAATTAATAAATTTGTTCCACCAACTGAGCATATCCATTACGAATCAATTCACTATTTTCAAAATATCAGTATAGTAGAGAAGTTGCTGTTATTAAAGGGGGCGACTAATAATACGCAAGTATAATTTGATGAATAAAAATCTATTAATAATTTTCTTATGCCAAACATATGTTAATCTTACGTTGTTTAGAAATAAATTATTCAATAAAACAAAAAAAAAATTGTACTACATATTACATATTAAAACACATTATAGCAAAGTAAAAATAATTTGCCCTAATTTTCCAATTCCCTTGAATTTTTCGGTAAAATAGAAAACCGATTTATTTTGGTAGCACACCTTAGCGGATATAAGAATTTATTTTTATGATGAACTTTTCGAAAGACCAATTTTCAATTTCCTCATGTTATACATATAACTTTATGTAAAGTAGGTAATTCTATTACAATATTCAGACCATTAAATCGCTCGGTGGCATTATCAATTTGTTCACAGTTCGTTAAGCATATTGGACAAGATAGTGGCACTACTTCTTACACTGTATAAAGACGGAAAAATAAACATTGGGATTTAAAATTTTTAAAGAAAGTATAAAAATAAAATTTATCGTTATGTATCATCCTCTCCAACATAGCCAAATGACATCATATCATTTCAGAAATTACAGTATCATTTTATATAAACATTTGATTAAATCTAAAGGTCATCACATATTCATATAATAATAGTTTTTGGTACAGTGCAATTTATTATTTATACGAGTATACAATTTAATTGACCTTAAAACGGTAGTGCCCACACAATATATGCATTTTACTCTATAGTGCGCTAGTTCGTGTATATAAATAGATGATATGGAGATTAGTGTATACTGTATATGGTGTGTGGTGATAATCCAAATTTAAACTTATGATGTATCGTTTCTAAGAATTTAATTGAAATTCTAGAAACTTAATGAAACGCGTACAAAGTTACATTCCATAGTAATTAATCGAATGTGTAAATTGACAGTATGTGCTAGAGTAACAAATCTTAATTAGTGCTCGTAAAAGTATGCGGACAAGGTTATTTATTATAAATCAGATGTTTGATATTTGTCTATTCACATGGTTTGTAACATACATCCACACGATCATAATATCATTAGAATTCTACCACTTGTTGAAGGAAGCAACATAATGGAACAAATATGTACACTGTTTCAATAATAACCGACCCCATTTACATGCAAGCTCCTACGACTAAACGTTACTTTATTGTGTAACAATAAATTTGTTATCACGTGACCCTACTCCAAACACTATAATTAAGAACCGATAATGGAGTATAGTTGCCGTGTACAGCCGAAGACATCAAATGATTAGCTTGATGAGAAAGGACGTCATTTTTTTTAACAACGGTATTAGCGCTAACAAAAGATTAAACTATTTGCACATTTTTTTCAAAGAAATATTTTGCAAGAAAACTGATACAAAATGTAGCAAAAGTGGGTACCGGTCGAAACTGGATATTTTACAACTGGATTTGACGAAACAGGATAATTCAAAACTGGATATTTTAAAACGAGATAAGGTACAAAACGTGATATGGTACAAAACTGGATATTTCAAAACTGGATATTTTAAAACGAGATAAGGTACAAAACGAGATATGGTACCATATCTCGTATATTGCTTATACGATACTCATCTTCCGTTATCCTCAAAATCAATGTGCTTAAAACGAAATATAGAATATTGTTTTGGGAAGCCAAAAGTTTTCCGAAATTTAATCTAACGGTCAAGAGGTCTACGGGTATACGTCCGTGAAGCTAGCCCGAAATTTCAGCCCGAAAAATACGACATTTTACATAGTGCAACACTAGCACTATCATGATATTTTTATGTTAAACTATAACGATAATTGAATAATTGAATAAATAAAGGGGACAACTAAATAAAACTAAAAAATGATAATTTTTGATTTCAGCGTAAGAAGTTGTGTATACATTTTTCGTATCATCTATAAGTAGCGTAGGTACTCATTTACTATGGCTACGTAATAGTTAGTATATAATATTAGATAAGCTAAACAATTGTTTAGTGACTAGTGAGCACTTGTCATGTAGGGTTAGGTTCATTGAGGTTTTGACCTCAATGAACCACTTGAGGTGTTTCAGAAAATATGTACCTGGAATTTTTGAAATATAGTCATTTGAATATTTCAATACATGCGATTAACGAGCACTAGACATTTGAATTTTTGAAATATAGTCGTTTGAATGTTTCAATATAGGCGATTAACGATTAATTTATTATTTTTTACAGCTCGTTAACCGCCTGTATTGAAATATTCAAACGACAATATTTCAAAAATTCCAGATACAATTTTTTTGAAACATGCACAGGATATGGTCAAAACCTCAATGAACCTAACCCTATATAACTAGTGCTCGTTAATCGCCTGTATTTGTAGGATCTGGGTGAAAATTAAATGTAGTAAACGGCTTTGATTTTAAATTATTATGTATAATGATATGATAGTTATAAGAATATTATAAAATATATTAATATGTAGATTTTATTGAGCATAGCCATTTTATTGAGAAAGAAAATGAATATTTAAAAACAAAATTATTTCGGGCTGACAGTAAAATAAATCACTATCATGACATATGTTCATGATAGTTATAGTAGAATTATAGTGATAGTTTTCGGGCTGAGAGTAAAAAAATGTCACGATAGAGATAGTTTGGTGTTGCCATCGCGTTTTTTCGGGATGAGTTTCGGGCTAGCTTCACATACATTACGGGTATTAAAATAGTTGTCACTAAGTTGAACATTTCAATTTTCAATATTGATCATTTATAAAGAGTATAAATCTAAAAATGGATTATGTGAACTCTAGAAAAAATATCAAGCGGCGAAACTTCTTGTGGGAAACATTATCTCAGTGAAATGTACGATTTTTAATTAAACCGCTTTAAAGAAAATATCAATCAGGCTAATTTTAGTTTTCCCGAACATGGAACGCGCCGGGAATTTTATTTTTAAGAGAATATAATTCATACCTAAATATCACCATTTTAACTATGCAATTTTTTTCTTATTAATAAGAAATAATACAACATTAGCTGTGTTGCTTTGGCTAAGCGAGTTTTACTTAATACATTTTTATATACATTTATGTAAAAAAATCTTTATACAAGAATCGTGTGATGCGATGACAGTTTCTGAGATTTTAAATATGATTTTAGATAACAAATTTGAAAAAATTACCGCTTTGTGGTGAACACCATAACCATAAAATGGTTCTATTACCCCTAAATCTAATAATTTTTTGGCTTACAAATAAAGCCGATTCGGCTTTATACAATGCAATTGTTGTTGTAGTCTTTTTCGGCTTTGTTGTGCTGCTGTTGTGGTACAAACGTTGATATGGTAATAGCCTACTATTTATTATTTTTATAAATCAAAATGAAGCTTTTACGTCAAAGGAATCTGCTCGTATGCACACATATTGGAATGAAGATAATCTTCTTTAATGGACTCCAGTAAGTGGCTGATATATATATATATATATATATATATATATATATATATATATATATATATATATATATATATATATATATATATATATACATATATATATATATATAAACGTTGCTCCGTACGATTTTTCAATAAAATAAATAAACGACCAAATTATGTAACGTCCGAATGACTGTTTGTTATGTACTAAATCCCTTCTCAAAAATTCAACTGGGACGTGTTATAAAATTCTTCCTTTGATGTTAATAAATTATCAAAATGAACCAAACAAACGGCTCAGTGAATTGGGATGTCACATTTATAGTGGTAACTATAATACCAAATAAGAGTATTTTGAGATCAACAATTGATGAAAATATGCCATAACAGTGCTCATTTAATTCTACCATATTTGAATATGCAGCTAGAGCAACACAACAATATTTTAGAAAAGATGCGAAAAAGTTCTTCTGAGAAGAGAGTCACTAAGACTAAACCACTGCTGCATAATATGTGTAACGATGATTCAGCATATTATATATATGAAACGTTAGAGCGGAGCGCATCATCTAGAATGGGAGTTGAATAAAATATATACATTTGTTAATTTGCTAGTCTCGTGTACATGTGTCAATTTATGAAATAGAAATTTGAATTTTTTAAGAGCTAGATAGGGTTAAATTTACTATATAAAGGCATGATTTAGTGTTTTTTTAAATTCAAGTGGTGTAATCTAATCGATGATTTTTAGAAAATACTTTATGATTTTATTGGTATACTTTTTAAAAAATGTGTATAAAATTAAATAGCCTAATAATTTTTAATATTTCCAGTTCTGGAAATTTGGCAACCAATTTTATTATTTTCTCAAGTGATTAAAGTAGATATATGACCAATCTGAAGATTTAAACCCCTCAGTGTCATCTTGTTGCTCCTCTGTATCCTTCCATATTGCTGCTTTCCGATATATTATTGTTCCGGTGTCGGGGCTAACGTAGAAATTGTTAGCTTATTAAAAACCTTATATCTTGTTTGAGGCATCCATGAATGGCCAACATTCTTTAGTTGAAATTGGAGGTGATCTTCATACTTCATTTCAATTTCATCGATTCTAAAGTGCTTCCATGTTTGCGCCCAGGTAAACAAATATTCATTGTTGGCGATTTAATTTTTTTGACTTGATTTGGGTTGATAACGATATTTTTACTTCTTTTAGAGTCAATAAAGATCGGGCTTAAGCAATTACAGATTTTTTGAGGTACATTTCTAGACCTCGTGATTTCGTTGTGTATGGATCTAAGGGGATATTCGATCATATATTATACTCCTACTGCAATGTTTATTTTTCATAAAAAACGTGGTGGGACCAGTTCGTTTCAGTTCTGAATGAACTGGGTTCATTGCCTTACCAACAACTTAGTCATTGTTATTCGGCTTTTGACATGTCAAAACAAAAGAGTTCAAGTTGTTAAATTGGCTTCTGTATAATAAATATACTTTGCAGATTGAGGATAATATTAATATTCAATCCTAAAAATTTCTGGAACATATTAGCCATTATTTTAACAACTGAGTTTTACAAGTGATGAAGCTTTTCGTGTGATGAAATAAACCTTCCTGTTGATAGAATAGACTTTATACTTAATTTGGGAGTAATTTTCGCTTCCAATCTTCCATTTGGGACACTTTTGGATTTTATTATTACAAAGGCGAACATTATCCTTGGGTTTATTAAACGATATTGTAACAACTTTCCTGACCCACCTACTTATAAATCAGTATAAGTTGCGTATGCTCTATTTTAGCAGTGCTATTCCGACCGAATCGAAAGCGTTTAAAACCAATTTGTTTTGTTTGCGCCGCGTTTTTTACCGTCAAAGTGAACCATAATGTCTGTACTTCATCCTTATCGTGACCGCTGTAAAATTTTAAAGTTGCATAAACTAGACCACCGACGTTTTGTAGCAGGTTTTTTTTTGTATTTTATATCACCGATTGTAATTATACTTACTTAGTGATTAAGGAGAAATATATGATTGTTTAGTAATAAACGAAAATTAACGAAGTTCTACCAAAAAACATAAAAAAGTACTACATTAAAAGTCTCCATCGTTACATTGAAAAATATAAATCTTGTCAAATATACAAAGGCCACAATTAAATGTAATTAATGTAAGAGGTTTTAAAGGTAAAAACGGTTTTAAAAACATTTTTGAGACATCTTATATATTTTTTTTTGCTTTGGATGCGTTAAAATGATTGATATGGGAGCAAGCGTAAATTTAAGCAATATTCTTGTAATGAACCCATATTTTTTAGAACTGTCATATTGCCAATTTTGCAAACTATAACGCAAGTATTCTTTTAGTATTTTTCGTCCAATCTACGCTAATCAGTTAAACTTAGAATAAAAATAACACCAATAATAAGAGATATGAAAAACTCTTAAAATAGTTATAGCTGTATTATAAATGTCAAAAGACGCTTTCGACTTAAAATGGCAGTTTCCACACTGTGTAGGTGCTCTCGATGTGAAACAAATTGCTATTAGGCCATCGAAAAAAAACGCACCCCTCTTTTATAATTACAAAGGTTTTAATACCTTAGTACTGCTTCGTCTTGCAAATGCGTATGCAAATTTTATTTTCGAAGATGTCGGAGGTAATAGCAGGATCAGCAATTCCGATTTTTTGCAATAAATGGGTTTCATGTGCGTATCTTACAATAACCCGATAAATATTTTTAATACAAAGGTACATTGAAGACACCCATTCTGAACCGCAAAATACCTCATCTCAGAAAGTATCAGATGGAAATATAACAAGAACAAAGTCAAAAGCTGGGGAAACAGTGCTTCTCTTTTTAAAACGCAGATGGATTAGACCTGACCTGAGGTTATAATTTGAAATAAATTTGGGGTCTATGACATGATGATGAGTTGACGCTAAGGGAGTATTTGTAAGATTTTAATGGGATGAGATTTGTATTGAGAGCGAAGAGGAAAACGACGATCGAATATGCATTAAAGTCTATGTTGACGACTCCAGTTATCTTCCATTTTAAATTAAATTTAATAAGCAAATTAAAACTTAAAATCATTTTTCATGTTAGTTATAAATAATCCACTTAGGCCCGTAACTCTTGAAAGCGTTACATATACTAATTGATGCCCGTGACTACGATGATACTGGTATATGATTTTATGGTATGTCACGCCTTGAGATTTAAGAATCGTTACAGCAGCACTGTCTACCAGAGAAAATTGAATTCGTGTAACCTTCAACTTTTGATTTCGTGCTGTAATCGTAGCACTGCGCTTAATGGATGTCCACGAATTTTTTAACTTAACATTTTCTTGAATATGAACTTTATACTTTAATCTAAGCGCACAACTAATTCTTGGGTCTGTTAATTCTAACTATAGACGTTGAATTGTATTGTCTGACCTCTACCCAAAACCCTCTTTACTACAAGCCGTATTCATTGCATACTCATGCTATTTAATCATATACACATGAGAATGTATTGTATACAATTACTTATAAGTAAAAAACGTGTCGATATATGATTTAGAATATAGTGTAAAATAAAATAAACATTTCCATACTATAAAACAAAAGAGTAAAAATTGTCAAAAAAAAATTAAAAGGCAAAATTGATGTTATCTCTTTCCTATACAAAACACAAATAACAAAAACAAAGACGAAAAAATTCTCAATTATCTTATCCATACACATTGAATAGTGTGCGTAACTTAAAGATAAGAATGTTAAATAGTGGTAGTAGGAATGAGAAAATTATACATTTTTTGGTATAGATTTCAGAACCATCTAAACTACAAGCAAAAACGTCTCTATAGAAAGACCAACTATTCAAAAATTTAAAGGGACAAAGCGCCTCTTTGATCTAGATTTAATTGTGTACACATATAGCGTAACATAAAAACAAAAAAATATTTTTACTAACACTAATATAGTTAGTTTTTTTATGTTATTTTTATTTTGTTATTCGTTATAGTACCAATACTACTTTATTGAGGCGGATATGTAGTAGTATCAGTGTACGAAAAAATGAGTTTGTCTTTCTATAGAGACGTGTTTGCTAAAATCCGTATTGTTTGCATACTCATGCTATACAAAAATATATACTTTGATTGTAGTGTAAGTGGAAAATCGTGTCGGGATAAGATAGCGAATATTGTGTAAAAGAAATAAACAATTAAATCAAATAATGCGCATGCGTTTAGAATTTTTTTTAAATTTTTTATATGGAGTTTTGATATTTACTAATACATCTAAAGTATATATTTTCACTAATACATTTTAAAAATCCATGAAGATATGTGTCAACGAAAGTTACAAGACGGCTTGTAGTAAAGAGGGTTTTGGTTTTGATAGATTTTCATAGCACCAATACACTCAATTATGTATATAGGTTTTGTTTCCTGTGTCAAAGAAAGTTACAAGACGGCTTGTAATAAAGAGGGTTTATCAGAGGGTTCCTCTGACTGATATTCAATATAACGAAGTAATATACGTGTATATATGCGTAGAAAGGAAATATGTAAACTAAGAAAACAACAAAAAACAAAACCAACACATGTATTATACTATAAGAAGTTTTGACAAAAAACAAAAAAACAGTTTATGTATTTTTTTATCCTTTTCTTTCTTATTGTCTCCTTTTCTAACACAAGGAGCGTAACACATTTGTTTAACACTTTTTCATACATAGTTAGCGAGCCGTAAACCATTTTCAATGTTAAAATATTATGTCATTGAAATTTTGTTTTATTTGTATAAAACAAAATTTCTGAAATGGTTGATTTCTAGAAATGAACTATTCGAAGGTAAAGGCATCCTACATGCACACTTGCACGACCGACAGAACCAAACGACAAATTCAATATCAGACTAAATTATTCTATGTACATTATCAAAATTAATAAAATTTAGTTTAAATTTACACAACATATATCTTATTAATTAAACATTTTAATAATGTTATTATAATTTCATTTAAAATTATGTATTTTAATGTTTCGTCAGCCGAAAAAATAAATTTCGGCCGAAAACACTCTAAAATGATATAATGTTTGTCGGTTTACGAACGCATCAATGAAACGATTTTTTTTTTGTCGGATATAGCATAACCTCACTTCGATGGATTTTTAGGTTGGATTTTGTTTTTTCTGTGTATGTGTAGCTGATATAAAATGAGACAAACTATATTTGTTATGTAATTTTGTAATATTAATCTATATTAATTTAATTATATTTATATTTATTTACATAAAATATGTATATAATTTGAGACCAAATTAATAATTGAGCTCGAAACGGAGTCATGGCTTGTAATAATACATTTTCCTAGCCAAATGTCACTTTTTATTATTTTTATTTTACTGTGAAGTTATTTGTCGACCGACATTTTCGATTGGACGTAGCGCCAAAATCGACAGTCCGTCCGAATTGTTCGGTTTTGTATCTTCTTGTGGCAATGCCTTAATATAGAGTATGAAATAAACTTACACAAAAAAAAACATGACGTGCGGGTGGTTGTTTCAAAGAAGCAACTACTTTGTTCGAGTTTATAGGATATTTGACATGGACCTTGATTTTTAAACAGCAATTAAATGCTTTAACCAAGCTGTTAAATGCTGGTGCTAGAAATGCTTTTGATTCTACATTGGTGGAAACTAGTTCTAAAATTAATTTCTTGGGAATGCATTCAAAAGTATGCTAATTGAAAGCTTAATCTGGATGCAACTCCATAAAATGATCAAGAAATATTACATAAATACCTCAACCCTATAAATGCATTTTATGGCGGCCGGACAGAAACTTTTTATTTGTATTATAAAGCAAAAGCGGGCGACAAAAGTCGTTATTATGATTTTACGTCTTTATATCCTTATGTAAATAATAGTTTTAAAAAGTTTTAAGTATGGATGGCATAAACCTTCATTATTTTTAAAAGATGGCTTAACAATGAAAACCCGTTCTTTTTTTCCGAAACAGTCCATTTTCAATAATTGTGAAATATCAGTATGTTAAGGTATAAATGCAGAATATAATATGATATTCTATAATACTCCTTATACCATTCTTACCATCTAGAATATTCAAAAATATTAATACTTTTCCTATTCCAGCTACCAAAGTAAGACTATTGTGTTTTTAAAATAGGCCGATTGTAACTATTTTTGGTAATCCCTTTATCACTTTAATCTAGAACTTGATTTTATACGAAATCATTCATTTTAGAAAATGGCTTTAGAAAATTGTAATGTCTCAAGATGTCTGAGAGCATTAAACCTTGAGTTCAGATCTTTTGTGATTTTAATAATTGACCAAAGGATCCGTGCGCGGCGGTTTAATTTCAACTTCACAGACAGCATCAATCAGAGGAAAGAATGAAGTTCTAGTCTCGTTCAAATAAATGAGCCTGGTTCGAATACATATATGAGCGGAATGGGAAAACTTTGCTTCTGTATATTTAGAGGTATATCATAAAGAACTAAGTTTATATAGAACTATGATATTGCCTCCGGCTGGTATTCAAATTTTGGTATTGATTTTGAAGATTGAGAATGTTTATTTGTAACATAAATAATAATAAGCAATTGAGCATTTGGACAGACTAAACCTGTACATAGTGTTATTCCAACCCAAAACAACCTAAAAACCTACGCGATGATACAAAAATAGAATCATCTTCAGAAAATGGGTTCCAGTGTAGGCCTGGGTAAGCTTCAACAATAATAAAAGGGACACATATTAACATTGTGCTTAAATCTTGATATAAAACCCATGTATAACAATTATTTCCGAAAGAGCAGTCGGATCTTAAAACCCAATTATACTATACTATATGTTGAGCATACCTTTCCACGAACAAGAAATGTAACAAATAACGTCGTAATTCGATATGCTCAATAAAAAATATTATTAAATCGTGATAAATATTCCAAACAATTAAAATTTAATAATATTTCTGTTATAAAAATCTGGTTTAACATAAGAGCGCATGTAGTTTTATTGAAACGTAAACATAGATATTTTACATAAATATTTGAGTGTCACCAAGGACATGTTAAACATGACAGTGGAAATAAATCATATTTTTTTTTTTTTAAATTTGATCTATCCCAGAAAAATCACAGCACTAGTTACTTACGGTTTGTTTATGACTTTGACTTTTATTTAAAATACATAAGCCAGCATACCACAAATGTGTCATGTTTAATTACAAATAAATTATGTCACCATAGCTAACCATATAATTACAGTAGTTATAAACCGGTGATTAACAACTTTTTTGTGCAAATTTAAATGAAGCTGATAACATTTAATTTTAGCAAATTTTTATTTCACTAACTTAATTCTCTTATCAGCATTAACATTTATTTGACCTTAATCAGATTCTGGTGTTGGCGTACTAAATAAAAAAATAAATCGTAGATCTCAAACTGCGCAATTGGCAAGCACAGTGCAGAGGTTGAAATTGTTGACTTAGGTGTTGGTGTAATATTGGATATTGCCTTTCCCAAACGGAGTAGTGACGGAAAATACGAAAATTCACTTCTACAGTTAAACTCATTAATTGACTTGGTAAACGCAATTTCAATATAGCTTTCAGTGAAGAAGGTATCGAGTGAATTTATATGTCAATCAATGTTTCGTGTGGAACAAGAGCAACGTGAAATAAAAACACAGATAAAGCTTACTGTAACCTAAATGTATATAGTTTGTGTTACTCTATAGCATAATTGCTAGCATTATCGAGTTCACTTACTATGAAATCAGATTTTCTAAACAAACGTTGTCACTCTTTAGAGAGACAAGTTGCGCACTCCAGTAAGAACTATGTTCATACTTTAAGCAATGTGCCTACTAACAGTCCTACATAAAATTATCAACGAGTTGCGCGACTCAATCAATTGTAAATTGTAATTATTGTAAAGGAGATAATCACTTAATATATAAATGCCACACATTTTTAAATCTACCGGTTGCTGAACGAAAGGCTGCAGTGAATCGTCTGGCTCTTTGCATTAACTGCCTTCGAGCTGATCACATCATATGCACATCTCAATTTCTCTGCTTCAAATGTAAATAACAGCATCATTCTTTGTTGCATGATCCCGCTGAAATGAGTGTCAATCAAAAGAAACACGCATCTCACACGGTACAAGTTCAACAAATGCAATCGCAGTCTCAACAACAGCATGGTCAACAGCACCTTACACCAGAGAAACAGATGATTTCGGAGAATCACATTGATACCATTCTAAATACACAACCACCAATCGAGTACCTCTGCTTCTGCCCGATGATTCCATCAACTCCTCAAGCTCCTCAGCCAAATGTTTCGATAACTAACTCATACGTGTACCTATCTACTAATTACAGACTTGACTTGACAATTATCAGCTTGCGACGCTCATTTTGCGGAGAATACTACCCGAGATAGTACCGGTTGCTTCGTGGTATCTCTATCTTTGAACCAATCACCTAATGTTTTGGGAAATTCTCAAATTATTCCTACACGCAGATTTTTGAATTTGGAGAAACGCATAAGTAAAGACAATGGACTTAAACAAACATACGCCAAATTTCTCACTGAACATGAAAACTTAGGCGATATGGTTCCGGTTCCGGACTCTGAAATTGCAGTTATTCACTATTTCATTCCGCACCGTTACGTGTTTAAATGTGACAGCTCCATAACAAAAACTCACGTAGCGTTTATGCGTCAGCCAGGACCGACACAGAAAAATCGTTAAACGACATAATGATGGTCGGCCCAGTCATTCAGAGCGACATCTTCTCAGTACTGCTTCGGTTTCGTACTCATCGATATGAACGAATCTAATACTCATCTGCAGTATATAGTATAGCGGACCTCGACAGCGGATCTTTTACGTAATTTTCGTCTAACTACCTTAACATACGGTATTTCAGCTTCTTTATACTTAGCCACTAAATTCCTCAGCACAATGGCTGAAATTAGCAGCGTTAAATATCCAGAAGCTTCAACCGCAATTCTTCACGACATATACGTGGATAACTTGCTTAACAACCGTACCTTAATTGAAGTCATTAACGACATTGATCGGGAGCCTTATTTATGCATCGATGATTTTGACTACGTTAGAACACTGGGCTTATATTAGGTTCCACAAAGTGACCAGTTTCGATTAAAAGTAGCAGACTTTGACCCGTTCTTTCCAAAGTAGCACGAATTTTTGATCCATTGCTACATACAGTACTTGTGATAATGCTGGGCAAGCACTTCATACAGGACTTGTGGAAGTTAAAATTAAATTGGGACAGCGCTGTACCTCAAAATTTGTATTCAAAGTGGCAAAACTTCATATCTCTTGAAGCAGCTTACGGAGCAGCAATATCCGCAGCAGTCGTGATGACGGTATATTTTTGAGCTACCTATTATGCTCCAAATCACGTGTCACACCTACAAAGAAGGAATCACTTCCTCGTCTTGAACTTTGCGCTGCTGAACTATCGGTAAATTTAATGAAGCGCGTAATTCCAGCACAGCGACTATACATGCTCCCAAATTTTTTTATTGGACGGATTCCACAATCGTACTTCATTGGATTGCTTCCGAATCATCACATTTAAAAACATTTGTCGCAAATCGTGCTTCTACTATTCAACAATCCACAAAGGTATCCGATTGGTACTACGTTGCGTCAAGCGACAATCCTGCGGACTTAATATCTAGGTGCATGCAGCGATCCATACAAGTCAACTCCTCTTTGCGTTTCCATGGGCCAGGCTTTTTGACTCATCCTGAAAGCACGTGGCAAAAACTCACTCCACCGTTTCTTGGAAGAGAGGGAAATTCTGGAAATTAAAATTCCAAAGTCATCCATGGTTGCAGCATATGACACTTCAAAATTTGCTGATATATATACAACAACATCAACTTACGACTAATAAATAGAATAACTTTCGGTCACTAATAAATGTAATCAGTTTTCTTTTACGATTTTTGGCCAATTTGAAAACTGCAACTAAGAATATATGTTTGCTTCCTGAGTTGTCACTGGTAGAAAGAGAAAACGGGCTTCCTACTATCGTGAAGATGATTCAACGAGAAGCATTTGCATAAGAATACGATCAACTCAAATCTCACAAACAAATCAACAATGGCTCTCGTCTAAAAACATTTTCACCTTTCCTTGACGAAAGCGATATTATACGTGTTGGAGGCCGCTTGTCTCATGCAACTCTTTCCTACGACATCAAACACTCCATTCTCCTCCCATTTTCCAATCTATTCACATTATTATTACTCAGGCATTTACATTTGAAAGCTTTGGCCGTCAAGTGGACGTTACTTTGCACAAAAGGTTGCTAATCAATGCTTCACCTGTCGTCGAGATCAACCAAAGAGCATTATGCAGTTCATCTTTCGGCTAGCCGAATAGCCCTATCGTTATTAATTTCGAAAGAAAAGTGTACTGTGTAACTCATACATAATTTAAAATATTTATATATATATATATATATATATATATATATATATATATATATATATATATATATATATATATATATATATATATATATATATACAGAATGCATTGCTGAATAAAACTCGAATGCGTGCGAAGCGAATGAGGCTTTTGCACTTATTATAAATAAATCACAGAGTCAAACCTTTCAAAAAGTAGGGATTTTGTTACCTCAAAATGTATAATTAGCTATACTTTTTGAGCTGGTAGTAACAACCATGGCAATTGCCAAGAATTAAAATACTTAAATCATGCTGCCTCTTCCAAAATCATACCAAATACATATACATGTATAACCAAATCAAACCAAAATACATATACGAAAAACATAAAATTTTTATTTTATTTTTTATACAATAAAATAGTCGTGTGCAAAACAAAAACAAAAGGATGTTTTTGTTTTGTGAGATTTCGGTTGCTTTAATTTGCGTAGTATGAATTTACTTGTGTAAATTTTAGCCATACAAGATGTACATCTTTTATAGTTTTCTGTGCCATAACAATGTGAAGGTTGGATGATAATCTTAACTGCGACTGTGACATTTTGCAAATAAATATGAATATTGCATGAGTATAGCAAAAGTTGATTTTCAACTGGACCACTGTCTCCCCTAGTAAAGGTAATTTTTTAAATTTATACATTTTCGAATGTCGCAAATTGCAATTGACTTTATGCGTCTTAATTTGCGGTACGAAAAAAGCAATGAAAAAAGGCAAAATTTATTTAAATTTAAACAACTTCTTTGTACATATACTGGTAGTTTTTTCGCCCATTGTTTTATCTATCTAAAAACATAATATTTTATATGGAGCCGAGTAATTTATAATATTGACACACCTCAGATTTTTGTTACACAAGATTTGTAAAAAAAAAGTAATATTCTATATTTATACGCTCGTATATATTATAATGGTAGATTTCGAATTAATTGGCAATTAAATTTAATTACACCAGCATTTCCTTTACCATCGATCATAATTAGAATTTTTGTGGTACTATATAGCAAGTCGTTCAAAACACAATAAATTGGAAATTCACTTTGATGATGTTGTCGGTTATGTAATTTGTTTGCCATCAGCGACATATGGTCAACTTACGTATTCAAGACGGATAAGCATTTTGCAATAAAATTATTTTGAAAAAGGTATTGTAACCTTATCGACAAAATAAAAACAAGATAAATATTATTTCAAATTATTGAAAGGTGCAACGAACTATTCAGAAGGGATTCATAAATTGGGAACACGGTGGACTAATCTATCGAGGCCATGTACTTATTGTACGATTTTCGTATTGTACTAAATCTCATCTATAAGCATTATGTAGAATGAAAATTAATTTAAAAAAAATGTTAATCAAAAACATAAAAATATATAATTGTTTCGTTTGTTTAACCATCAAGCATATTTTTATTCAATACTCACATATGGATCTGATAAGTGATGCACATAAAGATGTTTTCATTGAAAAAAACTAAAACAAAAATTGGATTTACATCGACGAAAGGTCAATTAAATAAACCAAAACTTAATAAGTCTGCGTCGAGAGCACCGAATTAATTGAATTAACTCATAAATTGTTGATTTAATTTAATTAAACCAATCAAATTTTAAATTGACTTTACGATGCTATTTGATCGATATTATTTTTGAATTTCACTAAATAATCAATGAAACGCGTTTCATACAACTGTCAAATTGTCTAATCTGAGTACAGTTTACATATTGTTTATAGTATGATGTATCGGAATAGTTCGAAGATGTAAGTCAAGCCGATCTAAGGTCTTATTGCTGGTAAAAAAATATTGAGGTTGTTAAATACACAAATAATACTTGTTTCCTCCTTGGAACCTACTTATCAGCTATCATGTTTAATAACATAGCCCAAACAAAGTCTGTTATTTATAGAGAGAATAATCTTTGAATAGGGCAACGTCCTTGTTTTGTATAATTTTCTACCGATAAATTTAAAGTCACCGTGTTTTATCCCTTCATTAATATTAGTGGCTTTCCATTAGAACAACCGCTAGTCAACCGCTAGTCAATCGCTAGTAGAGAGGTTTTAATCTTTGCTAAACTAATTATCTTAAACTGGGCTTATTTTAATTTATAATCAATACTGATCCATCTACCGATGAAATTGTGCGTAACTACTTCTAACAGGTCATGAAAATAGCACGAACACTTACGAGTAGTTAAAATTTAGCGAAGACATACACCTAAGTACTTGTAAGTATATTTACGGTGATCGACTGGAAGCAACTATTGTGTAATAGCTGATTTACATTCAACAAATTTTGAAGAAGAAGTTGATCTTGAAATCAATTTTGTAAAATTGAAATAAAAACAAAAATTGCAATAACATTTTGTTTTTATTTGTGTGAGTAACCAAAACATAGTATATTAAACTAATGTTATGCATGTATTTCCTTTTTATATGTTTTACCAAAACCCTCTTTACTACAAGCAAAAACGTCTCAATATAGAAAGACCAACTCATTTTTTCGTACACTAATACTACTATATATCCGCCTTAATAAAGTAGTATTGGTAGCAGAACAAATAACAAAGCAAAAATAACATAAAAAAACTAACTATATGAGTGTTAGTAAATATATTTTTTTGTTTTTGTTTACGCTATATCTGTACACAACCAATACTACATCAAAGAGGCGCTTTGTCCCTTTAAATTTTTGAATAGTTGTTCTTTCTATAGAGATGTTTTTGACTCGATGCAACAATCAGGCTTGTAATACATTTGTGTTGGTTTTGGTTTTACTACAAAAAAAAAACTTTTCATCTTGTAAAAATCAAGATTATCTTTTTTATAACACTTTAATCATCTCGGGTTTCATCTTTACATTTTTACAAGAAGAAATTTTTTCTCGGTTTGGCTTGCATAATTTTTCAATCTAGTGTCTCGGTTTTTTTCAAGATGAAAAATTTGTTGAATGTAAATCGGCTATAATACAAATTTACAATCGAAGAGGTTGAAATAACTATTTGAAATAAGTCATAAGCATTGTTACTTTTACTGGAAAAAATTATTAAATTTATCATAATTAAATACTATAACTTAGATGTGCTGTGATTTCTCAAAACTGCACCGTACATTGCCTTTCTTAGTATAAGCACTTTAAATAAATTAAACTAGTAGTAACAATGTATTATATGAAGCTCAAATGCTGTCCAATAAGCTTAGATGCAAATCGTATTATTTTTTTTGAAAATAGACTATTTTTATGGAAAAGTTTTCATTCTATTAGGCATACGCACGGTCGTTAAATAAGTCCCGATACTAACCCAGAGATGGTGGTTTAAAAGAAAAATCTTTATGTTTTTTAGAAGGTAGTATCCTTAACCTTTTTTAGAACGTAACAAACGATATGTGTCAAAATTTTGTGATACTCGAACATACTGAGTTACAGTGATTTAAGTGACGCTTCTTTTGCAATTTTGAAAATATTATTCGGACTCTATTCCATCGAAACCAACCATTTCTTGATACAAGTCCTAAATTTCTTGATGAAAGATCGAAAAGTGAAAGTTCGTGAGATAGCTGAGATTATAAGGATCCAATTGGTAGTGTGTTCAATATATTGCAAAAAAAAATCCATGAAAAAGCTTTTATCCAAATGTGGTGCCGCGTTTGCTCACAATAGACCAAAAACAACAACGCATTGATAATTTAGAGCACTGTTTACGCAAAATAAAAAGTAATTTTTATTTCGATAATTTACAATGGAACATTTCACGCTGGAATAAAATCGACAGTCAGCTGAGTATAAAGAGCAGCTTGTCAACCAGGCAAGATATAATGCGCACGGCATAATATTCATTGACTATATTGAAAATATTGGTGCGTTAAAGGACGAAATCGCTGGTAATCTGCCATAAGTGAAGAAGAAAAAAATTATCTTTCACCAAGACAATGCGCCGTGTCATAAGTAAGCCAAAGATAAATCGATTTACACACATGTATTCTACTCATAGGTATAGAAATTTGGAAAGCGTTGGAAAGAGTGTAACGCAATTGAAGGAGATGATGTTGATGACTAAAGAAAAGGTCTGCCAAAAAAATGTTGTTTTAGCAGTCTGCCACAGGACTTACAGAACGATGTTATTATACAAGTTAGAAAAACTGTAACCCAAAAACATAGTTTACATAACCAATATTCCCGAATTTATATTTGATACCAACAATTTACAAAGACTGTTGCTGAAATTACTGTCTTATGTATAAACAGTGTATTTTTTAGTTCAATTGCGAGTCAATGTTGTATAATGAAATTAACGTTGATTCGATTTAAACCATTTGGTTTTGTAAACGATTAACTGGTCTGTTATATTTGTATATTCCAACATAGTATTAAGATAATTCATGGAGATCCAAATTAATTCAAAGAACCAATTTCTACAGATGAATTTGGTGTACTTTTCATTTATATTTGTTGAAGTGTAACTCTCTTCGGGCTATTAATATCTTAACAACGATGTAATAGCGATATATATGGACATATTTACCCATGATGTAATATATTCGGTGTTTACAAAGCTAATACATGTTTAAAATGTAAAATGTATGTAAATGTTTACACTTTTATGGATTTGCTGTCTGTCATTATGTTCATTGTTTTACCATTTAAACTATACAATCATGACGAGTTATACAAATTTTTCTAAATGGCTGACACACCTTTCTATTACATATTTAGTATTTTGCATGGCTTGATTAATTGATCCCATTAAAAAACAACAAACTGTGACTAGATAATATTGTTAAAAGCTTTTAGGTTATTGAACAAATCTATAAAACAAACAACGGATTCCGTTATACAAAACAAAACTATACAGAAACAGAATATAGGGTCGTGCCAATAGTTTTGCAAGAAATTTGGTTGCCAAAATAGTATAAATAGTATAAATCGTATACCTGCAGCTTCATCACTCGAAGCTGTTCAAAGCCGAGCTTACATTACATTCCCGATTTGATAAAAAGCGCGCGAATAAACCCATAAACAGTGTCCGATAGAAGGCATTTGTATTGTACTTAGATTTATTTACTCAAACAAAGTGAGTGTAATAAGTGTGTGACTACACCCAATTTAAGAGTTAAATTATCAGATCTTTTAAATTTAATTTTATTACCATTAATTTTTGATTAATTTGCCTATAAATAGTAATTTTAGCTTTTGTTATTCTCAAGTAGTGCTTCTCATATATTCAAGCTTTACTGATCCAACCCTAGAACACAATGAAAAATTCTCTCACATAACTTACTTTAAAATGACCGTTTGCTTACAGTTATGGAGATAGTTGAATTTATAGTTAACGCTCCATACAACTTTATGATATTTTATGACTTTTTCGTTGGATATAAAAGGACAGAACCGAAATATTGGTCTGTAAAGTTATGATTCTGGTTATTTTCTACAAAAAGCTTAAATGCTTCAAATGTTACCAAATCAAGAAATATTATGATAACTGTACTAAAATGTGTAATAGCTAGATAACATAACCTAACTAATTAAGTATTTGTTTGAATTAAACTATTTAGAAAATCTCACAGTCACAGGAATATTAAAAATAGGTTTGTGACGTTTATATTCAATTCAACCACAAAATACGAATGACAGCAAATTAAGTTTGGTTATGTTAAAAGTCACAGTCATATATAAAATTGATCCTAACGACATCTATATATGTGTTACTTGTGCAAATATTGGTTTAGTTAGTGAACTAAGGAGCACTGCATGAACATAATAACAAAATGTTGGATACTCGTTTCACTCTAGAAATCTCGTTGACCACAATGACCAATGGCCAATATTTCTATGAGATTTCTTGATGACATTATTCAACCTGTCAATAGATTTCAACCGGTATTGAAAAGTTCTATTGTCAGTATGCCTCGGTGACTCACTATCTCATGATAATCAAATCTATTGGTTTTAAGCACCATGCCTTTCAGTGGTAGTGATATTGCCAGTGCATCAAAAAATTTAAATTTAAATTTAAAAGAACGAGATGCGTTCTATTCGATATTCTTAAATCGATTGGTAAAATGTACCTTTCGTAAAAGTGTAATACTCAAGACTCCTCTGGAGTAATATATAGTCCAGTTTCGTAATGCGAATAAACATGGTGTCGCTGTGTGATTTGCAGGTCTGATTACATATTCAAATGATTTGAAAAGCGGTGACCGATATCAATGACTGTGTTGCTCTTTACACACTACTAAAATAAAATACCTTCCAAACAGCCGAAAACTGTAGATGGAAAACTAGATGTTTATTTAGCTCTTTGTATAGATGGTGTGGGATAGATAGCAACAGTGCTGTTCCAGTTGCGGTCTTGCTTTGATTTGTTTCTGTTATTGGAGAAACTCCCTAAAGAATAGTTGATGCAAGTTAAAAAATTACATCAAAACTATGTAATGAGTCAGTAACGATTACGGCAGTAAAGGGATACCCGCAAGGTGATGACCTGTGATCTTTGCTGTGGTCACTCGTGATTGACAAGTTAATTGATGGTTATCGGACGATCTGGTTATTATAGTCTCTGGTGGAATGAATGTACGATGTCTGTCAGCTGCAACAAACCTTGCTTGTTATTTCGAAATGGTACACTAAAGAGGGCTTTTCGATTAACCCTAGAAAAACAGTCCTGACACCCTTTACTAAAAGACGTAAATTGCACTTTGGTTCAGTTAGTCTAAATGACATAACTACCAGATACTCAAATGAAGTTAAATATCTGGGTGTTGTCTTAGATAAGAAACTGAATTCGAGCTCTCATATTAACTCAACTAGCGAACGCGCGGTCAGAGCCATGTGGACCTGTCGTCGTATGTTCGGCAGGACTTGGGCCTAAAGCTCTAAAATAATTTACTTGATACATCATGATAGTGAGACCAATTGTAACCTATGGACCCATAGTTAAATGACCTAAGGTACAGCAAAAACTTATTATGAACTAGCTTACCTCATTGCAGAGGCTAGCATGTCTAGGGATCACAGGCACTATGCCCACCTGTCCTACGGCGGCGATGGAAGCCCTCATTGGACTCAATTCGTCAAAAAAATCAGCTGCTATGTATGCACCTAGATTACAGCTAATGAATCAATATATAGTCATGATGATTATATGGGTCGTCTGGACATTTTGAATGAACTTTCAGACTTGGACATGTTCTTTAGAGCCCTGGACTTGATGCCCAAAGAACTCTGCTTTGGCAGGAATTACGTGGTAACAGTCCTTGATAGAACAGACTTTGAAACTGGTGGACCTCCTATGGAACCTAACAGCCTAGTCTGGTTCACGGATGGATCAAAAATGGATAGTGGAGTCGGCATTGGAGTCTTTGGACCTAACCACAAAATATCGAAATCACTGGGAACTTACCCCAGTATTTTTCTAGCCTAAATTCACGCCATTATGACACAACTATTATGACTAAAGGTATTAAAGGCACCTCCATCCACATTTTTTCCAACAACAAATTATCATTGAAAGCACTGGGTTCTAACTCCCTGGATTTTAAGTCGGTTAGAAGTTGTTATAAACTGCTACAATCTCTCTCTTGCCATAATAAAGTTAGGTTGTGGTGGGGATCTGGTCACAAGGGCCCTGAGCCTTTCTGTGGTATTCCGTGGGCCTCTGCAGGCTACACAATTAGTAAATGGGAAAAATATAGCGCTTGACCTATTGGAACTGTATTCCCGGCCTTAGCCAAACCAAACCTCTGGTTGGACCATTTCACCACAAGGCAATCAGGAAATATCAGGAAACTAGTGAGTTTTAATGAAGTCACTGTAGCCTGAGATATCATTAAAATAAAATGAACCTGTCTATAGAGACGGAGTGCCCACTCTGTTTGGAAGAGGTAGAATTCGCAGAGCACATACTATGTGCGTGTGTTGCTGTACACTGATTTGGGTTCATTTTGAAGAGAGGTATTTGACCTCGGAAAAATGTGAATTTGCCGCTGGAAGCTGCATTCTCGCCTTTATTGGGAAGGTGGAGAAGCTCTTGGACTAATAAACCCAATAGCACAAAGATCTTTTAGGTTGCAGTGCTGGCCGTTTGGCCAGGGAATAAAAAAGTGAACACAAGCGAGTTTAAACTAAAAAAAAAATATTTAAAAAATATTACATTGGCTGCGGACGAATAGTCGGGTAAATCGTTCTTTAACCGATTTTTTAAACAGTGTACCGAGGAAATTGAAATGTTGTTCTAAAAAGCAGGATAATTGAGTTGTTATTTTTCTGCGTTTGACGTTTATTTGTTTTTCAATAAATGTAGCCATTTTCGATTCTGCAAAAGTAATTTAATTTTTTAAAGGATTTGCAACCACATGTACTAAAATGTTAATTTACTGTATTAAACGATTTAACTAACTATTCGACTGCACCCAGTAAATCCTTTCTGTGCTAAATCAACAAAAATCAAAAAAAGTTTATTTTTCTTAATTTGAACTGACATCGCAGTAGAGAAAATAATTAAGGAGACTGTGCTCCCAAAAAAGTATCTCTTTCGTTAAAACAAACCGACAAAATAGATTAATGCGCTATTTTTGTTAGAAAGTAAAGTGAGACTCTAGTGTTCGGTAGTAAACCTCCGATGACCACTGTTTCTTACGTCAATTTATTGATTGATCTGTTACTAGAATGATGACAACTCAAAACATACTTCAATATATTTATATGAGTGACCCTAATAATTTTAAACCGAGCCTGCTTGTTTCTATTTTCAAATTTAATTAAAATTTAGTGATAAACGGACCATGTGTTTCGGATCAGTTGAAATACACTGACCATTAAGCAATTATCTCATCTTTTTGATAATTTACAATACATAATTCGGTTGAAGATGAAAAACGAAAGAAAGCTAAAATAACAGATCGACATAAACACTATAAACTATTTTGAAGCAATATATAGTCGTTTAGTAGGTTTTAGGTAAAAATAATAACATAAGTTACCCAATCGAGTTTACTTCTGTGTTCTATATCACCATACGTACATATACCACCAGTTAGTTACATATTTTAATAACCGGAATTTCATAATTTGATGAGATAAAACTTTTTTTTTTTATTTATTTACAATTTGTTGTTTATACGTCGGATTTTGCAATCCAGCACCAGTTTTTAATTGAAAAACTACATAACATGTGCTAGTTTTTTTTTTTTTTTTACTTTTAATTGAAGAATAATCTGATAAGAGTTTTTTTTTGTAATTAAAAAATTTCTAATAAATTTTCGGAACATAAACCAGACTTAAATAATTTTATATGTTTTCTGGAAATTGAATTGCTGCACATTTTCTAAATCTCATATGTATATACACACACACACACACACACGAATAACGGACTAAAAAGTATTATTGGTAATATGATCTGACTGCTATGTCATATCGCGATCGCGGTTAAAAATTGTACATACGATCTCGTTTTTAGAATAAAACGACATTAATCATCTTTCGATTTTTGCGTAGGCTACAGCTCATCGTAACAATGTATTTTGTTGATGCGGATCACTTTAGCTCGTTACGTATGTGTAAATGAATGTTTGTGTAAATCAGAGGTATCCAAAATATGTGGTACGACACCCTGATGTACCAGTGTCGTAAAATTAATGATTCACAACATAAAACCGCTTTCAAAAGTATGTTGACTGCAGCTATTGGCGCATAATATATCGTTATGCGGATATTCTTAATCGTAATATTTTAGTCGATAAAGTATGTATTTTCGAAGACGATATTCTTTGTGAAAGTATTACTGCAGGTACAAAATACCGTCTTTGTACGGTAAATCTATAACCGGATATCATTTAAGTGCTATAGAAAGTACAGCAAAGATGGTTAGTTATATAAAATATCAGTGATTGAAAAGCAACCAACTTCGAAGAAATCAAGAATTCATCTCTTTTATTTACTGATAAAATATGTATAATGAGCGATCAGCGGATTTTGAGATCGATCATGTTTATAGAGTTAACAAAGAACTCAGACCTTCTAATGAGATAAATAAAGGGTGGGCAATCTATTGGTTTATTTTTAAATCATCTTTTACTATGGCGACGCTGGTCATTTTGATAGATCTTTAGTCTGATGTTTCGCGACACGAAACGTATTCGCTTGAAATTGGTGTAGGACAGAATTCATCGACCTCAACTCAAAGATGATCGAAGCAACTGGCCAATTGTCACACCAGTCTAAGGACTGTTTGCCTGCCAGGTCCATAAACCAGCTTGGTAATGATGTCGATTTTGGTCGAGAAATAATCTTTTCAGAAGAAGCGCATTTCCATCTCGGGAGTTAAACAAACAATCGAAATTGCCGGATTTGGGGTTGGAAGAAAAGCTAATGCATCCACCAAGAGTAACAGTTTGGTGTGGATTTTGGAGCGGTTGCATAATTGGCTCATTTTTACGAAAATGATTCTGTAAACGCCGATATCGTTAATGGCAACCGTTACATAGGCATGCTAACCAAGTTTTTATGTCGACGATCTATGCTTCCAACAAGATGGCGTCACATGCCATACAAGCCGACAGACAATCGATCTCTTGCGCATCAAATTTGACAACCGATTAATGATCTATTTTGGAGGTGTTTTGGCCTTCGTGCGGAACTGGGGTTTGACGCCGTTGCACATTTTTCTAGGGGGTTTTGTTAGGGATGGATATTATCCCTAAAGCCATATGAACGAAATTGTTTTTAATTTTTAAATCGGAGCCAACATTAACAATACAAAAAAAAATTTAAAAAAAATTATTGGTGGCTCATCCATACGAGACAAATGTTTGACAAACATTTGTCTCGTATGGATGAGCCCTAAACAGTTGATTCTGCAAATGTGTGTAGACAATTGTTCAGCACTTCCGATATTCTTCTGAAAGCAAGCGTTTTTGTTCCAAAAACTATAACAAAAACTATGGTAAAGAGGCCGTAAACGTCCTTTACTCTCTCAAGATACCAATTGTTACGAATTATCTGTGCAGGGTACGAAAGAAGGTTGAAGTTGATTTGTGTTTACTTTTCTGAATCAGTAAGACTTTTATAGCTGTATATGACTTTTATCACTAACTGTTGAGTTTACTTTTATGTAATTCTTAGTAGGTAAACATATGTTATCTTGAAACTCCGCACAGTCATTTGTTTTGTTCATCAATATCCAAAACGACAGATGTAGTCAACAAAAAATGGATTTATCAATACCAAAAATTAGTCCGAACCCCTCCCAATTTTTTAGAACGATTAAATGTTCCCTTTAAATATCCATCTGGCGTAGACAATGGTCCGGCCATAAATAAAAATTTGAATTTTGGAAATTTTCATAGAGTTTTGGAAATTTTTCATGTGAGAATTTACGTATCGTACGCTGTCTTTTTCCATAACCTAGAGTTGAACACATAAACCTTGGTGTTCTTTTGGTACGAGTAATATGTACTCGTATATATAAAGTTTGAACACCACTGACATAAGTGTATTATAAACAAATCTTGACCTTAAATTCATGCTTATGCCAAAAGTAATACAAATGTTATTTAGTTTCATGATGATTGACAATGTCCATTTGCATAACAGACTAAATACCGATTATAGAGCTGCGTATTTTTTACACCACATTCTTTTAATTATGAATATATACGAGTATATTATGACGATGTGAGTAAGATGTGAGCAAGATATATTTTATAATAATATATAGAGCTACCTACATTACTTTAGTTACACATATACGAGTATGTACAACAATATTGCCTTATATGCAATATGTACACATAAAAATCTGCTATACTCGCTGATCAAGGTTGAAAAATAGTAATGCTCCTAAAACAAGATGACGTAAAAAATTGATTTCTTATGGCTAAGAAGAAGATGAAGGTGATCGGTAGCGTTATCGCATCAATACATTTTTAAAAAATTGTGATTTAATTTGATATGATCGTCTTCTGGACGCTTCGAATGACTTTCATAAATCATTATATATATATTATAATATATAATATGGCACACTGTCACACAGGTATAAATCACTTTTAAATTACACTTAAAACTACAAAAAAAAATTTAAATATATTTCAAATTGATTACCTAACCAAATTATTTAAATTTCTTTTATTTTTTATATTTTATCACTCGATATTTACTTTCGAACAATTCGCAATCGAATTTTATGCCACTAAGTTGTATTAAGACGCTATAATCACCCACCAACTAACTTAAATTAAAAAAATACACGAACACACAAAAAAATATTTAATGGAAACAACTTTAAGACTGTAAATCTAAAATATAACTGAAGAAAATACTGAGTTAAATTTTTACTGAGTGTATATCGTATGTGTTGGTTTCAACGTTATTTCGTATAATATATGTTGTTTTTAACCCTGGGTGGCGTACAGGAAACGCTATGAAATCATTTATATGGGTACATTTTAATATATAAATATCATTGGTTTGCGGTTATAATTTTTGCATCAATTTTATGCTTTCGTTGATTGTAATGAAGTAGCTTGGGATTTCTAGCTTGTCTTTGAGCTCACTAAGATTAAGGATTTACTCTAATTTACTTTAAACTACCTTGGCATTCTGCCCTGGCAACTTGACCACCTCAACAATTATTTTACGAAAATTTATATTTGATGATCTTGTCCAAATGACTAATCTCTATAAGTTTTTATACCAACTTATGGTTGATTTACATGTTTACAAAATTTTCTGCTTCATTACGTTTTAGTTTCTTTTTTTTACTGGTTACATATAAACTCATATCATCTTGTAATTTGTCTAGCTATCTTATGGTCAAGTTTTATTTCTTCACTGACGTTTTCTATCCGCAGGTCTCTATGTAGGTTATCACTTTTTATGTACCAAGGAGCGTTTACTCTTTCACGTCACCTTTTATTTTTTTTCCTGTATCTCCAATTTAGGAGCATAGGGCGTCCACTATTCTGAACCATCTTACTCTATTTGGGGCTATTGCTTTTATTTCCGCCCATGATTTTCCTAGGTGTTTTGCCTCTGCTAGCATCGTTCTCTTCCATGTCATTGCTGGCCTTCCAACCTTTCTTTTTCCTTGTGGATTCCAGTCTAATGACATCCTCGTTGTATCACTTGATGCTTTCCTCAGTGTGTGCCCCATCTCCATTTCCGTCGCTTTATTTCGGTCTCAATGTCTGACTGACATGTTGTTATGTGCAGATTGATGTTACTAATCGTGTTAGGCCAGAAGCACTTAAGTATTCGTCGAAGTCATTTGTTTAGTCATTTGTAGCTTCTGTATGATTTTTCCTGTATGCTTCCATGTCTCAGTAGTACCGATTTCACACATGAGTTGAACATTCGTATCTAGATTTTGCGCGATGGGACAGAAGTATTCCAGACTTTGTGTAGCATGTTGAATGTATGTCTGGCTTTATTTATACGTTTGTCTTCTTCTCTTTCACCTGCTTTCGTTATTGTGCAACCAAGGTATACAAATTCATTTACATCTTCAATTTGTATATTGTTGATGTGCATCGGTGTGGTTATATTTGTGTTGAGTCTCATCGTCTTGGTTTTCTTGATATCTTCAATATCTTTAACTTCCCGTTCCGCGTTGATGGATGGTTGCTAGTTTCGTTATTGATGACAGGAGATTTTCGGGGTCGGCGATCACTTTAACTGCGCGCTTCATCTGTGGTGACTTATTTTAGGTATTTGTAATTTGGACCACACAGTGCCTCTTCAGCAGCTCTCTGTATATTTTCTTCGATCATTCCTTGCCATCTTTTTACTTGACGCGCTGTTTCCTCGTATCTACGTTTCACCTTTTCCGTGTTATGTTGGCACATTTGCAACTTAAATTGACAGCGCTCCTCAACTTTCTGCCATGTATCATCACTTTAGTTTCTCATTTTGTTTCAGATTAGTACATTGAATTAGCCTAGCCAATTTTCAGGGTTGGATAATAAGGTATACTGGCATACCGGGCGGGAGGTTCACATTCTTCTTTATGTTTTGTACTTTCTTCTTAGATGTTCCCAAGCGGTCAACCAAATATGTACTAACCTCGCATATGGTTGCTTGACGTTGTTCATAAATGGTGTGACGTCTCTTCTGTCTGCTCTACTCACCCCCGAGAAATATTTTCTTTAAAATATTTAAGGCTTTTTAGCAGCAGTTTATCAGGATGTTTTTATTATTTCACCTGCGTATCTAAATCATAGCATGGTGACTTTTTTGTACTTAGGTTATGATTAATTTCGTCTTTTAACTCCCGTAGTGTTACACGTAGTATTTATCTATAATCCTTCTTATATACTGCGGAATTATATATTCTCTCCGATGATTACCTAGTTAAAATGTGGCTTCCAGGTATAAGGTAAAAAAGTTCTGATTTCTGTTTAGTATTTGTTACCCAATTTTCTCCTTTATTTTTTATTGGTGGTATTTTATGATTTGGTTTTTTTAATGCTGTTTTAGCTTTCCATAGAGAATACTCGGTATTTTTATTGCCAATAAGAATACGTAGATATTAGCTGCCATTTTTTCTCTGCCATGTATAAGTTAATTTGTTGCGCCATTGTTTGGTACTTGAAGCTCAGTGTTGTCTTTAACCAATTTACTAAATAGTTCCTATTGATTTTATAGCTTGATAGTCAATGTGGATTTTCTTTCGTAATAATCAAGGAGCTAACAGCCATAATGACAGATGAGTGATCGAATGAAACTATTTTCTACAACGAAAATCTAAAACGTGATTTTTGGATATACATCTTACAATGTATAAATAAATAAAATATGGAGTTTTAGGTCACTAGGCCAAAAAGTGCCAAATGTCCTGACAAGAACAGTTACACACTCGGCCTCCTACATATAGTTCTGTACCCTTCGGGGTAGTTAATCTCGACCCATAGAATGTATTTTTTACATAAAAATCACCTCCTATGGTAAAATTAAACCCTAGTTGCTTAAATACCTTGTTATAATCCTCTTTGGTTATAGATTATGTCTTAAGGGACAGTAAATTGAAGAGCCATTGAGTTCGGTCTTATTATTTAACTGAATGTTAACAGTAGCTATTGGCATATATACTTTCTCCTTCAATTTTTACTCTTTAATTACGTTTAATTCTTTCTTTCAAAAGTATTGTTAATCCTTTCTCAATCTTCCTTTTCTTCGTATTTTGGCATAGAAGGTTTTAGTAAGATGACTTTCTGACGTAAGACATAAGACAATTTTTTCAGTATGTTAAAAGATTTCTAGCACTGAATATGTTGGAATCTTAATGTTTGATTTGTCGTTTAGTAAAAAAATGGATGTTATTTCATTCACTATTTTTTGACTATCTAGACGCCTGTTTAAAGCGTTCTATATAGCCTCTATAATTTGCAAGATGATGATCTTTGCAGTTTACATATGTTGGAGGCGAATTTTTAATTACAGGACACATCTCAGGAGGGTGGCTTCGAGGTCAATTTATACACCTTAATTCTCTGTTGAAATATTTCTGCGTATGGGTATAGCCTTGCCACTTCTTGGGTTTCCCTATTAGTCCAGTGGTCTTTTTAAGTATTTCAATTCAAACCCTCGTGTTTAAGATAGCTCTTACATTGAAGATGGTGTCAATATTTTCTTTGTTACCTATATTAGGCCATTGACGTGCTAGATGTCACTTAGCCCATTGACGTGCTAGGTGTCACTACTGGTATCGTTTTAAAATAATCAACATATTTTTATATGTATAATTGCCTAAATGTCATATATTTATTATAAATGTCATATATTTATCGACCCGACATCTGGAACATTCTCATGATGGTAGTACTATTATGATATATGTATATGTATTTATACTGTACAGAAAATAAGCATAAGTAAGGGAAGACCTTTTTTAATCCAGTCTCGTTTCTTTTTTTTAAATATTTCTACCATTTTCTATTTGTCGTTTGAGATCTTCCGTTATATTCTCTTTTCTCTTCTGTCCTTTACCATAACCTTTATTGTGTGGTAGGTTTTATTTTCAAAAGTACACCATTAGATTTTCTCTAATTTGGTAAAAAGTATTATGTATTCTATATTAATATTCCTTATCTGTGATTGATTTCATGATTCTATGCAAAGCTATGCATATTGCGTTATGCCAATAACGTTAATTGGAGGAGGTTTTTATTCTTTGATCTTATCACGCTGCTGATCCTGCTCAGGTGTTCCTTTTGTATTCTTTCTTATGAAGATTTTAGACTGGGAACTTCTAGCTACTTCTGGAGAGTATTCCGCTCTCCTTTTCTTGCTTGAATTTTTTCTTCATTTAGACTATCCATTATGCCTCTTTTATTAGCTCCTCCTCATCAGTATGAAACTCTATAGTTTTCAATCAATCAATCAATCAGCTGCAAAATTTTGTAGTTAAGCTGATTAGCCAACTTTTCTATTTCATTAATTTTTGAGCGAAGTTCTGCATCTTCCTTTTCAAACAATTAAAACAGTTAGCGAAGGACCCCTTTTCACTTTCAAGCTAGTTTTAATAAATGTATATATGTTTCTTCTACTGATTTTGACTTCTTTTTTATTCCCACGAATTGCACGTAAAATAAAAGTCATCTATGCGAGAGTTCTACGTTATCAGAGGAAGGCTACGTGTCAAAACCAAATGTCGCCTAATTTGGAGTCCGCATATTAGCAAATTAGCTGAAAGTTGAAGCACTGGATGTAAGTACTACTTCACTACTGGATAATGTTACTTTTGGTTGTGGTATTCTTTTTGATGTTGCTTATACAGTATAACAAGCAACTGTCAATCCTACAGTTAAGTAAAGCGGCGTTTTGACCGAGTTATTTCAGATATCACTTATCACTGATTTTTCTCAATAAATTTGTTACATTGACTAAACTAACTATGATATAGAGGATGTAAACGTTTACTACTGCGTCTCTAAAGAGACTTTTTGAACCTATAGTCACGTATAATCTGTGCCTGTTGTATAGGTGGTCAGCCCAACTAACGCTCGTTTACACAGAATTCGGTGATCGGTGTTAGATATTAATATCCGTTAAAAATAATTTTGTTTGTCAACGACGAGTTTCAAATTTGAAAAAAAATTGCGAGCGTGTAACCATTTCAAATGTCATTAATGATGCTAATGATATTTTTATAAAGACTAGAAGTTTAAGGATTGCGTGTGTCGCTATTTTGATAGTGATAGTATTATTCCAATTCTAAACTACCAACGATTGCTACTAGTAACAATAACTTTTTGTCAAATTACTTTCCAAATTTTTAAATTTTAATGAAGTTGGTAAGGTTATAGTTTGGCATTAAAACCACGTCCGAATTTGCTAGGCATTATACTAAGATCGAAGCAAAATTAAAACCTTAATACTTCATTGACGTTGATGATCCACATTTTGTAACTGTTTTAGAACTTATACCCTTGAAGTTTTAGATGCAATGATATATGATATAGTGATGAAATTTGTGTCGAGCAAGAACTCGGTTAACTTGTCGAAAAATACTCGAATTTTGAGCTACTGCAGGTAGTATATCGTTTTCTGCATTTTATTAACTCATATTTTGCCCATTTCCCCTTTTTATGAGAAATTTCCTATCTCAATAAATAAATTAACGATAACTTGCATCGTCGAAATACTTGGATGACGTATGACAGGAAACTGTTTCGCGTACAAATCACTTGAAGCTGGCGCAATTTTTACTTCCTCTTAACAAAAATGATTGCAAACTTTCCTACGGTCGTGTAGGTGGAGTTTTAAATTAATTACGAGCAAAAATGGAAGACTCTTGCGCCATCTTATATTCCTCTTTCTACACGTCAACTTTGTCCTTGATAACTTTTTTTATTTATCATATATTTTTAAGAAATTTGCTAAATTCATCTTAGGTGGGCCACCCGGTATATATATATATATATATATATATATATATATATATATATATATATATATATATATATATATATATATATATATATATATATATATATATATATATATATATATATATATATATATATATATATATATATATATATATATATATATATATATATATATATATATATATATATATATATATATATATATATATATATATCTGTCATAATACTGACGTTCGAGACATTAAATGTTTATATCGAAAAGATATTAATTCTAACTGAACCATTTAAAGGTGAGGAGTATATTGTTTGGAAAGGCCGGAAGTCGTATATTGATAGTTTACATTCAAATCAGTCATTCTTATCATGCGACACAAGTATATACTTGGCTCGTTAGATCGACAGTGTTCCTTTAGGTACATACCATAATGAATGATAAGACAAAATAGTCGACCACACCATGTTCTATATATTTCGACTTTAATTGAATGAAATAACAAAATAAAAATCGAAATGAAACACGGTCAATCTAAAATTTAGGTGTGTCAATGTCAGAATTTCTAAATTTAGTACTTTTACAGTTTTTTATTTTTTCGTGTAACACTAACCACCACAACCATAAAGAAAATGTAATTATTTATTTAAGAAAACCCAAACATATATTTTATATACGTACGGCGTATTTTTATTTTGTTCACAACAAAATTTGGCGCGCGTTTCAAGCACCCGCGGTGTATTTTTAACCGAATGAATCGAATTTTGTTAATAAATTGCGCGAAACTAAATATTTGTACATACGTCCTAATACGATTAGAACGGAAATCAAGTCAATATATAGAGATGTTAGTTTAAATAATCAACTGTCTAAAAAAAATGTAGTTCGCTTTACAAATCGCTTTATAACTATACCAACGAAATATATACAAGACTATGAAGGTGTATTGAGTCACCCACTCTCTATTTTACTCAACGATTTAAGAAAACAAAATTTTTTATTTCTATTTTGTCGAAACCGTCTTGAGATCATCTCGTTCTCTATTTTTCGTGATGTATTTCGTTAAAAGAAAAAATCTACAGTCCGAAAACAAATTACAAAGATTTGATCATAAGATGATAACCCCTGTGAGTCGTATGTTAAAATATATAACTTAAATTTATTCTTAAAACTACACATTTCTTCCTCAGTTCAAATTAGACTAGTACTGGTAATTTGTTATGGTACTGATTACATTATTTAGTGCCATGTTGTTCAGCTACGCAGAACAATTGCTTACCATCAGGGTCGGCGCTTCCATAGGTGCAGATGGTGCAGTAAAACCGGGCACCAATTATGGGGTGGCAAATAAACTAGATTATTGAGTTCTCATTGGAGTTTTCCTTTTAGAATTGTTAATAAATGATTGTAGGAGACAAGGGTTGTTAACGCATCGTTTACAAAGGGAAAAATATTGAAATACTTATACTAAAAATTTTTGTAAATTTACGGACTAGAACCACATACTTCTTTAGTTCTGACATTCTTCAAAGTTTTTATATATTTTATGATAATACATTTTAATGGTGGAAAATTTAACTCACAAGCTATTATGTGCGACTATAGGTTGAAAAAAGAAAAATATTACGTTTGGTTAAACTTGAAAAGTTTCGGTAAGTTAACTAAACGGAAATGTGTTAAAAAACATTAGAATTACTAAAATTTCAATAGTTTTCGAATGAAATATTTAATCGATATTGATAAGTTTCGTTAATTTAGTTTCGTTAAGTTTGATTTTAAATCATTCTTGTATAATGGCACAAATAAAGAATACATATTTTAATCTAAACTTAAACTGTTAAACCTGTCGTGGATGATATCGTTGGTCGAAATAAAATAAACACTTTTAGTCGCTTATTACAGAAATTTTTATTTAACTAAATTTACTTATCAATTACATGATTCACCAGTAAATATTCAAAGTAAAAAAAGACGAAATTGCAGCATGCAATTTCTTTTATACTACTGTTTTTAAGGGGACTGTACATTTGCTCAATTTTAATTTGTTAGAATAATATTTATCATATAGTTCTTGTGGGAGCATTGGTGGTATTTTATATGTTTATACGACAAACCTAAAGCTCGCTGTGCAAGACATTTTAACCAAATCGCTAGCAATTTATTGAGTTAAAAAAATAGAAAAACATTTGATATTTGCACCAAATAATTCAGCAAAGTTTGAACGACCTTGCTAATGTTTATTCTCTAATAAAGATAGTTTTTATTATTTTATAATTATAAATTAATCTTACAATATGCCCGGAGCTTTCGGAGTTTAAGATTCTTAAATTGTTCGTTCGTTAAGTTACTTGAATCGCTCTAAAATTAAATATCAATTTTGTTGTGTTAAGTTTTTAAAATGTTTATTTAAAAGTGATAAGTTAAAATTATATTTCCAATTTTGATTAAAAACCATTAGCTTCATAAACACGTTTAAATTAGTTATTCAAATATCAGATTTAGTTTCTATTTTGAATTTGTGTTGGTATACAATTATATTTTTAGTGGTGAAAACTTTACCAACTTTAATAGTATTTGGCTTGTAAACGTTGATTTTCCATACCTTTAACTAAATATACTTAAAATGAAAAAAGTGATTCGGATTCATAATTCGTTAATTTACTTTGAAAAACTTGTAAAATTAATTTTTAATAGGATTCGTTAAATATTCGTTAAGTACAATTTAATTAAAATTATTCGTTGTTTCGTTTAACTTGAAAAGTTTTATCAAATTAATTTAACCATGTGCTTTTTAATTAAACCAATTGAATGGATTAAATAAATTACTAATAATATAAATAACCTTTGAATTAACTTTTGTTGAAATTGTCAATTTTCTTAAATTTATTTTCGTTAAGTCTGTTTTTGAATCGTTCTTGGCTTTTTGGTCTAAACAGAAAATAGTTTAAAGATATAAATATCACACAGATATGTCGTCAACTTCTGTGACAATTTCGTAAAAAATGTCGAAGCTACACAGGATTACTTTGTTGACTTCATTTCAAATTAGGACTACCGAGTAATAGAAGCTTGAGGTGAAAATTTGTGAACTAAAATTATATCGATCAATAATTTTAATTTATCTTCTAAAAACTTTTTGATATTTCGTTAAATCCTCGTTAATTTGTTATTTGTTATTTTTTTTTAAAAACGTTATATCAAATTATTGAAGAACCCATTGACGCAACACTCAGCCAAAGACAATAAAATACTGAAATTCGAGTTTATTTAAAAGGCCCCGCCAAATATTTATAAAAACCCTTCAATTTGCATAACTGCATCTGTTGACATGTTACACTCTAATAAATTATTTTTAAATAATAAAATAAGTGATTAAGGCTTTCAAAGTTTGGTTGCCCGTGCTAAGAACATTTTGATATAATTAGGATATAATCAAATATTTGCGTTAAGTTTCGTCGGTTCTTCCAACAACTTACGCAATAATTGTTTAAAGTCAGAGAAACACCTTACTTCTTTATATTTAAATTGTTGATTGGTTATGCTAGACTTACCATTTCTGGCATAAGCAATCACGACTATAAATATTATATTTTTATATTAAATTTAAAATCGACATTTACCTATAATAGTATAAAATCTCTACAAATTTTAATGACGTTATATATAACGGTAACTTCCGGAGGGATCAACAAGCTATACTTGAAGTTTAATGACATCATTAAAAAACTAAGTTATTCATAATATCGATTCAAAATCGATACCTCCAAAATTTAACAAACGAAGCCTGATGACTGGAACGCCTGGGTGCGTTATGCTATAATCTTCAAAAAGAAGATCACTTAAAATACGAAAACTATCGCCTTTGCACATCTTACGAATTGTCAATTGCTGTTTTACATAATATTGGAAAGAATCACTTCCCTAACGGAGGATATTATAGGTAACTACCAAAACGGATTTCGTTCAAATCGGTCAGTTATTGTACTGTAGATAAAGAATAGTTAAAATTACTTCTAATCGAACACTAAAGTAAGTTGTTGCTGATCGTCATTATCTCTATCTATTTTAAAGATAGTACTACTGCTTGAATTTAAAGTTTTTTGATTCTACTAGAAGATAGCTTTACATAGTGCATAATGTAAATACACATAGTACTACCATCATAAGAAAAAAACAGTTTACCCATTGATGTTCCAGATGTCGGGTCGATAGAATATCACAACATTTAGTGTAAGTATATGACATTTAGGCGATTATACATATAAACATATTTTGATTATTTTAAAACGATACCAGTAGAGGCATCTAGCCCATCAATCACTATAGGTATTTATATTAAGAATAGTGACAGCTATCCTATAATCGTTGAGTTAGTTACAACCGTTAGTTCTCAGCTGCGCTCGAAACTTACAAATGAGACTATAATGCCATACACTATCGGGAGCATGTAATATATCAAAGAATACTACAGAATAGAATTGCTTTAGCTTTTTTGCAGTTACTCAAAGAAATTGATCAATATGCGAAATGTTCATTCCAGAATTCAAACTTAAAATCAGAAATATTTACTGTTTCAGTCAAGAAATCAGCCTATAGTTTCTCAGCCTATATTATAATTCTTTCTTTAATAATTCCTTAAACAGACTCGGTGAAATTTAGATGAATTGATTTGGTTACTATTTAACTGGATCCACCATCTCTTTGTCCAGTTATTCAGTATGTTACTCTTTGCTTCTTTTACATTGTTACTAATTGCTAAGATTGCAGTGTCATCAGCAAATGTTCCAATGCGAGTTTTATCTGTATTTGGCAAATCTCTTGTAGGATATATACAAAAGGTATACAATATATACTTGTACCTCTGCTGTCATCTTCGTCAATAAAGAGTACTGATCTTCATATTTTCCCTAAAATGTCGGTCAGCTAAGTATAGTATTTTAGAATCTGATAAAACTGCTTTGGTAGTTCTCGACGCAGTTTATATTCTAGTCCTATGTGCATACTTTATCGAAGGCTTGTGCTACATCCAAGAAGATATTTGAATATATTTTTTTGCTTTCTGTGAACCTGTAATGCAGTCAAATGTTTTTCTCTGAAACCGAATTGGTGGGAGCTGCACCATTAACCGAATTGGTGGGAGCTGCACCAGTACCGCCTTTATTTTCCACCGAATCCCGTTGCTGTACGATATGTGAGTATGTTTTTTTATTTTTATCGCATTTGCGATAAACCAGTTGATTTTCTCAACGGTTCTTTTCTGACTCTTTAGTTGAGGTTGGCCTTTATGTTGCACATATGTATTTTCTGCATTTTATTAAATGTAAGCATAAATAAGAGCAGCCCCATGTTAATAACTAGAACACCTTCTTCGTTTTCTATATTTGCTGAATCTTCAATTTTTAATCCCTTGTATATTATGTCTTCTATTATATACCCTTTTGAACAAGTTGGATGGAGGCCCTAGCCCAAACTTTAATTGGGCGGTTATTCTTATCTTCATAAGTAAACCACTAATTTCCATCAATTACTTTATGTAGCCAAAGTTTTATACGTCTCAGAATCAGATGTATTAATTTTTCGAGTCATCATTGTTAAGTGATGCAATTCTGTATTCTTGTGACTGATTTCATTATTGTTTG
The DNA here is from genome assembly GCA_963556175.1 of Tipula confusa. Taxonomy (NCBI): domain Eukaryota; kingdom Metazoa; phylum Arthropoda; class Insecta; order Diptera; family Tipulidae; genus Tipula; species Tipula confusa. The sequence continues at coordinate 132,272,797 of OY744475.1, forward strand.
CACGGAGGCTAAATTGGAAGTCATAATAATAATAATTAGTGGCGGCGCCTTCTCTTTAGGTTTGGCTGGCTGTTTTCCTTCAAGTGTTTTTCGTTGTATTTCAGCTACTTGGTCAGTGTTAAGGAGGAAGTTCTATTGTATCTTACCACTTTCCGGAGTCGACTATGCTTTCTCTTTTCTTTTTTAAGATGCAACATGTTTCTCTTATTAGTTCTTCTTCATCAGTATAAAATCTTTCAATTGTGTCTACCTCATTGAGAGTCCGAGGAGGCTCATCAGATTCCTTAGCTTGTAAGCCTTTTTTAAATTTTCGTTTTAATTTTTAAGTAGCACCACTTTGTTGCGACGTTACCTTTTCAATTTCGCTTTGTTTTCTTGTTAGTTCATCATTTTCGTTAACTTGTTTAAAAAACTTTTTAGTTGAAGATGTTGATCTTGTAAGCTGAGCTTCTTGAAATGGAAATATCATCAAGCAATTGTTGACCCACCCCAGAATCCTTTGGACCGACCTCCGAATAGGGTGGATCTCAACATCTCTGCTGATTTACCACCTGGAATATATATTTCTTTTTTTGTTGTATCCATTGCATTAATACACTGATATACATCTACCAGTTGTTAGAGGGTCGTAGATGAGAACTTTATTTACTAGATTCTCGGTGGTCGATGTCCCACCTTGTTTTGGTCGCCAGAGTCTCGTTAGTTAAAGTAAAGCAGGGAGAATTGTGTGCAGATAAGGTTGACATTTGAACTGGAATTTGACCTATTTTATCCCTAGTTCCTTACCACCACCTCTGCTATCATCTTACTGCCGACATTCAAGGTATATGTTTCTTTTTCGATCTCTACAAAAACTCATTTATCTGACCATAAAAGCTGTATATATGAATTCAGTTTTCATGATTTTTCCAGGCGTTTTTAATTTGTTTCTTTACTTTTAATATTTTAAAACTTTGTTTTGGAGATAGATATATAGAGAAATAGAGCACGCTGACCTGTCATAATCCAGAAGACATTTAGGAAAAATGAAGATAAACTTTAGATGAATATCAATTAAAATTATGATTATATTTTATTTTCAATCCAGACTTACACAGTTCCCATAATATTTTAAGGTTTTTAGCTTTATATTTTAGTTAAGTTTCAATTTTAGATAAGGGGATACGACGACAAGATTATGTAATGATTACGACATTTATTATGCTTGAATTTTCATTAAAATAAAAGAAAACGACTAAAAATATCACGGGGAATGTTTTTCTTAATATTTTGTAAATATAGGAAGTTATTTTTAGATTTTATTAAAAGCGGCAATATCAACGCTTTGTACCAATTCCTCGATGCTTAAAATCTGCTCCTGTAAATCATCGATTGATACTTTTTCATCTTCAACTACTGTCGAAATTTGGAGTTTGTAAATTCCGTACGCAAGATGTACTTGTTTTGCTGCTCCCCACAATAAACCGTCCATTGTGATGGCACGAACCTTTTCCTCCATCTCTTTCAAATCAGTCTCATCACTCCATGGTTTAATATCGAGGATAACATTTGATTTGGCTATCAAAGCCACTTTTTTAGATTTTTTTGCGGCATAGTCGGCCAATCTTTGTTCTCGAACTTTAGCTGCAGCCTCATCTTCATCCTCGGAGTCTGAACCAAAAAGATCAACGCCATCATCTTCATCTTCATTTGGTTTAGCAGCGGCTGGAGCTGGTGGTGATTTTGTTACCTGTGAGCTTGTGTTTACTGTTTGTACTGTGGGTTTGCCGCCGCCCAATTCGAGCGTGCGAATTTTCTCTTGTAATTGATCGACAATATTTTGCAAATTGTTTACAGTTGACTGAAGTTGAGCATTTTGTTTTTCAATCGATGATAAACGATCGAGCAGTTCAGCGCTTGGGGTAGATGCTAAAGCAGCAATTCCATCCATCTAGAATTTAACAAAACAAAAAAAAAAAATTTAAAATCTACCCAGAGTCGGCGTCTTGTATAAATAATTGAAAATGTTTTAGAAAATAATATTTGACTAAGGAACCGATCATATAAGTTTCATTCATTCTAATATAAATTGGGGTAATTCCATCATAACAAAATAATTCGGATGATGGAACCATCCAAATAAATATACATAAATTAATCACTCACACGTTCAAGAGAATTTTTAATGTGTTGTCTTGCTTTTGCAATCTCGGATGCAAGCGAGCTCGGCCCAGCACCTCTATTCTAAATTTATAAATACAAAATAATTAAATTAATTAATTTATAACCAAACGACCAACAAACTAAATAAATTAAATTGAAAACGGCTAAGACTACGAAAACCAAAAACTGCTTCATTATTTGTGCACCTTAACCTGTTCTTTCAGAATGTTATCGACAACATTAACGACCGTATCATAAATTCGATTATCGTTACTCTCTTTGAGCGCAAGATTATCGGACGATTTTTGCTGATGCACGATATTTTCAAGTTCCTTGATATCTTTGGTTATATCACCAGCCTCTTCAGCAATTATGATATCAACGCTTTGAACATCAATGCTAGAGATTGATTCACTACGTGAACTGTTTGTTTTACCGTCGTTAGCGATAAAATTCGCAAATGGAGTCACTTTATCTTTCTTAACACGACGTGATCGTTTACGCTTAGTTGGAACCTCGATAAACTTTTCCGAATCATTTCTACTTTCGGCATCATCGGGGTGAGCTTGTGCTGAAACAAAAACATTAACGATATCAACTGAAACTGAAAATTTCGTTAAATCATTTGTGAACTACTTTCGAACCCTAGCGATGTTTGTTCGTTTGGTTCTTCGGTGGTGCTGGGAAGATTACGATCATCTTCAGTCCATATTGGATTCTTTTTCGCATTTTGTTTATTCTTTTGTCGCTTCATCGAATCGGTTTCATTATCATTGGCCTTCGATTTTGATTCTTTTTTATTCGAACCTGATTTTTGCTCGTTTGGCATATTATAATCATTACTATTGACACGTTGCTGTTGTCCCCGTTTGGACTGATTTTTATTTTGCATTTTTTTCTGGAACTCGTCTTGATCTAAATCGATAATCATCTTGTCTTCAGCCGACAATTGTGCTTGTATATTTCCCTTGTTATGGTTGCGTGTTTTTTTTGTTGGAGATTTAGTCTCGTGAGCAATCGATTCATCTTCCATGGAAGATTGTTGAAGTAAACCCTGTGGTTTATTCTTTCCGCCGCTTGTCTTCTCGTTTACCATTGCCGTAGCATCACTCGATTGTGTCAAATTGCGATTTTTCTTATTATTCTTTTTTGGTTCAACTTTTAAATCTCGTGTCCATGTTGAATCAGATACTGTTGCATCCAGACTTGCATCATCGTCGGCGATTGATACGCGTTGTTGTCGTTTCTTTTTATTTTTATTCATTTTTTTAACTGGAGATTTGAACCGGGATTCGTCTGCCTCACTAATTTGGTTAGGATTTTCTGAATTAGTGTTATTTTCAGTTCCAGTATTATGCAGCTTGTAATTTTAATTATTATTTTTTTTTGATTATTTTACACGATTTTACAGAGAAATTTTTATAAAATTATTTGAATTTATTTCAAAACCTACTTTCTACACAATGATTTTTGCACATGGCCAGTAAAATATTTTCTCGCCAATTTTCCATAAAACACTTACCTTTGATAAATATTCATGATATTGCTTCTCAGCTGCATGATATTGAACTTTATCGGTCCAGACACGTTCAGTTGCTAGTGGGCAGGCCATATTTCAACCTGAAATTAGCACACAACCATATTTAAATGCCACGTAATTGCGTATATTTGCAATGAAAAAATTAAAAAAAAAAAATGTAATTATGTCCTATCAATCGATATACAGCTAAATTGCGTTGTGCAACGCAAACAGGGAGAAAAATCATTATTCCGGCACATGTTTTCTTCTTGCGGTGGTGGCATAAGAAACAAAAAAAAAAATCCGTCTTTCATTTCGCTACACAATTTACGAAACCGAGATACGCCATTCCCAGATATTATACAACTATACTTATATTATTCATGCATTACACAATTAAAAATGGAAATAATTTAATTGATTGCACTTACTGTAAATTTATATCAAACAAATAAGTTTGAATTAAAAAATTTTAAATTTTTTTTTTTTCGCACAATCGAGAGATGTGAAGACGTCGATGACTTTTGTGATAGAAGAGAAAATGATAGGCCAAAGCAAGCTAGACGTTTTCAGCGCAGACTTGGACGGCGAAATGCTGAATATTATTGCCCGATATCGAGTTCAGCATATTTATGGTGCAACATTTGTGTTATCGCTAGATTTATCGCTCAGCACATATAGGTAGATCTTTGTTAAGTGGTAAAGGCTCGGATCTCACTATCGAGTTGGAAAAAAAGAGTTGGGAGAGCATCGCTTTGATGTTCAACTAATAATTTATTTGTTTAAACCTTTTTCGTTGATCAATTTGTAAATCTAGTTCGTGTGTTAGAGGCTTTACTAAAAATAATCTTACCTACAATCATTTTAATAACCTTGTTCATTTCCAATAAATGTCAAACATTTGACATCGAATTTTGTTTACAACAGGAACACGAGAATTCAATAAATAATTTAAATTAACAATCAACAAAATGGCTTTAGCAATGCAAAAACGCAATAACGTAAGTATATAGTTACTAAACAACTAAATAAACAATAAATATTCTAACTTAATATGTAGGTGAGGCTTCCGCCAGAAGTAAATCGTGTGCTATACATCAGGAACCTGCCGTACAAAATCACATCCGACGAAATGTATGATATTTTTGGGAAATACGGTGCAATTCGACAAATTCGTGTAGGCAATACACCTGAAACGCGCGGCACAGCTTTTGTCGTTTACGAAGATATATTCGATGCTAAAAATGCTTGCGATCATTTGAGCGGATTTAACGTTTGTAATCGTTATTTGGTTGTTTTGTACTATCAATCGAATAAAGCATTCAAACGGTTAGATATCGATAAAAAACAAGAAGAACTGGATAAAATTAAAACTAAATATAATATTACATCCGAAGATTTAAGAAAATAAATAATTTAATATGCATAAACAAATTCTTTTATCTTAATCCAATTGACATCTGTCGAGTAAATAATATACTTTGCGTTGATTCCCAAATATAGATGTCTCAAGTATAAACAAAAAAGTATCGTATAATAATTGTACTGTCAAATTTGTGTTGATGTACAAATTAAAATTGTACAAATGCAATTAAATTAATTATTTACGCTTATTTTAATTCGTTCATATAATATCATTGTAATGTTACGATATTTATGTAATATAATGTATAGTGTATTTGATCCAATTGGCCGCCTTATATTCGTTGCATTTGTTTAGGGCTATATCGAAATTAAAAAAAAAATTCTTGCCGCCGCAAATGTTGTCTGTATGGTGCGGTGCGTTGAAATCAAAAGTGAAAAAGTTGGGAAAAATAAACGATGAAACGAAAATTTGTTTAGTTTAATTTATAGCAAATATATTATAATTTAATTTTTTGTAGTTTAATTTGGTAATGGTAATGTGTTGAAAATGCAAAATTGTTGTGGCAGTGAAAATGTGGAAAGTTCATTAAGTGAAATAATTGAAAATTTCTTATCACTCATAACCAATTCGTATTTTGTTTTCATAATAATCGTGGGGTTCATATTGGGTTATTGTTGTAAGAAACTTGTTGGTGACTCTAAAAAATTAAAAACTGCGTAATAACCATGATAGGCCTACATAATATGTGATAGAAATCTGATGTTATTATTGCAACACAAATTGGCTGAAGGTGAGTCTGTTTCCATCTGTAATACATTTTCAATCGTAAATTACATTACCCCAATTTGTATGTACATAATACAATTCACTGTACAATTTATAATTAGATTTATTATTATTATTCAAGTTAAATTAAAATAAAATAAAAAAAAATGCAATTTATTTTTCTACGTAAGTATATACTACGTACATTTATCTTCACTTTCGATTTCTATTTTGAGGTTATTTCGTTGTCTGGCGGCCGATAGAATTTTGTGGTGTATTCGTAGTAACGATTTTGTTGTTGTAAATAGTGTTTTCTTGATTAATTTATGTAATAGCTGTGCCGGTTGGTAAGGTAATCTGCAGTTCTATGATGATAGGTAGTCTATCTTGTTTGTCCTCCGAGTGGTTGGATGTTTGTGTGATACTGCTAGCATTAGACCTTAATTTTTGATTGAATCGGAAGAGAGTTCTACAGTGTCTAACTATAAGATTAATATTGCCTGTGGAATGGGCACTGTAATGCCATTCGCAAAATTTCTTGATTGACTGTGTTGCGTTATGGAGACGTGGTCGCCTCTTACTTGTATGACCTCGTCCCAGAGACGTGATGCATCTGTAATACTAGGTTATTACCATCAAGATTTGTGACTTAACGTATGGCCAAGTATACAACTTGTTGTTGCTGGCTATTATGGTAATGTATCCACTTGGCTTCTTATTCACTCTATCTTAAGGTACAACATCTCTGTACTATATCGCCTTTGAGTATAGTTGATCTTTACTCAATCGCAAATAGAATATCAGCCTTCGTTATTTTATTGCCCCATTAGGCAAAGTAAGTAAACAAACTTTCATTGGGCAGACCACCATCAACTTTCACAGGAAGTTTATAACAAATGATTCAAAATATTTCTTTAGAAACGCGAATTCTTCGGCAGAAATTTATGCATTCTACAGATGCTCCACTTTTGGCTTATCCCGTGGTCCCTTCTGTGTACTATAAATCACATCGTTCACCTTCATGAGAACAGTGCTGTGTTCTTTCCATGCAGTTTGCAATTTTGACAATAAACCTTTCATTAGTAGTGGGTTTAAAAATTAACGTAATGCCCTCGGTTTGCGAGCAGCCCTAGATAAATCCAGGTAATCGTAGATAACTTCTTGGACAATTTAATTATTTGTTATTAAATTATATATTTAAAATAAAAAATAATTTGCGGTTCCGTCCTGCTTGACATCCCAAAAAAAAAATTAATTATCGTTTCTTTATCGGTCAGTTATCGTTATCGGGAGACAATCTAGACACAAAAGTTGCTAGTGTTTGTTTTCAGATGACGTTGCATAATGAGTGTTCTTTTAAGGGTGACTAATAATTCGTGAAATTATTGGTTACAACATTACCCCCTTCCGAGTGAAAGCTAACGAGGGTATCGCGTTTCGATATTCCTCACACTATGATTGCTAAATGCTCGTGTAAGATAATATTTACAACGAAAATCATTTCAGATGATTGAAACTGCTTTCTTATCTTTATTATCCCACGTCTTTATGTGAACGACATTAGTAGTTGCAGTGATATCGTTCATGTAATACGGTTCTGGCCAACGACTGACTCGATCGACACAGGTTAAAAGGCAGGTATATCCTTTAGGCGGACCAACTATTTCTACATGAATATGTTAAAATCGACCCGGTGGAATTTCGAATTGTCCGAAAGGTGGTTTTGTGTGCCTTTGGACTTTCGAGCGTTGACAAGACAAACAGGACTTTGCCCGATGGGATATATCTTTGTTTATATTTTGTCAAAAATAGCGAACGATTATCAATTTTCTAGTGGTACGGACACCAGGATGCGACAGATTATCGATAGATGTCGAAGATATTTTTCGAAGCATTTCTGCGATGTATCGGCGATCCGAGTCGTTTTGCAGTAGACGTTCGGAACTAGAAAGTAAATTTTGATGTTAATATTCTGCTTTTTGGGCTGAGCTAGTTTTATTAATATCGAAATTCGTATTGACCGTCGCTGTTTCGATGTCGTTAGTGCTAGACAATGCGTCTGTGACCACATTATGTTTTTCTTAAACGGAATGTCCTTGACTAATGAAATCTAAGTGATGAGATTGTTTAGGATTTATTTAAGTTTTCGACTGTATTTCTCGAGTAAGAGGCCTATGATCGGTATAAATTGTAAAGTCCCGACCTTCGATAAAATATCTGAAATCCTTCCTTTCGCGTTATTCAGTGGATGTGCCATAAATGTTATGTTAGCTAGTCCTGTTTTTGATTTATTAAATGCGTCGTTGCATTCTTTAGACCAAGCAAATTTCTTGGCCGATTATTGCTTCTTGAGTGAAGTAGCCAAGTGTGAATGAATCGGGGCCAACATTTCAGCAAGTTTAGTAATAAATCGGCGGTCCCGATAAACTGCTTAATGCGCTTAATTGATGTTGGAATTTTTTCTCTCTGATGAGTCAAAACGTCATTTGGAGTTATATTATGGCTGAGGAAATCAATATTGCTTGCGCCAATTACGCATTTGGCCGACCCATCTTTTATGTCATTGTACAAGGAGATATGGAGCTATGCAATGTGCAGGTGGTATACTGTACTTGTGTGCTTGGGTTAAATGTATTGTGTGAATATAAAGTATTGATTAAAATTAGCCTTCAAAGGACAATAAACCCAATAGCTGATCAATACTAATTTTATAGCGTTTCTTTCCACCTTTTTGAAATGATATAATAGGTCATAAATGGCTATTGTAAATTACTCATGAAATTAGTCCTTTATGTACATTTCCGTTGTCTGTATTAGGCAACTGTCGTCTACAATATTTAGCGCTTGAGTTTTGAGAAAAATGTTCCTTCCAAAAGTAGAATACTGCATCGAGGTTAAAACAAAATGTTTAGTCCTTGTAACCTTTAATCATTCATCATTGAATGGGAATATGCCTAGGTATCAAAGAATGGAGTAGTTTGGGGAATATTTTCAAGAAATTATGTGAACCGCGCGTATTGCTGTGTCTTTCGTGTTTCTTCTGATAGTTTTATAATATCTGAGACCTTTCACAACGTCAAGGCGCTATTTATTTTTCACAATGTTATTGCTAACGAGAGTTAGGTTACAATTACTGTTTCAAAAGAGTTTTTATCTTTAGGGTGGCTCACTTCTGTCGGTACATGGATATAAATTACATGTTATTAGGTAGCCGCAAGCGTAAACGTAGTTTGCCTTATACTTTAGCTAGGGTTTGTTAATGTGTTGGCGGTAGTTATTCTTTGTTTTTTTGCTTGTTGATATTTTTAACAATTAATTGTTTTACGAATGCGAGTTGTCAGTTCAGCGATCCAAAAGTTTAGACGACTCCTACAACATGCAAATGATACTGGAACATATTCTAACGACATCATGCCTCTTTATATGTTCTCTATGAAACATATGAGTGCCTTCCAACAAAACAAGTTCATAATTAAATTAAATTAAAAATACAAAAAATGCTCGTCTTCCTTATCAGCAAAATAAAAAATAAAAAGTCATGCTCAGTAATAATCAAAATGCATATTGACAAAATTTATATCAGCTTAATAAATTAATCTTTTAGTTGATGCATTTTACAAAAAAAAAAAAAAAAAAAAAAACGTAAACATCCTCTCGTACAATATATTAATCAGAATCACACTGTATGTATACTATTCGCAAGGTCATTGGGGAAAACTAGCGCTCTACAAAACATCATAATAAAAATAACCAAACTATTTTTAATTCTATTCATAATTTTAGGTGGTTACAAAAATTCTTAACAAATTTTTAAAATATCATCGAACGTATTTTATAAGCAAAATTAAACTACAACCGACTTCCTCCAACTCTACTCTACTATCGTAAAGTAGTTTTGTATAAAATAATTTTGGTCTCGGTGGCATGCAAATCAAATTATATTAAATCACACACTACCACCAATAGCACTAACATTTTATAGTAACAAAACTATTATAAAAACCCAAATCATTAAAGCAGCAGTCGATATAAAAACGCGAAAAATATTCAAACACTATCACGCGCTATATTTTCGAAAATATTAGTGTATCATTGAGTTAACCTTGTGAATGCCAAGGACATTATTCTAAAATCTATATATTATGTATTTATTCTCTTTAAATATAAGACATAAAAATACAATTGAAGATGGAATAAATTAAAAAAAGCTTAATAGTCGATTGGGACGAGTATGTCATGTCGCGCGAAAAAAATAATATGTATTTAAGATTAATGAAAAATCAGGAAATTCAGTCGTCCAATTTGGCCAATGCTATAATAAGTAGCCAACATAAATATTGACACGGAATGAATGAATGAAAGTTTTTTTTTTTTAATTAAGTGTAACAAAACTAAGATCTCTAAATAATACTAAATATAAAATGCGACGACGAAGATAGGTAAGAAAATATAAAAATTTTAAAAGTAATTCGATGAGCCAGTCTCAAGTCAAGTCTAACACTCAATAACTAAATAAATAAATTGATATTTGAATTTATAAACAAAAATTCTTTTTAAATCAAAAACTCGATATTATTATAATTTTTTTTTTATGCCAAACGAAGAATTTAGCATTCTTTTCGTTGTCCGAACTATTATCTTTTACTATCATATGCCTTTGGTTATGCATATTTTATTCTAAAAATAGTCTACTAGTTAATGTTTCAATCGAAAAACATTGCTAGCTCAAGGTCTATTTTCAATCATCCGGCATAAACTACGACTCCACCATCACACAATAATATATGAACGGGTTTTCCTGGAAAAAAACTTCCCCCAAAATTTAATTCAACAATTTGATATTTCTTTGTATATCGCTATATGTCCGCAACTAAAATACACATAGAGATACACCAACACCGCAAAAGGCAGAATCGCGTGAAATTACCGCATTAGGGAGGTACAACAAGCCTAATAAATTTCAACGAAACGTCTTAATTTAAAAACATCAAACACCTCCTCGTAACACACTGAACAAGTTGCTTACACTCTATAAATATCTAATACACTTGTAGAATATAACGAATAAAATTATTCTAAACACACACATTTGTTGTTGTTGTAGTCAATTTCGTAACAAAAAAACTAGAATTTTTTGCTGTGTTGTGATTACACAATCAAAAACTCAAAAAATAAAAATAAAAATTAGAAATCTATTATAGAAGTAATCAAATCGGTTTATCTATCATCGCCGAATCAACAAGGCATATCTTCATAATTTATGAATAGACATGAAGTGAAAATAAAATTCAGTACACGAGATGAAATTTTTATAAAATTTGAGGAAAAACATTTTAAAAATCATAAGGCAATTTATGTTGCCAATTGCAAATGAATTGTGGTTATGTATGAAATAAAATTGGAGCATAAATTGTGAAACAGGTCAGGAACTGAAATTGATGTATTCAAGTATTTATTAGTCATACGCTTACTTCTAATCACTTCACAGTAGATTTTTATTTTTTATTTTCTAAATTAATACACTTAATGATATATTTATCGGATATCAATCGAAACTAAAATGATAACGGGGTTTTTATGCAAATCTAATTTTTCTAAATATCTATGCCTATATGTAAATTGATTAAATTAGCATTTGTTAATTTAATATTCTTTATTTGATGTGTCTATACTTATGAAAATTCTGAATGTCTTGAATGTTTTAAATATCGCAGACTCTTAAATGTAATGAATTATTGTTTACTGGATCTGGAATGTAGAGTTTATATTTAACTAGTTTCGTTCGGAATTAGGTTGATTTTAATCTCTTTTTTAGAGCGAAGAATTTTTTCTTCGGAAGGTAACAAAATAAAACTATGTATACAGTGACGAAATATTTAAGTGAGTTTAGCGCAAAAGTCATGACCACCACCCTCAGCATTGTTTGGAAGGTCAATCTAAGAATAATTTCGTACCATCAAAAAGCCCACTAATGCATGTGGAGTTTGAATTATTTTAATTTCTTTGAAGCATCTTTTGTAGTGATTATGGTGTCACTGACTTTAGATAACAGATATGTGCTGCGATACTAGATCTTCGATGTTTCTCTTGCTAAATAAAATTTAATTAATTCCGGCATTTTAGCTTAGTAACTAAACTAACATTATATAGGTGTTCCGCCAACATAGAATTCACATTTTAAAGCCTGTTCATTAAGTCACCTTCGATGACAAAACCCGTCTTAGTGATAAAAATATAGTTTTATATAAACTCAACGTGTTCTCTCTTCTGATGGCTCTTAGTTTAATATGTTGAGTCATGTTTAAGCATGAGGAACGGAGTGGACTGTTGGGTTTTGTAATAATGCTGAGGAGATTCTGAAGGATGCGCAGAAAAAAATACATCTATGCCTCTAAATTCTCCAACGCCACCAAGCCTGCTGCTGTTTTTGAGCAAGAAGCTCGATGTTTCGGAAGATTTATTGGATTGCCTCTTACTAGTATCGCACCCAACAAAGATGTGAGCCGTCTAAATTTGTGTCGTTTAAGATTGGCGTTGATCTCCGTTGATTGGCGTTGATTGGAGTTATTCTCGAAGCTACTACAACCAGACATGTGCCCTTGTAGGTTGAGAAAATTTGCTAATCGGTCAAAAAATTTCATCCGTGCAGGAGTACCGTCGCCTCATAATCATAAGTGCCCACTAAATCTCATGCCATTAGTATAGGGTGTCCCAATAACCGGTTCAGATTTGAAATATTGGTTATTTTGGCTCTGGAAGTGCTAATGTCATTCTTTCTTTGACAGAAACTCAGCATATTATTTCTAGGACGAAATTTGGTCAAAGACGCATTTTCATCTCGGTGGGTTCGTAAACAAACAAAAAGGTCGCATTTGAAGATCGAAAAATACACAAGGATATGTGGAGAAGCCAATGCATCCATTGCGTGTTACTGTTTGGTAGCGGGCCTCGTCTTCGAAGAAATACCACCCAATCGACCGTTACGGTGAACGGAATCAACTACCGCCACATGTTAACTTCTTTTTTGTGGCCATATCTTGAAGATATTGGTTTGGACGACCTTTGTTTCCATCAAGATGGTGCGCCATGCTACACATCGGGGTTTACAATAGTGAAACTCCGTCAACAATTCGATGGCCGGAATATCAGTCGAAATGGTGACGTAAATTGGCCGGCAAGGAGCTGTGAGGAGATGTCGAGATTGATTTTTTTTATTTTTTTTTATCATATTTGTATATTTTTTACATAAATGATGAATAAATAAATAAATAATGTTGCTCTTGCTTTTCAAATAATGTTGTGGGGACAGTAAACACAAACACAGTAAAAATCAGCTCAGTGTTGCCTTCGTGGGGTGCTTCCGAAGTTTTTAAAAGCCAATAATATTAGTCGAAAATGACGAATAGATCTTTCCTCAGATTTTTAAAAGATGGTTCAAATTCAACTTTCCTACTGAACTAACATAGCAAAACAAAAACAACATGATACTTAATGAAACAGATAAAATTAAAAGACAGGAAACAGGAACCGTTGCCAGCCATTGTGTAATGTGTTGAAGAAATAAAGTGTGGAACGTTGTTTTCCGCTTTTGAAGACGGTGTAGAATCCTGTTGGAATGTCCCGGGCCTGCAGCCGAAATGTTTGCGTGCCCAAGGCTTAGTTACAGTTTCCAAAATACATTCACAATAAATTGTTTTTTATTTTCACGCTTCGGAAACAGTCTTCTCAAACTGTTCCATTGCTCGAGCCACATTAGAGAATGCGGATATTCGTCCACAGTCTACTTGCGTGCTTAGCTCAGCCGCCCATTCTTTACCACTGTGACGGGGATTTCGTTCAAATCAAGCCTCCACCTTTCGAATAACTTCTTTAGCTGTTGCTGTTCGTTTCTGGCCACTTCTTTTGCGTCTGCCGCACTGCTGACAGTATCGGTGGCCTTCTTGACAAATATAGCGTAATAACACTTGCGTTTGAACTCCATGTTAAGAATTTATTATTTTAACTTAGGCGCTTATACTTCAACATACTAATAAACAATATAATTTTGAGCGCTCTGCCATGCTGGTTGCTTTGATAGATGTATCGGTGTGAAATTTGTTAAATTTTTTTCAGCAGCTCGGTATAGTTTTATTGACGTATTCATATGTCGTTCAAAGGGACAACTGTTATATTGATAAAAGCCTGACCAAACAGGATATCCGTAGGTAGGCCAGAATCGGTAAAATACGATGTTTGCAGCACTACTGTTTAATGTTGCTTTGCAACATTGCTTTGATGCTGTTCTAGGAATAGGTGGATCACTCATGTATATAAATATTTATAATGGATTAAACCTGAATAAAAGCTATCATAAAACGTTTTTGACGTTCTCTTCTTATTTACCTAAATTATTGAGATTAACTAGGGATCCGAATTGACACTTGTCTTCAGGTAAACTCGAGCGTTCATTTAAACTTTAATCTAAAATGTTGAATAGATTACACGTTTTTTGAAAAATTATTTTGATAGAATTTCATTTTCTTTTCAAGATTATTTTAGGGCACAGATTTATAACATTTATTTAAATTTTTCAAACCCTTAAGGGGAATCTGGGCCAAAAGATTCCATACAGTCAAATGTCTAAATTTATCCAAAGGTGTTTGTGAATCATTAAAGAAAATAAGCGTTTATAGGACGGAAATATATTATATGCAAGACTTAAGCTTTCTTTGAGACTTGTTATTTTACCGCTAGAAGGACTATTATTCGATTTATGAATCCAAACCAATCTCTGAACGATATGGCGAAAAAATAGCACAAATCATTTGCGAATTCTTTGGATTAAAAGAGGTATGATTTTCGATCATTCAGCAAATTCAAAGTATCACGGCGTGAAGGTAAACAACAAGCTACAGCAATCCGATGAAGCCGAATGCTGTACAAACCTTTGGTGGGCAAAAAAAAGATTGTTTGGTAATAGATGACGAAACCTACATTAAAGCTGATTTCATATCTCGGTCAGGTAATCAATATTATTCTGAAAAGGATAAACTGAGTACTTAGGCCCCGTTCGATTTCCATAGTATTTATGATCTTTGTAATAGTTTTGAAGTGAGTGAAATAATTGTCTCTTCCATACTTTTTAATGAGCTCGTTTGCTGTTCGAATTCTGTAATAATTTTGACTGTTGTAATTGTGACGTTTCAAGATAAATAGCTCACAATTTTAAATTAATTCAAATATGGCTTTATTTATGATCACATGATGTGATTCACATTTGGATACATGATTTCAATGTAAATAACGGAAAGTTAGATACAGGCGCGAACTGGTGGCCATCTGATGACAGCACAGGTATTCCACCTCGTACTTTAACATGTTTTGGGCTTTACACTGTATCTGTAATGTTATGGATTTATATTGATTGCATTGAGACGCCCAACAATGTTTACCATCGTTCCACCAACAACATTAAACTTTGCAAAGATGAACTATCAAATCCACTGTGTAGTTTTTGAAAATGTATTATATTATTTTACAAAAATATCTTGAGGCCTGTAGCGACCATATTCGCTACAACAAAAATAATTATTCAGATATTCCGTGCAAATTCACATAATTCGCTAACGCTACATGTACACAGTATATTGATATTTACAGTACATAAATTAGTAATTACACAAAGCACTCGGTCACCATGTCCTGATGAGATGAAAATTAATTTTTAACTAAATTATTACAATCTCTCATAGTCATCAGATCGAAACTTAGCTTTGCTTTGCTCAACATCCAAATCTGAATAATTAACATATCGACACACACTTCCATCTTCGTTATAGGCCTATGTGTTTTTTGATAAACTTTTCCTGCATGCACTTAATTTTAGCTTATTCTTGCCTTTACTCCACTTTTAAGATAAGCCCTCTAATAAGTCGATTACCGATTTCAATATACAAGGGTCGGCCTTCGAATATTACCAATTAAAAACTCTATAAATTTGTTAATTTTTATTTTTGATATTTCAAAACTTCATTATACTGTAAAATCATTTCATATTTAACAAAAAATATGTTATTGTTCGATGTAGCTACCTTTACCATGGATAATAGCTGAATGGATCATATGAAAAATCCATTGGGTTTAAGTCCAGGGAATAAGGTAGCAATTTTTGTGAAGAAATGAAGCAGAGAACTTTCTCTTGTAAAAAAAGTTGGGTTTCACGGGGTTGATGCCGAGTGTTGTTGATACGTCCAATGGTTTCTACCGAATTGCTTACGTGCCCAAGGTAACAAAGTTACCTTCCTCTTGTTGGTTTACCTTTACACCCTCTGTAAAACGAGTGGTGAACGTGACAGTTACCGTGGCCCAAACCATCATTGATGCTGGCTAGTCTAAATTGTCTTTTGATTTGCACTCTAACCAAACACGATCGTTTCGTTTGTTTACATATTGCTAAACCGTAAAATGTTTTCATTAGAAATTACCAAATTCTCAAGCTCGCCACCAACGCGCAAGTGTTTTAACACCTTTGATTTTGCTAGGCGGACTGCCTTTTGTGCATAAGTGTTAAATCTTTCACTTTTTATATTTTGTAGGGCTTCAATCCTAGTCCATTTTTTAATACGCGCCCCGTGCTACGAGCAGACACATTGAGATTTATCGCCAATTGATCTGCGCTTTGTCGTGTATTACGTTGAATTCTGGCCTTCACCTTTTCGAACCATTCATGGCGATGTTGCTGTTTTTGAATGTCCACCTCGATGGCGTTTTTTGATGCTACCAGTTTCATTGTACCGTGTAATAGTCCGATACATAAACATTTTGTTCACATGTAAATATCGTAGCTCACTAACAATGGCTGGTAGCGTTTGAATTCCATTTCGTTAACTTTTTTTAACTGCGACGTAACGCAGATGTTTCCGTTTGTCAAAAAATGCGCTGTTTGGTTGGTACAGTAGCGTAAAGTTGGTAACACTTCGAATGCCGATCCCTGTAATAACGGTCTAGAGAAGCTGCTTACCATAGCTATTAACATTGTTTTATTAGGAAACATCGCAAAACCTTCATTGTACATGTGTTGAAGTTTAAAAATACAGATTTTAATAAGAATTAAACCGAACCGATTAAAGAATTTGATCATAAAACCAGGACTATGTAAATTAGAAACATTTGATGTGATTAACTATTCCAATGCTAGTCTATCTTTACAACAGTTCAACAAATTCATAATGCACACAAGTATACTGTAATGCTGCAGCCTTGTATTGTTGTAATAAATTTTACGTTTACCGTAACAAGGCAAACTACGAATTCATATGTTAATTAATCCTTTCAATTATAAATTAGCCACATAACAACATTTAAAATTCTTAAAGAAGTTCATCAATCAAAAACAATTCATTTGCACACTATAAACATACTTTTAGGTATATGATGCGACTACAGCGATTAATTAATGTCACCAATGATTCTGATGGTGATGACTATCGGTTTGAATATGTGCGTAAAATGAAAAACAAATTTAAATTAAAGACGACGACGACGAGTACGCGCGTACATTGAACCCCTTTTCGTATTTTATTATTTTATTTATTTTGTAAATTAAATTTATTTTACTATTATTTTATCTATTTACTCGAATCGTATCTATCCCCCGATTGCGTAATTTTACGTATGTATATAAGTATACATATGTATATAAAACCGTATATACAGTGACTATATGTCGAAATGCATATAACATTATAAAGTATGTACTTTCGTGAATTGATTTTTAAATTATTTAATTTAAATATTAAAAATTTAAATAAAAAGTAGTTTTATTCAAAAGTTTACTTTACGGTATTTTAGTCTTTGGTTTATAGTTGTATATACAAATTATACACATAGTGAGACAGACACATTTCTTGATTGGCTTAGTCTTCCCTTTTCAATAAATAATTGTTCTGTGATTTATTGATTTGTATGATTTAAATCACATTGTGATATTTCATTGAATTTTGTCAGGCATCTGTTTTGGATATTCGGTATGTGTTTATATATAGTCTGTGATAAATTGTTGACAAGGTACTGTTAAGTATATAGTAGTATGTGTTTGGTTAATCATATGTGTTATTTTATTACTATTAACTTAAACAATTCGTATTCAATTTCAAAATTAGAAAATCTAGTTCAATTTGTTTAGAAAAATTGCATCGAATCAAATGTAATTCAATTTAATCAAAATCAATCGAATAAATTTTCTAATTCTAAATTTTTAAAATGAAAATTGACAGAAATAGAACTTTATTTTAGTTAGTTTTGCAAATGTATTTTAATTTACTATTTTATTTCTTGTTACAGTAAGAGTTAGTTTTATTATTTTATAGAGCGTTGTAACGCAAAATGCACATAGATACAATGAATCATAAGCTTGTCTAGTAATTTCATTTAAAAATTAAGATAATCAAATAATACTAAAACGATGGCACTTAGTAAAGCACCTAATTTGAAATATTTTAAACAGTTCAAAATAACTATTTAAAAATAGATCCGTCCCGCCTTTCAAATGAAGGCTCCTGAAGGATACGACTATTGACTGTTTTAAAATCCCTACAGCCTTTTTTTTCCTGCAGTATCAGCAAAATTTTAACACAAAGATTGTCATCGTGATCATCGCATCACTAAAAGCAACGTATAGCATTCACACATTTAATTTACGCTGCTTAGTGATCGCGTTTTTTGTTGGCTGTAACGAATTCCAAACTTTATAGCTCAGATATAGTACCGTCAAAAGTGATTGTTTGGTTTACAAACCCACACGTGCCATTTGTAAATCGTGTGGCCTTGTCTATGAGAGGAGGTCACATAGATTTGGAAATAGGAATAGCTCGAATATAAAATTTAGTTAATCAAAAATGAGTGGTGATTTTTTTTAATGTACATATACATAGTAAAAAACAAGCTACATCAATTTCTTAAAAATTAATATCAATTATCAAATGACAAGAAACGAAAACAAAGAAGAAAAAATAGAAGCATATGATTATGAGATATGATATAAAAATTAGAGGTTAGCTTTTTTTAACATCAGCTGTAACATGTTAGCCATTACATTGTCATTGCTACAGAGATTTTGCCATAACATTTTAGCTACATGAGTTTTTGGTTGCTATGAATATTGTAAATAACAGTTGTGCACATTTTACTTTTAGCAAAATTAATTTTAATGTTTTCTAACATGTCATAAACAACTTGTTTTTAAGGTACATGCTTCTTCTTGTAGTACTGATAAAACTTCAACACGAAGTAGCCACTATTATCACTGATAGTAATGATAGTGATGATGATATACCCATATCATTTTTCGAATCATGCGTCAATATTTCGAGGGAGTTAAATGTTCCCGGACCTTAATCATTCGGCTTGCGAAACAAGGAAAAAGCATAGAAGCTATATATAGGTGTCTAAATAATCAAGGTACAGTGAAGGAAATCTCTTCTATGATTTACTTAAATATGGGAATGAATCAAACACTTATAATAGTCACCTGGAATGCAAATAGGCTAATGATGGAAAAAATACATTGTTTCTTCAATATATTGCCCTCCGCGACATAATCTAAATAAAGAGGACTATGTCTCGTTGTTTAAATCATTAAGGTTTAATTTAATTATTGGCGGTGACTGTAACGCCAAAAATACGTTTTGTGGATGGATCAAGACTAGCAACCCACAAAGGAAAGGAGCTTCTTACTGCTGCAGGTCAAGCAAAAAAATGCGTATTTCAATCTGGAGATAAATCAACATACTGGCAACGATTGCTAAGAAAGAGTCGTGTCTCAAATTAACAAACCATTAAACAAATTGGAAACTGTTTCAAAAACTAGTTAACGACAATATCAATCATCAAGTGATAGTTAAGAATTCGGCACAATTGGAGGACCAATTAGAACAAGTTTAGACAACAAGCAGCTTAGGATAGTATGCCTAATAGTCCAAAAGAAACTCGAACACATATTAACTTTTCTTAGGAAGTTACAGAATTGGTTAGAGAAAAACGTAAAGCGCGAAAATCATGGCAGAGAAATTGGGCAGAAATAACAGAAATAATTGAAGATGCGCAGGAAAACAAAAAAAAATGTTCAAATAGCTTCTTGGATGTAGCACAAGCCTTCGATAAAGTATGGCACAGAGAACTAGAATATAAACTTCATCGAGATCTACCAAAGCAGTTTTATTCTAAAATCTTACTTAGCTGACCAATATTTTAGGGTAAAACATGACGATTAATACTCTTCATTGACGAAAATAACAGCAGGAATACTACTACTGTCTTCCTCCGTAAAAAGCGCCTAGGCACTATATTCGGGTGGTCTTCAAAATATAAAATTTTCTAAAAATGGTGAAAATTTTCGAATAGAACGCCCATTTGAATAAAACGCCTAGGCGCTTTAATCGATTTTTTATTTAAAAAACAAAAATTTCGATTGTTATTATAATGAAATTTTTGGATGGGTTTCAATAACGTTCACATGCTCATTAATTTTGCAACATTTACTATCGAGGATAACGATTTATGTTCCACTTCTTAACCATCTGATTTTAAAATAATCCTATCATTATCATCAATAAGATTATGGTCAGTAAGAACCATATTTACTTCCAAAAATGTAATAATGTGAGAACCTTATAACGCAACCCATCCTTCGAATTTAACACTACTGCAATTTAAATGCATAATATATTAAAAAAACTATTTGCAATTTGTTTGCAATTTGCAAATGTATCATCGCTAAAGATAAATGGCTCGTGCAAATTAATTATTTTAAATTCAACTTTAGGAATTAAAAGCCTTGGCTATTTTATCAGCTTCAACGTTGTTTTTTCGAGCCCATTATGACACTATAAAAGTATTAAGCACTTTAGCGCCCCCAGTTTTGTCTGCCTATTTGAGTCTGAAAGAGCTTTCGCTACGTATTCATCATAATTGTCATTATATGTTTCCTGGAATGTTTTGTTTATACAGACATCCAAAGGCTGGTACTAAGCCAGTCATTTTAAGTGGTATGATTTCGATAAATACGTTGTTTTTCAAAATATTTTAAGCTTGCTACCGTTATGTGTGGCGAAAACGAGTATAAAAAAGTAAAACTGGTTGTGGTAACAAACTTGTTCGTGAACGTTTCGTTATTACACTGTGAATATATTGCTTAATGATATCGAAGTTCCACATTCCAGTATGGTTTACAACGACAATACGGCCACTACAGACATTAGGAACTACAATGAGATGTTTTAAACCTTTTTAAATACATTTTATAGTGTTATACGTACTTAAAATGTTTATGGTTTGAAAATCGTCAATTATCCTCTAATACTACGCCTAGGCGTTTAAAACGAATAGTGCGCCCACTAGGCGTTCTATTCGCTCATTACGCCTAGACGCTTTTTAGGGTGGAAGACAGTAGGCAGTGTCTTTGGTAAAATTCTGCTCATCCTATACAAAAGAGATGTGACAAATACAAACGAAACTCACATAGGAACATTTGCTAATGACACTGCAATCTTAGCAATTGGTAACAATATAGAAGAAGCAACCTGCAAAGTACAAAGAGCGACTAACATATTGAGTAACTGGACAAAGAGATAGCGAATCCAGCTGAATGAAACCAAATCAATTCATGTTAACTTTACCAACAAAAACGTTAACTGGACCATCAAATCACAGCAAGTTCTATATGCAAATACAGCAAAATATCTAGGCACGACACTTGACGCTAAGCTTAAGTGGAAAGAGCATGTCAAAAAAAAAGAAGAGCTTAATATCAAATGTAGGAAAATTTACTGGCTTATAGGTAGGTATTCCGAGCTATTAATATATAATAACCTGCTGCTATATAGGAAAATTTTAAAACCAATGGTATTCAGCTTCGGGAATGCACCAAGAAGATCAATGTGAAAATAATACAATCCATGTATTCAGTGTCTTTTTGACCAGTAAGTGACGATAAATGTGTTTCTATTGTTCCATTTTTAACTTTCCTAACAGATTTCAATTTTTTACATTGGTTACTAAGCTCGGTTTTATTTGCTGCAGTTCGATTTATTTACGAGAACTTACGTGTTATACGTTTTTAAGCCACCAATTCTTACTTTAAGTGGATAATTTTTACCTCTGATCTTGTTTGGAAATTCGAGTAGAGCGCTCTGACACGCTGCTTGATTAATATTTCTATTAGTATTTTTATTGGTATAAACTTTTGGCGATATTTCTTTTTTAATAATAGTTTCGCTTAATGTCAAGATAACAGGAGCGTATGTATATTTGTGGGATATTCCTTTGTTACATTGAAATTTATAAGATCAGGAGTTTTGTGTTGGCCAGTAAGTAGGTGTGCTATCAAATTGGAAGTCGCATTTCAATTTTTTAGCTGTTTTAAGTAGTTCTCTTCCTTTTGATGTTGTAATTCTAAAGACCGAAAAAGTGTGTTTTTGCATTGAAATCACCGCCAATAACGACATTGGTATAAAAAAACTCTTCGAATTCTTCTTTTTTCAAGTTATAGCGGGGTGAACAGTAGCTGAAACACTTACATCTTTGTTATTTGGATTGTTGTAAACTGCTTATGGACTTAGTTTCAACCTTTAGCTCTTCATGGTGTTTTATACTATGTATAATTAATGAAAATGGCAGATCCTTCTCTTACCCTTTCTGCTGGATGAATAACATGGTTGAAACTATACCCACGTATTTTACAATATGAAGAGCTATTAAAATGGTTTTCAGAGATTAAAATACGTCAATTTTTTACGTGTTTAGGAATATTTTTAGCTAAGGAATATGATGGATTAGCCCATTTGCATCCAATATTACACTTTTGTGGTTGGTTCTTAGTCTCTTATTATTCTGTTGGTTTGTTATACCAGAGTTTCTTTGCTCAAAACGGTTTCTAATTTTTTGCTTTTCTTCCATTATTTGGCTTTTTTAATTGTTGGAGATCTCAATATTTTGTTACCCCTCAAAAATGGGTTCTCGTTTTGCCTTGTAAAATTTAATGTTACTGCAGCCAAGTTTGCCACAGGAGAAGCAGTGCTTGTTGTATTATAGTTTTCAGCTGCCAAGTAGACCACTGCTAAAACTTTTCGATCATTGGATCACGACGACTGAGCCCGCTTGCACACTCTTTCCACCCGCCGGCAATGGGTCTCCGTTCTCTGCACAGTTGGATTTTTCCTTATATATATTCTCTATAGTGTTTTATATTGTTCTGGGTTTCCCACCCCTTTACTATATGATGACAAAAATAAATTTGCCCACGCATTCAGTCATGCGCTAATCATTTCCAGTTACGATGCCTGGGTTATTTCGTTAGGAAATACTACATCAGTGCCTATTTTGCCGGCCAGTGGTTATACTTTTGGCATTACCCGCAAGATGCAGCGCGATAAACTTGTACAACCGACGCATTTTCAAAAGTAAAAAAGTGAACTATGGATTATACTCGCTAAGAAGATTAAGTAACATGACGCCAAAATATTATTGCTAAAAAGTTTGAAAATACACATACTTACCTATATGGGATATTACTTATTTATAATTCAGACTATCATTCTAAATACCGTTTGAATTGGCCTCTATCTCATGTATTAGATACAATCACTTTTACGGAACTATGACCGAACTTAAGAGTTTTAAAATTCTATAGTTGGAGTACCTTTACTGAGATATCTTCAGATTAGAGTACTTTCACTGTTATCCTTCATTTAACCATCCAGGGTTTTTCGTAACTAATCTGTTTCATCTATTTTTGTTAATGGTATTGCTGAATTTAATTTACTGCCTGTAAGAATTAAACGTTCGAGTTTCATAAAGCATTTAAAAAAAGCATTTAAAAAAAGCATGTATTGTTTCAAATGAATTAGGGTACTACGCCACTGTTGTTATTAATGTCACTTTACTAATGATGTGTGACTACTAGGCAGCTATTTTTATGATTATGTTATAATATTTAGTCAAATTTATTGTTTTTATATATTTATTTATATTTTATTGCTGTTATTATGATTATTACTTTTATTTTTATTATTGTTATTATTATTATGATTATATTAACTGTTAGTATAAAATTAATGTATTTTATTATCTTAAGGTAAATATTTTTTGTAAATGATTTTATAAAATAAAAAAACCTTTCTATAAAGATATCAATGGAGACACCGCAATGATATGAACGATAGAGCGAATGAGTGAATCATGGAAATTGGAAGGAATGTCTGCATAAACGTCATTTGAGTGAAGTTACTGTGTGTGTAATACTTGCACGATTGTAGAGGTCATACCTATATTATATATAATCTGCTTAAATCATCTAATAAAATCTTTAGTTCTTATTGCAACGACTTACTTAGAAGTTGCATGTATATTACTGAGCTGTAGCTTACAATTTGTAAACATTGTAATTTCTATATATCTTGATAAATATTAATGAAAGGTCATTAAGTCAAAGCATTATCATTATTTATTATTAGACAAATGATCTCATAAATAAGAAAAATATAAGTTTCAAAAGTTACAAGTATTTTGTAAATAATGATCGAATAGAATTATCAATCAGAATAATAATTTTAACTCTCGGTTTCGTACATAGTGAATAACTTATCTTTGAACAACTTTGGTTCCGGAAACAACACCAGCTATATACACTTAATGATTTGTATCTAATTTTAAATATGTTGATATTTGTGATGAATACAAACCGGCTTACCAGTTGTTTTCATAATATGAAAGACTAAAGACCGGAATAAGTTATTGCTTTGTTTTTGTTAGAAATCGTAGAATTAAATTAGAATTAAACTTAGAAGGTATGTTCATATTATATAATAGAAAACATTAAAAAAATCACCGATTTTAGAATGGCAAAAGCTCAATGTCGTCCTCTCTTCTCCTCTAATATAATATGCTTGTATGTGTTACGATATATACATTGGTCTTATTTATTGCATTGCAAATAGCAAGGTACATATAAAATGTCAAGTTCAATGATCGATTAACTTACCAGACGCGTGCATCTTATTTACGCTAAATTGATTAAAGCGCATCACAAAAAATTAGCTAATAGGCAACACACTTTTAAACTATTTATGCTCGTTTGGCGTCGAATATAGATTATTGTATGTATTATATTAAAAATAATTTAGATGAGATTTGTGTGTGTGTGTGTAACTTATATATAGTATGTACGACTATTTTATTTTTGTTATTTTTTATGAATATTAATAAATAATAATAACAACAACAATAAAAATATTGAACTGCATACATTTTGTAAGCGAAGTAGAAAATTATTAGAAATTAAATTCAATCACGATTCTCTAGAAATAGT
Source organism: Tipula confusa (assembly GCA_963556175.1). Taxonomy (NCBI): domain Eukaryota; kingdom Metazoa; phylum Arthropoda; class Insecta; order Diptera; family Tipulidae; genus Tipula; species Tipula confusa. Next base: position 132,297,931 of record OY744475.1, read on the forward strand.
AAAGCTTACTGTATTATTTTTCGTATTTACTGAATATTAGAATTTAGAATTATGTACGTGAGTATTTTACTGTTAATTAGTTTTGAGAAAACAATATTATTTTATTATTTAATAATTTGTTGTTCTATTTAAATATGTTTACGCGCACACATCACATCGCTATATAGTATGTGATTTAGCTTCATTCAATATGACTGTTGAGTAGCTGACTAAAATAAATTTAGTTTATATTTTACACAAAAAACAAAAGGCTATTAAAGTTTATCAAATTTTTCTATAATAAATTGTTGGAAATGTATATTCTAGATTTATTGCCACAGCGTTAAAAACAATGGAAAATGCATTTCCTGGAATGAGTCTAATTTACAAGATTCTAAATTATTTGAATTTAGTTTTGCAATAATTTAAAAAAATTGAAGTTAGAATGCTAAATTAAAATTTTGTTGACTCGGAAACCAAAGATGAAGGTGCAATTAAATTGTACAAGTCATCAAAATCCTGTCTACAATTAATAATTTAAAACTTGAAAATAAGAGTTGGCCAGACAGATATTCCATCCAGATTTTTAAGAGTGCTTCATTTTTACGGGTATTATATTAGGTCTAAAGACGGCTATGGCATACGATCATTAATTAAAGGCACTATTGTTAATTACTATATATATTGCTTTTTCGCGCAGTCGGGATAATATTTTCTTGTTGCGGTTCTTGGTTTGCTTGCAGACAGGTGTATTCTGTTTCAATCCCTGCTGCGTGAAGGTGCACACTCTCCTTCCAACTAGTGAGTCCTTTTTCAATTTTATGTGCATATATTTTAGACATATATTTCGGCGTCAGTGTTTTTGTTAGATTTTCTAAACTATGTCAGTGCTTCAGTATCTGTTGCTAAGAATAGTGTCACTTAATATTTTTAAAGTCATGTTGTTCAAAATTACCTTGCTCGCGTGCTAATCCATATTCCCTCCTAAATAGTTTTATTTATTTTAAAAATGTTCGCCATAAATATATTCCCGTGTTATTTTAAATTTTACGATTTTCGAGAGGTTCTTACTCAACATGGTTGTTTTAGTTGACTTTTTAGAGTTTTAGTTTTTTAGCGAATCAATTCAGATAGCGTTCTCACTTAAGGCCGAACAACGTAAAGAAGTTTCTGCTGTGACGCTATAAAACATCCATATTACGCGATATTTTATAAAAGAAGATCCACATAAATATATGTTAACTTACAAAAATTGACCGTTGCTTAAAAAAGCTTTGAGTGAATTGGTGCAAAGAAATACCTACTAAATGCAATGCCGAAGTGTCAATATCGATGTATAACATAGCCTAAGCTGCCAGGATACGTATAGGATTGTAAATTGTTATGATTGTTATGAATTGTTAGATTGTAATTGTGCACGAAACGTTACAATGGTCGCTTGTTGATTTTTTCGATTTTTTTTTGTAAAGGTTGAAGCTTTGGACACAAGGTAAACTAATTTTCTATTTAAAAAATGTTCACCACGAAATTAGCCATATGAGTTAAAATATTCTCAGCTCGAGCCAAAATCTGACCAGGCAACCAACTTAACAAAACAAAACTTTATTCATAATGTAGAGGTAACTTCTTAGTGAAAATTTCTGAACCAGTAATATTTATCATGCTTGAACGCAGCTTGCAGTCTTCGATTTAAAAACGAATTTCGTTCGAGTGGCTCGCTCTGCTGGCCTTACAGTAAACCATCCTGTGAGGCAAATTTTAAAGAACTTTTTCGATGATTTCAACGCGTCTACATCCGACAGTTCTGCTTGTTTACAACCCTCGAGACTGAAACGCAATTCGTCTGAAAATATGATTTTTAAACTAAAAGCGACGCATTATCCAGTTGGTCTATGGCCCACTCAGATAACTGATATCGAAGAGGATGGTCATTTGCTTTCGACGCCTGAGTCATTTGGATCTTGTAGGCAAATAATCCAAGGTCTTTGTGCAGCATTCTCCTCAGGCTAGTGCGGCTAAGGGCAAGTTGATGCGATCGGAGTCGAGTCGAGTGTTTCCACCTCGTCCGAAATAAAAAAAACCATTTCTTTCTCTTTAGTATATTTTGATCCGACTCGGGATCGATGGTTTGTTCGATGGTTTTATTATATTTAATTTCATGTTGTTTTTCTTTGCTCACTCTCGTCCGTGCAATAATGGAACTACGGATGGGTATGTTTTATACTACATCTCCTTATCTTTCAACACTTTATCATAGATGGCACTATTTAACAATAATTTACAATAAACAAATAGTATAAACTAAGGTGGCCATAGCAACAATATTGTCGGGCGTGTGCACTGTCCGATCTTGGCGACCGCTTCTTCACAATAGCAAGCTTTTCACACGAACTTTCTTTAAATTTTGCTTCAGCGGTTTCGCTTGGCGCTCTGTCACGACCCATATTTCTTTTCAAAATTCGCACTGTTTCGACTACACAACAATTACTTTGAAAATAAATTTTCAATATTTCGAAACGCTCTTCAATATTACACTGACAAGCTGTCAATATTTCAAGCGTTGCCATAGTAAAAGTGTTGCCGTAGCATATGATTTTAAAACAAACCAATAGATGGCCCACCATGTAAAATTATTTTGCACAACGACATTGGGTGCTTTCAGATCCACCATCATAGATACCGCTACCTATCGGTATCATATTTCATTATACATGTTGCAAACATAAAATGAGCCGAATTTCATCACTATATAAATGTTCGCTACGAAATGTATCTATATACAAACACCGATGGAAAAAATTACATTTAACTCAACAGTTTTATCGAATTTATCGGTTGCATTCAGGACTCAACATGTTGTTTTTACTTAACATGTTGCCAACAGTTGGTGGACCTGAAAGCGCCCAATGAATACATTTTTACAATTGGTTAAGGACGGCCAGATTAAGCTTCCTTTAGCAAGCAACATTTTTCAAAAACCACACCAAAATTTTGCCAGATTTATAATGGCGGGGCTTACAAAAACATCTGTTCAGTTAATCAGATCAACAGAAGGCAAATCTAAGCTCTAAATAAATGTATTATTATTTTTTTAAATTTAATAAACGGTTTTCCTTTGCAGAATTGTTACATGTGCCACTAGCAGCACAAATACAATTAGCCTTAGATAAGGCATCCTGGTTTCCCTGGACTTACTTATTATAAACTAAAGCAAGAGCTAAATAGAGTAATTGTTTGGGGTCAATCCATCATTTTGACGGGAAAATGATAAATATAAAATGACAACAAAAATAAAACCAATGGGAAAATGCTAAGTCATTAGTTGAATATCAACAAATTTGAACCTAAATATAGACTGGTTCAAATAGCCAAATAACCAAAGTGAGCTCAATGTTGTCTACTCATTGCATCTTAAATCAGTTTGAGCCTCTTATGATTTTAAGCAAAATTACTAACAATAACAAAATTAGGGTGGTATGGGTCATTTAAGGTCTTTTTACAACAGTTACCATACATCTAAGTGTCGAATTAAAATCGACACTCAGATATACCTTCTATAGAAAAACTATTAAGTATGTGAGTCTTTTTGGAGACCAAAGTCCAGACCGGCTTGAGCATTTGTTTATAAAGCATAAGTTTATTATGAATGGATAACTGAGAGTTTCTTCTAAATAACCAGTACATTTTTCTATATTTTAACTGAAGCTCTTCTGCTTTCTTTTTCACATGTACTTTCCACTTTAACTTTGCATCAAGGTTCACACCAAGGTATTTTGCTTGATTTGTATGTGGTACAGGAATATTATTGAGAGACACAGGTAGTGGTTCTATTGACCTATTAGTGAAGTTAATGTGAGTAGACTTTGATTCATTTGTTTTTAAATTATTGCTACAAGAAAACTAAAAGTCAAGTTAAAAGCACAGTTTTGTTATAAATTTAACTTTCACACTTTGAGGTAGTTCTTTTACTGCTCCGACTTCACTTAGAACTTTTTTTGTAAATCGTTGTGCTTAAATTATGTTGTAAATTATTGTAATGCTATGTTGATTGACTAGGGACATGTTAAGTGTGTCTAATAAATTTGTGAAATATGGTTATTGTATTATAAGTTGAAGATAAGCAAATAATATTGTTGGTGGGTTAGTGACTAATCTCTTAACATTGCGGATATTATTTTGCATAAATATTTCAGTTAATTAAATTGTATGTATAATTTTATGTTATCTTATGTATAAGTATAAAAAATATACCGTGTGTTCATTTGGAAACTCACTTTCCAAGTGTAAATCAAAATGAAGACACATAATAATCAAAAGTGATCGGTAAATACACCCTATCATTTTAAAACCCTAAACCAATTAGTTCTGTGGCTTGAAGCTGTCTGATCACATACCAATAACTGACTTATTTCTATATTAAAGAATATCAATTTGCTAAAGGAAGAATTTTTAGGTCAATAGAGGATTTAGTCCAAATCGACCAGCTGCAAATCGTGATAAATTTACCACGCCGAGGATGATTCTTACTATCGATATTACGATGAAGTTCGTACATCGTGTGTTCATTAAACAGTTAAAGGTTTGCCTTGAAATGTTTGGAATATTACAAATCTAAATTTATGTAAAACAATTTTTTCCATGTTAGTTATACATAGTCAATTTTGAGCAGGAGCTCATTTACGACTGGATATGCATCAAAAATGGAAATAATAATATTAGTATAATATTTTTGTTTCATATTTTTACGTTTAATTAAAATTAATTTAATTTTAGAGAGCAATTCAGAATTAATGATTTTTAGTACTACTTTTGTATACATTTTATAGCAATTAATTAAAATATGTGGATAAATGATATATATTTCACATCATTTGAATCAAAATTAAAATAATTTTAATTTGAACGAAAAAATATGAAAAAATTATTTGGTGTCCCGAACAGTTGTTCGAAGTAAAAATACAAAAGTAAAACAATAAAAATTTAAGAACCTACGTATATTGTCAATACCTACGTATATTGTCTCACGCCACTTCAAATTGACAACTGTTTGTTCGTGTTACTAAATCTTTGAAAAAATACAACTCGCTAAAAAGCGCTCTTCGGACAAAAAATTTGCTCGACAGATTGATTTTTTTTTTACAAATCGAACATCTTAAAGAGCAGAATAGATGAGTAGAAGAGCAATCTTAAAGAAAAGGACGAATCGAAATCGACATTAAAAAAATATACATCATTCGTAAACCAAACGTCATTTACAATGTAATCTTTCTATAACTTCTCTGGCTAACTGAACTTTCTATTTTGCTCGAGAGCCCACTAAGTATTTTATTAAAAATATAACTCAAGGCTATGAATCCTCCGTAAGTCAGATTTTTTATTCCTGTCAAAAATTAAAAATTTTATTTTCAATTTATATTCACATGAATACGTATAGGATTCTTCTTCTGTTTTACAGTAAAAAATGTTTTTCTGTTACTTCTGGTTTCACAGTAAAAAACTACTGACAGTAAATGTTTTATTGTGGGTAGACGACTTAAGCTACTAACGAATGCATTACAAGGTTCAGCTTAAATGAAAATTTAAATAAAGTTTTTAAAAATATGTGTTAAATTAATAATGTTAAAATCTATAGTAAAAAATCAATTAAAAGTATTTATCGTCTTAATACTAAAAATTCGAAAACATTAAATTACCATTAGATGTGCAAAATAAGCAAAAGCAATATACATTCAACGAGCAATTGGCGCACTGGTTAAAGCTGCAGTATTTGGGTTGGGAGGTAACGGGTTCGATTCCAAACGGGGGAGGGCTAAAAAAGGGGTTTTTCATCACTTGATTACGATCGGTGATGATGATAAACACAACTGTGATCCCTGTTGGAGTGCAGAATCCATGTGCTGAACGATTGTCCATGTCAGCAGTACAGGCTGGCTGGAGCAATGCTTACATAGTTTTAATGATTTCTTGAAACTTATATTTTATATTTTAAAATTCAATGAATAAAATTTCAATGAAAATGAACTTTGATTGCAGACTCGCAGTATTCCTTTGACGTTATAGTACTAACTGAAATATAGATCCCTGAAAATTTAAACATGTTTTGTAATATACGAAATTATAATAAATATTATTCTAAGCGAACTTTAGGTAGAGGTGGGGGTTATGCCATTTTTGTTAAAGACAGCATTATATTTAGTTTTTGTTTTTCAAAAAGAATTTGAATCTTATATTCTGATTCAGTTCAATCTACCAGAATTAAATGTAGACATTGTCGCGGTTTATAAATCACCTTCATCTAATTTAGATAGTTTTATCTACTGTTAAAAATGTTTTATTTAATTTAAAAAAATCTATAAAAATAAATTTTAATAACAATTTTTTAGATAAAACAAGTATCTTGGTCAAACGCTCATAACAACACAATGACTATAATCGATCGCGTTATTTCTGACATTCTAAATGGCCCTTACGTATTAAAAATAAATGATACTTATCTTTTGGATCATAAAATGACATAAATTAATTGTGACATTAATATAATAAGAAAGTTATGACAATGCGTTATAAGCAAGTCCTTAATTATTTTTTTTTTTTTTTTTTTTTATTTATTATTATTACAACTGACTTATTTTATAAGTCATCTAGCAATTTTTCTATCTTAACTTAATTCACATTTGTTGGGATAAAGCCCAATGGCTAGTCCCAAAGATAAATATAATTATTTATTTAAATAAATATTTGCTATAATATAGTATTATTTTAGTTTGTAATCACTAGATCCATTGGTTTGGTTCTTTGTAAGCGTCGTATTGCTATCGGACAGTCCAGCATACGACGGATTTCGATATTCTCATGTTGTTGAAGGCGTGAATCATGTTTGGCAGCATAAACTGCAATTACTTCATTGATGTCTTCCATCTTTAAGTCACGGTGCAGGTCTTCATTTCGAATGTACCACGGGGCATTTACAATATTCCGAAGTACTTTATTTTGGAACGTCTGAATTATCTTAACGTTTGTTTTCTTAGTACAGCCCCAAAGCTGTATTCCGTAAGTCCACACAGGTTTCAGAGTTTGCCGATATAGGAGCAATTTATTATGTATAGATAGTTCCGAGTCTCTACCTATGAGCCAATACATTTTCCTGTATTTGATGTTTAATTCGTTCTTTTTCTTTTTGACATGTTCTTTCCATTTAAGTTTGGCATCAAGCGTCATCCCTAGATATTTTGCTGTATTTGCATAAGGGACTTGTTTAGAGTTTATTACGATTGGTATACTGACATAGTTTGTTTTATTAGTAAAATTCACATGAACCGATTTTGTTTCATTGAGCTTAATTCTCCATTTCTTCATCCAGTTACTAACTGTATTAATTGATGTTTGTAATTTTTCTGTAGCTTGCGTTACATTACTCCCAACTGCCAAAATTGCTGTGTCGTCAGCAAATGTAGCTATGGTTGTTTCTTTCATTAGTGGTATATCTCGTGTGTACAGGAGGTACAAGATGGGGCCTAAAACGCTTCCTTGCGGCACTCCTGCTGAAATTTTCTTTAGATCCGAATATTCATCTTCATATTTTACACGGAAATGCCTGTCGGTTATGTAAGATTTTAGGATTTCATAATACTGTTTGGGAAGATCGCGATGTAACTTGTACTCTAATCCTTTATGCCATACACGATCAAATGCTTGCGCTACATCCAAGAAGAGGCTTGAACATATATTTTTCGTTTCTAGAGTACGTTCTATAATATCTGTGATTCTATGAACTTGCTCTAGGGTCGAATGTTTTTCTCTGAATCCAAACTGATAAGCAGGTATAAGATCATTATCCTTTATTATAGGCTTTAGTCTCTTCAGAAGTAGTTTTTCAAATATCTTCGATATAGTAGGAAGCAGAGATATTGGTCTAAATGACTTTTTATCGTTACTGTTTTTGTTTGGCTTTAAAATCATGATCACTTCTGCTACCTTCCACTGCCTTGGAACGTATCTTAATCTAAACACAGCATTGATTATGTGCAGAAGTTTGTGTATTGCTTTGTCTGGTAGTTCTTTTATAATTTGCCCAGTTATTAAATCATATCCAGGAGCTTTTTTCGGATTTACACTTTTTATTTCTTCTTTTAACTCACGGAGAGTTACAGTTTGTATTTCAAGCTCATTTGATCTGTGTACAAAATTAACATTTTCATTCGCAGATTGTCTGGGTAGTGGTTGAAAAGTTTCTTCGAGGTGTCTCGCAAACAGATCCGCTTTTTGCTTACTACTACGAGCCCACGTACCATTATCATTTCTAATAGGTGCTGTTGAATTTTTTGGTCTCTTGATCGATTTTGTTGCTTTCCATAAGGAGTATTCAGTGTCTTTTTGACCAGTAAGTGAAGATAAATATGATTCTATTGTTTCATTTTTTACTTTCCTGATAATAGATTTCAGTTTTTTACATAAGTTATTTAGCTCGGTTTTATTAGCTGCAGTTCGATTTATTTGCCAGAACTTACGTGCTTTACGTTTTTTAGCCACCAGTTCTCTTACTTCGAGTGGATAATTTGTGCCTCTAATGTTATTTGCAGGTTCGCGTGGAGTGCTCTGCCACGCTGCTTGCTGTATATTTTCAATTAGTCTGTCAATTTCTTCCTCAATGTGCATAGATCTTCTTATTGGCACTTGCAGTTTGATATTTTCATTTAACAATTCACGAAAAAGGTTCCAATTAGTGTTCCTGTTGTAAAATCTTGGTGATATTTCTTTTTGAATAATAGTTTCGCTGAATGTCATGATAACAGGAGAGTGATCTGATGTAAGGTCTTCATTATTTTCAATTCGTATGTAGTTGTCAGATATTCCTTTTGTTACATAGAAATCTATAAGATCAGGAGTTTTGTTTAGATCTGTTGGCCAGTAAGTAGGTGCGCCACCAGATTGGAAGTCGCATTTTATTTTTTTGGCTGCTTTAAACAGTTCTCTTCCTTTTGGTGTTGTAATTCTGGAGCCCCAAAATGTGTTTTTTGCGTTGAAGTCACCTCCAATAATGAAACATCGTCCCAAAGAGTGAAAAAGTTCTTCATATTCTTCTTTTTTTAAGTTATAGCGTGATGGACAGTATATAGCTGAGATACTTACATCTTTGTTCTTAGTTTGAATTGTGATTGTTGTCACTTGCATGGACTCAGTTTCAACCTTCATTTCTTCATGGTGTTTTATATTATTTTTAATGAAAATGGCAGATCCCCCTCTTGCCCTTTCTGCTGGATGAATAGCATGGTAGAAACTGTACCCACGTATTTTGCAATATGAAGATCTATTAAAATGGCTTTCAGAGATTAAACATATGTCAATTTTTTGCATGTTTAGAAATATTTCTAGCTCAGGTATATGATGGATTAGCCCATTTGCATTCCATATTACTATTCTCAGCGTTTGTAAATTAATTTTTATTTTTGTTCACGTTGGAATACTGCGATGATAGAGTTTTCAATTGGTCAAATATAAGTTTATTTATATCAGCTTGCTCGTCAAGTTTTTTACTTAAAGCTTCTATGGTTTTGATGAAATCTATTTGAACTTGGCCAGTATTATTTACATTTGTGGTTGATTCTTGATTTTTAGCAACTTCTGCATATGATGCGTTACCTCGCAGATTGTATAATCCCTTATTGTTCGGTTGGTTTGTTGTACCAGGGTTTCTTTGATTTTGCACAGAATTTCTTGCACGGTTTCTAATTTTTTGCAATTCTTTAGCTACTTCACAACCACGATAATTTGCAGGGTGTTGTCCTTTACAATTTATGCATGTTGCTGTAGTGTTTCTGTCTAATGTACACATGCTCGTGAGATGCTTACCAGCACATTTGACACATCTTGCGTCACGCCCACAATATTTCTGAGTATGATTATAACTTTGACATTTTCTGCATTGGACTATCTTTGAAGTATTCTTTCTCATTGGCTCTATTCTAACTTTCATGTTTTGAATTGCTCGAATATTATATATATTTTGGTTTTTTCTTTATTGCCAAACGTAAGCATAAAGAGCGGTAGTCCCCTTCTTACCAGTTCGCGGTTTCCTTTATCGCTTTCAGTTCTGTCTTTTTTGATCATATTGACAGCATCCTGTATATCTAACCCTTTATTCTGTAACTCAGCTATTATATCTTTGCTTTCACATGTATGGTGTAGCCCTCTAGCCATAACCTTAATTGGTCTAGCTTGCTTATCTTCATAAGTATACCACTGAAACTTGTCAGCGTTAAGCTTCATGGTAAGTGTACGGTATGTTTCTGAGTCTGGTACATTTACCTTCCAGACATCGTTGTTTAATGCTACTAACTTGTAATCTTTATCCGTGATATTTTTCATCAAGGCATTGATCGTAGGGTAGTCTTTGACACCAACTATATTAATAGGTGGTGGCTGAATTATTTTCTGTGGTTTAGGATTTTTATTGCTCTGAGTAGTTGCATTACCCAATACAGATGTCCGGGTTACTTGCTCAATATTTTCTGGTTGCTTTTGGTTTTCTTTCTGTTGAGTTTTATCATTACTCGTTTTGGGTGCTGCTTGTCCAATATATTCTGGCGATGATTCTGCTTTTCTTTTCTTTGTGGGCTTGCTTTTTTTCAATGCCCAAGCAGTTTCTCTTGGTGGCTCGTCTTCGTCAGTAACTTCCATATTTATTGTTACTCTTTTTTTAGGTTTTTTTGTCACGAGTGTCCACTGAGAATCATTTTCAGATTTCTTATTCGGATGAATTTCACGCTCGAGTTCTTCTTCATCTGTGTGGTATTCAATGGTATCCTTATTGTTTGAATGTCCACCCGCTTGAATGATGCGTTTTAGGTTTTCATTTTCTTTTTTTAGTAAAATAACTTCGTTATTTAACTTTGACACCATTTCTTCTAGACTCTTCAGATTTGCATAGAGATTCCGGTTTTCACTCTCTATGTTTGAGGCAGTTTTATCTTCATTCTCTTTTCTTGATTGATATGGATTATTCTTTCTAATATCTCCTATTGAATTAGCTTTTTTTATTGTTGGAGATCTCAAGATTTTGTTACCTCTCAGAAATGGGTTCTCATTTTCCCTTGTAAAATTTACTGTTACTGCAGCCAAGTTTGCCACGGCAGTAGCAGTGCTTGTTGTATTATCAGTTTCAGCTGCCAAGTGCACCACTGCTGAAACTTTGCGGTCATTGGATAACGACGACTTAGAGCCCGCTTGCACACTCTCTCCAGCCGCCGGCACTGGGTCTCCGTTCCCTGCACCGTACGTTTCCTCCTTATCTGTTTTTTCCATTATGGATTTTTTTGTTCTGGGTTTCCCACCCATATACTGATGACAAAAGTAAATTTGCCCATGCATTCAGTCATGCACTGATCATTTCCAGTTACGACGCCTGGGTTATTCCGTTTGAAATTAACCAATCAGGGCCTACCCTGCCGATCAATGGTTATACTTTTGGCGTTACCCAGGATGCAGCGCGAGGAGCTTGTACAACCGTCGCACCCCAGAATCCTTAATTATGAAGCACTCCAAACATCAAACAATTTTGCCCATCAAACAATTTTGCCCATCAAACAATTTTCATCACTGCAGATCAAAAGTAAAATATTTCAAATCGTCCCATTAAAGTAAAATATTTATGGATAGCTCCAGCAAACCAAAAAAAATATGGAGTGCTATTTTCAATAAAACAACTAAATCAAACTCAATCTCAGTTAACAATCAGAGTATGATTTATAGTTTATCCTTTTAAATTCATTACGTGTTCTGTTATTGAAATATAATTTATCTTATTATAATTTGTAAACGAAACTTTTGATAAAAATTTCTAATGAATTTCCCTGTAAAACTTGTGAATTTGTAAATTGTATGATTAAATCTGGTCAAGTTCCATGTGAACTAAAACTTGCCAAAATTATGCAAATACATAAAGCCGGTAGTAAATTATAAAAGCAGAATTATGAATTTTACCGTTTAATCCCAAAAAAAAAATTGAAAGTGTTATTATATCTCGACTAAAAGCTTTTTTGACAGAAAATTATATAATTCATGGTAATCAGTTTGGATTCGTGGTTAATTTGAATTCTACTCTAGCTTGTCTAACCCTACTTGATAATGGACTAGATAAATTAGATCAGCATTATTTGGTTGGTGTTTTTTTATTGATTTACAGAAAGTGTTCGACAGTATAGATCATGCACTTTTGATTGAAGCAGTTTTTAAAACATATCTAAATAATACATTTCAATTTGTCGAAGTTGATAAATGTGTGCCACAAGGTTCCATATTAGGGCCAACGCTATTTAATTTCTTTACAAGTTGTGTTTTTAAATTATCATTTTCTAGTACTGACTTAACGTCTAAAATTGTTCCTATTGTATTTGTAATGAAACGAGTTGGTAAATGTTTGTCGCAAAACGCTAAATGGAATATTTACCAGTTATTTAATTATTTAAATGTTATTTGGTCTCATACATGTGGTTTTAAGACTATAGTTTTACAGAACAGAATATTTAAAATAATAATGAACTTGCCGTTTCTCACTCCTACATGTGACCTGTAACAACCCTCTTCTGAATATTGAACATTTTAGTAAATATAAATCATTATTGACCATTTTTAAATCATATCATAATTTCTTAAAAACGCCTAATACTGTACGTTTACTTTATCTAAAGATGTACATAATTACGACACTCAAAATCTAAATAATTTTTACGTTGTTAAAAAAATACTAGCAGATCTAACAATACTTTGTTTTACCGTGGCCTTGAGTATAATTATGCCTTCCGTTAGAAATTAAATCCTATGGCCAATTTCAATGTTTAAAAAGAAATTTAATTTACATTTGTTTTAAAACTATATTGTTAATTAATAACTTTATTGTTATTTTATATTTTAAAATTTATTTTTAAATTTTTGCGGATACACATGGTTGTTTTTGTTTAATAAGTAAAAAAAAATATGCAGCGTCTCGTTCTAATCGGACAATAAAATCCATCTAAGTAACCAAATAAATCATTTGTTCGACCGAATAGTCGGATAAATCGTTTAGTACAGTAAATTAAAGTTTAGTAGTATTCGGATTTTTTGGTAAATAAATTGGTAAAAATGTTACAATTTGTTAAAAGTCAACTGTCATCTCTTTTATTATATAAGAGAAGAAATTTGCTTAGCTTTAATGTAGTTGTTTCCGAGCTAACGAGAGTGAATTATATTAACTACTACTTCGTAGCCTTTTATGGGCTGTTTTGCACTTTATATAGTCATAAGACAAATACCAGAATAGTAAATCCTCTTAATCTATCATGGACTTTAAAAGATTTTTCGGTATATGATATGTTGTGTGAATCATTTATTCCATTTATAGGGAAATACGACCACATTCAAACGTTTTGCCTTGGGACTTGTTAATCATCATGGCGTACTGGATAGTTAGAAAATACCAGCCAAGCGTGGGGAGGCATTCCTGAAGGTGTTTGGTCCCACAAAAAATTTGATGTATAATTTAAGACGTCAGCAGGATTCGAAATAATCGAATCTACAATTTATAACATTTAGAGATCTCCAGGCAGTTTTTTGATGATTTTGTGGTTTATATCGAATTATTGGTAAGTGTCAAATTCACTCTTTTCGCAAGCCATTTGGTGCAAGTTCTCGCCGTAAATTATACAGATCATATCATAATGCATAATCGTTCAAGAATAAATTTTAATGAAATCCAGTGGAAGTTCTGAAATATCTGGAAACGTTCCTTACCCAGCACTTAAACAATTATTATATTTATTTTGATGCTTATTTCGCTTGTTTGTCTAAATCCTGCCACAATGAACTCTATTGTAGCAGCACTTTTGATGGCAGTTTGCGGGCGACGTACTGTAGTTTAGTGACATTCACTAAGCCATTTGGATTTAATAGTGGATACGACTTGGGCTCCAAATTTAGACTAACAACATTCTCATTTAGACTAACATCGGTTTTTGCAGGTTTCCTGTATTTTTTGGATAAGCACAAATGTCACGTGCGGAGGGCGGCTCTCCATATTTTATTATGAATATTATTGCGATTTCATTGGCAAAGTATGTAGATTATACAATCACTGATCAGAATAGCGATCTCCGCGAATCATGAGATTCGAAACCGGAATAGCATTACCTCCATTACTTAAGCTTTTACTTAATGGAGACTGCAGTGCTGGCGAGCAGATTGTGGTTTCTGAAAAACAATTGCGTTTCATCAAGAATCCGCAAAGATCGTACAAAAACGTTGCATTTGATCTTCCTTAGCCTACTTTCAGTGTCTTAGTCTGCTTAGTCTATCAATGTAAAGTTGAGCGTATTACCGAGACTGACCGACCGGACGTTCTTCAGGCAATTACATTATTAGAAGCTCACAATTGTTTTTCCCAATTCATGTTGTTCCAAACTTAATGGTTTATACTGTATACAAAGCCAAATATCTAAATTGGCAGGGGTCAACTTCCTCACTGTTTTTTTAAACCACATGGACCAAGTGAATGACGTATTTAAATTTTATAGTTGATGGGATATAATGCTTTATTTCCGAAATATTGATGTTGAATTTTTGCGCCAGACGCTTTTTTCGTGAGTTATGTAACGGGCATCTATAAAATGATTAATTTAGTCAAAGTATCTCACCTTAGCTAAGGTATGGTCACTACCTTTATAAACATATTTATACAAATACTTGAAGCACACTGATCATTGTTACACCGATAACAATTATGACGTATAGAAAAGAAATAACTTTTCCTACTAAATAGCGGTCATGTAAAACGTAGACAAATTGCGTAAATTCTTGACGAAATACTCTACAAATAAGATCATTTAGACAATGGCCAGGAAATAGTTCATTTTTAATTTCATCCCACAGTTTGGATTTCCTGTAAATGTTATGAAGAAAGATGGTTTACCAAATTTCCTAACAATAGACATATAGCATCTTGAAACCGACACTGAAATACGACGGCAAAATTATCATTTGTCCAATAGTCGCAGCATCACCATCTCCTTCTTTAAGGGCATCTTGAACTCCTTGATAAACTTATGCTGGTACATTCATTTCGTTGTTTCTAATAAAACAAAGAAACCTCATATCATCTTATTGAGCAACAATTCTACGGGAGCAGAATGTAAAATTTTTTTGTCATTTCTATTTTTATTGTCACTGTGTAATTTTTTAAATATTATCTCTTGGAGCGTAAGTCTCATTACCATCACAGAAAATTAAAACAGCTATTTGCCTATATGAGCCAAAATTAGTTTACAAATACAAAATTTTGAAAAGTTTGAATCATGCATTGCCACAAAAACTTTGTATGACATAGAATAAAAAATGAATTAAACTCGGAAATTTTTAGCGTTGCATTTTTTTGCAATCGCCATCGAATATATTGACAAGCTTTTGAGCGTGATATGCATCGAAGGATTATATAAAGATTGATATTCAAATTATAAAGCCGGTCGTTTCATCAAGCTGCAGCGACTAAACTACAAAACTAAATTAAACTTTGTATGGTCACTTTGTTATAGTGAATTATACAATATGGAAACTAAGCAAATTTCAAAGTTAATACTTAATTTGAACCTAGAAAAGTTTGTAGTTTGGTCGCTGCAGCCTGATGAGACGACTAAATTTTTAATAAACAAATAATTAACTCATCTATTATATCTTTATATATTTATGTAGCATTAGCGAATTATATGAATTTGCACGAATATTTGAATAATTTATTGTGTAGCGAAATATAAAAGTTTGAATGATTAATTTCACTGAAATATTGTTAAATGTCGGATAAATTTTGTTATAAAAAGTTGGGTTTGACAATTCTTCACCAAAATAGTAATCCAAAAACAGATAATATATTAAATAGCCACATTAAAAAACAATTAAACGCACGAAGTAGTCAATTACTCTGGTTTTTAGCACGGTATTTCAAGTGACCCTGTACACGGTTAAAAATAGGTAAAAAAACGATTTATACGTCTTTTCGGCCACTGCCATGGTAAACTGCAACAAGCAATCGTAAAAATTGAGCAAAATAACGTTTTCTTCCATTACAACAAGGGATACTAGTGCCCATTACAAATTTGTTAAGTTAGGCAACCAAATCATGCTTGACACATTAACCGCATATTTCTGCGATTTTACTTTTTCTTTCAAAAGAGTACAAGCAAATATTGGTGACCCGTTAAAAAATTATAAAAATTACACATTTTAGTCCATCCACCGTAGACTTCTACCTAACTGAAGTACATGCATGCACTTGGCTTTAATAGAAAATGTAAATGCTATTCAAATTGTCTTGTTTGTGTAAAGGTTTGGTTGTTTACAATTTTAACTATTTTCAAGTTAAATTTTATATTTTTCATAGTTAAAAAAATCAACCTTTTAATTAATCTCCTTTTAAATAAATAAAAAAATGTTATCATTTCCCACTTAAGTAAAAAAACTATGAAATTTATAAATTTACATTTTATTAACATTTTGTTTTACTATTTATTTACAGAAAAATAAAATTCTGTATCAATATCATCAGGTCATCACACTAAAAGAGTTAAGAGACGAGTATAAAACGTAAGTGCATTTATTGTAATACATATTTAATTAAATTATTTACATCTTTCCATTTATTTAACTTAACTATTCCATCACACATATTAAAATATGGATATAAGTTTTTGTTTTCTTTTGTTAAATAGTTGTGTTAAATAATAGCAAAGTATTATAGCAAAAATATTAAATTGGTTAAATAAATTTATGAATGGAATAGTATCTTAGTTAAATAAACTGTCATTTTAATAGTCATAATTTTATTGTCAATTAAGGTTAAGTTATTATTATTTACAATATATTAGAAATAACATTTGTGTACTGCTAGGCACAAATTACATTTTGTTTTTGTTATTTGATTATGTTATTTGTCTAGGTTTTATAGTTGTTACATTGTAACCATTTATATCGTACATTATATAAATAATAAATATATATATATATATATATATATATATATATATATATTTATATATATATATATATATATATAAATTATAATTTTGTGTGCATTGTGCACATGGTCTGCAGGTATAAAAGGGCATTATATAATAGTTGGTTATAATGCTGACAAAGTTTTAAAAACATATTTTTAGTTTATACGTGCCAGACAGCACAAATATTGGATTTCGTTGTGATCCTTTTTCTCGTTGGTTTTATCGGTTTTTTTAGTTTTATCTTATATTTTGGTTCATACATAAGATTTCCTTTTTTTATCGTTTTCAAATGTTAATGCATATACTAAATGTACAGCTTCAGTCAATACGTATTGTATACAATTTGAGGAGACAAGATGATAAAAGTATTCCATAATCAATTTGTGCTGTATTTGAAAAGAATATATAATGTATAGATATAATGTATATATATATATATATATATATATATATATATATATATATATATATATATATATATATATATATATATATATATATATATATATATATATATAATATATATATATAAATATATATATATATATACATATATATATATATATATATATATATATATATATATATATATATATATATATATATATATATATATATATATATATATATATATTAAACTCAGGTAAATAAAAAAAAACTACCTAAGATCAAGCTGTTCTCGTTTTTTAACGATTTTAATTAATATTTTCCCATAAATTTTGAATCAGAGTTTTTGTATTAAATTAAGTAGAGTTGGTTTGTTGTTGTAATTGAATTATAAAATGAAAGAAGTACGTACCTACATTTGAACATAATATGTATATACTAGCTACGTACGTACGCGATTGTTACATAAAATAAAATTTAAAATGTTAAACGTAAAGATATGCGTGAACAATTATTTATTTATTACTAAATTGGCCATTATTTAATGTGTCAGCTTAAATATGACAGTTTTATTTCTGTGGTGTGAATTCTAAGGTGAGGAGTGCATTTTTATATACGATTTTTGGTTGTTTATTCGATTCCAATGTTGCATAGCCATCATGATTTATTACTCTGGATGTAATTTGGTAAATTGTAATTTTATAACAATGTATATATTTTTTGAAAGCAGCGTAATTCATATCGCATGGTTGACATAAATGCTGTTTGTATAAATTTAAATCCGGCTTCTTTAAACAAATTAAATATAAATGCGTTTGTTACACGACATAATTTGATTGTTGCCAGTTTTAAAAAGCTTAAACCAATTTTAAATTAACAACTAAATTAACATGCGCAACAATATTTAACTAAGCAGGGCTTTGTATATTTATAGCAATACATCGTTCTATTTTAGTTTTACGAATTATTTTGAAACTAAAGACGATTATGTAGGCGATTGCACATAAATACTTGGCACGCGGAATACACGACTATCGACTTGTTTGAAATATAGATCAGTCGGTATGAATAATTAACTACACTGTAAAGCCCAGGATATCAATTTACTTACTGTAAGGATTGTGAAATCATATCGTATATTTTTTAAATTTATTATTATTACAACTGCCTTATTTTATAGGTCATCTTGCAATTTTTCTATCTTAATTAATTCACATTTGGTGAGACAAAGTTCAATGGCTAGACCCAAAGATAAATATTATTACTTATTTAAATAAATATTTGCTATAATACAGTATTATTTTGGTTTGTAATCTCTATATCAATTGGTCTGGTTCTTTGTAGGCGTCTTATTGCCATCGGGCTGTCCAGCATACAACGTCCCGGTATTCTCATGTTGTTAAAGCCGTGAATCATGTTTGGCAGCATAAACTGCAATTACTATATTGATGTCTTCCATCTTTAAGTCTCGGTACAAGCCTTCATTTCGAATGTACCACGAAGTACGAAATGTACCATGTAGTTAAGAGTTTCTACCTATGAGTCAAAGCATTTTCCTGTATTTGATGTTCAATTCGTTGTTTTTTTCTGGAGATGTTCTTTATATTTAAGTTTGGGTTATCCCTATATACTACATCTAGGTTATCCCTAGATATTTCGCTGTAGTTGCGCATAAGGTACTTGTTTAGAGTTGATTACGATTGGCATTCTTGTTTTATTATAAAAATTTACATAAACTGATTTTTTTTCGTTGAGCTTTATTCTCCATTTCTTCATCCAGTTACTAACTATATCAATCGATGTTAGTTGTTTGTGTTACATTGGTCCCTGCCAAAATTGCTGTGTGATCAGCAAATGTAGCTATGGTTTTTTCTTTCATTAGTGGTATTACACACCCAAAATGGTATACAAAAACGCCCTTGCGATACTCCTGCTGAAATTGTCTTTAGATCAGAGTATTCATCTTCATATTTTACACGGAAATGCCTGTAACCTGTCGGTTATGTAAGATTTCCGAATTTCATAATACAATTTGGGAAGGCCTCGATGTAGCTTGAACTCTAATCCTTTGTGCGATACACGATCAAATGCTTGCACTACATCCAAGAAGAGGCTTGAACATATCTTTTTTGTTTATAGAGTACTTTCTATAATAATTATGATTCTGTGAACTTCCTCTAGGTTCGAATTTTTTTCTCTGAATCCAAACTGAAAAGTAGGTATAAGATCATTATTCTCTATTATAGGCTATATTCTCTTGAGAAGTAATTTTTCAAATATTGGTCTAAATGACATTTTATCGTTACTGTTTTTATTTGGTTTAAAAATCCTAATAACTTCTGTTACCTTCCACTACCTTGGAAAATATCTTAATCTAAACACAGCATTGATTATGAGTGGAAGTTTGGATATTGCTTTATCTGGTAGTTCTTTTATAATTTGCCCAGCTTTTTCGGATTTTATTTTTTTATTTGTCTTTTATTTAGTTCACGTTACAGTTTGTATTTCAAACTAATTTGATCTGTGTACAAAATTAACATTTTCATTGGCAGATTGTCTGAATTGTGGTTAGAAACATTTCTCGAGATGTCTCCCCAAAAGATTCGCTTTTTGCTTACTACTACGAATCCAGATACTGTTATCATTTCTAATAGGCGCTGTCGAATTTTTTGGTCTCTTGATCGAATTTGTTGCTTTCCATAGATTCAGTTTCTTTTTGATCAGTAAGTGATGATAAATATGAATATGAAGCCTTTTCATCAAGTTTTCAATTTAAATTTCTACGGTTTCTTTAGTAATTCAAAACCACGGTAATTGGCAACATTGATAGCATCCTCAATATATAAACATTTATGCTGTAACTTAGCTATTATGACAATGCTTTCACAGGTATGATTTATATATGATCTAAACTGAAACTTGTCAGCGTTAAGCTTCATGGTTAGTGTTCGATATGTTTTTGAGTCTGGTACATTTATCTTACAGACATCGTTGTTTAATGCTACTAACTTGTAATCCTAATCCGTCATAGTTTTCATCAATGCATTGATAATAGGGTAGCCTTTAACACCAACTTTAGTATTAGGTATGTCAGATTTCTCTTCTCTGGTTAGGGATATTTATTGAACTATGTTCAATAAATACTGGTTCGTCAGTTATTTTCATTTTTATTGTTACTCTTTTTCTTGGTTTTTTGTCACGAGTGTCCACTGAGGATCACTTTCAGATTTCTTATCCGGATGAATTTTTCGTTCGAGTTCGCCTGCATCTGTGTGATATTCGATGCTATCCTGATTGTTTAGGGTCTTAAGATTTACATCGAAATTTCTTTTTTCACTCTAGTTAGTAGCTAGTTTTATTTTCACTATCTTTCACTATCTTTTTCACTGCTGAAACTGCGGTAATTAAATAACGACGAGTCAAAGTCCGCTTGTGCACAGAAATAGAATAGAAGACTATACAATAACATTAAAAGAACTGAAGGGTTCTTAAAATCTTTCCCTCGCCTAAAAATATTCCCTAAAATTTTAAATGATTTTCGACAAATCAGGTCCACATGTTGGTCAAAGCGCAAATTAGAATCAAATCTTTACCTAAAGTCTTTTACCATATCATTTTTGCTCTTTGAATTGCCTGCGATATTGTATAAACCATCAATTTTATTAGATTTCTTAGTAAAGGTCACTAACAAACACTTGTTGATATTTAGAAGCATTAAATTTAACAAATTGAATTCTGTTGCACGATTTAAACCAGTTCTGTAAAATTGGTGGTATATCAAACGACTCAAGCTTATGAACTAAAATTGTATGTACCGAGCAATTGGCGCAGTGGTTAAAGCTGCGGTGTTTGGGACGGGAGGTACCGGGTTCGAATCCCAACGGGGGAGGGTTGAAAAAGGGATTTTCATCACCTGATTTGGATCGGTGATGACGATGAAAACAACTATGACCCCCTGTTGGAGTGCAGAATTCATGGGCCGAACCATCGTCCATGTCAGTGCAGGCTGGCTGGAGCAATGCAATGTGCAGATGGATTTAAAATCGAACCTGTATTCGTGCGTCCTCAATTTGGCTGGTGACGGCGTAAGGTAAGACGTTAAAAATTAACTGCGAAAGAGTTGGGAGAGCTTCGGCCCCAGAACAGGTTGCAGAGTTCAGAAACAAAAAAAAAAAAATTGTATGTGAAACTTTATCGAAAGCCTTACAAAAGTCGGTATACATGCAGTCTAATTGACTAGATTTATCTAAAGCATCACAGGCAATTTCACAAAATTCAGCTAAGTTGGAAACTATAGAGCGTTTCGGATGAAAACCATAATGTCTATTTCTAATTTGACTCCTTATTTGATGGAAGACAATGTTATAAACTGATTTCTCAAAAATTTTCGCTATAGAATTCAAAATACATATATAGGTCTATAGTTTTCGAAATTCGCTAATTCACCACTTTTATTAATAGCTACCAAAATAATTTCTCCCCATTTCAATTGATAGCAGCAAATCAAGAGAACAGTTAAAAAAAATACTGTTATTGGTTCGACCACTCTGTACCTGCTCCTTTATTAGTATCCAATGAATTCTATATTACCAACACATCTGATTCAGATATCATTTACATGTCACCCATTGCTTTGGTATTACAAACAGATCTACCAGCATTGGTCTCTTGTACATGAAAAGAAAGATCGCAGATTTCACTATGAGAACTTGAGATTTACCACGAAATGATTTATGTATGATCTTACCAAAATAATGTTGGATTGATTTTAATGTTCCTTTCGATGTGCAAATTAAAGTTTTATCAGAAATTCTTAATTTCAATTTCAACTTTTCACCGAAAGAAATACATAACCGAAAAACATAGAATAATTATTGTAAGCCTTGGGATATATTATGTTTCTTCTTATTACATAGACTATGCTATTTTGTGTTTCCTTTAATTTTAACAAATAATAGAGCTTAACTGGCAACGTTATACATTATATTGGTCTATAAGACAAAGTTTTATTTAATGGTTTTCCAAATTTCCAGATTTCTTCTGTAATTCTTAAACTGGGTACAAATTTGAGTCTGAATTTATAAGATGTGTGAGCTTGGGTCTTTCCTTGGTAGTTCTTTAAAAATTTCCGCCGTAATAAGATCACAACCCGGAGCTTTTTTCAAATTGTATTGAATTTAATCTTACGCATGACTTCTTTTGGCGATTTTGGTAGGATTTCTTCTCTTTCGTTTTCAGATTCTACCGTTATTATTTTGAGGAAAATTGTAAACTTAGTTTTATATTTGGGACTTGTTTGCCGCCATATTCTTCTGGCTCTTCTTTTTTCTGGCAAAAGTTTTTTGCAGATGTGTATTTTGGAGCTTCTTTTCCTATTTGCACCTCCTTTTTTAATAGAACCATTAGGTTAGTTTTTTTTCTAAATACGGCTAATGTATTCCCAACTAGTATGTTTATTTATTAGGCTTGGATTTTTTTCCTTTTTAATAATTTTTTTCGGTTAATATCAGAAGTATTGGATAATGGTCTGAGTTTAAAACTTTCGTGTACTTGTATATAATTCATATATGTATATGTTCTTAATAGTAAAAGAAGGGCTGTTTTATAGTGAATTTTTTGACAACAGGGTTTCATTACCTTTACTCGTTGTTAGCCTAGAACTTAAATGAAAATTGTTTGCCTATTATGAATTAAACAAGATATTTAAATTATATCTGAATCTACTAAGTAATAAAAGTAAGTTTTATCGGCAAGTACACTTGACTTAATAGTTTTGAATAAGTGTTGGCCAAAAATAAATTACAGAACCGGTTAAGAAATTAAAATTTTAATGTTTTAACTTAAAATATGTATATGTATATATATACATATTTTTAAATGTGAATATTACAGATACCTGATACATCCAACAACGGTTCCTTCTACAACCACGCAAATTAATCAAGTATTAATCGCTATGTCAATATACCCATGACGTTGATTGCGAGAAAAAAAATAAATATTGAACTCTTTTGGTACAAAGGTGTCCCACCTATATGATGTTACAATGAATCCATTCATAGAAATTCATTCTCATAATTAAAAAAACCGACATTCAGTACGTGACTATAAAATAATTACATTTCGGTTTTTGTTTGGTTGTTTATTTTTGGCGATTACTAATTATTTAATGATATTTGCATGGTTATGTGTTAGGTTAACGGTTTTTTAATACTTCTTAAGATAAAACTTGTTAAAAACGTCAAAAAAAATATATGTATATATATTTTCTTAAGTAAATTTCATTCACATTTGCCAACCAAATTTTATTTAGTCCACTTGTATAATGGATTCGATAATTTGTGAGGTTACTTAAATATAGGCATTCATAAATTCAACATCTTTGGAATTTCCTACATCAGTCTCGATATATTTTAATTTTTGGTTTATTTAATTTCAAGGAAATCTCATAAATCATAAACCAATTGTATTTGTATTTTTCGTTGCCAAAATAGGAAACCATTAAAGTGTATATAATTGAAAGCGCTTTCGCTGATTTTGAAATTAAAATTGAAAAGAAATCTAATTTCATACAAAAACTAAAAAAAAAAAACTTTCAATTTTTTCTATTTTTTTGCTTTTCTAAATTTTTTTATTTTATTTTATGATCTTACTTGTAGTTGTAGCAAGCAAAAAATAAGTAGGATTTTGTGAATGACACTATAAAAAATTAATTTAATTGTGTTTTTAGTAAGTACGCATTGCTATGTGAGTAATGATGTGCAATTTTCAAAATCAGCATTATTTAGAGAAAAGTTTTATGACATTCCACAAGCTACGTGAGCTTTAAGTTAACTTTGTCTGTCGTCGTTGCTAGTTAATCGAGCCCAATGAGTCATGGGTACTTATATAGAAATTATAAGGCTGACATAAGGTTTTCTAAAATGTGTCACCATTCCGATGCAAACTTGAAGTGTTTAATTTTTTAAGGTGCCACATATACTGTACATGTGCTGGTTTCAGGAATTTCCCGACACGAATTCAATTATTTTATTTAAATTTTTTTTTTTTCGCATCTCGAAAATTTAAGTTTGTAACATTTCGGAAAATTCCAAATCTCAAGAATTTCACGAAATTTCTCGAGAAATAAATTTATTTTATTTCAGTTTTTGATCAAATATTACACAATTTCTAAAGCGTTACTTCCGAAGTTCAACTTACCAAAATATTAACTTATGTGGAGCGAATTCTAAACTCAAATTTTTGTTCACAAAATTACAGAATTAGCATACTGATTTCGGTGACGAGTTCCATCCAGTCCAAAAATGACAAATCAACGCATCATAAATTAAGCCCTTTGTTATCTGTCATTAAATATTTGCATGGTTCAGTAAACAGCTGTCGTGAGAAACCTGCATATTTTCAGACGTGTTCTAAAACAAATAAATAAAAAAGCCATGGCGTACCTAATCCGCCTTTTTTCTGCAACGATTCTGAAGCAGACGAAGAAATTTCTGACTATGATACCATGAGCGTGAACAGCAAATGCGGTTGCGGCCAACGAAAATATTTCATCGTTTAAAAACGAACTAAATTTATATTTCTATTTTTTTTTACTTAAATAAAAAAGAAATTGTTTAGAATTTCTTTGTTTTTACATTGGTTCTAGAATTAGTACAGATTTTTTTTAAATTTTTTCGATGTCTCGAGAAATCAAATTTTTATTATTTTAGAAAACCCCGAATCTTGAGATTGAGATTTTTTCGAAATACCCAACTCTTATTGCACATACATGATATTTTTTAATGCATATTTGCATGTTGGGATTCAGACCTGGTACCTCTAGACCTAAACAAAGAAAAAATGCAATTAAAACTAACCCTACTTCTCTGATAGGATTTGAAATAGGCATAAGATAATCGTCAAGATAAATACCAAAATACTTGCAAAGAATATTCCTTGTTCCAGAAACCTGAAGAATGCTGGAAGTAACCAAAAATGAAATCAAACAGCTTGTCATAGTAAAACACTGCTTGAGAACGGTTATTAAAATTTTAAAAATTTGGTTAAATCAATTTGGCAACGGAAATTAAAATTCTAAACTAAGAGGTTAGCTTATGATAAACAATGTCAGGATCTATGACACCATTTTCATTCAATTTGAAAACATACCTTTAGTTTTTGAGCAAGGGTTTGCTGTGTAAATTGAGGGCAGTTGGCCTTCACGGTTCGTTAATTTTATGGATTGAGAATTTTCTTTTTTGTCGCAAAATCCAAGTGGTGGTGGATGGTGTGACTTCCGATCAACATCTTATAAACGCTGGTGTTCCTCAGGGATCCGTCCTTTCTCCAACCCTTTTTCTAATTTTCATCAATGATCTTCTATCAGCAACTCTCAATCCAATATACTCCTATGCTGATGACAGCTCACTTTCCACCTCTTACAGTTTACCTTCTTCTTCATCGCGAAACGATGTTCTCGCAGAAAGAATGGCTATGAATGACCGCCTTACGCGAGATCTCAATGTCATTCCTAAATGGGGTGAAGCCAACAGTCTTTTCTGACTGGTGAATCCAGCTTGGCTACGTCTGACACATTTGAGATTCTCGGTTTAACTATTTCAAAGAGAATATCTTGGGCTGAACAAATAAACAAAGCAGCGATTGGTGCAGCCAAATGTCTTGGATTTCTACGACGATGTAAGTTTTACTTTAATCCATCCGAAATACTTACAATATATAATACCTACATAAGACCCAGGTTGGAGTATAATTCTCATATTTGGGCTGGAGCACCGAAAACTCATTTAACTGCACTTGATCGGGTTCAAAACCGAGCATCTCGAATGATTGAAGACGTAAAATTATTATCTGATCTTGATTCTCTTTCCCATAGGCGTAATGTGGGAGCCTTATGCGTGTTTTACAAGTACTTTCATGGTCATTGTTCATCGGAACTTTATGAATTTATGCCTGGTTTGTCAAAGCCCGCACGTAATTTAAGACGCCTGGTACACCGATACAATCTGGAAATTAAATTCGCGAAGACCAATAAATTTAAAAATTCATTTTTTGTTAGGAGTAGGCGAATGTGGAATAAACTGAACGACGAGACGTTTCCCTTGGAATACGATTTACAGAGATTCAAACTTAATATCAAAAGTAAACAACTAGAAGACTGAAAACCTTTATTCCTTTTATTCCTCTCTTACCTTTTCCCCTCCTAATCCTTCCTTTTACCTTTTGCAGTAGTGCTGTGTGTTTGTTGCTAAAACTTTCATATAAAGGATATACATACATATATCCTAAGTGCTCTGAACATTTATAAAAAAAAAAATAAAAATAGAATATAGAATGCTCAAGGCACCATTCCTATACTTAGACTGTATCAGAAACCCATGATAAATATTTGTGAATACAATTTCTGACATTTGTTGAAAAAATATTCTCCTACATTCCCAATTTTTTATTACGCTGTTCGAAAACTATAATAATTGTTTGAAATATTTCCCCGCCTCATATGTTTTAAAATTCACTTTTTGTGAGGTATACAAACTATGAAAAAACTACTATGAATAGTACTATTACAAAACCATGCAGTGAATTTTATATGTCTTATTGTATATACCCGAGTGTGTTACACGATGAGTTGGCGTTTTTAGTCTAAGCATAAATTTGAATTCATTTATTGAATATTTCTACTGCGTTTAGGGCGATTGTACAGAAATACAAGGCGAAACTTATCAATCTAGAATTAAAATTAATCTGAAAGATAAGGTCCATCATCATTAATTTTAATACCTTGACTTAAAGCGTCGTTTAATTTTAAGAACATGTGACCGACCAAATAAATAAGATTGAAACCATTCCAATGTAATAACACAAAAAACAGGATGCAAACGTTTTTTTAAATAAGACGTCATGGTTTACCATATCAAATGCTTTGGTTAAATTTACAAAAATAGAACCATCAACCATTGCAAGGCTGTACCAGATATATACCATATTTTTCTAATTTTAGTAAAAGTATTCCTGGTCGATCGTCTCAAACGCTCTAGATAAATCTCAAAATACAGAAACTATTACTTTTTTACTGTTCACTTTCCAATTTGTTATAACTAGATTAATAAGAGATTCGCAGATGTTGCCGTAACCCCGATTGATAGTTAAAAATAATATTATTCCGATCCAAAATTTGGTCAGTTGAATACTAACAACTTTCTCAAGATTTTAGCCGCACTACAAATCAAATTGATTGGTCTAAATGCATTACACTTTTTAGTATTTTAATTTTTTTCTAATGGAATGATTATTGTTTCCATCCAAATATTTGGGAAAATACCGCTTTCCAAGGACTTATTGATAATTGATAATAAATGTTCACCAATTAAATCAAAACAGTCTTTAATCATATTTATATTTACATAATGTGCATCCCTTTTAGAGTTCATACGTCAAATGATATTGAAGAGAGCAGCTATATAAAGTAGTTCAAAATGGAGTCCTTGATTTCATTTTTTGATTTCTTTAACACATATACGATTTAATATCTTTCCTCGTCGATTTTTGGTCAATGGAGTTTGGAATTTTAGATTTTATGATGTCGCTTTTTGCCTTTATAAGTTTTTCCTTATAACTATTCCTGATTGATCTATAATCTACACCATTCAAATTCGTTTTATTTAAACCATGATCCATATTTCATGATCAATAATTTTTTTTATTGTTTATTAACTACTAAGACTCATTGACATAATCAACTAATCAATTAACGCTCTTGATATTCTAGTAATTCTTGTATGATCAACCACAATTTGTTTGAAACCACAGTCATCAATAATTTGACTAATATTGTCTTATCGTCTTTTGGTGCTCAAACTTTATAACATGTTTTGATTTCTGTAAATGTTGGGGGTATCATTTGGTCTTAAATTATTAATCACAAAAACTATGTTATCAAAATCTTAATTAAAAATCAGCTTCAAGAAATGTCATTTAAAAGAGACTCTAAAAGCTTCTGGTTGTGTTCACATTATCTATATATGATTTGTCTTGGAACACCATTACAGTCCCACATTATTTACGTTATGTATAGACAAACTGTAAGAAGTAAAACAAAGAGTAATATTGAGATAAATTTAACTATGTATTCAAGTTCAAACTAATTACATAGTTTCATGTTTTTAATGACAATCAATTAATATAAAAATCAATTAACCACACTAAATAACTAACCGGAGGATTCGAACAATTTATTTTAAAAGCCGCAAACACATGTAGTAAATATGTAGTTAAAACCGCACACACAAATATAGACCACTAGTTTAGTAAATAGTTTCTTTGGTTATGTATATTATTTAAAAACAAAAAAAAACTATTTTGCAATAAATTTCATTTTTATTTTCGAATCGAATAAAAAATTTTGTATTTGTTTATTGGTTTGCATAAGTAAAAGAAAAAAACCAAAGAAATACATAAAATAAAAATTAAGACATGAGACAGCGACAAATATGTATATATACGCATATAAATAAATGTAAGAAAAAATATGTCAACCAAAGAATTTTTTGATTAAATTTAAATTGCATTTGACTAAATTAATGATCAATTTCGATTCGATGCATTCACAACAAAAGATTTCACAACCGCGTGCGCATATATTATTTATATAAATTGAATTCCCTTCCCGGTTACCCTCCCAGTCGTTCTTTTCACACATGTCATGCTCAACTGGGATAAAATTCAGAAATGCATTTGGAGCAACAAACAAATATTAATTTGATTTTGATTTTGTGAATTTAAAAGTGAAATAAATAAATAATTTAAGAAATATGTAAATTTTTATTTTTTATTTTTAACTTATATATGAATTATAAATAAATTATTGATGTTGATACGTATTTTTAGTGTGGTTGAGCTTATGGTATTGCGTAAAAATCGGACAATTTGGATTGGAAATTTAATTTTGAAATTCTGCTGAACGAAATATAAATTTGGTTCAAAATATGGTAATCTCTGCTGTTTAGTCTATATGAATTTGCAAATCATTTCTGACAAACATCGGAGGTGCAAAATGTGAATTGTAATTGTCGACCCGATGATTTTTTCCAGTGCCTCTGAAAGTTACAGCATTACTTTTCTATCTGTTAACTTTACATAATTGTAAAAAATTTTAACCCTCCAAATTACTTATGACACCAATTTAGTATTAGATATTGTATGTTAAAATTTAGCGAGTTATTAATTACAATGAACTTTACCAAAACACACGCATTTGTAAATTATACGGTGACAAAACGTCCTATAGTAACGTCTGTGAAGCTAGCACGAAAAGTTAGCACGAATAAAACTATGGTAACACTAATGGTGTGGATCTTAGATAACCCATTTTTAGTACAAACTAGCACGAAAAATACTTCAAATAACATATGAAAATAAAAGTTAGCACGAAAAAAAAGATAATTACATTTAAATGGAATTGGT
Source organism: Tipula confusa (assembly GCA_963556175.1). Taxonomy (NCBI): domain Eukaryota; kingdom Metazoa; phylum Arthropoda; class Insecta; order Diptera; family Tipulidae; genus Tipula; species Tipula confusa. The sequence continues at coordinate 132,327,777 of OY744475.1, forward strand.
TTGATAAGAGATAAATGAAATTAATTTGATAAGAAAGTACAATCTACAGCGAACTTATCACAAAAATATCAAAATATTAGTATGGGTCAGAGAGGAGTACTAACACTTCGTGCTAGACCCTTCCAATCATTTGTCGGATATAAAATCAGTTTTATATGAGAGTATAATCTACAGCGAACTTATCATAATAATATCAAAATATTCGTATGGGTCAGAGAAGAGTACTAACACTTCGTGCTAGACCCTTCCAATCATTTGTCGGATATGAAATGAGTTTTATATGAGAGTAAAATCTACAGCGAACTTATCACAAAAATTTCAAAATATTCGTATGGGTCAGAGAGGAGTACTAACACTTCGTGCTAGACCCTTCCAATCATTTGTCGGATATGAAATCAGTTTTATATGAGAGTAGAATCTACAGCGAACTTATCACAAAAATATCAAAACATTTGTATGGGTCAAAGAGGACTACTAACACTTCGTGCTAGACCCTTCCAATCATTTGTCGGATATAAAACTGATTTCATATCCGACAAATGATTGGAAGGGTCTAGCATGAAGTGTTAGTACTCCTCTCTGACCCATACAAATATTTTGATATTTTTATGATAAGTTCGCTGTAGATTCTACTCTCATATAAAACTGATTTCATTACCGACAAATGATTGGAAGGGTCTAGCACGAAGTGTTAGTACTCCTCTCTGACCCATACAAATATTTTGATATTTTTGTGATAAGTTCGCTGTAGATTCTACTCTCATATAAAATTGATTCCATGCCCGACAAATGTTTGGAAGTGTCCAGCGCGAATCGTTAGTCATTAGGGTTGTACTAAAATTTTATAATGCTTATTAATTTTGAATTTCGATATAAGTATTTATATTTTATTTTTTATAAATTACAATTAAAACGTTATTTTAGTGCTCATCAGTGAATCGTTTATAAAAATTATGCAAATCGCATATTGCTGTTCTGTTTTTTTATTAGTTTTCATTTCCATTTATAATCTTTATGATTTTTTTTTTCGTGCTATCTCTATCTAAAACTCCAACCAACATTTTTTAGTACACAGAATTAAATGCATATTTAATTATTATGATTAAACAAATTATTTAAACTTTTAATTGAATTAGTAAAGTTTAATAATAAACATCAAAAAGCTTTACATTTTTTAATTATTTGCCAACAATTCGATTTGATTAAATTGTTTATGCCACAAGTTATAAATATTGGTTTAAATCTTTGATAAAAGTATTACCTTATGTACAATTTTAAAATAATAGTGCTAACTTTTCGTGCTAGCTTCACATCGGTCTATAGTAAACAAGCCCGACCGTCACCAATATTATTTAATTTTCTTTTCCATCTATAGTTGAAAGTATTGGTAATCGGTACACTATAAAAATGAATAAAAATGTTAGTTAAAAAAAAAAGCAAACAACTTCTATGCTATTTTCGCACCAACACAATCAAGTGTAGATGACCAAATGGAAGAGAGTATCTGCGAACTCGATGCAACAATCAGGCTTGTTATTTTGGTACGGTGCACACTCACCCAGTCCAAGAATGTTGTCCGTTGTTTTGTTTTTTGTTTTTAGATTGAACTTCCTTAAATTAATAGCTCCAAGGGCCATCGCAAGTGATTTATGGAATGATTTGCTTATATTGAAGTGTGGCGTGCCGATGGCGATAATATGAAGCTTCGGAGATCTTAATAAAGAAATGGCTTCTAACTTCACTATAAGCCGAACCATGCTATTACAGGCTAGGAAACTGGACCAATTCTGTCATTACTAAATAACCTTTCCTTTCCCTACACCACAAAAAAAAATACTAATCGATCGCTTAGGTGTCAGTAATCTAGTTGAGTCTGTCATAACTAACATTCCTTCCACTCCCTCGGTTTTGTTATATATAACACGGGTGTACGGTGGTGCCCGGCATTCTGGGAGTTCCTGGTTCGTTCTTGGCCGTATATTCTAATCAATCAATCATATCCTAGTGATCGTTGTGAAAAAGCTGAACTATACCTTGGTAATCTAAAATGAGTATTTATAGTATTATAACTATGAACTACTCTATTTGTGGATTATTTGTAAATCATCTAAATATTAAGGTAAGTTTTCTTTTTCGCGGGTAAATAACAATTTTAATACATTGCAGTGTATTCTCTGGTTGATTGACATCCAGTTAAGTTTTACAACATGTCTAGTTCTGGAATTGCTGTCTTTGGTCGTCCTATTAGAAAGCGATCTGGGGTTAGAGCGGTATTGTCCTCTGTGTCATTGAATAGTGGTCCTAACGGCATTGAGTTCAGGCAAGCAATGATTTGAGCTATAATGAGTATAAAGCTCCTCAAAGCTTAATAAGCCTCCTCCGAGAGTTCTATGACGATGGTGTTTGACAGATTTTACTCCTACTTCCTATAAATCTCTGAAGTGGGGGCTTCCCGAGGCAGCTTGATCCCTAGTTCAGCAATTTTTGTTTGCTTCTTTCTGTTGTTGTTTAGTTTGACCTTTAGTTTCCTGCTATCTCGAACAAAATTTGTCCCGCGATCAAAAAATATTTTAAGACGAAGTTCTCTTCGAGATATGAACCGCTTGAGAGCAGCCAGAAAGGCGTCAGCTGTTTAATCACTGACTAGTTCAAGATGCACCGCTTTTTTGCCATGCGCCCTTTGTATGATTTCAAATTTATAGGCATAGTCAAGCGGTAATAGCGGTAATATACCCATAAATTGTTAGGAAGTTTGCTTCTTAAATGTAGCATATTTTGTGCAATTGTGTATCATGTGCCGTATGCAATTCTTAGCGTGCAGTATCCACTAATGTTGCCTCAAGTTGACCAATGTTTGCCATGCAACGTGGTTTTTTGTGCCGTTCTGATCAATAATTTCGAACATTGACAATATATTGGGATACTTCTCGTTGAATGTGGGGATTGAGTTGTTTAGTCTCCCTCTGACTTTTAATAAGCCAGCTTCGTCAATAAAGGGATTTAGAGCTAAGATTGCGCTACGCCTTGGTATGGTTTTGTTTGCGTCTAAATGCTCTATCTCGCCGGTTTCAAAAGCTTTGTATTGTACGATTTTGATTATTACCTTTAAAGTCGAAAATTGATCAAAATCGATGGATTGCTGGATAGTTTGAATATATTAGCCAGACCCGTCCTTCCCACCAAATCTTGTGGGTTAGTATTTTTACTGGATTTAACCCTCTTGATGCACAATCCGCAGGATTCTCTTCAGAAATTATAAGGTACCATTGGCTAGAATAGGTCCTTCGAGCCAACAAATAACTGGCAACCAACGAAATCAACATTCTTTGATGTCATATTAAATTTATCTTCTAGGACGCCGTACGATTTCTGTTAACATTTTTTTTCACGTAATAATTTTGACAGTGTTCTGCATGCAACTAAATTATCACAGCAGCTATAGTTGTAATAATTTTGAGATTTTCGAAATAATTTATAGTAAACAATACACCGTGTATTATAAAAATATAAGGACATATCATTGCTTGGCCATGTTATCATTTGTATCATTATTATCTTTATACCGCAAAGTCAAATAAACATTTAGTCATTCAACTATTTGCGATTTACTGTGCTTTACTATTGTTAAATTAATATGAATATTAACGTAACTTACCTATACATAAAGGGAAAAAAAATTGTGAAGATGTCACATATAGTTGATCTCAAAATATTTGTTGATGCCCCTACTAAAGCCTGTAACTTAGTCATTCACATGCAAAACTATTAATAATTCACAGCAAAACTATTAATAGTTTCATCTTGGATAAGAAACTAGGTTATTAATAATAAGATTATTTGGCAAAACCTACCAATTTCATAAATTAATTGAAATTCTAACATGCATCCTGATCATTGCATCCTCAAAATAGAATCAATATTGTTGCTGGTGGAAGGTATGGTATACATTGTTGGACCCCTCAATACAATCAATATAAATCCATAACATTGCAGATACGGTGTAAAGCACAATACAGTTTAGAGTACGAGGTGGAATACCTGTGTTGACCCCAGATGTACAGTTCGCGCCTGTTTATGACTTCCGCGTTATTCACATTAAATTCATATATCCACATGTGATCACAAATAAAGCCATATTTGTATTAAATCATGGTTTTATTTAATTTAAAATGGTTAGCTTTTTACTTTGAAACATCACAATTACAACAGTCAAAATTATTACAGAATTCGATCAGCAAACGAGCTCATTGCAAAATATGGAAGAGACCATTATTTCACTTACGTCAAAATTATTACAAAGATTATAATTATTATGGAAATCGGACTTCCGATACTATTTGTAAAAATGTACGGTTTATTTGATAATGGTGTGTCACAGGATTGGAACAGCATGTGTATGATTATCAGAGGGTTAGATGGAACCATGAAAGACATGCAGCGTAGATATACATTGACTTTTGTTGGTCATTATTTTGATAGTATCTCCATATTCAATAGAAAGGTTAGATATTTCAACTAATTCATTCGATAATGATACGTCATAAGGACTCCATTATCAGTTTTTTTAAACCATGTTTAGGAACAAAACAGAACTCAAAAATTCTTTGTCGACAGACATTTTACAGTTGTTATAAAATGAGAAGAGCGTTTTTATTACTGAAACTTCGTGTATACCTGAACTGTTTTTTTAATACTGAATGAAACAGAATGAAAACGAAAACCCATTTTGGAGGGATAACAAAATATTGAGATTTCCAACAATTAAAAAAGCCAATTCGATAAAAGATATTAGGAAGATTATTCCGTTACCATCCAGAAAAGATAGTGAAAATAAAACTAGCTCAAACATAGAGAGTGAAAACAAAGATCTCTTTGCAAATCTGAAGATCCTAGAAGAAATGGTATCAAAGCTAAATAACGAAGTTATCTTATTAAGAAAATGAAGACCTGAAACGCATCATTCAAGCTGGTCGACAGGTAAACAATAAGGATAGCATGACAAGTTATCTTTAAACAATATGATATAACAAAATGAGCCAAATGATCTATGGTAATAGGATATTTTTACACTCATTGATATCTGCGATACGATTCAATAGTCATGCCTTAACCGAAATCATTTTTTTCTTACTACTTTGTACAAGGAGGCCATTTTACCAAGAACGAGTGGCTTATGAAAAAATTGTTTAGTGAAAATCGAAATTAATTTATACCGACTTTAGGTATTAAAAAGTTAAGTGAAATTTCCGTGTTACATATTCTGAATTGAAAATATTTAATTGATTGATTGCAAGCATGCTTTTTATTTACATGACTTTTACTTTTGGCGTATTTTTAGTAAGTTAAATCGAGGCGCATAACCAATACCGCATAACTAAAAAGCGCCACTCAACATACAAATGGTGCCAATTAAAAGAAAATTATTAAATTCAATTATGTGATTGTGTAAAGTACACATTACTTTTTTATGCAAATACCCAGTGGTATATACGTGTTCTTAAGTTTTCACTGACAAATATTTTTTAAGAGCGCCACAATTAATTTTAACAATTTCATTTTTTATGTATATCATGCATACGCGTTATATTTGAATAATTGTAATTTGGAAGTTTTTTCCACTATTTCGCGTTGTCTCTTTATTTTTATAGTTTATAACAATAATGCTAATAATATTTAGTACATGTGTACGCATGCAATATATGTTTGTTGGTTGGCTATTTTATTAATGTTCGCGCATTTTGAATATTGAATTTTGATTAGTTTATTTATGGTTTTTTATGGTGAAACCAAATATAAATAATTATCGTTTTAAAATCAATTATATATTTTGGTCTTTAATATCATACCCTGCGGTGAAGGTAATTATTATTGTAAGAAAATGAAGCTAAAAATGTGCGGTTAAATCAGTTTCCGACATTTACATATGCATTTTCGATGTTTCAGACTTTGTTCGTTCATTACAATGAATATCGAAAAAAAAAGAAAGCTACAAGTGATTTATATGTAAAATTATCCTTTAAATGGAAACTATCTTTATTTAACATTTTATACACTTTATTAAAAAAATAAATTAAACCCTACATTTTAGACCACTTACTCAAATTCGGTCAAATTGTTAAAAAAAAATATTCAATATTTTATAAACAAAATTGATAACATTTTCAATGGTTCTATCATACTGCAAAGTTGTATTCCCAATTCCACAATTACAAATATTATTACAATTATTATAATATTATTAAATATAGCGAATATTTTATTCGGTTTCTAGAATAGTCAGGTGTAATTTTTCAAGTAATAAAACGTTAGTTTGAACCTTGACTCATATGATAAGCAGGACTTTCATTTAAAATCAGAATTGTTTACCATTTATACCATTTAATTAACAAGTGTGGTCCATTGTTCGAAAGCGAACTACTCGCAAGTACTTAAGATCCAGCAACTATTAAAATCAGTCGTAAGTAAAGACTATAAGGTGGTATCACTAAATATAACCATCTAGAAAACCAACACGACAGAAACTGAAGATTATAAAACTCTCGCTACCAAATTCAGCAACAATGAGTTTGAATGGTAAACGTATAAGAGGACAAAAATGATTGACCAATCAAATTAATGTCTGTAAAAGTGTTAAAATTAAAGATGCAGTCAATATAATCAAAAAAGAGAAAAAGCAAAATAAGGACGGAAACACTGAAATTATCAGAAGAGGACTGCATGTTAACCTTGACAATAAAGAAAATTTAGGAAAAATCTATGTAATCTTATGTACGAGAAACAGAAAGCACAAACTTAACTTTCTCTCAAGTAGCCCAACATAAAAATCAAAGACTAAAAAAAATGAGAACCGCTCAGAACTGGACATTTTAAAACTGGATATTTCAAATTAGGATTTGACAAAACAAGATAAGGTACAAAACGAGATATGGTATAACACTGGATATTTCAAAACAGGATATTTCGACATGTGATTTAAACTTAAAATGATTTTTTAGGAAAGTCCTGGAATATGGCCAATTAGGGAGGAACTCAGCGAGTTCTTAACCTATTTTGATGAAATTCGATACGTAGAAAGAAAATGGAATTTTAAAATAATTTTTTGGAAAAGATTTGGAATATGGCCAATTAGGAAGGAACTCGGTGATTTCTTAACCGATTATGATGAAATTCGATGTGTAGGATGAAAATGTGATTTAAAAATGATTTGTTGGGAAAGTTTTGGAATAAGACCAGTAAGGTTCCATACTTGAATATTTCTAAGGAGAGAAATAGAATTTTCCTGCTTTTTCTTTCTGCTTTTCTCATTTTATTAAAATAATCATTGACTTGATCGAGTTTACTGTCAGTAAAATTTATCTTCATCTATTTTTAATTTCTTCTACTTAATATAACTTTTCTTCACTTTAGAAAATTCTTATGTGAGAAAAATTAATTAAAAAATTAATAAAATTAAACTAAAAAAAACGAATGCTGAAATAGAGCATTTGAAAAGAGGTAATCCGCCACTTTCCGAAAAGAAACAAATTATGCAGAAGGAAAATAAAATAAACATAAATTTAGCTAAAAAGAGGGAGCTTAGCAAATTTGGCTTTCTAAAAGCTTTAGCCGGAATAATTTATTTTTAAGATAGTACCTTAAGTATAGGTTTAATTAGTTTTAAATTAGTTTTATAATTATGTTTTATAATTATGTTTTATATTCTATTTCATTTAAATAAAGAACATAATGTGTATATTTCGGGAAATTAATATGGTTTTATCATTACACTGTGAGAAGTATTTGTCTATATTTGTTTCCTTAGGTAATTTTATTTTTGATTTTATGAATATTTTATTATACTAATTGTTGTTTTCCACACTTTTTCAATTAAGTATTTTAAATATAACTTATTAAAAATCATTTTAAAATCCCATATAGAATTTCATCATAATCGATTAATTGGCCTTATTCCAGAACTTTCCCAAAAAATCATTTTAAAGTCCCATTCCCATCCTACATATAGAATTTCATCATAATCCATTAGGAACTCACCGAGTTCTTTCCTAATTGGCCATATTCCAGAACTCACCCAAAAAATCATTTTAAAATCACATTTTCATCCTACATATCGAATTTTATCATAATCGGTTAAGAACTCACCGAATTCCTTCCTTATTGGCCATATTCCAGAACTTTCCCAACAAATCATTTTAAAACCCCATTCTCATCCTACATATAGAATTTCATTATAATCGGTTAAGAACTCGGCGAGTTCCTTCCTAATTGGCCATATTCCAAAACTTACCCAAAAAATCATTTTAAAATCACATTCCCATCCTACATATAGAATTTCATCATAATCGGTTAAGAACTCACCGAGTTCCTCCCTAATTGGCCATATTGCAGAACTTTCCCAAAAAATCATTTTAAAATGACATTTTCATCCTACGTATCCAATTTCATCATAATCGGTTAAGAACTCGCCGAGTTCCTTCCTAATAGGCTATATTCCAGAACTATCATAAAAAATCATTTTAAGTTTAAATCACATGTCGAAATATCCTGTTTTGAAATATCCAGTTTTGTACCATATCTCGTTTTGTACCTTATCTCGTTTTAAAATATCCAGTTTTGAATTATCCTGTTTCGTCAAATCCAGTTGTAATATATCCAGTTTCGACCGGTACCCAATAATTTGTGCTCAAAACACTTATTGATACTCAATTCATTTAAAAAAAAAATTTATTTTATATTCAGTTAATAAAATTAATATAAATGTCTATTATAGAGTTAAGCTTCTCTAGTTAAGAGTTTAACTTCATTTAAATGCATCTATTTGAATTTCTTTGTTAAATGTGGTTTTAAGATATTTTTATCCTAAAATATGAAATTTTAAAACTTTTAAATTAAAAAAAAAAAAAACTAATATAAACATTTAGTAAGAAACAATGAACCCTTACACATTAACTTAACTTAATTGACTACGTTTCAAGTTGTTTCAAATCATTCGAAATCAAATATTATTGATAACATGCAAATGTATCTATTGAATGCGACAGTATAGTAAACCTGAAATATGTGAAATATTCAAAATGCCAACTACATTCTAAGTTGAAACTGGTTTATGAGTATGTTCTTATTTAAATTCAGGCTTTAATTAAATTTTTCATTAATATACAGTGAATATTACTGTCATCTGCAAAATAGACAAAATTTACGTTGCTGTTGAACAAATCTTTAGTGTATGCGGTAAATTTATTATACGGACATCTTGAAAGTGCATCGAAGTATCTCGTATCCATGTAACTATCTAAATGTAAAAATCGAATGTATTATTTTAGTTAGGTACAATTTAATAATTTTGTAAAGAAGACCATCGTGCAGACGTTTGAGACTGTGCAGTTAAGAATTGGGATATACGATTTTTTATTTGATAAAACTTTACTTAAATTAAAAAGCCATTTTGGACTAAAACATTTTCCGATGATATGACAAAAAAATGATTTGATATTGACGGTATATAGTATATCCATAGATAATCATCTTTTTCTATAATCGGCAGTCATCTTTTTCACCATCGGCAAGTGTCAAAAAAGTAAAAATGGAGAAGGAATTATAATTTAAAAGTATAATTTGAATAAAGTGATGTGAAGGTGGGGTTCTGGATACTGGAATTACTGGATAAATTGTATTTTCTTGTTTTTTAGTCTGTATCGGTTTTTGTAATGTCACTACACTTAAGCTTAATGAAACTAGACCGATCAGTTCGAACAAGATGCACGGCATGTTCTAGTAACAAAAATTTAAATAAATTTAAGGGCGTGATTCCTATATTTTATCATCTTTTTCGTTGATTTTTGTCATCTTTTTAGGATGACGGCCGATAATGTAAACAAACCTTGTAATCTGTAAAATATTTGCAAACTGTCATATATTTTTCGGTTAATCATTTTTTATATTGACTTTTTAAAGAGCTGTCAGTGCTTCCTAAAAACATTATTGTAATTTATGGTGGACTGTATAATTTCACATAATTAACTGGTAATTATTATTTTCTCTAGATAACGTTTTCACGGTAATGTTTCGTTAGATACTCATTCCAAGATGGTTGTCACTAAATTATGTAGATCACCGCTTCATCTAATCGGAACCTAAGTAATTCGTTCATTATCACATAATTCGATTGTTCACATGGTATCGATATTAGATTCCATCTTCTTATTGACATTTTGTCATATTAAAAGCTTAGTTGGAGATACATAAAAATTTACAACTTGTTTACAGTGAATTTAAAGTTAAGTGGAATAAGCTATTCTAAATATTATAATTTATTATGCAGCGCTTTACCCACTGAAAAACGAAAAATTTGACATTTCGGTTAATTTTTCGTTTTGCTTAATTCAATATACATATACTATATTTATTGATATTTATGTAATTTGTTTCAGATACTAATTTGGTTTAAACAACATTTATATATTAAATAATTGTATTAAACCAGCAGGTATTGAAATAGGTTGAACCTAGATCAATACTAATTGTGATAATGGTTTAGAACTAAAAGTGCCAGTTTGCACTACCATAGTTCAAGTGAGAGCTAATTTGGTATTTTTTTAAAGTCCATTTAAGTTTTGACGTAAATGGTCGGAACATAATTTGTTTAATTTTACATTTAATTTGTAAACAGGAAATCTAGTTTGTTGGTTATGTAGATTTTCTAGTATAATGCATTAGGCTTGGGAGAAACATAATATCAAAACTTCTGACAACAGATTCATTTATACATGATGTTTCCAGTTCTATGTTCGATTAAGTTGGGATTGCAGACAGGTAAAATTTGTGTTTGATAGTTTTGATGAATCTCTGGCGTTACGTTTGCCAGGTTTATCTAATCCGAATCAAATGAAGAATACAGTATACAATTATTTTATTGACAAATTTGATAACATCAAACGCTCTATAAGACTATTGATTGATGATGTCATACACCAGGGCTGTTTGTTCGAGTAAAGTATAAAGTTTACTGTCTAGTTCCAGGTTGACTTTTGTTGTTAAAAATATTATCCCAAGTTAGATGTTATAAGGATGGTTTTAAAGAAATTAGAGGTGAAAATGTTTGTTGTTGAATTGGGCTATGATTATCGGTGAAGTTTACTCGGTTTGGTATTTTGAAATAGAAGGTTTTTAATTTTACGTTAAGCTGGTAATTTTAAGAGCAAGCTAATAAATTGGTTGCTTATCGTATATTGGTTGCATTGTTTGTCATCGGATGTAAAGGGCAATTCTCCACTGAATGAATAATTGTGCACCACAACTGTATCAGCACTGTAGCTTTCGGCAATTGTTTTTTTTTATTAAGAATGGTTATTTACAAGTCCTCGATATATAAGAAAACATTTGTTAAAATAATAAACTACTAGCGCGATGTGATATATTTTAGTAATTAATTTTTAAGGCTAGGAAATAAATTATCACAAATTCTATTAAATATTACTAATTAAATACTAGTGATAGTTAGTTGTAAAGTTGTATAATTAATTTATATGTTTTGCGACCTGTGATCATTTTAATTTACGACAGATATTATGAAACATGGTGTGAACTATATGCACATACCTCATAATTTTGTTACTGTAACAAAAACTTGCATATAACAAAAATGACCAATTAAAACTAAATAACCAAGAATATTTCATCACTGTATGTCTTTAATCATTGTTACTTGTTTTTAATTGATGTTGTTATTTTCATTTTGTGCCTTATGTTTCTTCTCAAAATACAATAAAATTTATGCTTTCCTTGGAATCTTAATATTATTTTTTAACGATTTTATATTGAATAAAAAAATAAATATTTCTAAAAAAAAAAAAAAATCATAAATAAAACTAATAAGCAACTATAAACCGTTTTCCTTTCTCATAATGATTTTTGTCTCCTCGCAGTGCAATTAAGAAGATATGGCAGATATTATGTAACATAGCTAGTATAGATTTTACAACCATTTTGCAATTACAAAATAATTTGTAATAAAAATATATTTTAACAATTATTTTAATTTTTCGTAAACTTAGGAAATATTTTTAAAATATATTAGTCGCTTCGCAGCCAGATATGTCTAATATTAACTAAGGTTAGCCAAGGTCACAGCTTTCACACCGATCAAATCAATTATATAGAAATCTAACTACATTGCTGGTTATTTCCACCGATCGAGGTTTTTAGTAAATATAAGTGTACCTGAATAATCTATTTCATAGTTGTATTATAATATAATTATTACAGTTTGACAGATGTTTAGTTTTAATAATTAATGTTGAATTGTGTTACTGTGCAACATTTATAGTTCTAAACATTCTCTCGCCTTAAAACATGATAATGTTTAATTAATAGGAAGTTGGACGATTTTTGTGATTGGTTTCTTAAGGAATATTATAAGGTACAGACTCGATTTGACTATCCGTACCACTTTTTCCTGGATGAACTTCAGTGATCTTAGCTTTTTTTAGTCATTTGCACAACCTTAGAGGTTGTCTTCTTTCAACAGAACGATATCGTCAAGTTTTATACTATTTAGATTTTGTTGCTATTTGCTCCTCTCTTGTAATGCGTGGAGATAGTCTTGTTAATAATACCTTTTCTAGAAACTACCCATACGCTTTGTTATTTGCTCTTACTTTGTAAGCAGATCATTTGTTACTGTTTCTAAATTTTGTTTTAGTAATGACGTGAGTGGTGCCCTTGTTACATGCAGTAACTACATCAAAGCTGCTTGGGTCCTTTGATTTAAGTTGACATAGTGGTCGAAAAACCAGTATAGCCAAAATCTACAAGTAGAAGTAACTATTTCCTCGAACGCTACAATTACAATTTCCCGTGACACGAAAGATATGCATCTTCATAGACTTTATAAAAATATAGGCTGGCTGCAGGTATGAACTTTTACGAGATACTGATATCACTTCAGTAATCTGAAATGATACTATGATTAAAAATTTTCAACGGTTGCTAATGAATTGGTTTATTTTTTTAGCAGCCCCAGCAAAATGTTTAGTTGTAGCTGTAACAAAATTAGTTTCAGTTGGTAGACCTCTACGGGCATTAAAACATTTTGAATACGAAAACTGATACGTAATCCTTTATAGATTTCGCCCCTCTTCCTTTTTAGTAGCAATATAATTTTTAGATTTGAGATGACCTGTAGGCAGCATAGGTCTTTCATCTACAGATGTAAGTGGATGTGTCATAAATGATTTTATGACACATCCACAAAACCCGTGAAACTGAATAATTTCAGCGATCTATGAAACATGTCTGCGGATATTTTGATTTGCTGAAAATATCCAAAGTTGTCGAAAAGTTGCCTCCATTGATTTAATATATCAGTTGGTGATATACCCCAGACTAAATTGCGTAATACCATATAGTTTCTGAAATAGTATTTTTATGATTATTTCTACGACTCAAACAGTCGCAGAACACGGAGCATCACTTGCCGTAGTTTGTTTTTCTGGTATATTGGCTGAATACTAAAAAATGTATTTTAAGTATTAGAACCGATAGATTTTTTTTTGTCATAACTTTGAATAATTTTAGCCCATATACACATTATAATTAGCATCATTAACACTTTTAAGCCGAATTAATGCTGCCGTTTTTCTCTTGAGCAATCCTTTAAGATAATAGAATTTCATTTGCCAAAGCTTCCCTGTTGTGCACTGATGATTCAAATAAATTGCGAAATGTTGAACATTTTCGCATATTCACCCTGCAAACTGAGGTATATTTAATTTCGGCAACGGAAATAATTTTTTTAAGTTTTTAGTTTAATTTTGACATTAATGTTGTTGTTCAGCGTTGTTAAACTCGTAGACAACGTTTCTAAATAGCCACATTGTGGATCAGCAAACGATAATACTGATTCATGAAATTGCTGCAGATCCCTGACAACAAAATTGCGTTCAAACCGGCTTTACAAAGTTTAGTTTCATTCGAAAAATAGCATGTTTCAATTGATTTTAACTCGAAGGTTGAAAATAATCGTTGAATTTCAGGAAGGTCTTCTCTAACGCTTCTCGTGAGATGTTCACATCCTTTGGCGCCTTTTGGTCTTTTAATTCGCTGCAAAACATTTCTAGCCGTGTAATAGCTCTCTTAGATTGCTCCGATGGGCACAATATTCTTTAAGCTTTCCTTGTTCAGCGTCACTTAACTGCATTTTGATATGCTTAGTTATATAAGTCCTATAGTATTACAGGTCAACCCACTGAATAACGTTATAGAACAATAGTAAAGACTATACGATATCGCTTTATGCACTGACGATTTTAAGTTATTAAACATCTAATATAATGTACAAGTATTTAAAAAAATACAACAATAGTCATAATTCCCCTATGTGTTCTTGTATAAATATACACTCGCTACGCTACAAGTGAAACTAAATTGTACAGCTTACTCAATTATGTAACTCCTGTAGCCTTAATTGTATGAAGCTCGCCGAAACTCCTAATTTAACGCGTTTAGACTCGTTGTTTGTAAATAAATTTAATCTGGTTTGAAGGACCATGAACTCGGTTTCATTTGCCAGCAAATAATCGCTCCATTTTTTCTAAATTATTAATTATTGTTACTTGGTTCAAGAGTACATATCCAATTCCATAACTGTTTTATAATATAATTAATACTATTAGTTTGACAGATGTTTATTTTTAATACTTAATGTGACGTCATACGTGTGTAGAATGTGCATTCTTTCATCATAAAAATTGAACTTGGAAACATGGACTAATCCTCGTCCCGCAGGGACATACAGTTATTTGTATTGCACAGCATACAAATTACTGTATTACATAATATTGAAGACAATCACTTCTGGCGGAGGATCTTGTAGGTGACTACCAAGGAAGATCAGTCACTAATCAAGTCGGCGACGATGGCTCCTCGGGGTATAAAACGACTTGTCTTCTTCGGGTTGTTTAGCTGAAGATCGAATCCCTTGATGCCAGACTGTTGATTCAGCACGGGCCAGTAATGGTTTGAAAAGCCGTTTTATTATTATTCTTATTGCTGCAGAAAAGGTCATGTTATGGTTTAGATTAGGAATGCCACACATATGCTGTACAAACCAGTAACATGCCATGTTTTTTTGTTTTAACCGTTTCATAGTAATTTTTGTTTTCTTGTTATAAGACACTTTTGCAAATGCAGAATATTATTGAATCAGATACTAAACATAAGTTTTATAATATTACTTGAGTTAGTAACTAGTGTTATTAGTTATTAAATCCGATACAATTAAATGGCATATTATTATTTAAAATATATGTATTACCGATCGTATAGATCTATAATAGCTTCACCACCTAAAAGGTGCACAGACAGTTCGAAAAAAGTGGTTCAAAAGGTCTCACAACCCCATTCAATGAAAAAAATTATTCCTTACAATTATCACACGAATTTTAAGATAATTGTTATTACTTTAGTTATATATATATGTCTGAATAATATTGTATTGGTGTATAATCTTAATAGTACAATCGTTGAGGAGATTTCAAGACCTTTAGACAACGATTGTAGTTATTTATAATTATATTAAACTAATTAGGGATAATTATAAAGCAACATTGTATAACTTTAAATTGTATTATATTTATGGAAATAAATTCGATTTACATTTTAAATTAAAAAATAATTGTAACGATCAAAAAGAATGGGTAAGTTTTTTTACGTTGCAGCAATGATTTTAAATACAATATAATTAGATTTACCGTTTAAGGTTATTTTTTAAAGTCATTTATAGGACACATTTGTTTTATGAGGAGATACCTACTGAATGATCAATCCAAGGGAAACCTAGTTACATAATTGAGTTTTAAACAAAATTTTCAACATAAGTATTATTGCTCATTTTACTTCCGTAACTCGTTTTACATCCGTTTTTGCATTTTATCTGGAGCCGTGGGTTGACAGAACCTTGTAGTTAGTACAATTTTTAGTACATATTTTATTGTGTATTTGGGTCACAATATGTATGCATATCTCTATTGGTTTTTATAATAAACCGTTAGAGATAGATATAAAAAGTTTTAAGATAGATATATAAAGAAGGGATTCAATTTTACCCCCAAAGCATTACTTCTAAAAGGGGCCCTACACACGATCCAACAGAGATCTCCAATAGATTTTAGTGTCTATTCTTTAAATTTTTTATATAATAGGTACTAAAACTAAAATAGAAAAATATTTTTTATATTTCATAATGTAAGCAAAAAAAAAGGATACATGCGAGAATACAATAAAATTTTTTTTTTTTCACAAAGAATCAAAAGAAAATGGTTTACAGTTAGATTGTGTGTAGGAATCTTAAGAAAACCGGTAAACCCTTTTTAGCGTTATTAAAACTCGCTATCGAGAGTTCTGCTCTCGAAATAAAAGTTCTAACGTCTGGCATACGTTTCCAGTAGAAACCAGACTGATTTACGTTAAACACCTGTTCTGGAACGTAATCTCGCTCTTCAATTACTTTTTTGAGAACATTTAACGAACAACATAAGCATATCGTGCTGGCTGCTGTACCTTTCATTTTTATGTTACGAAGATTGTAGCGCGCTTAGAATTATTCAAACCACCTTTACTATTGCCGAAACTTTCTATTTGAAAATACATTTTTTATTAGGCATGATGAGGCACTACTTTGGTTTCTTGATTTGCTCGTCTTAGTGGCATACAATTCGTAAATCGAGAGACTTTGGTTTATTTGTAAAATTACGTTAAAGCGAAATTTCGTAAAAAGAGACTTCGTTAAGCGCGTGATTGGTGTATTACACATATGATTACAAAAACTTCAAATCTAGAACGATGTAATTAAAAAATTTAAATTACATTCGATGTTGTATATAAAAAGAAAACGAAACAATAAAAATAATCTAATAAAAATATTGATTATTAAAAAAAATGGTTTTTGAAGTTCTTTAAAAAACTTCAAGCAGCAAATTGTGGCATCATATGTAAAAAAAAAACTTTTTCAGGTTCTTCTTATATCGGTCTTTGGATAGGTGGAAGTCGAAATGCGATTCTGCCATGTTCAATGATTTGGTCAATAATGATTTGGTTCATAGGGTTATTATCTCCGTAATTAGTGGAATGATGCTCGAAAACCGCTGATGACGTAGTCCGGTTGTGTTCTGTCCGGAACATAAGCTGCAATATTTTCCATAATGTATGGTTACTCAATATGGTCAAGTAGGACGTTACCCATAAAAGCGGTATCCAAAAGAACTCGTAGATTTTGAGTGAATATATCTTATATGGTGGTAAACGAGCCACGTTTTCGTGAAATGGTATCGCGTAGTCATAGTTCCAATTGGTTTTCTTTCTAGAAACAGGATATATTTTTTCTCTATGCTTTCAATTCTCTTGGTGTGGACTTAATAGTAATAATAATAGTTAAACAAATTACAACCTAAAATAAAATCCTTAAAACTAGAAACATGGTCCAACTTCTTAAGGTCATAAATATTTCGAAGACAATTGTTAAACGAAACTTCAAGTAATCGCATAGGGATACTGTTACATTTACTGAAAATTACATCACAATATGTAAAGATGGGAAAAACTAAAGTTTTAACCAAATATATGCGTAACTGAACTGGACATATTTTTTTAATTATTCTCAACGAATATAAACTATAATTAACTCGCTGACATAGGTAGCAAACATGATCATTCCAAATACCGTTCCAGTTTAATAAAAGCCCCAAATTATTTACTATTGGAACAAATAATATTTTATCACCTTCTAGAAAAAGAGACGATGCGATGTTTTGTAGATTATTTTTAGACAACAACTACCGTGAGGATTACCTACAAGTGAGTTATGTTTAGCCAATAATGAAATACACTTCAGAAATTTAATTTTAATTTTAATTTTAATTTTAATTTTAATTTTAATTTTAATTTTAATTTTAATTTTAATTTTAATTTTAATTTTAATTTTAATTTTAATTTTAATTTTAATTTTAATTTTAATTTTAATTTTAATTTTAATTTTAATTTTAATTTTAATTTTAATTTTAATTTTAATTTTAATTTTAATTTTAATTTTAATTTTAATTTTAATATTAATTTTAATCCTAAACAAGTAAGTAAACCAGCAAGGTTTTATTGAAATAGTTCGAAGTCCTTGATATTTGAAAGGAATACTTTGTGGAACTGTCGTTTTGACCTTATTACATTAGTATGGCAAGGTGAGCAAAGTTATATGTACGATAAATGATAAAATATCAGGATAAGGAGATTGTTCAAAAGTCAAAACACTATAAGGGTAATGTTAATCCAATTTTAGGGTTGTCTTCTAGGGCAGTGGTTCTCAACTAAAATCACACCAGAGACCATTTAAATATTTTTGTTATTTCTCGAGGACCAGAGGAAATATTTTATTTGTAAATCCTTTATTCACATTTATATCATGAAAAATAAGAAGAATAAAAAAATAAATAGAAAGAAGACTATAGTTTTTATTCCAAAACTGTAATATAATTCAGATTATTTACAGATTTTATAAAATAAATAATTCAACATAAATAAACTTTTCTTAACACAAATTATAACAGAAAACAAATTTATAAAATAAAAAATTATAGTTATTTGTAAAAAACTACAATTAAATCACAAATAGCTATTTTAAAATATTGTAACGTCATAAGTATGTAGAATCAGTGTGATTGTTGCTGCCCTTTTTCGCTGGTGAGTTTATCAATCCTTGCAGTTAAAGTAGTACCTGCCAGACGAAGAGACGGACTAATAATTAAACGAATTCGCTGCTTTGATTTAATTATAACCATTGCAGAAAATGTTGTCTCACAAAGATAAGTTGTAGGAAAAATTAGTAAAATTTTCATGGCTTTTTCATGGCTGCAAAATCGGATATTCATCTTTCACTTTAACCCAAAAATGAGATATGTTTGTGACTTCAAATAAAGATTTAAATCCTAAGTCTGAGCTTATTTCAAAAAGGGATTCTTGTTCTATCCTCGTCAATTTGTTATTATTATTTTCAATAAATGGATTAATAATCCACAAATTCCCGTTTCGAATATCTTGTTCCGGTGGATAATAATTATCGAAAGCGCGAGAAAGCGCTTTTAGATGTACCAAAAAAATATTTTTCAGGCTTTTCATATCCACCGAATTTACATCTACCGAACTTACAAAATCTGAAACGAATGGAACATTTCCAAATTATTTTCTCGTACGAGTTTTACCCAGTGCGTAAGTTTCCTTTTAAAAGCATCAATTGTATTGTATAAATTAAAAATTGTGGTATTTTGCCTTGGAGAGTTATATTTAATTCATTAATTAGTGAAAAAATGTCTGATAAATAAGCAAGCTTTGCCATCCAGTCATTATCGCCAAAAAAATTAGGTAGATCATTTTTTTTATGGTTGTAAAAATTTGCCAGCTTCCTTTCTTAATTCATATAAACGTTTCAAAACTTTACCTCTTGACAGCCATCGAACTTCTGCATGAAGTAACAAATGTTCATGCTCTGATCCCATTTTTTCACATAAAATTACAAACAATCTCGAATTTAGTGCATTCCATTTAATATAATTTACAATTTTTACAGCCTGCGACAATATTTCAGTTAATGTCGGAGATAATTTTTTGGCTGCTAAATGTTGTCGATGAATAAAGCAATGAGTGAATGTCATTCCATCTGCGGCTACCTCTTTTATTTTTGTTGCAACTCTGGAATGTCTGCCAGTCATACTTGCTGCTCCATCGGTACATAAAGCAACACATTTTTTCAAAGAGAGAGACGTTTCTTCTATGTACTTGTTAATTGCTTTATATATTTCGACACTTGTTTGTGGAGGCAATTCAAGGCAACAAAGCAATTCCTCTTTTACGTCATTGGAATCGTAATCAATAAAACGTACGTATCATAGCAAAATGGCTTTTATTGAAACATCAGTTGATTCGTCCATCTGAAAAGAAAATTTTTTTCAGTTTTTGAATAAGTTGTTCTTCAATATCGGCTAATAGTTCAATAATTCTTCGTTGAATTGTATCGTTGGAAAGGGGAACGGCGCTAATTTTTTTTTCAGCTGTAGGTCCCAATATTTCCAAACACACATTTAATAAACAAACATTAAATTTTCGGCAACTAAATAAGGTTTCTTACATTTAGCAATTCGTAAAGCAACTAGATAAGAAGCCTTTATAAGTGATTTGTCTAACAATAAAGAATTTTTAAAAGCAACTTTTTGAGTTTTTAGCTCAAGTCTTTTTTGGTGAAAAAAATTTAATGGTTTTTCTACTAATTCTGGGTGTTTGGATTTTAAATGTCGAATGAGCTTAGCCGGTTTCATACATTCATTTGATAACACGCAGCCACATACAACACACTGTGGTTTTGGCAAATTATCTTCAGAAGTGGGACAAACAATAAAACCAAATTTTAAATAATCCACATTATATTTACGAACAGTACTAAACTTCTTTTTTGTGGGTGATGAATTCTTTGGTAAATCAATATTATCATTTTTTGTACTATTATTATTCAACTCAATATTCGATTTTTTAAACAAATCAGCCAAATTTCGTTGCACTTTTTTACTCATTATTAACTATGAACTAAAAAATTAGTTTAATAATAATTGTAATTAATTTAAAATAGTTTTTGAGGTATTTCTGCTCCACAACTACAAAATACCTGTTAAATTTGGTAGTATGAGAAAAGTTCCACCAGATAGAAAAATATAGCAACACTACACAATTTGTTTTTATAATTAAAGAAAAACACTCTTCTCATTTTGTTTATGTATAAAATTAATTCACAATATGCGAAACATAAAAAAAAAAACACCAAAAAGAACTCATCGAAACTCAACAAACAATTGTGTTTGCAACGACACAAATTTCCTTAGGTTCGAAATTTTCATGAATTTTACAATTTGGAAAATATTATATTTATATATAAATATTATATGTGTTAAAAGAAAATTTAAAAAATTAATTACTTAATGATATTTCTTTAGTTATTGTTAATAAGTTGTTGTTTGTTGTTTAATTACAAATTTTTAGAGAATTTTCGTGGTGGACCTGTGTTTAGAGGATTTTCGCTGTGGACCAGTAGAAATGTGGGGCGGACCACTGGTGGTCCGCGGACCATGAGCTGAGAAACACTGTTCTAGGGTACGACAACACTGTTTCCGCAACTCTTTAATCCCATGTTTGATAAAGGTGTCAAAGAAATACTGGATACACTTGTAAGACTCACAAGTGTATCCATGGTAAAATAACATTTATAGTCACAATTTTTAGAGACAAAAACGCAAATCTCGGTTTTAGTAGTGATGACTTATAATTTGTAAATGTAAATTTACCTGAAATAAAACTATTTATGTATGTATGTTCTTTAAAAATAAAGTAGCTTCGTATTAACAAATTCTAAATAACAAATAAAACGAGGATGTCATTTCCCTTTGGGGATCAATTTAAAAAACGCACAAATCAAATAGTAATTTTCTACTCGGATTTTAATTACCTATATCCCAGTTGAATACTGTACTATTCACAGAATATTCTAAAAACTCTAAGTTTCAATTCACACTAATAATTTTTACAATGTGCGTCAGTTAATTTACAAAGCAAACATAAAACATTATGAAAGTACACGCCGCGAAGTTCATTGCTTCTTTGGCCAATTTTTTGTATTTGTATTTATTGGTCGTGTCAATATCCTTTTGAAAACCAACCAAATAAATGTAAAACTAACTATACACACACACACACTACATTACAATACTCGTATAACCCCAAAAATATGAAAGTTTGTTGTCATAATTCATTAGTAATGAATAAATTATAAGCGTTTAAAGAAAATTATTATTATTATTGATATTAAATAAATTAAAATTAAACAATTTTTTTAGAGTAATAACGATTTCCGAGAAGTAGTTTTATATGATTTATTACAAATAATCTGTTTTTTTTTTGTTTTTTGGTAATTTCTGTAGGTTTGAATGTCGGTGCAATGATTTTTGCTTGTCATTATTACTGAGTAACATTTACGTTCGGTAATTTTTTTTATCGATTTTTAGTTTTTGGTTGTAGGTGACATTGTGTTAGAATGAAAACATTTTAACACGCAATGAAATTTACTTTGGGTTAATATAAAAATATTTTAGTAAGCCTAACAGGTGTATATGTGTAGTTTCTCATAGTGATACTATTATTATAAGAAAGTAAATAGAGGATTTGACTTTGAACTATCTAGTAACATTCTGAATAATTTGTATAGCAGTTTATTGGTTTGTTGAACATCTAAATTCCTCCTTTACGTTATACTTCGCACTGTAACCAATAAAAACGATGATGCATGGCCAGTAAAAACGAGAATATTATTTTTTAAAGCTAATTATTTCTTACATCTATAGATATTTTCTTCAGTTATAGTTTAATTAATTTGATTCAGATGCCAAAATTAAACAAAAAACTGCAATATAAAATCAAATCAATTTGATTTTAGTCTTTGAAGGTTAAAAATTGTGTTTGAAATAAACACTTTGGTTTTATAATTTTAAGGATTATTGTATTTCCACATGAAGCTGAGACTTTGATGTTAAAATTGAAAAATGTGGTTGGTTTAATTGAAGATAAAATTTTCTATTGGATATTGGCGCACTTAACAAAATGAATTTCGTTTTTAGACCTGGAATCGTTTAACTTAAATACATAATCGTCAAAAATGTCTGGAAATCGAACCAGTGAAATATGTAGATGTTTTAATTGTTTGTGAACTTAATTAAAAAAAAAAAAAACTTCCTCGCTAAAAATAGTTTTGTTTGGAATTTTGAGATACCTTGATTTATCAATTAAAATATGTTATTTTGTTATTTCATAATTATAAGCTGTTCAACTAAAAAAAAAATAAAGTATTGCAAGATTTAAATTGATTTGTTTGCATGTTTATAATTTTAATAGCTCATGCAGTAATGTGCAAAACCACATTTAGTTTAGCTTAAAATGTTTACAATGTTGATCTTTGTAAAGATTGCTTTTACATACCGTTATAATGGGAGCTGGAAACAATAAGTGTAAAATCTCAGAATAGGTAGATAATTTGAAAATTTACCAACTATAAAAATTGACTACTTAGTTTAAGCTACCGAACTCTACATAACAATTCACTAATTCGGTAAAATATTTTAAAAATATATCTGTGAAATTTCAAATAATTGAAATGTCATTATTGTTAAGGACACATTTGACCTTGTTCTAGTGAAACTTCCTGCGCTAAATACATTAATGTTTGTAAAGTCAAATTATAATCTCGCTACTTATTATATTTGACATAAGGCTAATGCAGAAGCAAGCGTCGTATATAAGGGAATTAAGCATTCTTATTAGCCAAAAAATTATAATTTGGAATTTGAAAAGTTGTTTGAGAGCTTTGTTATAACCGCGGCGATATAATTACTAAATAGCACTCAATACTATAATAATACGTATAAACGAATTATATGCGGATTTTATAAAAACCAAATGATAAGATTAGTATCGCTTCGACATCGTACTTTAAACATCATCATTATTTTATAGGACTACCTTATATTTGTGAGACTAATGCTAGTATTGGTAAATGAAAATTTGGATGTGGTTTTGATAACACGTACCGACAAATATTATTAAAGATGTCAATTAGCTCTTTATGATAGATTTCCAATGGTATATTTCCTTCGATATAGAAGCAGTCAGTCAGTCAATCATTATTATACCTGTCTTTAAATCTGGAAAACATTATGACAACATCTATATCCAAATTATAGTGATGGTTAACGAAATCAATCACTATGTCTTTAATTTGGTTAAACCAACACTTATGTATAATTGTTTTTATGGTGTATTTTGGCGGTAAATTTATACATATTTGGAATTTTGCGACAGTGTACATAATGTCGGCTATCAGAACCAAACAAATTTACTTTTGTTTCAGTGGTCCATACCTAAGTCATTATCCTCTCAAAGGATAAAAAAGTTTCGTCTTTTCCTTATACAAGCAATAATAAAAATTAAAACGAAGCATTTTTACAAAATATATGTAATTTTAGGACAAAAATCAATATAGATTTTAAAAAAGCGATTAAAAGGACTATATTGTTATTATTTGTCTCTGCGGCTCAACTTTGTACCTCTATTTGGTGAAATAATAAGGGTGAAATAAAAATCCGCTGCATGGCTAAATTGCGGAACAGAGTAAACATTATAAGTTAAG
Organism: Tipula confusa; assembly: GCA_963556175.1. Classification (NCBI taxonomy): domain Eukaryota; kingdom Metazoa; phylum Arthropoda; class Insecta; order Diptera; family Tipulidae; genus Tipula; species Tipula confusa. The sequence goes on from OY744475.1 coordinate 132,352,036, forward strand.
ACGGTGGGATGCGGTTCGGAAGATCTCCATCTCAAGAATCAGAGTGGAACTGGATCCTTACAAAAAAAACGGAGCGTTTCAAACCAGAAACTGGCTAATGTTACAGTCACAGAACCGGGTTAAAGCCCCAAAGACAAAAATAAGGGCATGTAAGACAAAAGCGTAAATGAAGTTAGACGCTTAACTGATACGATTAAAGCTCTTAAGGCTGAAATTAAATCATTAAACGAGATCAGCATTGCTGAGCGTAACAAGCTATACGAGAGTCTCAGTTCCATCAGAAATGTTGGACTTGCAATGAACCTCGAAGAAAACGTCTACCTTCTCGGGTAGAAAAAGTTGAAACACTCAAGATACCAATTAAGCAACCCAAGAACGATAAGGTGTCCTAAACTGAAAAACGCGCGGTGGTACTTGAGCCAATTATTCCCACCAAAAACTAAAAGATCAAGAAAACGTAATGGAAACCAACTAAGGTAGTCAGAGTACCACCCATTGTTGGTAAAGAAACTTCCATCGCTAATAGTGAGTTAGTGAATGTCCTTAAAAGCCAAAGACATTGAGTTCTTTTTAACTAACAAGGACTTGGAATAAACAGCGATTGTTAGCTAAAATAATGGTGAAATCACGGCAGAAGACCTTAGGCTTGGTTCTAAAACTGGTTCTAGAAACAGCAAGATCATCCTTTGGGTCATTGAGGTGTCGCCAAAAGCCCGGAAACTATTCTGAATAAACGCAGAGTATGAATACAGAGAAACGCAGAGTATGGGTGGCCTTTGTACCAAATGTTCGACTATGTCAGAGTCTCAAGATGTTTTAAGTGCCATGTTCTTGGGAAAATTGCATAGTATTGCAGTCAAAGATCAAATTGCATAGTATTGCAGTCAAAGATCAAATTTTCAGACACTGTGCTGAGGTCGGACATAAGCACAAATCATGTCCAAAAACAGTGAAAAGTAGTTGTTCGAAAAACTGTTTATAACGATTAACGCCCACATAAACCGTCAATTAAGGATTGTCCAACTCGATCTGCTAAATGCAAAATCGTTGGACATAAAATTAGACACTGCGCACAATTTAAGAAGAATGATATACTCTGTATGCATGAATCCTATATGACAAAAACAAAAGTAGGGGCTTGGCGACATCAACAAAAGTTACCATTGGTGGTGGTGACATCCCAAAGGTGGCAATAGGCGTCTACAATAATGTCCTAGAGTCTCACAATTCTGCGATTCACATTGCGTGTAAATGTTAAAATAAGATCTGTTCTGGGTAACTATAATCTAATCAATATCCACATTTAATCCTTCTGATGAACCAGTGGATTACATCACTGGGTATCAAAAACCTTCCTATTATCATAACTGGCGACTTCAATACTAAGTTTAAACTATGGCATAATAAGGACACAAACGAACGAGGTATCCTCGTTGAAGAGTATGTTGCAAGAAAAAGGCTTTTTGTTACAAACAAAGAAAGTCAGCCAAGCATCTATTGCCAAAATAGTGGATTGAATACTAATGTCACACTTGTTAGTGATGGGTTGTTGAGGAAAGTTATCTATATTGGGTAGTAAAAGAAGACTGGACTTCTAGAAATCACCGAGCTATAGTCCTAACTTTAAAATCTCTAAGTGTACATAATAGCAATGAATCTTCAGTAAAGGTTTCCCGAAATGCACTTAAACGTGCAAATTGGGAAAAGTTAGATAACTTATTGGAAACAACTAGGCAAGGTTAGTCGGAAAATATAACATCCATTAAGGATGTAGATTATTATAGAAAATACAATCACGAGCTCAATAATCGGTGTCTGTGATGAAAGCATACAACGCAAACGTGCGCACAAAAGAAAATTACCTTAGTGGAATAATAGACAAACCACAAAATGAACAACAGTATCTAAAATGCGAAAGGTGTATTAAAAAGAGAAAGACCCCGCAGCAATACTGCTAAAGAAATGCAGTAATGAATACACGAGCGATGTGAATAAAACCTGCCAGCTTAGTCTAAACAATTTTATTACATATCATGGTAATGCAGAACCATAGGGCTTCGTATATACATTCAGAGCAGAAAGTCTTGAAACTCCAGAAGTTTTAAGCACTCTTACAAACAAAGATGGCTTGACAACTACGTGTCGGAAGTATATCACAAAATGTTTCTTGAGTGCACGGCTTCCTGATAATAAGTGACACAAGCGCGTAAAGAACTTAGAGCGCATAGATTTGTAGCACCATGAACTTGCGACGTGGAAGAATTCAGAAATGATGAAACCACGGGCGCAATAATCATTAAAAACAATAGCAAAGCACCCGGCCTTGATAATATCGAGGTCGCAGTGTTACAAATAGCATGGCTTCAAATATGGCCACTATCACACGCTTCCTGAACGAGTGTCTAAAAACAGGAGTTTTTCCGAAAGCAATCATACATAACGATTGTTTTACGCAATCATAAATAACTATTTCTCCGAAAGATTCGCAACTATTGTCACTAATTATGACACACTTTAAAAGTGTGTGACCAAATAATGCACCATTAAATATTGCACCATTAACTTAGATGTTAACGGACATGGGAAAATAGCATCCTACCTTAAAAGGTTTCATTTAAGCGGAATGAGTAGCTGTAAGTGTAGCCATGATGACGAAATCCTAGGCCACTTGCTTTACACCTGCAATCTTGTCGAAGAGGAGAGAAACCTAACTAATAATAGAGCTGAATGCAAAGTGGCCAGCACTAGACTAAATTTAATGATGCCTAGAAACATTATGGCTTTTAAAAGATTCTGTGACACTGTTCTAAGCAATAGATAGAGTCAAGTTCCATAAACAATTGACAATGGTCAGTAATAGATAAAGTGGCCAGATAGTAGCAAATATGCGCCCCCACGTGGCAAGGATCGTAACATGTTAATCTGATTAAGCATACAAAGAATAGTAAGAAAAAACAAGCACGACGGCGTATGTATAGGAGTCTAAGCCTAAGAAACATTCTCACGCAAGAAAACTCAAATGATAACAACAGAAAGTTCCAAAGGTAAGTAATCACCAGTCAAATTAATACTTGCTTTAATGCTGTTTTTTAATAAAACTAGGACATACTAAACAGTGAAGTTCCTAAAACTATATTCCGGCAATAATCGACGAATGGCAACGCGTAAACACTTAAGGAATAGTTCCTTTTCCTTCTTTATTTGGAAGAGCTAATAAAAGGATTTTTCTAAATGGCTCAAATAATTAAAGCATCCTCTGTTATGGCCGTGTTGCGACAATGACTACGACTTTTGACTGAAATATCCAGCCTTAGTGCATTTAATACAAATTATGTGATCCAGCAATGATTTTTGCGATTTCAAAACTTGATTTTCCCTTGAATTTCAATATTCTGACAATTTGCATTTCTTCATTGTTAATCGATTTGAGTCTGCCACCGACGATATTTTCACCAAATTTTTAAATTAAAATTTTGTACTGTATAGCTATCTAATTAATATTTTTTTTAAATGAGTTATTTGATAAGTATCTGGGAAAATCAAATTAGTATAGGCGTTCTATAATGGTAAAATATTTATTTTCGGTAATTTCCCTAAATGAATGACAAAAAGAATTTTAATACCAATATTTTATTTTTATAATAAAAAAATGGAAATTTTTAAAGTTACAATTGGGAAAAGTAATGCGGAAGTCAAAATAAAATAAACATTTGACTATTTGTACTTTATTGTCAAATTTTTATTAGCAAATTACTAATACAAATCTATTTAGTTTTATTATTATTTTTATATTTTTTTATTTACTATACAAACTAGTATCTTATACAATTCCTTTAGTTTGCGATCGCAAAAACATTCATGTGATATGATTTGAAGTTATACATATTGCCTTATAAATTTATTTTTTGTACTTTGAGGTAAAATGTGAAAAGAAAAAAGCTTATAATTAGGGTTTAAAAAACTACTTCTTAACCTAAGTAAAAACTAATCTTTAACCTACGATTGTTTTGAACTAAAAAAATTAATAAATTATTGGTGTTTTTTACATTTTATCTGTGTAAGTTTCTATTAAGCTGATTATCGGAGCATTCGCGTCATAAATTCAAATTTGAAATACATTTCTCTAATAATTCAATTTTATCTAATCTGAGTAAGATTTTAGTCGGATATCTTTTAGACAGTTAGTATATAATCTTTAATATTTTGTTTTGGGCATCTTTTGTATGTGCTTTTGCGCAGCTTTACCCCAGACTGGAGAACTGAAAGTTACAATGGAGCGAAATATCGTTTTAAAAATAATAATTTTGTTTTTACGAGAGAGTTTGGTATTTCTGCTCATAAAAGGATATACAATTTTGAAATATACTGTGAGAAATTAAGTCTTGTCCAAAATAGTGCCAAGATATTTTATATTTTTCCCCCATGCTATATTAATATTGTTGGTAATCAGATTACGATTTGGTAAATAACATACTTACCTTTGTCGGGTGTAGAAGGCACATTGCGATTTAGTTGAATTTAACTTAATTTTTCAAATTTGTAGAAATAATCATTTAACCTGGTGCTAGCATTCTCCAAGCGTCTAATTATGGTTAGTGAGTTTGTGCACCTATACTAACTAATGCTGAATCGCTAGCGTATAATAAAGGATCACAGAAGATTAATTTTGATATGTCAGAGAGAAATACATTAAATAACAATGTCATTAATAAATGCAGGTGTACCATTTGGTACACCTGCAGTTATTTCTTGTACTCTAGAAAGTTTATTTTGTACGTTAACATCAAAACTACGATGTTTCCAGAAAAGATTTTAGTATTTTAATTAAATAAATTAGGAATTTATGTTTTATGCAATTTTAAATCAGGCCGTCATGCAAAACGCATCAAATGTCTTTTCAACGTACAATTGCGTGCGCAATAAGAGTTGATCTTTCGCTATTTAAATTGTCTTTGATAATATCTAAGGACCTGATGGTTGGTAGAATGGTGATTTCGAAATCCAAATTGTTCGTTTGGAATTATATTAGTTTCGCTCACAAACTTTACAATTCTTGAGTGTATAATTTTTTCAAGAACCTATTTCAAAAGTATTTAGAAAAATTATAGGTTGATAATTTCCTGGATTTAACGAGTCTTTACCTGGTTTTAGAATAGGAAGTACAAAGCAAATTTCCAGAAAGTTGAAAAATAACTAATTTTGGGACACGCGTTGTATGTATATTTAAGACAATTTTATGTAAATATTTTTGGGTAGTTTTTTTCAAGGGTAAGTTAGTTAGATCTGATTTCTTTGAGGTTTTAGCTAAACGAGGATCAAAGCTATAGTTAGTGTCTTTTATTTAGCAATTCTATCTTATCTATAAAATATAAAGGTAAAGTTATAAATAGTTTTCTCTACTGAATTTAAGTTTGTTTAATATAATATTATTTAGTAAAAAATTATGCAGTTTAATTTCGTATGCTTCTGCAGTTCCAGTAACATACTTTTAAATTATTTGCCATACAAATATTTAAAAGATGTCTCAAATATAATTTGTAGTTATTGCCCTCGAGAAAAACAATTACTGATTGTATTTATTACCTCGGAATTCAGAAACTATAGCGCCGATTTCATAAAGATTGAAACAGAAGTTTGAAGATTTGTATCTGGATGTTGCTGATATCATTGCGTGCCAATACAATTTTGGGGCAAGTTTGTTGTTGATCTGAAAAAAGGATATTCCGCTGAATTCATCGGAGAAGGTTTAATGATTTTCTGCGCATTATCAAGTTGTTTGTTTCGGGCAATTAATACTTAAATGTTGATTGTTACATAGAGTACTTCTAGTGCCATGTAACAGTTTCGAGAACCACGATCATATGGCAGACATTTGCGGCATTGGGTTTGGTCCTAGTTTTTTGTGTGCGGAGTAGGTCCATTTAACTATTACAATATTAATAGATTTAAACTTGCGCGGATCGTTTAGTGATTTAGCACCTTTTTCAAATAAAAAATAAATAAAGATATATAGCTTGATGATCATGTCGTGGCTTTTACAAATTTAATTTTTGAACATCAGTTGGAATTAGTATCAAATCCATTTGAAGCATATTTTTAATTTCCTCTGAAGTGTAGTCGGGAAGTCCGAAAACAACTATTTTCATTTGGCTTGTTTGTGGATAATCGTGTGTATAAAACTCTATCAATTGTTGTAATCGGCAAACGTATGCAACAATAATTTTATTTCAACAGAAATTTTGTTTGATAATTTTATCAATAAGGTCCAATAAGGTTGTTGGTCACCGTAATAGACGGTACCGTTTTTTTTTGTTGTCATTATTTAGAATTACTTCGAAATCAATATCGTTTAGGTCCAAGTCAGTTTCAAATGAACTAAACTGGTTCGCAGTCTTATTTGCACTACTAATCATGTTGTCTATAAATTTTAAACTTTGGGATTGTTCAATAGATTCACTTTTAGCTCTTATGGCTAAACTCATGTAATTCCGACACTATAACCAAACTTTTTTGGTGCCAAATTATAATACAATAAAGGTATAAATTAAACTATAAACAACTTATATATCAACTTATAATTTTTTTTTTATACAAATTGTTCATCTGTACAAACAATAATGATCTATTTAGTTTAATAACGAACTTACATAATTTAATAAACAATTTAGAGTGTGCAAACTATATTGTGCTTTGAGTAGTTTAGTCGCTTCAAAAGTGGTGATTTTGACATCAAGGACAAAGAGCGTCCTGGTCAGCCGCAAAAGTTTGAGGATGAAGAATTGGAGTTATTACTCGTTCAAGGTTCAAGTCAAACGCAAACAAAACTTGCAGAATCATTGGGAGTTGATCAAGCAACAATTTCAAGACGTTTGAAAGCCTGAATCCCCAGGCATCCAAAAGGTGGGAAATTGGGTGCCATACGAGTTGAAGCCAAGAGACTTGGAAAGACGATTTTGCATGTCCGAATGCTGCTCGAGCGCCACAAAAAGAAGTCGATTTTGCATCGTGTTGTCACTGGCGATCCATTACGATAATCCCAACCGCAAAAAAGCGTATGTCAAGAAAGGCGAGGCCGGCCCATCGGCTCCAAAGCCGAATATTCACGGGGCCAAGGTCGTGCTGTGCATTTGGTGGGACCAGCTAGGTGTGATCCACTATGAGCTGTTGCCAAGTGGCCAAACCATCAATGCCCAACTCTATCGTCACCAATTGATCGGATCAGAAAATGCAGGCAGAGCGGCCAACGTATGCGACCAGACACGAGTCAATCAGTCACGAGTCAAGATGGGAAAAAGTAGATAAACTATTTGTCAACTATTCAAATTTTGTATTTGAAGGTGATGTGCGCAGTATTGCTTAGTTTCGATCACATGTGGAATTCGTTAGGCTTTGTTAAAAAAAAAAATTTCCATCAGCTCAACAATATCATTTTGAAAATAATTTACCTTATTGAAAGTTTTGATATATTCAAAATAGTATATAAAGGTCATTATTGTCTAAAAATAGAAATTCGTCTCGTATTTACGGAAAAATTTATGTTTTTCGCGCTACTAAACTAGTAATGTTTAGAAATTTAAATAAATGATGGAAACGAATTTCATATCTTGAATAAATTAATTTTTCTATCAAGCTTATATTAATATTAATTTCGTTTGCTTCACTTTTATAAACTAAATCCTCCAAAATTAATTTAAATTATTAAAATTACATTATATTAAATAACGATCTTAAAAAATTTGAATTTTATTTAAAAATTTCAAATTGTAATAATTATTTTAAAATATTAAAAAATATCGGGGACCATGTTTTTTGGAAAAAATATCCAGAGCTAACTGCAAAAATATCCGATTTAGCTTGTTCTTGATTTTAACACAAAACTGTGACTGCATTATTGTCATTTTAGATAAACGCACGTATTTTCAGTGAGAATTTCTCGTTGGTGGGTCCTCTGTGCACATATCCGCTGTCAGTATTTGGCAAATTTCAACTACATCCTTTGACACATGGTGAACATTAAGTAAATTAGAAAAATGCTCCTTCCAAATATCGAGAACTAAATGGATGTTAACACTACATGTGGTTTACATCCTGGTCTCGATTGGCAATAGACCTAGGTTTAAAGGTATGGTCCGTTAACCCCTTTAAAAAGTTACGTAAACTACGCTTATTGGTAAGTTGTTGTGCTTGTGAAACTTCAGCCTTCCACCAATCACGCTCGGTTCGTAATGTCACACAATTAAAATCTGATATTTTTGCATCTCAAGTGTAATTTAGTCGGATAGTATAAATTTGTTATGTCTGACACGTTACGTGTAAGAACTGAACTATAAATCAAACTTAAAATGCGTTTAACGAATTTCTTTCGATAGGGTTGAACGAATAAGAGATGCAATACATTTGTCAGATTAAAATCTTTAAGCCGTACAAATTCATGAACAAACAAAGATAAACCATTTGTCTATGTCATGCACTACATACAGCAGCTGTTACTAAACTATTTTTTCATTATACTTTGTCGATAGTATTACATTTCACTTTCACATTTCTTGAACAAAAACCAATCCAAAAGTGAAGATATACAACAACCAGTTGAGCTCACCTGATATTAACATTTTTAATTTATTAATGATTACAAGCAAAAATATTTTGTGTTTATAAATAAAAATGATAGTAATAACAACAATAATAGTGAGAGTTAATTTTTTCAGAGGTTTATTTATGAATGTGTTTGCCTTTATATGTGTATATGTGAATTATGAGATTGTAGGTAAGCAACAACAGCCATTTTTCAAATTGTAATCCTTCAATAAAATGATTTCGCTTTTTAATGCAAGCTTTAATTTTTTCCTAAGTAGATTATATGAAATATTTTTCACTTGATAAACAAAAAAAATGTCACACATCGCAAACAAATTGCATGCAATAATAATTGGGCCTCGTGAGGGGATTACCGCAGCACAATTAAATGACGACTGAAATAAAAAATCGTTTGGTTAAAAGAGGGAAAGTGATCACGATAGTTTCGTTCTACTTCACAAAGTTTTACTTTTTTTTTTATTTATCATCATCATCAACTTCATCATTGAATTGAATAAAAAAAAATACACAGAAAAACTACTTTGCGCGCTCTGTTTTCACTTTTATTTATCTCAAATGCAACAACAAAAACTAAAGCAAGTAATTTTTCTTACAACAGTTAACTGCAAGCATTGTTGATGATGTTCTTGTCGATAGGTTTTCTTTTGGAATTTTATGCGCGTAACCTTAACATTTTTATCGTTCCCCATTTTAGATGAGAACGACGACGACGACGCACATCAAACTATAAAATTTAGTAGGCCAAAAACAAGATCAGTATGTATCATCTCTTGGTCATTCGTTGTTTGTATTTTTGTTGTTGTTTTTGATGATGTTGTATTTTAGTTTTGTTGTACATGAATTACATGTTATCGCTTTTTATAAACAACTAGTTTTATATGAACCGGTCTAAATGTTTTTTTTTTGTAGTTTTTTTATGTATTCTTGGTTTGCTTAAAGTTTAAAAAAAAATTCTGATAAATATAATAATTGAAAGAATATAACAACATAAAAACTGAAAGAGAAATATGAAGACAATAACAACATAAAGATTACACACACCCAAAAATATGATTTAAAACTTTTGATTCGCTAAATTCTAGGAAATTTTTTTTAAAATTTTTGTTAAGTCAATGATGAGAATTAAAAATTAAAAATTAATTTTGGTGATGGTGTTTCATATTCATATCATTTGCGTGTGTTTGCGCCAATTCAATGACAGAAGGCGTAAAATGATTCAAATTTGGATTGATTTATTAGGATGCATCGGAAGACAACACATAAAGGCAAATTATTTGTTAGCTGTACTTAGAGTTGTAGGTGAAATAGTTCAATAAACGAACAACGTCATGTTTTTATTTTAAATTTAATGTTTATGAAGATGGCGTAAATTGAATTTAAGTAAACTGGCCGACCCTTTCCAACAATTGACTTTTAGATTATTTTAATTGTTTGACAAAGAAATACATGTTTGTACATGTTTTTCTATATACTTATTGCGATGAGCTTCCGACTATAATTCAGGGTTAGTTTCGGAATTTTCATCTGAAATGTTTAGGTAATTTGTAATTTTGTTATATATAATATTTACAATTTACTGGGCACAAATCACAACCTTTGTAGTTGAATATATTATGGATATATTCCGTGTTACCCTCTTTATACCACTTTGTGATTTCACCTTTTATTTATGTCTATAACTTATATTTATAAGAATTGGTTTACAAAATCTCATAAGCGAGCTCTATTTTACATAATAATTTTAAAAATAAACATATTAGTTCCTTTCCAATCGACCACCAGGTGTATATCTTTGCTAAATTTTAACTATTAGTAACTGCTCATGCAAAAGAGCAGCTACGAGCAGTTAATTTAGCAAATATACACATATAATACTTATAAGTACTTGCGGTGGTCGATTGGTAAACCACAGATAATTATACCAGATGAACATCTTATATGGCTAAAATTTACACAACTAAATTTATACTACGCAAACTAATGCAACCAAAATCTAACCAAATGAAAAATAGAAGTACATATAAAACCGCATATATTCTTCCTTTTCTTTGGAGCACGACTATTTGATTGTACGAAAAAATAAAACAAACAACCAAACCAAAATATATGAAAAACACGAAAACTTTTGTGGTATTTTTTATAAAATAAAGTAATCGTGCTCAAAAAAAAAAAAAAAAAAAAGGACGGAAATGTTCATTTTTATATGTACATTTATTTTCCGTTGGTTAGATTTCGGTTGCATTAGTTTGCATAGTATGAATTTACTTGTGTAAATTTTAGCCATACAAGATGTTTATCTGGTATAGTTATCTGTGGCATAACTATAAAAATCTCATATCATCCTGCCAAAATCTGCAAGAAAAAATAAAAATAAAAGTTTTAGATAATTTAGAAGAATATACATAATTATATAATTATATAATTAATATAATATAATTAATTATATAATTAATATAATTATATAATTATATATAGCCAGTTTTAGTTAAGGCAACTTGTTCTTGAGCGGGCTTCCTTACGCCGTAAATTAATTAATATATTAAATTTAAATTTATTAGCGAGGGAAACACTTAAATTATTATTTCGAGATACAGTGGCTTGCTCAATAGTTAAAGCCAATACATTGAGACAAACTCCAGGTATTATAAATAGATTGATGGGTACAAGACAAACACCTTAGTTTACACTATTTTTAATATTCTACGGCTTTAAAATTAGTTGACCTATACCACGCTTTTTGAATTTAAATTTTTAAATTTAGGTAGCATTATTTAGGTAGCATTATTGAATGTTGCCACACCATTTTTACCGAAAACCTGTCAGTTCATGAAAAAAAATCCTAAATTTGGAGCATATAAATACCCTAAATTGAGTGATACTGAAATTTCCGCTACTAAATTAATGCTAAATTATTAATATCAATTGTTTTAAATTTTTAATTCGAAACAAAATTAATAACAAAACAGTCGAAAATTGCAAAATATAAACGAGATATTCCTTTACATTCTTCGTGGATTACATTTCAGAATGACTTTCAATTGCGCGAACAAATATTCCATTATTATTCGACTATTTTGAACAAAAAAAATAAATATCCCGAGCAAACTCTTCGGCATACGAGGGCAGAACCCGGTATGGCTTACATAAAGCGCAATCGAATGACATATACATATATCAACATTCAAGTTCGGAGAGCCATGCTTTAAACGTTTAGCTAAATAAGATCAGCAAACATATACTGCATTCCTCCACTTAATTCCATTTTTACTTTCTAAAATGGTTTAAATATAACCCCTAAGGCAATTAAAAAGAAAATTATAGTCAAACTGATACGGTTTATAAAAATAAAAGGTTTTACCAAAAACACTGAAAAACGGCAGATCATAACGAAAAACTGTGATTTATAGGAAAAACTGTCGATATGTCACCGCTAGGTGGAAATGTTGTAGTAATTTTCTTTTCTTTCGACTTTTAGAACTCTATTCTAGAGCGTATATTCTATATACGTCTCTCTTTTACTCACTTTATCAAAAGTTTGTTTTAACACAAAGAAAATTATTTCGTTTAAAATTTAAGACAGCCATTTTGTTATGCCCTTGACATTCATCGAAATAAGTAACACAGTCAGAATTCTACGCTAATTTTGATGCTTACCGAATTATGTTCATTTTGTTTTCGGCATTAGTTTTCTTTTAATGTACATACGACCATTTAGAATAAAAGTTGACTTAATTATCAAGTACTATTTATCTTTTGAGCCAGTTTGTACAACAATGAACTAAAATAGAATCAGGGTTTTATTAGAATTTTAACTAAAAATTTCGTTGTTCGACTTAAACTATTTCAATATTTAATTTACACAGTCCATGTCAAAAAGATAAAATGGTCCATTACATATTCTAAAATTAGACATAATATTATGACTTAAACCACGTAAAATGTGACATATTTTAATTTAAATCAAGGTTCAGCTGAATAAATAAGAAGGAGAAACCATTTATTGACGGTACTCGTGTAAATCGGTTATGAAATTAGTCTATATAAACACAGGTTACACTTATCTGATTTATTTTTTTGGATGGATGTTTATTATTATTATGTGTTTATAGGTTTATATACGTATTTGTTGAGACTGTAAATTGTATGTATGTACACTAAGATATGTAGTCAGCCAGTCAGTATATAACATAATATTATTAAACTCGTAAGTATAAACAAAACTTAAAAAAAAAAAAAAAAAAAACTACCTATATATACCAACTACAGTGAGGCCAAAAATATTGCTTTGTGTACACATTGACATACAAGAGTATAACCAATGCCTGTATAACTTAACCAACCAACCTGCATATACATATGTGTGTATGTTCAGTAAAAAAAAAAAAGAAGCAAATCGCGTATGCGACTCACGACAAACAGTGTATCAAAATGAAATAAGTGAGAATATAGATTTCTTAAATATGTGTAGTGTACGAGTATGTATACACAATAAATTTTTGTTTGTTTTTTTTTTTTTGTGTATTAAAATCAAAAATAAAAATTTACTATTTAGTTTCTTAGCGCTTCTTACGACGAGAAGTTGAACATTTTAAATAAAATAAAAATTTTTATTTTTATTTTTTTTTTTATATTTTATTTAGTTTAATTAAGTAAAAGAAGTTTGTTGGGTAATAATACATAATAATAAAATAAAATTTTGTATTGGGAGGGAAAAACGTAAAAATTTCCGTGCAATTTGAAATTTTACGCTCTAGTGATTAATTATTTTAAATAAAAATTAAAAGTGATAAATTTTTTTATTATTGTTGAGTTGAGTGATAAGAAGAAATAGTAATTGAGAGATGTTGTGTGGTGTTTAATCAATTGATGTTCATCAAATTTTGATTGATGATAGTTTAATTAAAAACTATTTTTTTTTTATAAATTAATGAAATATATAAATAATATGGCGCAATTATTAATAAAAATAAATCTTTAAGAAAAAACAAATTTTTCTTATACTATTTTTTTTTTGTTTAAATATTTTTTCGTGGTTCTTTGACTTTACACAAGGTTACATCTTGCGCCCGGCATTATTATTGTTGTTATAATATTATATCTTTGTATATGTTATAGCCGATATTTTGTTAGAAAATTTATAGTGAATATCTTAAGAAAATATAAGTTATCAATAACGAGAAGTTTAAGTTAATTTTTATTTTTTGAGGTAAGAACATTATTTTAAGTATATATTATACACTTAATACATACATATGCATATATTATGTATATTCATAAATAAATTTTAGAGGTTGTCTTGAAGATTATATAAATTTTGTTTGTTAAAATTTGTATATTGCAATTTAAATTTGCTTTTTGCGTTTTCTTATCAGGAGTTTAATATGCAGTTTTTTGCGTTGTTATCAAAAAAAAAATAATAATAATAATTTGTGTTTTTGAAATTTGAGTGATTATGACCGTGATATGGCTTGTTGAATTTGAGATAACATAAAATGCATTTTTTTTGTACAACATGTTTGCTTTATATTTGGATGTTTGCGTCAGTCGAACTAAATTTTTTTTGGTTTTTCTTTATGGAGGGGATAAAAAAAAACGATTTTACCACTAAATGAACAACATGACGCATGTTAAGCCGGTAATTTAAGTATGTATATAAAAAAGTGCATGGCCGAATGTGCTATTCTTTTGCGTTCTAGAGAATTTGAAGATTTAATTTAATTTATGAATACAGTTTATAAAAAATGTTTTAAACATTTTTATTTTATTTTTTTTGTTTAAATACATTTTTTATTAATTTAGTTTATTTTATTACAATCTAGTTTCCAGGACTAATGAGGAATTTTATTCTAACTTAATTTACTAAGTTAAATGTCACTATAACTGGTGTTTTCGAGTTTCTGGCGAAATGAAAACCACTTTATAGTCCCCTAGATGCTTAAGAAACTTAAAGATGCTAAGCTGTGTCCGAATACTGTATTATAGCTTGGTTTATTGATACTCGTATGTGTTCAATTTGTTTGTTTGTAAAATTTATGTGATCTGATTTAGTTTTAGTCCTTTTTTTGTATTTCGGCAATAGTTGATTGTCTTTTCTGTGTTCTTTGTTGCTTTCTCCAACAGCTAAGATCGCCGAGTTATTAGAAAAGTCACGACTGTGTTGTTTTCTGATACAGGTAGGTTTTTAGTGTATAGTAAATATAAAACCGGCCCTAATGCACTGCCCTGTGCAGGTGTGCCGTGCTTTAATTTCGCTTCTGTGGCATCTATCTTTCAAATATGATTTAAGTACGAGTATTTCAGCATTGGTAAAAGAATTGTTAACTTATGGCTAAGAACATCATGTCAAACTTTGTCAAAAACTTACGCAAAGTTTAAAAATATCGTTAAGCAAACTTTTTCTTTAATTATATTAATTATTCTGTATACTTGTGCTATTGTTGTGTATTAGGAAATCTGAATTGATGATTAAAGTATTCTTCAAGTTTCGTGTGGTGGTTATGCAAGTTTTTGTTTTATGGCTACTTCTGCAATTTTCCACAAACTGGGTACAACTGTGATTCTTAATACTATGATTTTTTTCAGATTCTACCGTTACTATTTGATATTCCTAGGTTTAATCATCATGGGGTCGTATATTTTTATGTTCCGTAAACCTTTGAACTTTATTATTTCTAGCACATTTCTCACATTTCATCCTTATTATTATTGTTTTTTTTTTTTATATTTTTTCGTTGCTTTCCAAATTAAGTAATAATTAGTATACTGCTAGAAGTCAATTAAATGACTAGAACTTAAATGGACACTTGTTGCAATAAAATCTTAAAAATAAAAGATTTAAAAATTTATTGAAAAAAGCAAAACCTAAAATTTATAGACTATATCGAACTCGAAATAGTTTTTACATGCATAATACGTAAATTCTATAGAATTTAAACAAAATGCAATATATTTCAGCTTCATTAATTGTTGAAGCAATTTCTCAGGTCTTGAATCCCTTTTAAAAACTTATCAAATGATATACTATATAATTAACTAGGTTCGAAAGATTAAGTATTTTCATTGTAATTATAACTGTCTAGAAATGGTTGTTATTTTTAAAATTTGGCCTGCGTTTTTTTATTAATATTTCATAGTAAATCTATATCTAGATTTCTAATCTTTGACTTTGTCAGGACGTGAGTTTGTGTCTAAATATTTTATCTTAATCTCACAAACGAGCAATTCTATAAAGTCACGATTTTTTTTATGCTTTGCTGTGTGTATAAGGAATTTTACTTTTATTTTCAATAAGTTAATAAATAGGCTAGCGCAATTCAATTTAATTTTTCAGAAAGCCATACTTTTGACACATTTGTTTTATAAACAAATCAAACACCCATCGAAACCTTGAAAATTATAATTTCAGAAGGTAATGCATTAGTCTGTAAACCTTGATGTTTGCAATCTGTTGTTTAAAGTTGTTCGGCATATGTTTTGATCGAAAATGTGACCACTTAATAGAAATATAATATAACTGAACTAATAGTTTGACCTAAAAAAATATATAATACGTATTATAATTAAAACTACGTCACTAAATTTCTGAATCATCAGAAAATAATGTTATTTTTGCACATAACGGTCTATCCATGATGCATAAAAAGTGTATCGTCTTAATTCTGATTGATTATACAGTCTCTTCAGGATCAATGAATCACGAATACCAACGAAAAAATCAATTTTAATTAGCATATATATCATATTTGTATTTTAATGTTTTCGTTAAAAATTTCAATTCTTAGTATTTTCTTGAAGATTCAGTATCGGTATGTTAAATGTATGCATTCCTTTTTTTCTTCTCAAACCAAGATCCCTGATAAGAAAGCAAAGATTAATAAATGGCTTTTTTAACCTTATCTCTTAACTAGAACAAAATAAAAAATGTTTGTTATGACATATTATCGTTATTCTAATTTAAATAAACCAAAGAATTTTTTTTTTGTAAGGCAAATATTAGTAAGTCGTGATTTTGTTTGAGAATAAAACATATTCAAACGTCTTTGCGCATATGGTGTAGACTAGACTTAAAGATCTGCATTAACTACTATAGCAAGTTCAACTTTTTTCACTATGTAAATAATATTGCGTTTTACAATATTTGTTCTAAACAATATTTTACACAAACGGCCTTGTATCATTTTGTCGGTCATTCGCGCTTACACGTAAATTTCGCGTCGCGCATATTTAGAAAGCAAAAACTTGATAAGTATTTATATTGCAAAATAGTTAATTAGTAAGTGAAATGAAAAAAATTGTTACAATTTTATCACGTTTACTAAAACACGCATATTGTTTGACTCATCTAACATTTAGACAAAATAATAATTCCGATCGCGATATAGTCAAAGAATAAAATGCACACATCAATGAAATCGAATTCAATATTACACCACAGTTATAATTATAGTTTAATTATAAATACATATTTAGATAAGAAAACAAATGAAAGGAAAATTGGTTTCATTGATAACAGTATGCTTGCTGCTAAAAGAAAGTAGATCAAGATTATTGTATAGTAGTAGTAGGAAAAGTTAAATAAACTATTGAGCAAAAACAATAAAATTATTATTTTATTATTCCTTTCAAACTATCAGCGATCACGATTTGTTGCATAATTTCTCTGTATACTAGTTGTATATAGTTATAATATTATTTAATAGTTGGATATAATATTGAGTTGTGTTTATTATATGTATCTATATAATTTTGTGATGATGGCACAATTTTTGGATATAAATTTTGGATTCAACCCAAGATGAAATTAATTTATAAATATATCTATATGTATGTAAAAATATTTCGCCCACTAACAATTTTGCATAAATATGTACGTGTAAATATAATATAATATGATATATAGTACATAATATCTTAAACTATACTTATAGAGAGGTATTTCTCTTTCTTCATCAGATTGGCCAAAATTCAAAATTCAAAACGAAAAGTTTAAATAAATCAATCATTTAATTCTTCGTTTTTTGCAAAGATGAAAAATGTGCGATCACCAATGAAAGGTATTACAAAATAAGATTTCTTTTGACATCAGTATATAAGATAGTGTTATACGATTAGACCACGGTGCGAATTAATTAATTTTAAATGCATTGCATATCAATTATTCTAAATGACAAGCAATATGTATAAGTGAATTTCCAATAAATATTATCGTCAATACGTATAGGCGATATCTAATAGATATATCCTTATCTCTTAAGCTCTCTTAAGCAAAATGTTGATAATATTTGACACGTCTCGATTGTTGCAATTTTAATTTTACTTAACATAATGAAGTGATCATCATTCTTCTGATTATTAATGTCTAAATTAAATTGTTTGACAATCTTGATGCAAAAACCTGTTATTAAATAAATCATTTTTCTTTTTAAAATATATTATGCTTAATTCATAGATGTCATTGTTTTAAATTTAATCCTTGATATTATAAAGGTGTATCTATTTTAAAACTGTCGCCTAACTACAACCAACGGGGTGAATATTATTAGTCATAGATGACAGTGCTTCTAGGAATACTTCAAATTTCTTGCAAAATAGCATTCTATTAGAAATAAAAAATATTATTATTCCATAAATATGAAATTGTTAAAAATGATTTCCACTTAAAATAAAAGTACATACACAAATGTTTATTAAACCGTCATACCTAAAATACTAGGATATTTTGTCTGGCATAAAATTTCAAGTAAACAAAAGTACGATACAAATATATAATAATAAAACTGCAACTTGAAGGAATATTTGCTGGAATTGAATTTTTATGATTATTGTTTATTAGGCTTAGACATAACTAATTATTTATATTAATTGCATTTTATGTTTTGAAACTAACAATATCGATTAAATATTAATTCCGATATTTGTGATACTTGTTTTGACGATTGTTCAGAAATATTACTTTTCAGTTCTAGTTAAAGTATATTTAATATTAATTATCTTGACATTGAATAATGTCAAATTAAAATAGTCTGGTGATTAAGTGTTTAGTTACATTTTGGTTTTAGCATATTTGCGTATTAAATAGTTCCAGCGTTCTCATTTATCCAATGCTTGTGTACAAAATGTGGTGTTCGGGAGGATAAGAATTAGGAATGTTTTCTTAGTGATTTCCAGATGATGTTGAAACAAATTACCTACTGTTTCACAAATTTGATAGTGGAAAACAGCTTGGTGGAATTATTCTTATAACAAAATATTCAGAACAAAGTCTGTAGAAACGAGCAGTAATGTAAAATATTAATTTCAACAGTTGTTTTGGTGATTGTTCAGACATATTAATTTTCAGTTCCAGTTAAAATATGTTTAATATTAATTTACATTCACAGTAATGTCAAATTGCAATAGTCTGATAATCTAATATTTAATTACCGATTTCTGTTTGCACAGTTGCATATCAACTGAAGTTAAACTGATCAAAGTTCCAGTGGTCTCAAGGTTTAAACCTTAACATTCCTTTAAAAATTTAATGTGTATTGTTGATAGAAGACCATCTGTAATTTTTTTGCAGTAGTGTTCAAAAGAATTAATGGGGACATTTTATTCATCGTTTCGAAAGTGTTTTTAAACATGACCTATTTTATTCGTTATATGATAGTCGAAAACTAGTGTTTAGTAATACTATATATTTTGGGCATTATATATCAATTTCAATAGTTGTTCTGGCGATTAGTTCAGACACAATAGTTTTCCATTTCACTTGAAATATATATTTAATATTCATTACCTCTTCCTTGAATTATATCAAACTAAAATGGTCGGATGACCAAATATTTCATTCTAATGGTTGTGGCATTTGTGCTATTTGTCATTAACTATATTATACTTATTTTTTTTGTTTTTTAGAACAATTTTATTTACACGAAACTATACCATGCCATCTATTCTGGTGCTAAAGCTCTCCCAACTATTTCACGGCACGGTTAAATTAACGTCCTACTTGATGCCATAACTAGCCAAATCGAGGACGCACGAATACAGGTTAGCTTTAAATATCCATCTGCACATTCATCTAGTAATTGGTCTTTAATATATTGTGTTATCTTTTTGTGGGAGATAACGTGGTTAGTCCCGAATTAGTTTATGTTATTCGGGTGGTCCTAGTTTTTGAGGTATCGTGTGTAGGAGACGTCTAACTTAATTTGCTTTGTCCATCATACGGCGAATCTCGACATTTTCATGTTGATAAAGACGAAGTATTTGTTTCCTCGCGTGCATTCTGATATATTCGTTAAAGTATTCCATCTTTAAGGCCCTATGAAGTTTATCATTTCTGACGTACCATGGTTAATTTACAATACCACACGTACAACTTTGGTTTGAATTGATTGTATTATTTCCACATTGTTTTTCTTAATACATCCCCAATGCTGAATACCGTAGACTCATATTGGTTTTATAATTTGCCTATATAACAGCAATTTATTATGTAATGATAGCTGAAAATTCTTACCTAGAAGCCAGTACATTTTTCTGTATTTGATGTTAAGCTTTTCTTTCGTACTTTTTGACTTACTCTTTCCACTTAAGGTTAGCATCAAGTGTCATGCGTCGACATTTGGCTGTATTTACATGTGAACCTGAATTGATTTGGTCTCATTTAGTTGGATTCGCCATCTCTTTGTCAAGTTACTCAACATGTTAGTGGCTCTTTGCACTTTTCTAGTTGCTTCTTCTACATTGTTACCAATTACTAAGATTGCAGTATCATCAGCTTATGTTGCTTTATGAGATTCATCTGTATTTATCAAACCACTTGTGTATAGATCTAGGCACTAGCTTGGTAGAGCTCGATGCAGTTTATATTTTATCAAAGGCTTGTTGAACATATTTTTTGCTTTCCAGCGCATCTGCAATTATGTTTGTGATTCTGTGGACCTGTTCTATTGTCGAAGGTTTTTTTCTGAACCCAAATTGGTTTGGGAGGAATAAGATCTCTTTGTTTTATGATTAGTTTGAGTCTCTTAAGCAGCAAATTTTTCGAATAATTTAGAAATAGTTGGACGCAATGTAATCGTCCTATACGATTTTTTGTCTTTAGGTGGTTTGTTTGGTTTTGGTATAGTTATCACATTTGCCAGTTTCCATTGGTAGAGAACATAGTTAAGTCTGAACGCTGCACTAATTATTTAAAGTAGCTTTCGTAATCCTTTTTCAGGTAGTGCGCTTTAACTATTTTTCCTGTATTTAGATCATAGCTAGGAGATTTTATTGAGCTTAAGCTATTGCTGATTTCAACTTTTAACTCTTGTAAAGAGTTACTTTTGTATACAGCTTTTATGCTTTGGCTGTCGATTTTGTGAACTAGTGCTAAGTTTTCATCAGCAGTTTATCTTGGGAGAAGTCTAAATGTAGCTCTAATATACCAAGTGTTTTTTTAAGTTAAAACTTTCAATTATCTAGGAAAATAAGCACTACACGAAAAAAATGTCCAAGATCAAAATTTAATCATTCCAAAGGGGGAAATATATTAATGCTAAAATTAGTACCCCTTTCCCCTCTCTGTATGTGAGGCGCGGGCTAACTTTGAAATTAAAATAGGAACCCCTATTTTTCATGACAGATTCGGATTCTCTGGCTAAAAATAAGTACGTAGGGAAGTTAATTTTGGCGAAAATCGATTAACCTAACCGGAAGTGGGAGAATTTAAATTTTTTATTTTATTTTAATTTTTTTTTAATACAACATTTTTGCACCTAACAATTTTCTCATGAGTGCTGTTTTTGAAATATTTACAAAACTCGAAAAACTCCCTATATGGAAGTAGCCATTTCCAGTTAGCCGAGCTTAGCCAAAATTAACTAACCTTCTTACTTATTTTTAGTCAGAGAATCCGAATCTGCAATAAAAAATTAAGGTTCCTATTTTAATTTTAAAGTTTCCCTCGGAATAATTAAATTTTGATCTTGTACCTTTTTTCGTAGAGTGCTTATTTTCCAAGATTTGAAAGTTTCAGCTTAAAAAGAACACCCGGTATGATGCAAATAAATCAGCTTTTATCTTTGTGCTTCTAACCTCAATTCCATCATCACATTTAATTGCAGGTACTGACGTTTTAGGTCTTTTTTGACTTTTTGTTGCTTTTCAGAGGGAATAATCTGTATCTTTTAAACATGACCTAGTTTATTCGATATATGATAGTGGAAAACTAGTCTTTAGTAATATTATATATTTTAAGCATTACCTTTATATTAATTTCAATAGTTGTTGAAACATCAAACACCACCAAGGAATAAAAGGTGAAGAAAAAATTATGCAAGTAGCCACCATCAATTTTTAACTAAATGATGGAAAAGAATACAATGATTCCTCAATCTATTGCCCTCCGTGCCATAATCTAAGAATCTGGTGTTTGATGTTTTCTTTTACAAATATAGATGATTTCCCTCTCGCTTTGATGGATGGATGGCGTGATAACAACAATACCCACGTATTTTAGCAAATGAAGTATTAGTAAAATGGCTTTCAGATATTAGGCATATATCTATTTTTTCTGTATTTAAAAATAATTCTAGTTCTGTAATATGTTGCATTAGCTAAGGTTGATTTGTCGAACGGTTCTATTCGAACTCTCATGTTGAGAATGGCCTTTATGTTGTATACATTTTCTACAATTTCTTTGTTATTAAATGTAAGCATAAATAAGGGCAATCCCCTTTTAGTATTTGAACACCTTCTGCATTTTCTATTTTTTCTCTCTTGAGAATATTTGCCGCATCTTCAATTTTTCATCCCTTATCCATTAGGTTTTCTATTATATCCTCCTTTGAACAAGTTGGATAGAGGCCATAACTTTAATTGCGTGATCATTCTTATCTTCATAAGTAAATCATTCATTTCTATCAGTATTTAGCTTTGTAGCCAAAGCTCTATGCATCTCAGAATCAGATGTATTAATTTTCCAAGAATCAGATGTATTAATTTTGCATTACAGCATTGTTAAGTCATGCAAATTCTGTATTCTTTATCAGTAACTGATTTCATAATTGTTTGCACAGAGTCATAATTTAATAAGCCAATAATAGTAATTGGTGGTGGTGCCTTCTCTTTAGGTTCGATTGGCTGTTTTACTGTGTCAGGAATTTTACGTTGTATTTCAGCTACTTCGTCAGTGTTTAGGAGGGAGTTTTGTTGGATCTCACCACTTCCCGGGGGCGACTCCGTTTTCCTTTCTTGCTTTTTCTTTTCTTTTTTAAGACTCAATCTGTTTCTCTTACTATAGTTCTTCTTCATCAGAATAACATCTTTCAATTGTGTCTACTTTATTGATGGTCTGAGGAGGCTCGTCAGATTCCTTAGCTAATAAAGCCTTTTTTAAATTTTCGTTTTAATTTTTAAGTAGCACCACTTTGTTGCTTTGCTGCGACGTTACCTTTTCAATTTCGCTTAGTTTTCTTCTTAGTTCATCATTTTCGTTAAATTGTATAAAAAAATGTTTAGTTGACGCTGTTGGTGATCTTGTAAGCTTAGAGCTTTTTGATAATGGATTATCATCAAGTAATAGATTTTTACACGAAAATAATTCTAAAAAAGGATATTGCCAAAAGAAAATAATTATTCTCAATATAACTTATTCTCTTTAAGTAAAAAAACAATATTTTTTTGTCAAAATCCAATGAAAAATGAAACTAAAAATTAGTCAATCTTACACGTTGAAGTGTCAAAAAAATGATAAAATCGAAATAAAATCGCTAAAGTTAATGCTACAAATTTTAGTCGTAGTTTGGCAAGTCACAAAAGAATAGAAAAAAAAATGGTGTAAAATAAATTAGCTGTAGATCTGTATAGGTTCGTGACGAAAAAGATATATTTTGTTATCTTTTTGCTTAGCCGTTTCTGATTGGACGATTGTAAATTCACCTTCAGTCTTTCAGATTATTATTATCGTAAACAATAAACGCCATTAACTTTTTCCAAATTGTTTATTAGATGGCGTAGTTTAATTATTTGAAATTAAAGTATAAATTCCAAATGAGCTTTGAAAGGCATGCATAAATCGCAAATGATAGATTGGCAAGCAAATGCAAAAAATATTAAATAAATACATCTGAAAATAAAGACATCAGAACAGTAATTTATTATCTCGTCAAATTTAAATAGTCTAATGATTAAATATTTCATTACGTTTTGTCACACATTTCTACATTAACGAGTTTAACTGATCAAAATGCAGCCGACTTAAAATCATCATAACATTCTAGATGTTTGCTACTTCCAAATAAAAAAAAAATGTTTCTTTTAAATTGTTTACACGCTTAATTATTGTGTTTTTTTAAACAAATTAGATTACCATTTGACTGTATAGATGCATACAAGAATAGATTGCATGTTAAACTGTTAAAGTTTAAATGGAAGCGTACAGAGGTTAAGTGGTGTAAAACTGTTTAGTATAATTCTAATATAATTTTTAGCTGTCTTTTAGAGTTAGGATTTCAATCTTCATATTGAAATTAAACTGACTTCAGAAAAATAAGCCAAAGGATAAAAAATCGAAGTACACTTTAATATCACTTTTAGCTGAAGAACTCCGTAAAACCAGATGGTTTGAGGTATGCAATTAATTTTTAAACTAATTTTACTTTTAGAATATAGAAATAATACTAGGTTTATTATTTATAATTAAAATAATCTCAGCCATTTCATGGCAAAATTCACTCTTATTATGAAATTTCATACACATATTGCTGGAATTTTATCCACCTTACAAACCGTGCACACTGCAATTATGCTGCATTGAAATAACCTCTATATAAATTCGAAATAATTGTCTTTTTCTTCAACACACATGTATTGTATATACATACAACGAAAACTCGATTAATTCTAAAACATGTTTTTATGTTGTACATAATTTATGTTATTTTTTGTATCTTGTCGTGTATATATTTACTTTACTTACATTTTTCTTATAATTATTATTACTGTATAGTTTTCTTCTCAACACACAATCTTATATATATACTTATTATTACAGAGAAAAAAATGGAAAATGATTATATACATCGAGTGCGTTTTCCATTTCATTTCGTAGATCGCGCGAGTATTTTTATCTAATTTGAGGTCAACTTTCAATTTTATATTGATGCGTGAGTTTTCTATAAACCACACGAGCATAGTTTGATATCAAAAAATCAACTAGAGCAATTTATCTATTTTGGAGGCATTGTGTATATAGGTGACTCATTTTATGTAAGACATTTACAAGATCTGTGCGTATGTAATACACACAAAAATGAAGAAATTCTTTGTTGTGTATTTTATGGTTTGGTATAATTTAGGTCAAATGATATTTATATTTAGTCTTATTTTTATCATAAATAAATAAAATATAAAAAACCAAAATAAATAAAATGGAAATTTTACTTTAAATTTTCATTACATTGATTGTTCAATATATACTGTAGAGGTCAATAAATCTCCGAGCATATAACACAAAAGTACACAAAAAGAAAACGCAAAGTAGCGCTCCTTAATTATATTTGTCTATATAGATGATCATGAATAAAAAAAAAAAATTAACAGATATGACCTAAATACAAGCGTTGTTTATTAAGAAACCAAAAAAATACATTAATTAAATCCCTTCAACATATTACAAAAACATGACCAAACCATAATTTATCATCATCATCATCATAACCGCGAGATCAACGCGATAAAAATCTGTCCTTTAATTTTAATTGCACTTAATTGATGTGATAATGAATGAACATTTCAATTGTATCCAATTCATTTTAATAATAAATCGCAGACGAATATAACTTAACATTCAACATCAACCATGTTAATCGCTTATATCATTCGTGACGCGTCGCGTTGTCATGTAGACATCGTAATTATATAAATGCCCAAGAGGGTTAACAAAAAAAAAAAAAGATAAAAAACACCAAAAACTAGTTACAAACCAAACATCATTTACTACATCGCTGAGACCTAAATTAAACATGTCAGCACTTACAAAAAAAAAATTCAACACCGGCAATTTGATATAAGTGCGGTTCATATACTATAAAGTTTTTTTTATTATTACTATATTTTGTTCCATTTAACTTTAAATTTTTTTTTATTGTATTAAAAAGTAAATAAATTAATTGATTAAAAATGAAAATGAAAACAAATATTTTTCCGAAGGGAAAGTTAAAATAACCGCGATATATACGTCTGTATCGCATTTTTATACGACAAACTATTAAAAAAAACGAGACGAAATAAAAAACTAAGCGGCTTTTATTTCAAATCTCAAATGCAATTCGTAATAAAACTTATGCGCATGTGACGGCTATTATTACCTCATGAAATAAAAAACTAATAGCGCCACATTATTATAAACCATATGTGTAAAATATATATAAAATATTCAAACCGATATGCGCGATATAAACGATCGGCCAATGCCAAAAATATATTCATAATATAGAAATTTAGAACGATTGTCTCTTGTTGATACAAACGCGCGCACGCCGCGCCATATTACATAACGATTTTCTTTTTGTTTTATTTTACGATCACAATTACGAGAAATGTCTTTTAAATGTATAAAATATTAATTAAAGAATATAAATCAATTATTATTTTAATTATTATTGATTATTTATTTTTATTGCCAATTTTTTATTTTTTAACTTTAGGATCGGTCATTGTACTAAATATTTTTTTTCGTAAACGACCTAAATTTTTTAAAATAAATCAAATAAAATCTTATGGTTTTTATAATATCAAAATGCAACAACACTTGTTAACGACAAAGTGAATTTTCATCAAATTCCTGGTCATGCACTATATATCATGCACATGTTGATTGTTTTCCACTTTTAAGCTACCTTTTTTCTTGAATATTGGGCATAGCGAAAGCACTTTTCATTTATCGATCATAACTTTTCTTCGCTATACTTATTAAATAAGGTCTTTTGACCTAGATACTTCCAAAAAGTGTCGTCTCCGAATATCATGAGCTTTGGTTTAATGCAATGTACCCCAGAAGATCCAGTCTGATTTTCACCTTCTCTGCCTAGCAATAAAGCTCCCAATTCCTATGCAAAATTAAGAGTAAACTTATTTACCAATTAAGTAGAATTCCTATGCCGACGTCATCTTCACAGTAAAGCAACGTATAAGTTTAGTCAACTTTTGACCATCGCGCTTCTTGCTGAGCAACGAGTTCTAACCCGATACTATAGGTATTTCATTACTAAGAAAAAATCATCGAACGGTCTTGGTTTTGTGCACCTTTATTGCATGTTCCATGTGTCAATTATAAACACTATGTCCTTATATTTAAGCGATATTAGTTATCGAGGTGGTGGTATCCAATTTTCTCTAGCTGATATTTTGCACATTTTACTTAGTTACTGATACAGTTTGTCCGCCGTTCATTAGGTAAAGGATACTATGGTGGAGTTATAAAATGTATCATACTCATAAATGATTTAATTCTAATTAATTCTCATTTTTATAACATTTTTCATTAAACTTTAACTGATTTTAACTGCAGTACTTCATTAATTCAGTCACAAATAATTTGTTTAACCAGCTCCAGTATTTCAAAATGTTTGGTACCGAACTGAATGGTAAGTTACCTATTAAAAGTGATGCCAATCAAAATCACCAGTTACTAGGCGTCAATTACTTATCTCCAGACCACATAGCGCACTCTAATGTCAATTAAAACGAATGTAAAATGATAAAGGAATAATTTGAAGATTTCCTATTGCCCTGAACCGGCTATTTTATTTATTAATGTACCCTTATAATTATAAAAGTAAGCCTCCTCACTTATTATGCCTTTTTTTAAAACAAAAATTAGAGTTATCTTGTGGAAGGTGTAACATCTTGTGGGAACTGAATTTAAAACAATTGCAAATATGCAGGCATCATTTTGTCCAACGTGGTTATGTTATAAAATGTTTTGAATACTTTTTGGCATATTATTTCTACCCAAAATTTAGTTTTCTAGTGGTCACATATACTACGACTGCTAAAAATGAATTAAAAATTTCGGAAAATTCAAGATTTAAAAAATCTGATTTCACAAAAAATACGAATAATGCTATAACTTACAGTAATCCCTCGATCTGCGCGGTATTTGCGTTCTGAAAAAACTACGCGCACGCCGAAATCGCACAATGTGAACCTAGTTTTATATGAAATGATAGGGTTATGTTTCTGTAAAATAAATCTGTGAAAATAATATGTATACATGTAGAGTTACTTAACTAACTTTTAGTTAATTTTTTCTGATAAAAACGTGTTATCACGGATTGCTGACCAAATATTTCGATGTTTCTTAACATTTCTTGGTATGGCGCTAAAGCTGCTGCAAGGTCCTACAGCATTTTAAGGCACATTCCATATCAGACTCAATAAGATGACCTTCTTGGAAGCTTTAAAAAATCGGTTTTTAATAAACGATTATTTGTTAGTTGTTTTGTTTCAATTGTTTCTTTCCATTCTTCACTACTTTCATCTTTGTCATTTTTCTATTGTTCTTTTAATGTTTCTAAAGGAAGAGCACAATCCATATTTTTTTCCATTACATCGCCAATTTCAATTTCTTTAAATGCTTATCCGTCAAACGTTCGCCTTAAAAATTAGATTTTAAAATGCATAAAAACAAAACCGCGCACTTTCGAAACCGCGAAACCAATAAATAACCGCGCAGATAGAGAGATTACTGTAATAAGTATTAAAATGTATGTTTACCAAAATGGTGACCAGAAAAATTAGTATATTTGTATACTTACCGTTTAGTAAAATAGGTAATAAAAGTACAAAGAATGAATTGAGCTAAGCCAAAGATTAAAATTATTTTACAATCGCGATATAAAAAAAGAACGATGAACACTTTGCAATCGCATACGATGACATAAAGTGACTATAGCTCATTATTACAACACATAAATATTCAAACTGAAATATTTCTTTGGTTTTTGTTTTATTAAATGAAGAAGTTGATAAATTTGTGATGTATGTGGTTTATACAGGACAGTGCACCACCACATTTTGCAAGAGTGAAACGATAGCACTTAAATACTTTTTTCTAAGCCAATGAATTGGCCCGGAAGACCGAAATCAAACAAAACAGATGTTTTTGTAAAAGTTCGCAATTCGTTTATGAGAAGCGTAACGGTTAAATGTAATTAATTTGAGGGTTTACTGTAAATATTGGTAAATAATATTATTTAGTTCAAGGACGTATTTGTACCAACCAACTAATTGTGTCTAATCAAAAAAAAAAAAAAAATTATTATTGTAAATTTTTAATAACCTAATATTGAAAATATAACAAGTATTTAGCTTTTCTAAAAGCTAATACTACGTTTACACCAGTAGTAAATAAGTATGACAGCAAATACTTTATTACTTTATCCAAAATGAAGTTGCCATACTTATGCAAAAAAAATGTCTACTATGCCTAAGTATAAGTATTGTGACGTAGATAATTAGTATATACTTTTGTTATATGCTTTGATGTAAATAAAAAATGAATATAAATGATGGAACAACAGTACGTTTGCTCTTTATGACAAAGCAAATAAAAAATGTATTATTTAACGAGAGAGAGAAGTATTGTTATTATTTATATACTTCATTATATACTATATTATATACTAAGAATTTAGAGCAGTATAGACAGAGCAAAATATAATTTTTGTTTCCCTTTTTTTAGTAGAATTGTTATATACTTTGAATTTAGAGGAGTATGGATAGTGCGAAATATAATTTTTTGTTTCGATTTTTATTGTAGTCAAATTAACTAACACAAGACCAATTAGTAGTCATTATATGTTTTCTTTAGCCAAAAACGTCTCTATAGAAAGACTAACTATTCAAAAATTTAAAGAGACAAAGCGCCTCTTTGATGTAGTATTGGTTGTGTACGGATATAGCGTAAAACGAAAACAAAAAAATATTTTTACTAATACTAATATAGTTAGTTTTTTTATGTTATTTTTGCTTTGTTATTTGTTCTGCTACCAATACTACTTTATTAAGGCGGATATATAGTAGTATTAGTGTACGAAAAAATGAGTTGGTCTTTCTATATTGAGACGTTTTTGCTTTAGCCAAGCTCAAAATTCTCTTTACTACAAGCCGTATTGAAGTTTTCGTTGATACATATTCTCATATATTTTTAAAATGTATTAGTGGATATATAAACTTTAGATGTGTTAGTAACTTTCAAAATCCCTATATATAAAAAATTGTAATTTTCTCTTAAAATAACGCACACCATTACATTAATTGAGAATTTTTCTCTCTACTTGTAGTATTAAACGTTTCTTAATCTCTTTTGTATTGGTATGTGGATATTTCTTTTTCTTTTTTGCCTTCGTTCGGTAGTTTTTTTTACCGTTTTTTCATGCTCGTTCTACAGAAAAGATATAAACCATCTTTACAAAAAAACTGCAGAAGAAAAAAAAATACTTAATTTTAAACGAATACTATTGGCACAGATAATTATGACAGATGAACATCTTGTATGGTTCAAATTTACACAAGTAAATTCATACTACGCAAATTAATGCAACCGAAATCTTAACAAACGAAAGTTTTTGTTTTATTTTTTTGTAAAATATAATAATCGTGTGCAAAAAAGAAAAGGATGAAAATATACGTTTTTATATGTAAATCTATTGTTCGATAGGTTAGATTTCGATTGTATTAATTGACGTAGTATGAATTTACGTGTATAAATTATAGCCATACAAGATGTTCATCTGGTAAAGTTATCTGTACTATTGGTAACAAAGAAACACCGGACAAACGAACGCAGGACTAACGAACGTTTTTGGGACTCGTATATATTCCAAATTAATTGTTTAGTTATATTTTTTTGTATCTGCTACTCGTATATCGCATCTCTTTATAATTCAAATAATTTTAAGCGAGAAAGGATACCTTTAAGTATGTTTCTGTAGCTAAATTAATGAAAACGCACTAATTTCAGTCACTGTTCGCGTATAAATACACAAGTTAAAAACTAAATATGTACTGTTTATGTGCATATATTATATCAGTTGCCTTACTTAATACACAATAAGTTTATGAACTTTATTTAGTTATGAACACTTACAAAAAAAATTTTTAGTGTGGTGACCAATTCTTTTAACTTACTTATATAGACTTATATAGCAATGCTGTCCGGCGACTAAAGTCTATATTCTATTATGAAAAATTGTTGGAGAACCAGAACGAGACAAAAAAATTATGTATAGTTTCGTTGGATGAGTGCATGAGTTCGCCAACTTTTTCAACATAATTTTGTTAGCAAAATCAAAAGCAGAAATGTAAATGGTATCGAGTAGAGTAGTTTTTATGGCAACATTTAATACATATATAGTATATATTTAAAATTTGATGAGTAATATGTTTCACACACACAATGATAATATTTATTTTTTATTTTTTTTTTTAAGAAATGTAATAAATTACATGTATTCTCATGTGACATGTAATCTATAGATTACAGCATAAATGTAATGATTGGCTAAATTTATCTGTAAAATAATAAATTTTCATAAAAAAATAATAATAATGTTGACATGCTAAACCGAGCAATTGGCGCAGTGGTTAAAGCTGAGGTGTTTGGGACGAAAGATACCAGGTTCGAATCCCAACGGAGGAGGGTTGCAAAAGGGATTTTTCATCACCTGATTACGATCGGTGATGATGATGAACACAACTATGACCCCCTGTTGCTGGAGTGCAGAATCCATTGGCCGAAACATCGTTCATGCCAGTACAGGCTGGCTGGAGCAAATCGAGTCAAACATTAAACTAA
The DNA here is from genome assembly GCA_963556175.1 of Tipula confusa. Classification (NCBI taxonomy): domain Eukaryota; kingdom Metazoa; phylum Arthropoda; class Insecta; order Diptera; family Tipulidae; genus Tipula; species Tipula confusa. Next base: position 132,383,465 of record OY744475.1, read on the forward strand.
TTTTTTGTCATAACATGCATAACGTAAGTGTTGCCACACTCGAAATAATCGGTAGTTCAAATTGCAAACGCTAGATGGACCATCTATTACGTACACTAGAATTGACAACGAACACGAAAAGCAACCTTTCGAGTAGACTTAATGAAAAAATATAGCGGTTACTACACCTTTTCCAGTTGTAATTCAGATCGCGTAAATCAACTGTTTATCAGAAAGTATCATTTGTAATTCAGGATAGTCAAGCCGAATTCAGATAGCGCTAATTGTAATTCAGTTTATTAACTGTAATTCAGAAAGCATAAATTTTAATTCCTTTTAAAAAATAAAACAATATTAAAAATAGAGTCAACCATGCCTACATCTACTCTACTCAAAATGTGCGAATCATATAAGCAATATGCCCGAGTGGGGCTTGTCCTATTTGCAGGACATCTCTGGAATAGATTGATGGCGTTGAAAGAAAAAAATATATAAAAAAAATACAAACGTATATCGTGAAACGATTGTGAGCTGTGCCAACAAAGGTGAGAATTGGACAACTTTAGCTGCAACGTTGGCTATTAAATATAAGATCGCCTTTCACTGGGTTCGTTCTGGGCGTGACAAAATATCCAAAAGGGGACATTAAACCGAAAAATCTCACCGAAGCCCAATTTGATTCAATTGTTTCGTGGGTTGTGAATGATTGTAGTATATATAACCTTAAAAAAATTGAAAGAAAATGTTATGCACAACTACCACAATTGATATCGGTATAGAAAATTACCTAGAAGGCAGGCTATTCACCACCAAAAATGTTCATTGTGAACCTATCGCAATAAATTTCGAAGTCAACAAAATAAAACGGGCCGAATATGTTCAAACTTTGAACGGTTATATCCAACAAGGAAAACAAATAGTGTGGATCGACGAAACTAATTTTAATTTCATTCAAGGCTGGAAATGGTGATTGATGGGACAACAGCAACTCTTCTGCGGCTAGGGCCCTACTCTCCACTGCTTAATCCCATAGAGAACATTTGGTCAAAAATCAAGTCTAAAGTGAAAACCGACATTGGAGTTGCTGTTATTGCAGGGCCTGGTGTTGTTGAACTGAGACTTGTTTATTTAGAGGAGATTAAAGATCAGACCAAGGAATCCATAAATTGAGGTGATTGCGCTCGGGATGTGCAACATGCCACAGTTCCCCAAGTTACAGTTTTAGCAATGCGCGATATGTCAGTGGGTTGCTAATTAATTAATAATTTACATTACAAATACATTACAATTTTATTTTCCCTACATTAAGTATTTTACCCAAATTTGGGCTAACTACGTAAAATATATTAACTACATACTGTAAATACTTTAATATTAAATAAACTTTTGTCTGTTATCTGTGTCTGAAATACAATTTATGTTTTTCGATTTCATCTGCGATGTTACCTGAAAAACATTTAACTACTTTTAACTAACATTTAACATGTAATATGAATTACAATTAATGCTATCTGAATTACAATGATCCTTTCTGAGATAATGATTTTTTCTGAATTACAATTGGAAAAGGTGTAGAATAACTAATGACAAATTTAGAAAAGTCGTCAACTGCATGAGACGAAATGAAGCCATATTTTTTAATGAATTAAATTGATTACTTAAACCAAATTATATCAACTCTATTATATATATATATATATATATATATATATATATATATATATATATATATATATATATATATATATATAATTTTTATTTTTTTTTTCATTTCTTAAAAAGTAAATTTGGTTTTGTTCAACATTGTGTAGTCTAGTTGTGTATGTATTTGAATTTTTTTGACTAAACTTCTGCAGGAAATTCCTAACTTTTAAATCTAATTTATTTTTAATAACTTTGTATCTCTATTCTAATTTAAAATGTCAAAAGGATATGTTTTACTCATCTTGATTATTAAGGAAACCAGGAAAATGAATTTACTTCGACACCAAGGACTCCATTCTTGTCCCAAATTGCAATTGATCCGTGACAAAAAATTGGCTAGAACTATCGATGCTTTGTTTAATTATTTAAAGCAAAAGGGATTTGTAAACAAGGAGAAGAATAAAACAGGCTAATTACCATTAAGCTTGTACAAAAGGCTTCAATCAGAAAACTATAAAGTCATTCAAAATAATATTTTAACAGGGCATTTAAATTAAAAGAAGTGGAAGTTTTTTCTAACCAAAATTTAATTGTTACTATTTTACTAAATTTTCCATTTAAATTTCTGCAGTTTATACCAATAGTAATACTAATTAAACCATTACTTTTCGCATTAATAGTTGTGAGTAGAAAATTTACCAGTTGACATTTTATGGACTTCATTTAAAGTACATTTGAAAAGGCTATCTTCTGCAGTTGATCGACAAAGCAGATTTCATCCAAATCGGTCAGCATAATTGGTGATGCTTTCTCGATAAGGATATTTTTTTTTTCTAAATACAAGGAAACATTTTGTGACGCGAATTAGGTGTTTCTCGATTTTGAGCAAGCAAGCATAAAACTTTGATACTGAGACCAGTATCTTGGTCTGCGATCGGTTCATTCAATCAAACCTACTCGTATAAATCTTGGTCACTGTTTCTCATAAATTATTATGTGTAAAAACAGTTTAATTCTTACAAATTAAAGATTTAGTACTATAAAACAAAATCAAATATTCTGCGTTGACTGATTCATATATTTCGTTTATGCGCTAAAATAACGTTAATTTTTTTATTGTTGGTCAACCACACGACTACATTTAATTTTTTTTTCTCAAATAAAAATGAATTTTATTTTCTAATTAATTAAATTAAAATGTAAGAGTAAAAAAATTAATTTTAATTTTAGTTGATTGATGGTAAAATGCCTCAGTCAGCGAAAAAATATATGTTTGATTATAATACTATGTGTAAGTAATACGTAAGAAACAAGCAATTTATATGCAAATCATATTTTTACACTTAAAGGCTAAAGTTATGAAATTGAAACATCGTCGTTATTATTACGAGGTATGGAGTATAAGTTTGTAACTTGTACACATGAGGCACGATTAAGGTTGAGTTGAATAAAAAAAAAAAATGTAAAAATTTAACAGGATTTTATTTATAATAAATGGTATTTTAAGACAACTGCGCACGGGGTTATTGTGCTGTGATTTAAGGTGCAAAAGCTGGTTTATTGGTAATATATGTAATATCTTTCTTTGTACACACAATTATAATATTATAAAAAGGCGAACGTAACTAAAATAAATAATCATGAGATTTAATCTTGGCGAGTGCAGTCAAAAATATTTTTTTAGTTGTTACAACAAGAGCTTAAATTAAATAAACGCCGCGCACCGGGTCAAATTGTCAAAGTGTAAGGTTGGCTTTAAAATTTTAATTTATTATCTGTTTCAAAGCATATTGGGAATGATTATTAATCGATGTTGAAACGTATATCTTTTTTGATCCGTGCCCTAATTTTAATTAATCATTTTATTACCAATGAATTACACAAACTATAAATATATGTATCTATTAAAATGGCAATTATAAGGTCAAGAACGATCATATATTAATCAAAACCATTAGTACTAGATATACAGTTATTATGGACAATTGCTTTATGATTTATTATTTAACTTACTATAAATCACACAGCATAATCTTACTAAATGCCTTGTTGAGTAAGCCTTGGTGAAACTGACAGTAAAAGTAGTGGCATTAATATAGCCAGGACATATGTTTTTAGTTTTTACAAGACTATCATGTTTAGGAAATGTTTCAAAAATGTCGTAAATATTTCTTTAGGTCTAGTGAGACTTACAGTACTATTTAATAAGTTTTAACAATACGTTACCCTTTTTTTATAAAAGTAAATAATTAATAGGCGTAACACAACACAACTCCTTTAAATTCCCGATCCTTATTTGACAGTTCAACAAACATGCATAAAATTGATTCATACGTTGAACCTGCTTTTGTAGATTTAGTTGAACAACCTGGTTTACTAATCAAACAACATTCGGGTTTCTTTCACAGTACTTTTCTCCATGTGTAATAATTGTACATTGATGATTAAATTACACAATTATGGTTTGAAGGGACTCAAGAACCCTACCACAATATAAGCTTCGTAGTACCTACATTATCAGTTAAAAAACTTTTCATACTGTAATTAAAGCACTGGAATTGTCATAATAGTTCTACCGCAGTTATACCAACTTAATTTTTTTTTTATTAATGTTTTTAGTTCCTAAATATTTTGATAGTCATTTTTATTTAATATTCAATTATTCTGTCGACCCTATTATCTATTTAGTACCTGTATTATTCGTTATTTAACAGCTTAAAAGTACTATCGTTGTGGACCGCCGACACACGGAACCACATTTTTACTAAAAAAAAAAATAGTTAATAGTAACTAATAAACATAACAAACTATAATTTATTATTTTTCTAGTTGAAACAATTACTGAAATGAAGTTTGTACATTTCCAAATCTTAATTTATGTATGTATGTCTATATAGGACACCCAAAAATATTTATTTCAAAATTATGTTCAAAAACTGCGAAAGAGTGCGATCAAAACTAGAATATTTTCATAATTGAAAATAGTGTGGGACAAACAAAACGATAATGAAAAAGTTTTGAGATATCCCATTGATGTTGAATCGGAAATTATTATTCTGATTCCGAATGGCTGAACCTTGAAATAAAGCACTTTTATTAAAAAGTCATTGAGCTCTAAAAACTTGACTCTTCCCATCAAATATATTATCATTATTCGTTTAATTTTTACCATACCCAGAGTCTTCCGAGTAGCACTGATAACTGACTGCCAATGCCCCAATAGCGGCTTTATATGTCCTGGAAGTGTTTTTATTTTTTTATTATAGTTTTATTACAAGTTATAGTTTTATAAGACGTCTAACTAAATTTGTTGTATCCATCATACGGCCAAACTCGACATTTTAATGTTAATAAAGACGAAGTATGTGTTTCCTCGCGTGGTTTCTGATTTGGTCGATGATGTATTCCATCTTTAAGTCCTAATGAAGATTATCATTTCTGACGTATTATGGTGCATACCACGAAAAACTTTATTTTATAAATATTTTCGTTTATTACTGTTTTTCTCCGAAACCTAATTGATGGGGAGGAATAAAATCTCTTTGTTAACTAGTGCTATGTTTTCATCAACAGTTTGTCTTGAGACAGGTCTAAATGTATCTCTAAGATATACAAATAAATCAGGTTTTTCCTTTGCGCTTCTTAGTTCCATCGTCACAATTAATTGCAGGTACTTGAAAATTTTCGTTTTCATTTTTAAGCAGCACCACTTCGTTGCTTAGCTGCGACGTTACCTTTTCAATCTCGCTTAGTTTTCTTGTTAGTTCAACATTTTCGTTAAATTGTTTAAAAAAAGATTTAGTTGAAAATGTTAGTGATGTAAGCTTAAAGCTTCTTGAAAATGGATTACCTACTTAACTCACCTCATAATCCTTTGAGCCGACCTCCAAAGAAGGTAGATTGGTCAGCATATCTGCTGATTTATAACATGGGGTATAAATTCCGTTGTTTCGCAGCTATTGTATTAATTCACTGATAATAATACATCTACCAACCGTTACCTGTACGATTTAGTAGAGGGTCGTAGGTGAAAACTTCGTTTACTACGTTATCGGTGGTCGGATATCCCGCCGTGTATCGATCGCCAGAGCCACTTCAGTTAAAGCAGGGAGCTGTGCGTGCAGATGACGTTGACATTTGAACTGATATTTGACCTATTTTACCATTTGTCTATTACTCTCTAGGGGTCCTTGGAAGTTGATTGGTTTTTTACACTGCTATCACTAATCAAATTCAGTATCAGATCTTTACAGTTGAAACGTTTCGTACATTTTATTGACCCCGATATATGCATACGAATACTGGCATCGTGTTTTTGTTGTGACCCCTGAATTGATAATAGTCCACAAATTACTGTGTTACCACCAGCTTACTGGTATGTGATCTAATATATTTTATGAACCGAAATCGACCCTTAGAAATTATTACGTGGTTATTTTGAATGTTATTTCGAAGTTATCTCGAAAAAGCCAATGAATTTATCGTTTTAAAGTTGACATTTTTAATAAGGAAAGAAGCTGCGTTATCGTTTTTCGATTAGCGGTCGCTAGTTGGTATTGGAAGTACGAACCTATATTTTTAGTTAAGTCGGTTTAAAGTAGCATTAAAGTTATAAGTGAGAAACAATAACCCGTATAACCCTACATACCCCTTTATTGACATGAATGATGGTTCGGCCCATGAATTCTGCACTACAACAGGGGGTCATAGTTGTGTTTATCGTCATCACTGATCGTAATCAGGTGATAAAAACTCCCTTTTGCAACTCTCTCGCGTTCGGATTCGAAACCGATACCTCCCGATCCAAACACCGCAACTTTAACCACTGCGCCAATTGCTGGGTAGCTATAGTTCTTGCAACTCTTCATTACTAAATTTAAACTAAAACAAAGAATTTCCAATTATCGGCATACTTTATTATTGTCAAATACTACTAATACTATAAATAGCTTACTATTTTTAATATTTTAACGTTGGAATGCATTTTCCTTAATATCGGCACATTTTGCTCTAATTTTCTGCACATCACTTTTTTGTACTAAAACTGACATTTCAAAAAACTATTTCTGGATTTTTTTTTTTTTAAATTCGATCTGCTGGAAATTAGCCAAAATTTAATTAATATATAATAAAATAAAACTATTAAATTTTAAATTTTTTTTACCAATATCAATAAAAAAATCATTTTTTAAAAGGTATCGCTTGCTCCAAATGCAAACATGTGAAATAACTTCCAAATCCATTATCGGCAGTTTATTTATATCGATTTTATTATAACTTCCCAAAATTCACAAATAATTTGTTGGCAAAACAATGAATTTAGCAATATATTAAAACTTAACACTAAATAAAAACAATTAAAAATATGATTTAAATCCTTTACGAAGAATATAAAATCACCTTTACTAATTAGTCAACGATTCACGATGAACTACGCGGCACTAGTAAAATATTAGAATGCAACGCGATAACGGTAAATTGACGATTCTGATCTAATTTTTTTAATTATTATTATTTTATATATTTCATTAAATTCCATTTGCATATACATATAATTGTTTACAACTTTACATAAGAAATTTTAAAAACTAAAAGTTTTATAATAATGATCATGTAAATAATTTAAAAAAAATATATTTATGCTAAAAAACAATTGGAACAGATGAATAGGATACATTCTGTAGTTAAAAACTAGAGGCGAATGATCTCTTATGTTGAATTAATGTATATGGTAAAAAATGTAATGGGGTAATTTTATTATTATTATTATGAAAATGATATTAAAATGTATACAAATCAAAAAGATTAACTAAATGTAATTACAAAGAAATATACAGTCTTTAAAATGATTAAAATTTTAACAATTGTATCTTAGAAAATAGGTAAAAACAAATTAAAAGAATAAAATTCATAATGAATTTTAAAATGGATATGTGAACTTAAAACGATCAAGTGTTTACTTTAAATAAAGATTCAATTTTTGCAATAATAAAATCATGAAGCCAGGTACCAATACTCTTTAAGAATGCAGGTAATTTTCTCGTGTCCCGAACGAAATGAGGCAGTGAATTAACCCATTATTGACACAGAAATTTTTTATCGTTTTTTGCATTTTTTCTTTTATTTTCTTTTTTATTTTAGTCAAAATATTAATAAGTCTTAAAGAAAAATTCAAGATTTTTCTTGGTTTGAGAGATATCAGGTGGTGAATAAATGAACCACTGGGCATTTAAATGCAAATAAATTTTTTTGTTTATTTAAGTATTTAATTTTTTATTTCAATTTATTTATTAATAATAATAATAAAAACAAAAAAAAAATTCATTTAATTAAAAAAAAATAATAATAATATGTAATGATTTGGTCATCACAGCCTATCCTATTTCCTTCGTATTGTTGGCGCATTTAACTTTAATTATATATTCATAAGGAACTTAATCTCTATTTCAAGGCTTTATAAAAAGCCGAAGAACTATTTCGCGTGTAATGCAATATTACACATTTTATACCTATAGAAAGTATGAGAATGACACTCTTTACATCGTAATCGTGATTCTGCTTTTGAGGTATTGTGAGCCCCTTTCGCCAGAAATACGGGCGCATTAGTAGATCTTCATGGTACTAGAAGTTTCCCGTGTTGAACTAACAATGCGTTAGCTAATTATCGTCGAAACTCTAATTGGTTCATTTGAAATCCGTAGGTTTTACTTAGGGACCACGCATTAGTTACGGCCAAATCTAGCATCCGAATGCTCATGCGATAGTTTGAAATGTGTCGATCTAATAGATCAACACCGCCCATATATTTGTTATATTTGGATTTAACTTGAGGCTGAGGAATGTCAACTTTTTTACGCTCTAAGTGTACATACCTACGAGCAGTAGTCAGTGGGCTGGCTGGTCCCATAGACATTTGATAATAAACTTACTACTTTGTTGGCCTTCCAACGAGTGAAAATTAATTCATTTTGAGTATCGACATAGTTCTCGATAAATCCTCGAGGTTTCGATTCTCTCGCAGCGTACCTGTTCCAGCACATCGTATATCTTTAACGGAGAAGATTTGGCCCTGTAAAAAAATTGTCAAAGTAAAATGAAAACACGAATCCGGGAAAGCATATCCCGTTCCTAGTTACGACCCTGGTAAATGTCGAATAAGTAACAGTAACCTGAACTACTTGCAGCCACCCATGCCTAATAACCAAAGCGCATAGGTTTATTATGAAGAAACTGTTTACATGGGTGTCTCCCAAAGTATGGAACCATCGATTCATCGATTGATATGTCCATCTCAACAGGTGCATATTTTGTGAACATCTCGTTCAAATGATTAATGAACGGACGGATTTTTGCAAATCGATCGTTTATATCGACGATTTTATGAACATCACAAAAATGTATGTTGCCAAATATATCTTCGAACACATTTCGGCGCATCCATTTTACCACAATCTAGTTACGAATATCTTCAGCCTTAGACAGTATAGGCGACTGCAAGGAACCATGTTGTACCCGGATACAATCAACACCTCTATGAATGTGTAGAAATCGTCGGTATCGATGTTTATTGTGTTTTTCGTTTTGTTGCGGCATAATTTTGAGCGTGATTTATCACTGACTCCACACAAGTGTTTGGGAAAAATAATTTGAAAAATTCAATTGCATTGCTGGTCGCACTGAGGCTTAATGGGTAATTTTTTGTGCCTTCCCATGGCTTATGCTGATAAATGACGATAGATGAAGACTATCCTCATCACCTTGCTGCTACGTTTGAGCGATTCGCATTTGTTGTAAATTTGCTACCGATTTTATTTCATCAATATCCTCATCATAATGATAAATTTGTAATTCTACTGTTGCCAGAAGTCGATTCTTGCTGAAGCATTTGGGATCGTTACCATCCTCTCTCCCGAATCTTCATCCGTATCAAAACTATACTGTGGAGGTTCTAAAAATATATCAAAAGGCACAGGGGTTTCATCTTCGGACATATCTTCCAACTCCTCCAAAATCTCTGCAAGACTTAATGGTTTTTTCCTAAAATGAAAAATGTTCTTGAGTGACCAGTGGTGCATTTTTACAACATCAATAAAAATAGGTGCTAAAAATGATTATCTGCATTTTTATTTTTATTTTTTATTGTTATTATACAATTATTATAGTATGTTACTGTTAAAATAATCACTTATTTACAAATAAATAAAAGTGGAGCTAAAACTGTGTAAAAGTTAAAAAAAAAATTTTTGTTATGGCTAGGCACGGTTACCAGAGATTTAATATTAGTTCTTAGATTGTAGTTATATGAATACCGAAACGATAAATTGCCACTTCTAACAAAAAAAACTTTCAGTACTTTGTATATATATAAATGTCTCAGTAGTAGTACGCGCAATTTACAAAATAACAGCCAACTACTGGTTCTCTTTTTCTTTTGACAAATTATTCTAATTATGTGTTTTTGAGCCAACAGAATTGGTTCAAGAGCTTGAAGTAAGTTCCTCTCCAACAAACAATACCATATTGAAGCTTTAAATGAACTATTCCATAGTATATACGTTTAAAGATTTTCAAGGGGCAGTAATTTTTCAATTGATATAATTTACGTATTGCGAGTACCATATACTCGCTTATATTGCTTAAATTCATGTCGATGACTAAACCCAAATATTTGATACTCTTTACAAATTCAATTTTAAAACATTTTGCAGAGCAAGGATAATTTGAACGATTTGTAATGATGCATTTGTCACAATTTTCAATAGCTAAAGAATGTTTTACACAGTCAGCCGAATGATAGAATATGTCAAAATCATAAACAATAGATCCAGATAACATGATAATAATTAATTTATTTTTTTCACTTACTAGCAACTTGCGTTAGCAAACCATTGCCTCATAACATGTAAATCATAATTTATGCTCAAAGCTGTTACAAAACGATTATCATTGGTATAAGTGAAAGCTAGATCATCAGCAAAAGCTGTTACACTACCATGAAATTTTTGTTTAAAAATTGAGTTTATATAAATCAAATATAAAATTGGGCCTAATACGGAGCCTTGAGGTACTCCCGAAACTACGACTTGCTCTTTGCTAAATAATCCATTTAGTTTAATCCTTTGTTGTCTTTCTATTAGGTAGGATGTAAACCATTTATAGATCATACCTCTAAAACCAATTGTATTTAGTTTCTAGATGTATTTGATGGTCAACCATATCAAAAGCTTTCGTCAAGTCTAGAAATAATCCCACACTGCACTTGTTTGCATTTAAGCCACCGTATAATTTCTCACAAACTCTTAGTAAGGCATCTTCAGTAGAACGGCCTTTCCTAAAGCCAAATTGATAGCTGCTAAATAAGTTAGGTTTATTTAAAAACAGTAAAACACGCTTTTTCATTAGTTTTTCAAACAACTTAGCAATGGTAGATGATAGAGATATTGGTATATAGTTAGACATCAATCTACGATTCTTAAATAAAGGAAGAACTTCGGCAGACTTTAATCCAGTTGGGAAAATGCCGCTTTTTACGCTTAAATTGAATAAATCACATAATACGCCGATTATAAAATAAGAATTCTGTTTAAGTATTGTATTTGTAACGAGATCCGAAGTACTTTAATTTTTATTATCTAAAGTCCGAATCATGCTAAAAATTTCTAAAGCTGTGAAAGGCTCAAAATAAAAACTTTTTGTTTCACTTGTTTCAAAAGTTAAAAGTAATCTAAATAGTTATCTAGTTTATTGTAGAGGAAATATCGATTTTTCTAAATATATGTATTTGTCTCAGATCGAGAGAAAGGAGCATATTCTTATTATTTATCACTTTTCGTAAGACTGCCGATAGTTGGAATCACTGAAGAAAATTTGTACATTTAACTTAGTCAGTCCCAAATTACCATAAGTAGTTCAATAAAAAATTAGAAACCTTCAGTTCTAAATTAATTTAATCTATATAAATATCTTGTGGTTCTAAAGAGCTGGCTTAGTTTCGAAAAAAATAGAACCTAATTGTTGATATGTATAGCGAGCGGGCAATGACATGTAACAAACGATTATTATTAATAGAAATTAGTATCTAAAACTATTAGTATATTTTAATTTACTACTACAACTGTATAATTGATATACTCTAGTTTCTAATTGTATTTTGACCTCATAAAAATTGATTTCATTTAGCGTTAGATAAAAATAGAATTGCATCTCATTTCATTTTTCGTTTATTTAAGATGTAAACATTTATATTTACCTATAATTTTTGTTTATTTTCAGGATACATTTTTGGATATTATATACTATATAGACAGACATACCCTATTCGATATACGGAGAAATATTCAAATGAAACTCCGATAATTTTTAATCTGGATTAAAAGGTGAGTGATCAAATAATAAAATAAAAAAATGATATTTTGTAATATTTATGTAGATTACGTTTACCAACAATTATAAGATTAAAATCGTTGTTGTCGTCATATACGAGTATCGCCCACTCATATAGACTTGTCAATAAAATTTAAGTTGTCCATTATTATGTATTGAACAACAATATAAATATGCTAAAGATATGTGCCAGTGGCGTAGGTTGGGTTTATTAATTAGTTTCTAATGTAGAAAACGTTTTCTATATAGTGATATAATTTTGTGTATACATAAGGGTGTCAAGGTGGTCTACCTGTAGCGAAAACATATTGGTTTAACATTTAACATTATTATCTTTCCTCGAGTCATAATTAACGTTAAGATCAATTAGTAATAATTAATGTAACTGCAGGTTATCTTGCGTAATAAGATACTAAATCGAGGACTTAAGAGTACGAATAACTGAAGTTACCATTTTCATTTAACTGTTGCATATTACCACAAAGTATTCAGTGCCAATATTCAGAATTTATGTTTATCGTTAATTCAATTTCCGAATTTAACTCTCTCTCTCTCTTATCTCTCATACAAACTAATTATTTGTCGATCAATCAATTCGGGTTTTACTAATTTTACTCGTTGATCCACCATTTGGTAGACGCAAAGAGAATAACTTAAGTTCGACTTCCGGAAAAATCATTCCAGGCATCTTCACAGTTCTCGAAAGACTAATTTTTGTTGCTGCATATTTAAAGTTTTTTTTTATATTTAAACTAATTAAAAGCTATTTAATCGTGTCATGCAACAAAACAAAATAGTTTATATTTCAATTGCAGTAAAAAATGAGTCCAATGAAAATCAAGATATTCCAAACAAAGGCAAAGTTATTTATCTTAAGGATAATTCAGCGTGCGTTGACATGCTGCATGACTTCGTTATATTTTGAGTTTGTTGCAATTTTTACTTTTTTATTTTATTATATGTTGATGAACTTCATGTCGGTGATCATTGCACCGGAAATAAGTTTAATGGATTTATTAATCAAACAAAAATTAATAATTTCAACAAATAAATAATATATTTTATGATATTTGGTTTGTGTAACTCACTTTCAATACCCAATATGTAGTAATCTACAGTAAGTCGCGATGTATTTTTTTTTTTCGCGAAACTTATTGTTCTGTGTGTAGCCGTATATATAGACATCGCGATTGTCAATGACCTTTTGTCGTATTGTGTTGTGTATATTTATGTACGAACAATAAACAAAATAACATTATAATTAAGAAGAATATGCCATGCAATTTCTCGATTATACCAACAAAAAAATATCAACTGGTGTGCGTCTAAAGTACGTTCCACAAAAAAAAAAAAAAAACTTTCTGTTCTAGGAATCCAATTTGGAATATTATAGTATGGTATAAGACGTAAAGTGGATTTTTAGAGTTTTGCGTGATTCTCTTGCATATTATATTATATGATTCAGAGAAATGTGATTCAAATAAAAGTTATTTCGCTGTGTGAATATGAATGAATATACGAGTATGAAGGAATAGAATAGTTATAAAGTCGTTGTAACCTGTTTGATTTAAAGGAATTTCAAATTATGTTCAAATTTCATGGGAATTTTATTTTGCTTTCTTTCATTTAGTTTTTAATGGATTTTTATGAGGTAAATAAATCGATACGCGATAATAAAAGCTATTATTGCTGAGAGACTAAGCGTAATATTAATCATTGTTTAGTGTTATATTTACTAATATATTATATATATTGAACGCTGGATTGCCGTTTATGTATTTTAAAATCTGGGACCCTTATCTAGGTAACTGGTTTCCATAGACTCCAATATAATTTTATATGATTTTCCATAAATTTTATTTTTAATCATCACAACCGATCACAGATTGTTCGGATGAAATTGGGTTTGAACGTTAAAACGGATTCACTCAATCCCTAGGTTTTTATTTAGTTTGTAACTACATATTTTACTGTAGCTTATGTTTTTATACCACTGTTAAAAATGGAGATTACTCATGTCGTTTGCTCTAATAAAGCTAAACCAAATTTGTTGGTGTTGTATCAAAACCGCCCACTTTTTCATTTGCTCAATGAGAGCGTGCGATCTGTAGTTTGGCAAATTTTTCTCTACTCGAACATACAAACCAAACTAAAAATCTTGTTTTGCCCAAAGCAAATAAGTTAAAAAATGTTTAAAAGTGCCGGAAGCATTTTCAATTTAATGCTGAGAAATACTGTGAATATGATTTAAACTTTTCGCTGCATCTATTATAAAACCTAAAGTATCAATTTTTTACAAAAAAGGATCATATTGCCTCGAAATTCTTAATTTGTCGCTCCGTTTTTATTGTATTTTAATCAATCCAGTTATAAAAGCTTACCTAAATTCAAGGGAGAAATCCTTCTGCCTTTAGGAGTTATATGAGCTGGAATTGAACGTCTCGATATTTTTCTTTTTCGTCATTTACCAGTTGGCACAAGACTTTAATAGCTGCTTTCAAGTTTTTAAACGTTTTGATTTCTTGTTTTGGTGTTTCTCTCCATAGCAAGCTTTGACACCTTCTATCATTTTCTTTGATTGAAATTTGACGGAACATCTTTTCTGTGTCGGGCTTGATAAGAAACTCGTGTTTTCTGCATCTTATTAAGATCGATATTGTGTCCTGTTGTAATTTTGACCATTTAATATTCAGCCGTTTAAAGATGCGCCTGAAGTTGTGTTGGCTGAGCCATCAAAAACGACTCGTATATTTTAGTTGTTGTACTTCCTTCTTTTTTTACCGCATGGTGTGGTAGGTAATATGCACCTTTTGACTGTTCCTCAGTTTCTTCCATATGGCCAAATTTTTGCTTTTCCCGCAAATCTTTTCTTAACTTAAAGAAGTTTTGCTACCGCCATTCGTTTTGAATCTCCTAGGTTTGTTGCTGGATCCCTTCTGGAAAAAATACAAACTTTGTAGCGCCCATGTTTAAGCTGTTTATGTGAATTTAGAAAAATTTCTTCACATTCCATTTTTGGTTTTGTTAGATTAAATGTTGGAGGAAGTTCCTTCAGCTGTTCTTTTAGCTGCTCATCTATCTCCGTTGATCGTACGCGTTATTTGGCTCTTAACTCGGTTTTCCTAATCGGTGCTGATATTTTTCCCAAGGTGAACCTTCCAAATTCTAGAAACTAAGCAGCTAGTTCGTTCTTATGACCCTCGATGAATTAGGGTTTAAGAATTTAACTACAATAGTTTAGGCCTACCTAGCAGTATCAAAATTGGGTGCCGGAATATAATAGTTTAGATCTGCTAAAAGCAGATTGTTTAAGTATTGCCATTTTCTAATTTAAAAGGCGCTTCTGGCAGATTTTTACTCATGTTGGTACCAAGGCTTTTATTTTAACAGCATATGTTGGACGTTTATCTTGGTTGTAAATTGATGTTTACAACATTGTTGATCTTTCCAGCTACTTGTCCTCCTACACCATGAACCTTGGCATTGATTTTACTACCTATCAAATCTAAACGTTGTTTGACTTCAGTTGTTTTGAATGATTTTTGTGAACAAGTGTCAGTAAGGACGCTAAGAAGTGCATCTCTTCCATCGTACCTTATTGTTTTGACAATAATGGTTGTGTCGTGAGTTTTTACGGCACTATTTGTGGTCGTACAGTTTGTGTTGGTGTTGTTCCCACATTTTCTAGCCTAGTGTTGATATCATCGATTATATTTTCACACGAGCGTTTTATTAATCGACGACCTTGCATATATGGGAGGTCTTGTGTATTCTCGAATTTAAGCAAATTTGCTTTATATTTGTTGTAAAGATAGGCCTTTGTTTTTCGGACCTGTGGATACTTTTTTATATTTGTGACGAGTTTTTGCAGCTGTGCACCCATATATTCATTACGGATGTAATATTATTTATTCTTAGCGTATAGTTTTTTTTTTGCATAGTCCGTATTCAATAGCGTGGTTATTTTATACTAAAAAGACCAATGTTTGTGTAACGGCGTATCAGCAGCTGTATATACTTATGAATACGACAACTTTAAATAAAAGTTATAATTTGGCGAGTTTATTTTGACAAAATCTAAATGAATGATAATTAAATGCTTGAGGCAGCTCCCTAATATCACTCGAAAGGCATATCAATCTAAGCAATATACAACAGTATTATTGGACTACATCACCTTAAACTGCAGACATATTTTGTTTTATATAATTGGCTGCAATTTTTTCTAATTGATTTGAGGTCAATCAGCAGAACATATTTTTTGAGTCTTCGGCTCTTATACATATATAAACAGAACTACTCGTATGTATTTTTATTCATGTTGTTTTTTTTATATGCGTCTTGAACAAGGACGACATTTTTTTTATTACAATAAATAATAGATATTGAATGAAATGGCTAGACAGTACTTGACTTATTTGATTTTTGCCCTTTCGGAGATTTTTAATATAATTTTGCGCTTTTATATAGACTTAGATAGTCTTGGAAAGTGTCTTAAATGATTTGTTGCATTTTTTTATTCGTCTTAATGAATGAACTCATATGCTAATAAAATTGATCACAATTCTATAAAATTTTGACATATATGAAATTTTTTGTTTATTGCATTTTTACCATGCATGTGATTTGCATGTTGATAATCATGATGATGACAGGGAGATTTGTTATTAAAACGACTTTATTTGCGTATATTATAACGATTATCACTCTGTGTATATATATATATATATATATATATATATATATATATATATATATATATATATATATATATATATATATATATATACATATATATATATATATATATATATATATATATATATATATATATATATATATATATATATGTGTGTGGTTCATAAAACTTTCTTATATAAATCGAATTTAAGTTTACTGATTTTATTAAATTTTTTGTTGTAATTCTCGTATATTATGTACTGAGAGGCAAACGAAACCAAAAACTCGAGAAAGTTAATTTTTTTGTGTTAAAATTAAGTGAAATTTAAGAAATGAGCCAAAAAAAAATGTGTATAGTAAATATTCTTTATGGTACCCACTATTTTACCTTCACTTCACAAAAAAAATACAAGTCTTGTGGTTATTTGTCTTAATTTATTGAAAAAATTTCATTGAATACGAAATATGAGTTATGACGGTGATGTAATGTTTAATGTAAAGCGGCTATATGTATTTTTTTTTACAATCTGTCCATACAATTTCTCCTTGCAAAATTTATATGTAATTCGTAAACTGACACAAAATTTAATTTGCATCATACTTATATAAAAATAACAAAGAAATAAACAATTCAAAGAGACAAAAAATGTTCTTATCAATTATCTTAAAACAAATTATGTATTAACATTCTAGAATTTTAATTATATTTTGATGAATAGTTTACTTGTTGATGCGGTGTCTGACTACGTAAATATACTCGTCTTAATAAAATTACGTTTTTGACCATGGCATTTGGTTATAAAATTTATATATATATATATATATATATATATATATATATATATATATATATATATATATATATATATATATATATATATATATATATATTTATATTCATTCATAACATATAATTATAATTCAAAAAAGCAATCGCCAAAAAAATTCAAAAGACACATACGCGGCGAATACTGACTAAACAATATTCCAACAACTTTTCTTTAACTCGAATTCTTAATTAGAAAGAGCAAAAAAGCTTTATTGGGAATTTCAGCATATTCACATTGATATAATATGTATATGGAGACGTATTGTAATTATAAATTAGTTATTTAATAATGATTAAATTTAATTTTGGTCAAACGCACGGCGTCAGGTTAATTTGCAAGTGGCCCCCCAACTTATTTCGGACCAATAACTTTCCGATCGAACTAAAAAACAATTGTTTTTAAGTACAACAAAAAGTACTGCTGCTATCAATAACCACGTACTTATTATAAATTATGCATATATAACAAGAGAGATAAGGCACTGGTGATTAGAGTTCTAATTCGGAAAATAGAAATGCATTTCTAAAACTGTGTTATCAGCTTGAATTTTATTTTTATGTTATGTGGACATTTTAAAATGCAGTCTTGTTATCAAAATAAATATATATGTATGTATAAATAATTACAAACTCGTACTCATATAGTAATTGTGATTAGATTTATGACATATTTAAAAATTCAATTTACTCATTATCATATAACGTAGTAAATGCTAATTGAAAGAGTTTTAACTGGTTATAGGTTTATGAAATACCCAATGATCGATTTTCACATCTGCAGTTGTTGAATCAATCTGTCTGTATTTAGAATTTATATGAATATTAACGATGATGTACATTTTTATGGTAGGTATTAGCATTTTGTCTTAATATATATTGTTTACAAAATGATGCAGCTCATGTCTTGATTTAAACGGTTTCCTTCCACAAGTCAAATGGTTTTTTAAACTGTGTAAACTTGAATTGGGTAACCATTACTCTGGTAAACTTTGAAAAGTTATTTTGTTCGTGCCATGTTTGATGGAATTTTTGTTTTTTCTTTCGTTCAATCCTCAAGTTTTTGTTCGTTTCTTATGGCCAATTTATAATTTGACCGAAATAATGGTATTAAATATCGTCACCGATTGTATAGCGATGATTAAGATACTTGCTTATCATGCCGCGGACACGAGTTCGATACTTGCCATTGACCAAAAATTATTAATTTGCAAAAGATTGAAAAAAGAGCGAACAAGAAATAATAATAATAAATCGGTTATTACAGCGCATTGTTCGTCGAAACAACAATCCGGATCCTACATTTTTGAACCCAAGTTTACCCCTCTTAGATTGTTCTAGATAACCAGAAGACAAGTTGTTCTCTATTCCGAAAAAGCGATTGTTGCCCACAGTGATCTCTGCGCCTGCCAAATGATAGCTCTCCTCTCCGAGATCGCTCCACCATCCGTTTATAGGTCATACGTTATATTAAGCGCACGATTCTTCTATCAAATGTCATCAGCCATCTTACATACTTATCCTGTCAGTGCCGAACTCTCACACCCATACATGAAAACGGGTCTGAACAACACCTTGTATACAACTTCAACTGGTCGGCATTTACACTATCGGCAGAAAACCGGCATTATTGTGACTTAAGCAGGGGTCGTAGGGCATACAATAGTTTTATATCCTCTCCCACACAACTATCATGAGCCAGAAGGAATCAGAAGCCCGCCACTCTAGTTGCGTCTTGGTATCAAAAACTGGTGATCATATATTTAGTTTAAGACTAATTTGATTTTGGGACCAACGAAAACCGAAAATCGTCCAAGTGGATCCAGTATCTCTCTCTTTTACTCCTTTGACATTCAGTCCAGATCATACTGATATCATCTGCATATGCCATAACTGGTTGGACGGACCCTATAAGATGTTGTCTTGAAGTGTTTTACTTTTACGAAAGATAAATTCTATTATGGTATTAAAGAGTATCTTGGGCAGAGCATCTCCTTGTCGCACACCTGAGCTAATTGCAAAACTCCCGATAGCTTGTTCTCCACGTTTTCACAACATTGTGACTGCATTACTGTCACTTTCCAAAACGCACATATTTGTCCGGTATTCATAGACCTCAAAAAGCAGACTACCATACACTAGTTAACCCTATATTGAGCAAGTCATAGGCTTTCCGAAAACCCAAAAACTTTCTTAATATATAAGAAAAAGTCATCCTTAGGAAAACTAACTTCATCAGTGATTGACCGGTTAGGACGAAATCCTGCTTGGTAGTCACCTACAATTTCCTCTTTTTCGTTCGATTGTAAAACGTATTTGCGCTCCTGTAAAGACTATATTCAATTGCTCGTCAGCAAGACGACACTCCTCAAAAAACCAATAATTTGTGGGTTTAATTTTAGCATTGTCCAAATTTGCTTGGCCAGCACTGTTAACTGAAGTTGTCAATGCCTCCCCATAAAGCGTTCACATCATCAAATGAACGCCCAGTAGGATGGTCCACTAATTGGTCGTATATTTCTGAAAAAATCCTTCCTAGTTCAATCTGTATGTCAACAGATATTGGATGTTGTATTACTTTACGAGATCGTCAAACAACATCGGTAGAGCGTTGGAACTGATTAAAATCCCTTTTTGAAAAAAAAAATTGGATTTTTATTTTCCTAATTTAAAATTAGAAAATGCATCTATCATTTCTTATATTATTGGATCTTGAAACTCTTTAGTATGGCCATATGCTTTAATTCTGTTTCGTGAATCTTTTTCGGGTAATCTGCATTTGAAAATGTCAAACCTAAAAAATTAAACTGTAGTAATATTGGAAAATAATTTTCTCCTATTACACTTATTGTTTTTAACAAATTGAAAAATTCGTTTCAGTCGTCACTATAGTCGGAGTTCCAATTTAGGGGTTTTCGAAATACCGTTTTTCTATGTATAATAAATTCGGAATCTAAGTAGTGATAGATTAAAACTGTTACCAAATGTGAAACGTCAGCAAATGCATAGACCTTTTTGATGTTGTTACAAGGATGCAAAAGAATTTCCAGAGCCTTCTGTTTCCGTCCCTTCTTAAATCTATTGTAATTGCAATTACTTTGAATCCTATAAACAAATTTGGCTTGTTAAAAGTTTGGTCGAAAAAAATAGCGGTTGTTTCCAATTGGAAATACTCCACTGGATTGGATTTAATACTAATTGGATGGTTTTAAAAGATTATAATAATTACGATCATACTCATAGAATTTTTGAACTTTCATTTCATCGGCCAAAATAGCACATACTTTACGTATAGCGTAGACTCATCTGGAAGCGGATGGTAACTTTTTTACATCCACCTGTACCCCCTGGGTTCAGTTGAATGTAAAGCTACTGCATGTATTTTTCCAATTGAGTCTTTTGCTTTAGCGATTGTGCATTTTTACTAATTTGGCCGGGAGTGAAAATTGTTTGAGCTTACAAACAATTTTCACTCCCGACCAAATTCCTGCAATACATCGAACGACTTTTTACTTGCTTTCATTTATTCAATTTGTCCCAGCAATATTTCTTTTTGTTCTTTTAATTCCTTGTTTTCCTTATTACTCACCTTCTACACTTTTACGATTTCCATTTTAGTGACTCGACATCGTTGGGTAACTTCAATTTTTACTATACACAATAAATATATATGTACATATACAGTAAATTTAATTTTGGACTTTAAAAATCTAGCATCGAATTGTCTTAAACACATTGCTCTTGAGTGTACATTGCAAAGTATGAGCTTGAGCTGTAAATTCATTTCCTTTTGATGTTCTAAAGAAGTTTTTGTTTAAAGTCATCTAAAATGCAATTATAAGAACATTTCAACCATTTCCTTATTTTCACGTTAAACTATCCTTGTACTACCGTTGTTGAAAATTTCTTTCAAAATCATCAGTCTTAATCTGTGTTTACTACAAATTCAACAATCAAAAAATGATTGTATAGTTTAAATTTGATTTTCTTTATATTTTACCACTATTTGGCTTCAGCACTACAATGATAAACTAAACAGTCAGTTTTTTTTGTCACTGGTTGACACATTGAGTAACTGGACAAAGAGGTGTCGAATCCAGCTAATTGAAACCAAATCAATTCATGGTTATATCTCCACAAAAATTTAACATGAGATATTAAAGACAAATTACTAGATGAATTGTAATTCAGTTGTAATAAAACTATAAAAAAAAAATAAAAATAAAATAAAAAAAAACTGGTTGCCGTAATAAAAAATGAAAGAAATAACATATTCAAAGTGAATATATCTTTTACATTTCTATATCGTGAGGCTTATTTTTCAGGAGGCTACTGTGTTCTCTCGTAAATAAAGCTAAAGTGTTTAAAACAAATACTACCCCTATTAAGCGTTGTATTTAAATAAAACAGCCTAAGCGTTATATTCGAGCATTAGGTAGTCAGGTCCGCGAACTGTTGGCAACAGTTGACGAAAACCAACATGAATGCAACCGATATATTCGATATAACCGTTGAACAATCAAAAAAGATACTGATAGGTAGCTATGTAACTATGTAGGCAGACCTGAATGCTCCCATTTTCAAGCAAATAGTTTCTTCAACTAGTTAACTTCACGACACCGTCCATTCGATGGTGGAATAAAATGTAACTTAACTTGTGTACGCTTTGCAAGACTCCGAAATTTTAGTCGTTCGTCGTTACAAAAGTGGCGGTAGACACAAACAATTTTTGGAGTTAGAATAAGAGCATATAAACGATACAGAAATGAAAGATGGGTCCGAGTAAAAGTAGTAATATAGTAGTAGTATACTACTTGTATACTACTATAGTAGAGTCAATATAATAGAGTCAATGGCTTTGAAAATGAAAGTTGGTGTATTGAAATAAAAATACCCTTTATTAAAGGCAGTATATGGAATATGCTAAGCAGCCGTTTTAAAAATCGCCAAAAATTGGTGCAAGGCGACAAACTTCATATCACTTCCTATATCAGAAAAT
The DNA here is from genome assembly GCA_963556175.1 of Tipula confusa. NCBI lineage: Eukaryota > Metazoa > Arthropoda > Insecta > Diptera > Tipulidae > Tipula > Tipula confusa. The sequence goes on from OY744475.1 coordinate 132,405,976, forward strand.
TCGGATAAACTTAGCAGGTACTCATGAATATCATAGATTTTGTCCAATTAATTAGACAAAATTAATTAGAATCTTTAGATATTAGAAAATTTTCATTTTGCTCAAAGCAAAAACTTTTTGATATTGAATTATAAAGATTATATTAACAACCAATTTAGGATTTTATTGCATTGCCGAAAGTGTAAGTTAGTGAGCAATTCAAGAAAAATTATCAAAGAAAAAGTTTGATAGATTTTTTTGATTTTTGTTTTAAAATATTCAGATCCTGAAATATTCAAAAAATCATATTTAAAAAATGAAAGATAGATTTCCGTTTTTTATTTTTTTATTTATTTGATAAATGAATAAGCTTTAAAAAAAATTGATAACTCGTTGGGTTTTTACTAAATTGATAACTCGTTGGTTGTGATTTTACTACCGCCACAAAAGTAAATTTACGTTAAAATATAATAAATGTGGAACAAATACCCAGGTACTTTCAGTGCGAACGAAAACTTTAACTGTGAAAGGCATTTGAAATGTAGTTATGCGGAAAACAAGCAGTTCGCATAAAATATTTCCGGCATCTTTTGGAATAACTGTCAATGAAAAATATCAAAATCTCACTAAGTAGCTGTTTGTCCTTAATTAAAAAATAGGATTGAAAGAGTCGATGTTTCATATAGACTTCGACAGAAATGTAAAGAAGTGAAATACTACATTTGCTTCGCCAGGCGGACATTAAATCTACTTGGCCATATATTGGTTAATTTATTATTAAAACAGGCGTTTTATTCCAAATTTTCTTTTGGGTTACTAATATTACTTTTTTTAATACTCGCAAATAGAATGCCTATGCGTAATTTACGATGGAAGAAATTAGAATGTAATCCAAAATCTGAATTATTTTAATTATTTCTATCATAAATCTATGAAGTGAAATATTTCTTATTCTACATACTATGTAGATTAGAAAAACTTGTAGTGGTCACTTGCAACTTTTTTCAATCAAAAGCTCAGGTTTAAATTCTTTTAGTAAATTGAGTGTTAAATGAGAATTTAGGTAGAAATCAATACTTTTTCTTAAATACTACCTTAGAGTTAATATTATTATATTTTATATTTTATGTTATTCTACACCAAAGTTAGATTATACATCTGTCTAATCTAACTCTCTTTGTATTTGCAATAAAACATTCACTTCGTTATTTACACACAATGTGTAATATTAATAGCATCGAACAATTATTTAATTAATTAACCTTCGCTTATTGACATAACTAAACTACTATATAATTATTCATTTAACTTAAATTAATACAATGATGATAAAAACGAAATGTGACCTGTTTCTATTACACCAGTTGTAATGTTTTTTTATTATGAAGCTAAATAACCCAAAATGAATTAAAGATATTTGTGTGCATTTTTTTTTGGATCTGCTACTACATTTTAAACCGACACACATATTTAGATCACATCATCATCGCCATCATAATAATTTTTGTAACTATTTAAAACTAAAAAAAAAAAAAAGTTTTCGCTACTTTTAATTTCTATCTATATACTAAACACACAACTAATTTCACTTTTTATGTTGGCTGGCATTTTTTGTGAAATTTTGTATTTTTTTGGATTGTAGGTTGACGTTGAGTTAAAATAAAAAAGCAGGTGATTTTGCCAACCGGAAATTATTTTAAAATAAATTTCATTTGAAGAAATATTTATTTCATATTATGAAATTTAACTAGACACGAGGGTTTCGACTGTATCTCTATGTATGTAATACTAAAACATATGGTGATCCGGTTTATATCTTTCATATTAAAACAAGAATATACCACACCTTCACTAAATTAGTGTATTAAATGCTCAAAATCGATTTCGATAACCATGTCACATATATACGAGCGCAAAAGACATCGGTAATGACTCGATAATAATTTAAATATATGTTAGTAAGTTTATACTAGAACTACTTTAGAATTTATTTTGTAATTGAGAAGTTAAATTGTTTGTTATGTACGTTCATTAAATTATATAATATATATGTATATAAATATATGTACATATATATAAATAATATAAATATTTTAAATAAATAAATATATTTATATATATATATATATATATATATATATATATATATATATATATATATATATATATATATATATATGTATATATATATATATATATATATATATATATATATATAAATATATTTATATATATATATATATATATATATATATATATATATATATATATATATATATATATATATATATATATATATATATTTATATAATGCATATATAGCACATACACAACGTCTAAAGTTTATTGAACTCAATTTGCATATGTAATATATAGATATATATAGAGATAGGATAACTATTCAACCAAATATGATTATCATTAAATTGAAAGTAAACGCGGAAATTCATCATAAACATTTCAAAGTACAAGAATTGTTTCGTTACAATAAGTTCTATATGTATATAATAAATACTTACTTTTTATATATAATAAATTATATATATATATATATATATATATATATATATATATATATATATATATATATATATATATATATATATATATAAATATTATGTTGTATAAATACTATGTGTATAAATACTATATATAAATACTAAAAGTTCTATGTTGTGTAGTTGTTCACCCAGTTTATCTGTGAAAGCCAATAATGATACGGTTACTATTTCCATGGTGCATCGATCTACCTTCTGCTACTGCTTGAATGTTATTTCATCTATACAATTTTGTAGAAATTTTTCAGATAAATCCTTAATAGCATAATGTGCTTGGAGTAGCGCAAATAATCTGCGAAATAAGATCTTGATAACTTCTCACTTCGTGTGATAAAAGGTTCATAGATTTGATTTAATTAAACATAAGTTTAATATTTTGATGATATATGCAGACGCAAATAGTATGTGTGCCGCTAGAGTTCGCTAATACGCAGCAAATGCAGCAAAACTAGAAAATCCAATTTTTGTATTTGGATAGGTTTTTTTAAATATTTGATGAGCTTTCTTCAAATTATGAAGAACCAATCTACGCTGATTTGTAATAATAACTCCTTCTGATAAAATTGTCTCAAAATCTCGTTTTCCAACACATACTCGACTTATTTCGTCATCTTCATAAAATTTCTGCACCAACAATGCTAATTCTTGATTAAGAGTTGTTGATCCCACTTTGGTGTTCGGTGTTGACATGATACCTTTTTCTTTTTGAATCTGTTTTGCTCTATTTCCGATATAATAAGACATACGAAACTCATCTTGGATTTTCCGAACAGGACAGCTTTTTGGTACCGATGTTAAAATCATATACGTTTGATTTGTTGGTGTAGACATTCCATATTTTTCTCGTAATTGTTGAATCATTTTAATACTATCGCATGGTATGTCATCATCGACATGCCCGGAACAGCACGGAAGCATAAATATTTCCTCAGAAAGTTTCGCTGAAACTTCTTGAAATTTTTGTGGTTTATAATTTTCACTTTTTATTTTCTTATATACTAAAGGACAACTGTGCATTGATTTTAAAGTATCGTTGAATGATGAAATATCCGGATGAATGTATTGCTCTCCATTTGATGAACTTACAGAAGAAGCAGGTGAACATTTTCGATCCAAACTAATATCTTGTGAACCAAAGGGTCCTTCTTCATTATCACCACTTGATTTACTTTTATAAATCACCACATAGCATTTTTTTGCAGCAAATTGTCTGTTCTTTATTCATGGTAATCCCTTGTAGATTAGCTAAATTAATTATATAATCATTGACTTTTCGACTACACGATTTATCTTTGTATATATGGCACTTTACACACTTAACTTTCATACTGAATATATGATATTTTTACCTTTGTAAATTTAACTTCAAACTCTACGTTACGAATGACACAAATTTTACAAATCATCATATTTATATGAAACAACTGATTTTGTTTTGAAACCCAAATTTGAACAGGCTTGCTTCCTTTTCTACTTTATGTATAATAAAACCTTCAGTACTTTCAATACTAAAGGTAATTTTTTTTTTTTTTTTTTTTTTTTTTTCAAAAATCTCAAGGGCGAACCACAGATTTTCTGTCCGTAGTTATTATATTACTTTGTAAATATATAAATAAATAAATAAAAAATTAAAAATAAAAATAAATTATAATTAAAAGAAGCCCGTATAAATATTTTCTAATTTTAGAAAGTTGGAAATATAGGTGGTGGAACACCACCTATATGTCCATCTTTCTAAAATTAGGTAGAAATTTAAAAATTAAAAATAAATTAGATATAGCTCAGTAAAACAAATAGCAGGTACTCTTTAGATATTAGAAAATTTTCATTTTGCTCAAATCAAAAACTTTTTGATATTGAATTATAAAGATTATATTAACAACCAATTAACGGTTGTATTGCATTGCCAAAAGTGTAAGTTAGTGAATAATTAAAGAAAAAGTGTCAAAAAAAAAGTTTGATAGATTTTTTTGATTTTTGTTTTAAAATATTCAGATCCTGAAATATTCAAAAAATCATATTTAAAAAATGAAAGATAGATTTCCGTTTTTTATTTTTTTATTTATTTGATAAATGAATAAGCTTTAAAAAAAATTGATAACTCGTTGGGTTCGAAAATAACGGGAAATGACATTTTCAAAAAAACACATTTTTTCTTTAACAAACAATTTTTTAAAAATTGTAATTGTACCGTTATTTATAATATTTATGATCCATTCATTCCCTTTCATTTGAGATATAAAACATTTAAATCGGTTAAGTGGTTTTTGAGAAAAGGACTTCAAAAATTAGCATTTTCAAGAAAAATCAAGAAAAACGTAAAACGCCGTGCGCCACTGTCAAAAAGTACAGTGCCGCAAAAACAAAAATCATTTTTCATGTTTTTTAAACATAGAGAACATTTTTGAAAAGTTTCATCAAAATCTAAAGGGGTCAGGACAACTCATGATCGGTTTCGCATGGAATCGCTGTATATATATATATATATATATATATATATATATATATATATATATATAAATATATATATATATATATATATATATATATATATATATATATATATATATATATATATATATATATATATATATATATATATATAAATATATATATATATATATATATATATATATATATATATATATAAATGTTTATATATATATATATATATATATATATATATATATATATATATATAAATATATTTATATATATATATATATATATATATATATATATATATATAAATATATATATATATATATATATATATATATATATATATATATATATATATATATATATAAATATACATATATATATATATATATATATATATATATATATCATATCATATATATATATATATATATATATATCATATCATATATATCATATATGATATGATATATCATATATATCATATATATCATATCATATATATCATATATATATATATATATATATATATATATATATATATATATATATATATATATATCATATCATATATATATATATATATATATATATATATATATATATATATATATATATATATATATATATATATATATATATATATATATATATGAGTCTGGTTTTCGAAAGTAGAGAAGCAATTTGATTGATTTCATTTGCAATTCCGAGCCTTAGTATCGGGTGATGTTCCTTTAAGTGTTATGACATTTTGCTAAATAATTCTGTGCTTTTAAAGATCTGTGCTCGCTCAATAAATAAACTAGCTTGATAAAGTTTTTCTTATTCAATGAAATATCTAACTCTATACTATATATAACCTTTTTGTATACAGTAAATATTATTTTAATGTAATCATTGAGCTTGGATTCTGGTTACAATCTATAAGTACATCTATAAGTTACATCCTTAAGTATATATTGCTCGAGGTCGCAACAATTCGCAGAGTATTTTCAAGATGATCATTTGAAATTTTTGTTTATAATATACCTTCTAAGTAAGCTTCAAATGCAAAAAAGCTGCTCATAAAATTTATAAAATTTTATAAGAAAAACTTTTTTTTTTTTTTTTTTTGTTTCTGAACTCTGCAATCTGTTCTGGGGCCGAAGCTCTCCCAACTCTTTCGCAGTTAATTTTTAACGTCCTACCTTACGCCGTCACCAGCCAAATTGAGGACGCACGAATACAGGTTCGATTTTAAATCCATCTGCACATTGCATTGCTCCAGCCAGCCTGTACTGACATGGACGATGGTTCGGCCCATGGATTCTGCACTCCAACAGGGGGTCATAGTTGTGTTCATCGTCATCACCGATCGAAATCAAGTGATGAAAAATCCCTTTTGCAACCCTCCCCCGTTGGGATTCGAACCCGGTACCTCCCGTCCCAAACACCGCAGCTTTAACCACTGCGCCAATTGCTCGGTCAAGAAAAACTTAAAAGATAGTTATGATTTTATACTTTTTATACTATTCCACACTGGGCTGCGATTATGTAAGCATTTCGTGTTTCGACTTTCGACGTGTCAAAACATGTCGAAATATGTCGATAATGTGGCCAGTTTTATGTAAAACAAAAAATATTTTACTCATTTCGACTTGTCTGTCGCAACCTTAAAAGTATTCGAGTAAAACAACAACCACTTGTCGCATTTTCATCATATTATATAAACAATTTTTTGAAAAAAATATCTTTTCGAAATGCGAAATGTTTACACAATCGCACCCCTAGTTTGGAAAATCGTGATTCTTGAATCTAAATCATTCAGCTTATTATAGACCTTATACCCTATATTTTACTATGCTTCCGTATCCTATATTCATCGAATAGTTTTGATCTTAAATAAAACGTATTTTATGTGGCTAACTTTCGTCATTTAATATTAAAATAATATAAAATGTTAATACCAAAATTTATACTAATTGCTAAAAGAATGTACTAAAGATCGACAGAATAATTTTACACAGTTATATTCTTCATTCTGAAAGTTCAATCTTAAACGTATTATGTAAGAAAACGAAAATTTGTACCACTCCAAGTTTTTATTATGTTCAATAGAATTAAATGAGGAAAAATTAAAAAAAAATTAAAAATTGGAAGTTTATTGGAAAAATTAAAAAGAAAGATTTTGGCGGGAAATTTGAAAATAACTAAATTGAAGAACTTACTGTTTTTATATTTTATTATTAATCCTTATTATCTTTTTATAAATATATATCATATATTTATATCATAAATATCGGACAATTAATTTTCTTTTTATAGCCATAAGCACAAACAACATCATGTTTATCATTTTTCTCAAAATTTGACACCCCGTATTTTTGACAACAACAACAAATTCAAAACATAAAAAGCATAAAATTAAAAGATGACTTCCATACATTTTTGATTTGGCGTATTTTTTACCATTTATATAATATTTATATTAATAAAAAGGTAACCCTAGTATAACGCGAAAGTAAGGTTCCGAAAAAAGTTTGCGTTATCGCAAAAAATCCCGTGAGTATTTGATTTCATAAAAAATTGGTTAAATGACGGTATGATGTTTTCTTCTAAAACTACTTCAGACCATCATTGTGTACTGCATGCATTAAGTATAGATGGCCTTAATTCCCTAGTTGCATAAGAGAAACAATTTATTAAAATCGTTATTGAGGCACTGTTATATCTGGATTCGACTTCATTTTATCCAAAATATCATAATTGAAAATATATTCACACCAACTGTAGAATTACCCGATGCAGATACTTTAGTTGTACCGCACACCGCGATCTTGTTGTCTACTCTCTATAATAAACTTTTATGTTCGGTTAGTCAATTCTTTAACGAATTTTATGAAAGATCTTAAATTTTAAAATTCACTCTCAAATCGAATTGGTTTCATTTTTTAGTTTTATTTTATAGTTTAATTAATATTCTAAAGTTCTAAAAAAATATCTTAATGTACAATAAAAAGAGCTTAAAATATGATTTTTGGTTAACAAAAAATGGTAACGAACAAAAAGTTTGTTTGGTGTGAAAGAGGCGTAAGCTAACTTGTCTTGATTAATTTTCAAAAATTTCCAAGCATAAGAACTCTAAATAATACTTATGCTGTGCCTCAGAAGACTTTTCAAACTAAACTTTTCGATATACTATTAATTCAAGCAATATGCCAACAGATGCTACTAGTACAAAAGTTTTTGTCTTTGCCTCAAATTCGGCTAAACTTTTCTAAAATGAAATTTTATGAATTTAAAAAAAAATAAAAATTTATGTTTTATAAAATTTTTAAAAAGAAAGTAGTAATTTATAAAAAAATATAATAAGATTATGACATTAATTAAATGACGGTGTGTAATAGTTCTAAACATCTGTTGTGGCTGCTTAAATTCCGTGCATGACGGGGTCCTTTAATAAATTATTATAACTAAAAAAGTCCTTCCCACTAAACAACTATTTTCATTTGCATTGCAGCGGTTACAAGTATTCTTATCACACTCTATTATAACACCGTTTATTATAAGAGGTAATTTACCTGAATTAGAGAACAAGTAAACCCACCCAAGTATTTATACCGATGCCCTAAGTGTGGTTGGAAATGCATTTGACATGATGAAAACACGATGGTGGACAATACAGCAAGTTGTACACAACAGCATGTTGTCTAATCTGTAATGCATAATATTTGTGTAAACGATATGTTTCAGTTGCAGCCGGTTGAAGAAGTATCATACGACAATTTTAATAATTTGAGTGAACCAAGTCATAGAAGAGCTCTCGAATTTTGCAAAAACTAGTTGTAGGGATTTTTGTCGTAGGCCTAAATTTTTGCTAGATGAATATTCTACACAGAATGAATAAACATAAATTTAGCTATAAATTCAATATTTTATTTCATTCGATATATTATGTACATATTATATGAACATATTTATATAAAAACATAAAATGTAATTCTATTTCGGCATTATCATAACATTTTTCCATTAAATAAATGGTCAAATTGAATTCTGGCTTGAATACATTTTTCGGTTTCTTCTTGCATCCCAATTAGGTTGCCAGACATACTGCTTTTAGCGGTAGACTACCGCTTTCTAACTATTATTTTTTAATTTACCACTTTTTAGTGAATCACAAAGCGGTAGACAAATTTACCGCTTTTTATCTAAAATATATTATCTACTGAACTCTTAATTTCGTAATTAAAAATATAATTTTAGCTCTTAATTCCTCTTTAGATGGATTTTATGTGATGTTTGTGCTTAGTTCTAGCTACTAATAGTCTCCATAAGAAATTCGAATCTCCGAAACTTATTTTTTGTCATTTAAATTTTGTTCGCAAATTTTAACCAATTTTTTTTTGCACTAACTAGCCGAAGCGTATCAAGGATTAATTTCTAATGTAGGTTCATACTAATACAGACTATAATTATAAAATTAAAAGCGGGTAGCCTTATGGTAGTTAAACTTTTTACCTAAATTAATAATTTAAGAAATTCTCTAAAATTAAACTGAACAAAAACTGTTACGGAACCATCGCCAAACAGAAGTTATCAAATACAACAGAAATTGACTTATTTCGAAAAAAGAGCAAACAAGTTTGCTGCTGCAAGAAGATGAAACTACTACCTACATTGAGTGTAATTTGTAATCTCTTTATTTTCAGGACTACAACTAAAAACGATGTATATTGCAATTAAGGTATATTCTCGTCATGAATTTGACTAAATTTAATGGTATAGTTATCATTTTAGCTCAAAAATTAAAATATTAGTCAGCCTACAATTATTCAAAATGTTATACTGAAAATCGTTGCTTTTGACATGGAGTCTTTTTGTACGCGATGTACGCGATATGTGCGATATGCGATATATATATATATATATATATATATATATATATATATATATATATATATATATATATATATATATATATATATATATATATATATATATATATATATATATATTTATATATATATATATATATATATATATATATATATATATATATATATATATATATATATATATATATATATATATATATATAATTCGCAAATATGCGAGCTATTAAAAATAAGAACAAACTAAATTACGACTAGTACATAACGACACAACAATTAACTCAATTATACTGAATTAAATAGGGGTTTCACGCACTCCATTTTGCGTTTCCGCAATGAAATTAAAAATTATTTTCTATGTAGTCTAATATAATTATAGATGTTCTGCTGAATTTAAAGTTAACTTGTTTAGTAATTAAATTTTGACGAAAGGTCTTAGCATTAAATTATCATAATAAATTTGTTGAAAATTATAAGTAACAGCGTAAATTATGCGATTAGTATGCCAGTATTTATTTCCAGTAAGTACTAAGACTGTGGTCCAATTCTCGACTTATTTCAAATAAGTCGACTTATTTGACTTATTCAAGGTGGCGGTATAAAATAAGCCATTTACCGGTCCAATTTATACCGAGACTTGTTTGAACATAACCTTATATTTAAATTATTGACAGATTAGTTTTTATTACATTATTGTATTATTACTTAATTTTTTAAGAAGTCGGAATTGCGAGAAAATAATTTTAATAATGTGGGCATAACGATGAATGATTTTGTCTCCTACGAAATCTTATTATAGAAGCCGATAGATAAATCGTATCAAAATATTGCCAATACATCAGAGTCAGAATTTCAATTCGAACACATTATACGATTATTTCAACGTAAACAAAAATAAAAAACTATAATTATCTAAATGCATATTAATATAATAATTTAAATAAATGGTTTATTTAATTACATCATTCCAAGACTTTTATTTACTTATTCGACTTGTTTAATGTTTTTTTATTATAACAATAAACATGTCAAACAAAAAAATCGTGAAATATCATTTTTGTGGAAACTCTCCTAAATAAGATAGTCTATCAAGATAGTCTACAATAAGTCTACCGGTGCGGTGACTTATTGTAGACTTTTAAATAAGTCAGTCTACACAAAATAAGTCGAGAATTGGACCTCATCTAAGTTCACAATATTTGTCTTACTTTCGTCACCGGGATATAAATTACAATTGTGATATTTTATTTGCCAAGTTACACTAACCATATATCCAATTCCAATTTGGAATTCGCCAAATTCCAAATGATGTGTTCGTATTGAAATCAAATTACAATTTGATTAGTTTCAGTGTTTGTTCCTTGATATCACATAATATTTTTGTTCTAAATGTTGTAAACTTCTAAATTATTTTTTTTACGTTAAATATACGTTCTTTGAATGACAAATATAATTATTATATTAATAACATATATTTAAACTAAACTAAGATATATAGGCCCTAACCGTCTCATACCGCGTCTCTAAAGAAACCTTTTGAACTAATGTTACGAATTGGCGAACGTTGGAGGTGGTTAACCCAACGAACTTTCGTCTACACACAATTTAGTCACCGATACGAGATGTAAATTTTTAGTCAGTGGCGAGTATCGAACTCGAGACCGCGGCGTGGTAAGCAAGTTTCTTAACCATCGCTATACGACCGGTGACGTATAACGTATATACACATTAAAATTATTTTAATAACACTACCAGCCTTTAAAATAAAACTCGAGAGTTGGTTATTTCTTTTGATCTGGTATTGAATTCCAATTTGAAATTTAATTCCATGGCAAATGAAATACTACTAACAACAAATTGCGTGTAGGCGCTTTTATGGTTGTGTTCATTCGTTCGTTCATTCGTTCCGTACGTTTTTTAACCAATCATATTCCCTTATTTTCCCCTTATTTTCGTTCCGTATTTTTTTTATTAAGATGACCAACTTTTAACTTTTCGTTCGATCGATTATGGAGTAAAAGAGACAAAATTATACAATTTAAAAAGGATAGCAATACTATATACAAACAAATTTTGACAGTAGCAATAATTTGATTAGTATTGTTGAAGTTCCGTGGTAAACTTATATAAATTAAATAGTAAATCGTTGTTTAAAATCAATTTTACATAAAATAAAATTAAAATAGGTATAGTTTTCTTTACAGACAAAATAAGTTTGATATATCTATCAAGAAAATGTCAAATGCTTAGATTTTTAATCGATAGGTGGTGACAAAATCGTTCCGTGAATTTTCATCAACCATAAAATCATCAAAATAATATTACCGAAAGAACGAATGAACGAACGAACGAATGAACACAACCATAAAAGCGCCTTGTATTTTCATTCCGGATTGAATGGTTCCAACTAAAATTTGGTATAGAATTAATCATATACTTCGCATAGTTGTAGTGTTTACCACCAGTGTAGAAAATTATATATTTTTATTTTTAAGTTTTATAGGTTGTCATTCCTGCAATACATGACAATTTGGCATGCATATTGTTCAAGTGTTTTCCGCTGTTTTTGGCGTCAGCACCATATGTCAAGGATAGATTAAAATATTTTTAAGTTGTTCAGTAAAAAGGTAAAAACTGAAATGGTAATCAAGATTTTAAATAGATAAACAAATGTTTCTTTTAATAAAAATCATTTTAAATTTTTGATTTGTTATTTGTGATTTGTGTTAACCTTACAAATGTTATTGTATAAATGAAACATGCATGTTTTTAGCTGGCACACAAGTAACTTATTTTTACTATCCATCAGACAGGAAGTTATCATCATTTCTTTTGGTATTAACTCTGTAAATATGTAATTTATTATGTTTAAAATTCAAATGATTACTGAAAATGATAACTTTTGTTTATTTTGTCTGATTTGTATTAAAATCTAAAATATGCTTATTACATTTCGCCCAAGTGCTCGAATCTACTAAGCATGTTTTAAATTCAAAATGTAAATATTTTAATAGTTCATTTTAATTTACTTTACAACTCAGTGTAATTCGATCATGTCAAATTTTGATCTATCCTTGACATATAGTATTGACATCTGGTGAATCGAAATAGAAATAACTTTATTTTGCGTGTCCCATTTTAAATTTTTTTTATCAGTTATTCGGTATTTTTTATTGTTTATATTTTTATGTTATTCCGTGTGTTTACACGAGGCATTTTATTTCCTGATCTTTTCGTCTTCCATACAAAACCGATTTTCTTTGCACTCACACAAACAAAAATTAATATTAAAAAAAATTTTAATTACAAATTTTTTCATATTTTGTTTTTCTTGTCAGTTTATTTTTTACACATACATTTGAAACAAATCCAGAATTTTGTTGACTCGTCTAAACGATTAGGGAGTTTGTTGCTGAAGAATCCGGAATAAAATGGCTCGTGCAAACCCACACATTTCAATATTGACACCTGATAGAAAAAAAAACAAACTATTATTGGGTCTTACTTTCGACTAAATGTCAATCCTATTCGAAAAGGATTGGTTATGTACGAAATTAAGACAGTAACTAAGTACCTCCTTAGAACTTCTGATTCAAATATAGGCATAATTTTTATAGTTATCGCTGACTATAATTAGTAAACTAGGCAATTTAGACTCATAAAAGTGTCATACTGCCATCTATAAACGACTATTAAGAAATAACGAACAAATTAATGTCTAATAGTTTCATCTTGAATAGTATGTATAATTAGCTACAGAATTATCAGATGGAAAGCTTTCCTCCGTTTTTCTCGGCTTTGTACTGCAGTTATTTTACATAAAATATGTGGTTTGTTTAAATTTTTTTAATGATTTAGGTGAAATTTTTTCATCTGACATTACCTTCACCAGGCATATTGATTATATTATTAATAAGACTAACATTATGTTGGGTTTCATTAAAAGAAACTGTTATGATTTCTGTGATCCAGTTATTCTGGAAACATTGTACAGTCTGTCTTAGAGTATGCCTTGCCAGTCTGGACCCGTTTTGTAAGTGGCATCTGGATAGAATTAAAGCCTTTGATTTCATCATCTCAAGAAGTTCGTTTAGTGATGTATTACATAAATTATTATTCTCGTAAAACTGTTTTTAAGGATATAACTGGTTGTCCCTGGGGTTGGAAACACTCCCATGCTTCGTAAAAAACTTAAACGAGCATGCTATCCTTCGAATTCCACCACAGGCTCCTTGTCGTAGGAAGCGACTCAACAAAGTTTGGATAAAGCACTATTTGCTTTTAATGTCGGTTTTTTTTATCAATTGTTTATTTTTACTGTAAGTAATTAAATTCTAAATTTAAATAATGACTCGAATTTAGAATGTTTCAAAATAAAACGTTTTTTACAAACCCAATGTCTTCGGTTTATCAGGTGAAAAAGTTTGTTTTTTAAAAGGATGATTTCCGATAATGGAGAGAGAATACTATACGTTTCGATTGAAATGATCTAAACGTGACTAGCACAATCTTTCCTTATAAAGCGATCTATCTCGATGATCGATATACAATTGATACATTAGTAGATTACACCTTTGTTCCAAAACTGGGTCAAATACCAAAAGGGTCTGGAAAGATGTGGTGTACAATATGTTTTTACCAATACTTCACGTTTCACAGGTTCAACGAGGATACTACAGTTTAATTTAAAATAATAGTGCATAATATTGAGTTATAAATAAGACAATCATTATCTTTCGGAAACAATTTAAAAGAAGACATTGAAAATATTTAAAATTTCAACTATTTCATAACTTTAACGAACTTTTTCGTAATAAACTTTTACGGCATTTCCTGTCAAGGACGAATGATTGCATGTTTGTTTTTTACTATAGATAACTGCACAATTCGTCGCTCCAGCCATCGTGTAATCGACCCTTAAATCATGCACTTTAAATCATGCCACTATAGAGTGGTTGAGAAGCAAACTATTGGACGGGTGGGTTTATAGACTGACACAAAAAATTTAGCAAATAAATCACTTATACCAGAAGGAGAATTAGCAACAAAATTCTGATAACATGGACGATGGAAACGCAGAAACTTTTTTTTATACCATTTAAACCCCTCCAAAATCTTTTTTGGGTTCGATGTAGAGCTCTCCTCAATGCGCAATTTATAGTAATTATAAAGGAACCAATTCAGGTTTTTAAATTTCTTGCGGTCACAAGCAAAAGCTGAATAATATTCGGCACCATGAATCCTGTATAATGTATGGAGCTTATTATGACGTTTCTCAAGATTTACCAAATCACGTTTGTACCATGGTTCACGAAAGTCCTGTTTGAATTTAGTCAACGGAAAACATCACAAGATTAAAATCTCATAGAATAAGAGTTCATTCGAAAACACCAAATCTAGGAATTTGCCACGGCTATTACTTGTTCGATTTATTTGGGTAGTCGATATGCCTGCAAAGTATTCCAGTAAGCAATCGCATTTTCGTCTGTTGACAATGATGCAAATAGACCATTAGCATCGGTTCATGTAATATCCGGAAGATTGAAGTCTCCCGCAATTACAATATGATCATTAGTGTGTGCTAGATGCAACACATCTGAATCCTGAATTAAAACTATAAACATATCATGATAGTCGATGGTTGACTCGCAATGAACATGAGCTTCGACGATTACAATATAGATATGTTGGAAATCTTAACACGAATTACGATTGAACCAAATGCAGGATGAAAACTTTAAAGTTAAAGGAAGAAATTTGTTGTTTTATACTCATAAATTACAAATTAAAACAATAAAATATATAATGAATTATTATCTTTTCTTTAATTTTATAAAATCCATTTACGATTTGCATTCTTCTTTTTTATAGATATTTTGTTGCTGTCACTTGAAATTATCAAGCGTCAGGGGCAAAATATGTCATTTCATGCGATGATCAACTTTTCATACGACAAACAAAATACTATTTCTGTCACTTCAAATGACAATTGTCGATTCAATTGACTAAGAGAATACCAAAATATGATCGTGGTGTCACGACAAAAAGAATAGGGGCTTCCGTGTTCGAAAGTATTTGCAGCCAAAATGAGTTGCTCATACCCTTTACCGAATTATGTCTAGTTTAAAAAAAACAATTTAAAATACTTGCGTGGTATTAAAGATACATTAAGATTAGACTGTTGAAAGCGATCGATCAATTTAGAGCTTACTAAAATCTAAAAAAAAATCACTAATTTAACAGATCAATATATTAATAAGAATGTGCTGGACAATTTTTTACAGTCAAAGAAGTAACACAACAAATATTTTATTGTGTTCATTGGAAGTGAAGTTTGAATATCGGATTTTAGTTTTCTGTTTTATAATAAATAAAGTTATGGGTGTTACCTGGAGCATTTTGCTTATAATTAACAGAAACGCCACGTCATATTTTTACCGTTAGTGTTCGTGTTAATTTGGAGTAAATTGACTAATAAATTCTAAAGTGCTAAATTAATCGATCGTTGTTGATTTTAACAACAACACATTAATATTTGTGATTACATAACCTACATTTATTTAACGCAAATTTAATGTCATTGCCCTTCGCGCTAGTTACACAATTTGTTTAATTTTGCACCTAATTTGAACATAAAAACTATATCGAGCCACAAAAATAAAAAATTCGCGTTTATTATCTCGAAATTATACAACCTAAAAATGTTTGTATATTTTAATTTTTAACCCATCCATATAGCTTATAAATTGATTTGATCTTGAAAATTTTCATCGCATTGTATTCATTCTTCAAAACCCAAAATTGTTTAGTTTTACTCGCGTCGTTTAAACTTGAAAAATTAAGATCTTCGAGACAATAATGGCAAAAAAAAAATATTCAATGTGAAGGTTAACTATACAAATTGTGAGTGTTATATATTTCATAAATGATATCTTCTTGATTGTTTGATACTAAAATTGTATATCCGAAATTTAAGTGGAGCAATATTTTTTTATTTCGATACGACAGTGATCTAAGCATAAAATAATTTAAATTCGCGAAAGATCTCCATTGGTTTGTTTTGACGAAATCTTCAACATATACTACTTATACACAACTTGAAAAATCGCGATACTTAAATATTTATTTATTCAATCAGAAATCACAAAAATTAAAAAAAAAAACGAAAAACAAAAAAAAAATAAAGTTGTGATTTATTCATTAGCTTCACGATTGAATTGTAAATAAATAAATAAATAAATAACATTTTTATTTTAAATTAAAAATGGCATCAATTTTAAACTTTTGTAAGCGATTATGTCGTTTTGGTTGTCTTTTGTTCGCAATTGATCTAAATTTCATATTAAGATGGAAATAATTTTCAAGACTTACTAATGTGCCGATGTACACTGGGTACCTAAAGTTAGTTTCAATATTTTAAATTTTAAAAATTTGTGAATTTCTATTTTTATGAATTCAACTATAAGCAAAATTAGATTTTAGACGTCAAATTTCTTTTGCATGTCAAAATGTAGTTGTTCGAGCAATAGATACGGATATTATTATTAATATGTTAGCGAAAATTTATATGGAATAATTCTGTAGGATATTATATAAAACGTCACTTTGTAAATCTTTACCAAAATTTAAAATAAAACCGTTCAAGGTACTTCAACAAAATCATGATTCAAAGGAATCTTTTCGGCATTAGGTTTATCTGAAGAAGTGGAAGAAGATGTTTCTTCAAAAGTAGAAAATTTTCTTTCTTTCGGCTACTACCACAATCACATCGGTAAACAAATTAAGGTTTAGTTTGGTTAATAAAATTTGTAAATATTCAGATAAAAATCCACTTATCAAAATGAAAGGGTTTTATGCTTATTATAACTCGCTAGATGTTTACTGGTGTACACCAAATATTGGATGGAAAAAAAAGCAGTAACGAAGAGACTGATGGAACTGGAATACATTCGGGTGATGACGAAGACTACATTTTTTAATTATAAACCAATTATTGCTAAATAAATTTTTTTTTACAACTATTTTTTGTCTATTGTTTAAAACTAAATTAAATTTAAACAAAATGTTATATTTCAATTATATATATATATATATATATATATATATATATATATATATATATATATATATATATATATATATATATATATATATATATATATATATTAATATATATATATATATATTAATATATATATACATATATTTATGTTTTCGCTGGTTAATGTGTAAAATTACTGACAAATGTAAGTTTTACCTACATCCCCTCCCACACAGTCATCATCAGTGACAAGCAATTCGAGGTATCAGAAACCTGACACTTCTTCAATTATGTGGTGATCACTACTAAAATCACTTGCGTCTTGGTCTCTAAAAACATTTTAAGACCAAGGGAAGCTGAAAATTTTACAAGTGAATTCAGTAGTTCTTTAACACCGTTGTCATTCTTGTTTCCATTGTCTGGCTTTCAAAAATGAGATTAAATAGTATCGGCTACAGAACATTTTATTGTCGTAAGACAGAGCTAATTGCTAAAACCACCGATAGCTTGTTCTCAACATAGACGCACATATTTTTTAGAAATTTTTGTAGAATTTACAAAGCAAACCATAGCCCAGCATAATTGAGTCATATAGGCTTGCAGAAAATTTAAGATCACCTGATGTAATTCACGAGATGTTCACAAATTTATTAAATAAGCCGTATAATAAGCCGTTTCCAACATTACCCAAGAGGAAGGTTTCAATGCGTTTTTTGTAACGAGGTTCACCAAAAAATTAAGCCTAATATTCGGTTTTAAAATTATATTTAGACTTCAAATTAAATAAATGTCTAATTTTAAAACAATATCACAAAAATTTAATAGCCTTATATATTTTGGAATCAAAATTAAATTAAAATAAATAAAAATTAACAGCAATTTAATTTACAGCCAAAAAACGTAATTAATTAAAAAAATAGTAAAAAATATAACTTTGAAACAAATTTAGACCATCAAACAAGCCTTTTCAAACCTCAAAAGTAAAAAAAAATACACTTAAACCGGCCCACCCTATTTATGATCGCTAAAGTTTATGATTGGTAAATATATTTAGCTATTTATTTTAAAGTTTTATTTGAATTTTGAAAAGTTTGAAGTTTACGCTTTTTATCGGACTCTACGTTATTGTTCTCTTGTTTTGAAAAATTATTAAGTAATTAAATTTCTTCTCATATTCTTCCAAATAATTTGATCTAAATAATTCCACGAACTGCTTAGTATCAACTGAAAAGAAATTATATTGCTCTGATTTTGACAATTCGTAGTTAATTGTCTTAGACTTTATACAATTTTTCAGCCTTAACTTTATTTCTGATTCGATTACTTCAGTATACGAAACGTGAAAAGTGCACCCGCTTAATCGGCGATACCGAGTAAATTTCCTTTAAAAGGTTATCAGTTTGGAATTTACCGAACATTACGTAATCAACATCATTGATATAAGTGTTGGCAATTTTCAGCAGAACACTTACACTTTGATGGATTGCTTTAAAAGTAGTCATGGTTAAACCACTTTGAAAGATGTTGGTAGTCACCCACTTTTCTATCCAGGATAAAAAAATTTTAAAGAACAAAATGCCTGCATCATCTAACGTATAGATAGGCCATCGGTACGGCTCGCGTTTCTTTATACCTTCATCCACCGATTTGCAATTAACGATATTCCACCAACGTTTTATAATTTTAAGAAACTCTACAGTGCCTTCGAATTCACCTGAAGGGTTACTTACTGGATGTAAGGCAACTATTTCTTTGAAATTACCAAACGTGGAACTAACTAAAAATGCAATAACCGTTTTTCCGACGTTTGAATTATTCTGGGCATAGCCAGTAATTTTTTGAGATATATAGGTTATTTACGCCTTTAAATGTGCTTTAAATGTTCGGCTTGCTTAAAGAGATAACGTTTAAGACCTTGAAAATT
The DNA here is from genome assembly GCA_963556175.1 of Tipula confusa. Classification (NCBI taxonomy): domain Eukaryota; kingdom Metazoa; phylum Arthropoda; class Insecta; order Diptera; family Tipulidae; genus Tipula; species Tipula confusa. Next base: position 132,425,794 of record OY744475.1, read on the forward strand.
TGTAGGGCTTACGTACTTTTACTTGGTAGAATTAAAAAATGTTGATCTCTAATTAGATGGTAAGTTACAATTCAGCAATTTTCAAACATATTTCATTTAAAAGTTCCTCTTTTCTAACAGCGGGGGACTTTTCGGAAGTTTTATCAAAAAATAATTGAATCGCGCGTTTAAATTGAGACCAACACTGATATTGTTGATCAGATTTTTGTATAAATACTGACTCACGATAAAAATGACAAATTAAATCTTTATTTACTCGTATATATTGTGAAATAGTAAAGTTTTTTAAGTTAATTTTATAAAAAAAAGCTTCTTCAACATTGAGTTTGATTTCAACATCCAAATCGCTTACGTGGCTAGTCAAAAGAGATTTAAAGTTATCGAATGTTCCAATTAAATCAACTTTCATTTTAAAATGATCGTCCTTCAATACAGTTTCATGAGATCTAGCCAAAACCTCACGTTCCCTATCTGACGGACATTTTCTGGTATTCGGCTTGGATTTTGAATAATATGTCGGTAAATCTAGGAAAATCTTAGAAACTACATTAGGTATTAACTGCGGACATTTCAAAGAAATTATTAGGCTCCCGTGCTTATTTTCAAATTTAATTTCATTTACGTTAAAATGTTTCATACATACAAATGAGAATTTTGTCGGTACAAAATCTTTACGTGGAATCGCGTTTAACCAAGCCTGTCGTTTAAGTTTACACTGCGGAAAACTAAAAAAAGACACGTGCCCTTGTTCGCTTATATAAAATATATATAAAAACCACTATATATAAAAACCACGTGTATATTTGGCAAGCTCGTATTTGAAACTTTCAAATTTGCCATGTACCATGTCTACGAATTTGCCATGTACCTTATCGTTGATTTTTAATAACGACAACACCTGTTTTAACTCATTTTCTTACTGAAGGTGTACCTTGTCGTTTTTTTTTAACAACGACGTTTACCGCTTTGAGAGTCAATTTGATGGACTTCGTCATCGAAAAATATTATTTTATTTTTACGTTTCAGTTCGACATTTTATTATCCTTTGAATCGTGTATATAGAAACCGTGTACCATGTCGTATGCAGTCGTTCCCGGTCTATAAGTTTCACCAGGCATCCATAATATAATTTTTTCATTTCCGAACAAAACTAAACTTTAAACAAATTTTGAATTAAATATCATTTAGTAATAGTGCGAGTAATGTGTAATCAATGCTAATTAAAAATATCCATAAATAAGCAATAGTTTCTAATAAGAAAAGGGCATTTAATATTTACCCGGCATCGTTTTTAATTCTAATTATTGAAACCATAATTTAGGTAGATTAATGCCATTAAACGGGTGTTCCCCAACTCCGATGTTAGAGGATACATTACACTTTACAAACTATCAGTCGTCTAGAAATAGTTAAAATACTTATTATTCTGTAGCCTCGGGCTACAAAAAAGTAATAAAAAAAGATTAAATTTCAACTTGTATCGGAACCCAAATTGTAGGTGGGCGTTTGATATGCTGACCCCTTACTCTATTAGATACATTCAATTACGATTGTAATTCGGGCTACTTTTACAAATGAATTGGTCCAGGCGGAAAAACTATCGCATTAATTATATTTTTAAGAAGTTCCTTGGTAACATCTTAATAGGTAATTGGAACTGTTTCAATTGAGTTTTTCACTTATGGGGATCATTAATAGTTCGTCTGAACGAACACATCTTTGTGATTATTTGATCATATTGTTATAATAATAGTTTTTTATTCGAAAATTTGAATGCTCTCCCAAAAAAAATTATTTATAAAGTAAAAATTGTGTTTATCTTTATCGCCGACAGTAATCAAGTTATAAAAAATTCCTAGCCTATTGAGATTCAAACAAATTTCTTATCTTTTCCAATCCCTTATGTATAATTACACAGATTGAACAGCTATGACCATTATAGAGGTTCTTGAAAAAAAAATTAATTTAGATTATAAAAGTGAAGTTATGCTTAACATCTAATTCTGTTTATTGATTTCAATCTCGATTGAATACCGGGAAATACATCAAAAGTATGTACGTTTATGTAATTGCAGTAATTTACACGGGAATACATCAAAACAACATTTATAAGTCAGTTTGGATTCTTCGGTGCTTTGTGTTCTAATGAATAGAATTTCAATAAAACATTGATAAGGGTGCAATTCACACAGAAAACTTTATCGGTCATGGTATTATTTTATTTGCTTGTCTATTCCCATGAGTTTCTTTCTTTTAGACTAACTACCTAATAATAGACCTACCTAATAATCATCTAACCCAAACCAAACATATTTTAAAATAGTCGTGGTATACGAGTAGTATATAGTTTTATAATTTATTAACTATAAACCTTGCAAGTTTCATCTTACTTAATTCGATGACTTTCAAGATTTTATAGATGCGTCTTTATTTTTAAAAAATTTAAATTTAAAACTTAAGAAATTGTTATGTTTGAATTGTTTTAATTATCATATTTTATTTTTTATTTTTTTTTAATTTTCAGATTTTGACATCATACTGGTAACGTGGGTCAAACTCAGGGACAAACACGATCAGCCATTAGAAAATAATTTCTTTGGCCAAAATTAGAAAACCAAATTGACTTTTCAAAGCCTTCCTTACAATACAACGATGAGTCTTGAAAACGATGATCCTCAAATAGGGACATCAAATGAAAAAGTTCCATTAAATTTAGCAACCAGCCCAAAATGGAGTTTAACCACAAATCTTGATAATAATAATAAATATAGCAGTAACAATAATAATAATAACAGTAATAATAATAATAATAATATAAATCATCAAATGAATAAGCTAAATGGTAATAGTAATAATACAATAACTACAAATAATAACAATAATAGTATATTGAATAGTAATAATAATAATAGTAATAATAATAATAATAGGATAATGTTAAAAGAGAATAATCACAAATGGGCACCACTGCCACAAGACGAACAAAGTAATAATCACCATCATCCGGGTAATAATACGATATCGATCAGTGAAATGATGGATGTGAATAAAATACCAGAAAATAATAACGAATGGAAAAATGAATGGAAAGATACGTCGCCAAATAATGGTAACAATAATAATAGTAATGCTCTAGGTAATGGAAATGGTAATAGTAATGGACATTCCGATAAATTAGCCGAACAGGATCCGTTGACGGGGCAACAGCGACTATCTGATTTGGATGAACTATCCAGCTGTGGCATTGGTTCGTGCCGACCAAAATGGGCTAGATGTTTTGCCACCACACATGTATTTATGGTAGTTTTTCTACTTGCATGGGTGTTACAGGTATGAAATTTAGAGAAATAATGTTTCTTAAAACAATTTTGTACTATTTTGTTTTTTGTGAACTTCAGGGAATGTATTATACATATTTTGTAAGCGTTATCACAACAATAGAAAAATTATTTCAAATCAAATCGAAAATCACCGGTATGCTAATGAGTGCAACGGAAATTGGACAAATAAGTACATCACTGTTTTTGACGTACTATGCAGGACGGGGTCATCGACCAAGATGGATAGCGTGTGGTAAGTTTGTTGATACCTAAATAATTATATATAGCGAGGCTGTTTTTTACTATTACTTTTAGTACTGTATGCTATGTACGTACAGTTAACAATTAGAAATAGAACAGAAAATAAAAATTAATGGATACATAATTGGCTAGAAAAATAAAATAAGTTTTTATTTATTGATTTTATAAAGGATTGTTGGTAGTTACTAGTTACGAGTACATGTAGGAAATGATAGTATTGTATTGATTTTTATTTTATTTTATAATATAAGGTGGGTCAGTGTACGTTTTATTATTTGCATTCTAAATTAAATACAAATTTAAGTATCCTGGATATTATTATTGATCCTTTAAAAATGTCATTATATAAGGTAAATGCGTTATTACAGAATATAGATATGATAAGTTGTTAAATATGTGTATGTAAATAAGAAACCGTAATTCTTCTTGTTTTTTTTTTAATTATTTAAATATTTACAAAAATAGTCTGGTATGCCTAAATTATAACAATAGTGAGTAAAAAGTAAAATCAATAATCGTCTTATAATATATTTATAGTAATAATAATAAAGTCGGTTATTATAAGCCATTGCTGGCCCTTACCGCTTCAACATTCTGTCCATCGCATTCGATCCCTAACTTGTTCTTCATACTATTCTAGAGAACCCAAAGAATGCAAGTTTTTCTCTACCCTAAGGAGCCATCGTCGCCGATAGTGCCCTTTGCGCCTGCCAAATGATGGCTTTCCTCTCATAGATCACGAATTTTCATTAAATTCCAGTGACGTAACACCGGTAAATATCGTGTGTCCAGAGAAATACCAGATATCATATATTTTATTTTGGACCCATTGATTTTGAGACCAATGAAGCTGAAAATCATACAAGTAAATGTAGTCGATATTTTACATAGATTACACAGATAACATCTGCATACGCCTTGGGACACATGGTCTCCACATTTTAAACACCAAGTTTGCTGGTGAGGATAGAGTTGTTCTAAGCAATACCCTTGCAAGACAGATATAGTGCCATCAAACGCACCTGGTTTTCTTATCGACTGCACTTTCCACGTACCAATCCTAAACTGCGTGTATCATAAGCGTGGGTTTGTTATAATTTTGGTGGTATCCATATTTCCTTTTGTTAAATTTTTTAACAATTAGGTTTTATATGAATGCGAGTAGTCAGCCCAGCAATCCAACCTTTGCTTAGTCGACCACTGGGACCATTAAATATCTAGAAAATGAAATATGTACCTAGATTGAGAAATTAAGTTTCTTAAGTTAAATTCCTAGAATGAATTTTGAAATTTGAAAAGAAATAAAATATTTAGGTATATTTATATTCACTTGCCTAGTTACTATTTATAATACTAACTGCTTCCAAGCATAATTATATAATTTTTAGGTGTAAAAATAATTTGTACATCTGGGAGTTCTAGATTTATTATTTCAACTATAAAAAGTCAGCCAAACGAGCGATAACGTTGATCTAACACCCAATAAGTTCGCCTTTTTTAAATTTGGTATGAACATAATTTTTGCATAAATTATAAAAATATATATTTATTTCAGGTATGATACTATTTGCTGTAGCTTCATTTGGTTGTACTCTACCCCATTTCATTTATGGTGATCAGCTTTTACATGCCAGCAATGTATTTCAGGGCCAGAGTGCTGGGTCCATTATGGTCGGTAACACAACCGTGCAGCTTACCGAAGGAAATATGAATTTATGTGTAATTGGAAATAATGCTTCAGACTCAACTTGTCTAGATAGTATTAAGGAGGAGCAATCGAATCATACAAAAATTACGAATATTGTTCTGATAATTTTTGCGGTTAGTTTATTAGGAGTAGGGGTCGGTCAAACAGCTGTTTCAACTTTAGGAATACCGTATATCGATGACAATGTCGCAAGTCGAGAATCACCGATTTATATAGGTAAGTTTTGTGTAGCTGCATTTTGAGTTACTATTTACCACATGTACTTTAATTTTTTTACTTTATTTTACAGCAATCACTATCGGTGTACGAATTCTAGGCCCGGCATTTGGTTTTATTTTAGGATCGTTTTGTACCCGAATTTATGTGGACTTTTCTATCGATCCAATGATATCACCAACTGATCCGAGATGGGTAGGCGCATGGTGGCTTGGTAAGTTGAATACCGTTAAAACTGTAAAGATAAGTACATTACATGTTGGTCGATAACACAGAACTTCTAATATTCTTAAAATAGTTTGAATATAAAAATATTTTGATTTGAAAAAAATTAAATTTTATTTTTAAAAACATTCACTCAGATTACCTATCATCCTTCAATTATATTTGAAATCGCGTTTTGAATCACAAATTACAACAAACGATACAGACAGACAACATATTAAATTGAACAAGAGACATAAAACCACTTAAAAAATTCTTCTCGTAGTCAGTTTCTTATACATCTTAAACCATAAAATTAATTATTAAAATATTTTTTTGAGTTTGATCAAGTTTGTGTTCGGCCGTCGTTGTTTGTAACACAGATAAAGAATATAAAATTTCCTTTTCGGTCAAAAAAAAAAAAAAAAAATCAATTTCGTGAAATTGCTCCTTTTTGTTATATTTACACAAAAACAAAACGCGAATTGAAATTCCTCTGAAATTTGGATTTTTAATTAATTGATTCGTTTTTTGTTGTTCTGGTCGCTTTGGCGAACGTTTGACAAACGAGAAGAGTCATGGTTAGGTATGGATGGGGATAAAAATTGAAGTTTATTGGTTTTTTGTTCTTTTCACCTTTACATTATGCATACAAATTTTTTTTTTTTTTTTTTTATCGAAATTTATATCTTTTACCAATTTTATTTTGTTGTTTTTCACTTGTCGTTTTGATTCATTGACATCAATTTCGTTTTTATTTTTTACCAGTAATAATATCTTTGTTGTGGATTGAGTTTGTGGTCGAAAAAAAAGTATGCACAAACCTTTTTTTTATAATTACCAATCCAATAAATAATAATTATATGATGTATCTCTGTTATGTATATTATGTTAAAGCAGGCATCAGCATCATCATTGTAATTGCATACAATTGAATTGCGTATTTTAGCGCACAGACAATAAACGTAAAATGTGAAAGTTTATTTTAATACAATTAACAATTTATTTTTTATTTTTATTTTCAGGTCTGGTACTTGTCTCATCTCTTATGGGTGTTACATCGATCGCCATGTTTACATTTCCACGTCATTTACGTGGGAATCGTATTCCTGCGCCGGCCAAATTACGTGCCATCGAAGATGAAAAGAAGAAAAGCGAAAAAGAAGAGGAACCAAAAGCGCCGAGACTAAAAGACTTTCCCAAAACAATTAAACGTCAACTACATAATGATATATTAATGTTTCGTACTGCTTCGTCGGTACTTCATTTATTACCGGTAGCTGGTCTTTACACATTTCTTCCCAAGTACATTGAAACTCAATTTCGACTACCTGCTCACGATGCGAATTTGATTTCAGGCATAGGTGGAATCCTCGTGATGGGCGTTGGTATCGTGATTTCTGGAATTGTTATACTAAAGTTTAGTCCAACTGCACGTTCCGTTGCCGCTTGGATAGCGTTTGCTGCATTAATTTATTCGTGTGGTATGGCAATCCTTATGTTTGTTGGTTGTCCAATGGATGATTTTAAAGGTCTTAAACTCGATAATCCGGCACCGTTACCGAAATTCGAACCAATTTGCAATACAACGTGCGAGTGTGATACAAGAAAATTTTCACCAATATGCGGATCAGATGGTATGACATATTTTTCGTCGTGTCACGCTGGATGCAGCGAATCCATAAATGAGAATGGAAAATTAGTTTTTAAAAATTGTCAATGTATACCGGATAGCTTTGAAAATCCAAAACTAATGGGTGCCACAAGTGGATATTGTGATGGAAATTGTAAAAAGTTTATCGTTTTTATATCGATATTCTCGTTTCTGGTATTCTTCCATTCGACGTCGGAGGTGGGGAGTATGTTGCTGATTATGAGATGTACTGATCCGAAAGGTAAGTGTTCTTTAACATACTATAATATTATATTATGTAAAAATCGATAGAATTTCTAATTCTTTAATTTTTGAAGATTTCTTGAACATAAGAAAATGCACAGAAAATACGTTGATTAAATCATCAAAGGCATTTGTTATAAAATACCAACATATTTCTGTTGGTAGCAACAGACATAAATTAATAACTGATTTACAGTTTACCACTTTGGATTAATATCTATATTAATTTTATTCAATAGGTTTATTCCAAATTCGATACGTGATTAATGTTTAGCGTTTGATTTTTAAGTTATGTACATTTAAGGATTCTCTTGTAACTTGTACAATTTTTCTTGGACATGCTATAAATCGGTGATTGCTGTCAAATAATAGAATTCGTTGTATGTTTTGAGAAATTGAGTAAAGTTACTTGTGATATTACAGGAAATTATGTAAATTAGGTAACTAACTGTATAAAATGTAATTTTTGAGTTTCGAAACTTGTGGTTGGGTATTATTGTTAAGGTGAAGTAAAAAAATATGACAAAAGTGTGAATGTTTAGGAGTCTAGTTTTTTTTTTAATTTAAGGCTTGGCTCCTAAAACAAACGAGCTACTTTCCTACATTTTAGTACAAATTACACGTTTTTATTTTATACTGTTACTCCACTTACTCTAATAAATTGATACATTTTCTTTTAAGTTAATCCTCTATCGGTTATATCTAGAGCCCACTAATATGAGATGTTTATTATCTTTTACACTTCCACATTCTCTCTTAATCAAATAGAATTTCACCCACTTCAGAAAACAGAGTGTGTATTGGGGTTGAATTAATCGCTTGCAATACAACTCTGTCACTTGTATTCTCTACTTCCATCAATTGACTAAAAACCCCGTTTGAATCATTACCCTATACACTAAAAACGAAACTAAATTTTGGAGGATATTACGGCCTTTCTCAACATATCAGTCACACCAAGGTGAGCACCCCACGTTGGTTTACTCACCTTTTTAATTACATTTAATCTTTCTTTGCAGTTATCGGCCAAAACTTTCATATGTTTACCAAAGTTCATTCTTCTATCAAACCATACACTCTATCATTATACATTTACGTGTTCAATCTTATCATTCCCAATATTAATACTTATATCTCCCGCATTCGTTCTAAAAATCCCACAAGTACATTTATTCCTAATTTACTCTACTTTTAACTCATCATTCAAGGTTTACTCTTAAATTCAATTTTGTATTTTTTTTTATTAACTTCATCCCTCCCTCTTGTGCTAATTGAGCCACCGTTAACACAATCATATTGGCCGCAATTTTATTCTAGTTATCTTACTGGTCGTTAGATTGGGGAGAGTCGACATTATTTTATATTTGTATACTCCATGCCATTTAAAACCATTCTCCTATCATAAAATCTTTTATTAACTCACATACTTTCCGTGAAAACCCAATTTTCGATAAGATTTTGATTTGTTGGATTTTCCACGGAACCACATAATCATACGATCTCTCAATTTCCAAAAAAACAAGCACTTTTTTCATTATTCTTTCGTATTTCCAACACATATATTCCTGCACACTCACTAACAGAATGTTTTTTTCGAAATCCGAAAGTCGTATGTGGCAACAAATCATTTTCATTTATAAAATGTTAAATTTTCTCCTTCATCTTTCCATTTTTATAAACACATTCAACATATATTTTCCGCAATAATTTGTTGCCACGATCCCTTTTGGGTATAGGAACCACTCTGCTTCCCTTCCATTTACTCTGTACTCTGGAAGCCAACCAAACCGTAGAGAAACTAAACTCAAGCAAATTCTGGTTTGCCGAGACGCTAAATAACCTAATCATTCCACAACTCACAAGATTAAAACTCGTTAAAATTAACATTTAAATTTACAGTCCAAGCTATTATTTTGTATTTTGTTCAACACATTATCAACCACAATGTTCCATTCCAAATTCACTGTGACCGCGATAAATGCTTCAAAAGTGGGTAATGGTATTTGTTGAAGTGAAACACTTTCGCGATAAAATATTACCACTCCTCTTTACCTATCACTTCTTGGCTTGGAAAGGAATTTATAACCTTTTACTCGAAACTTTTTATATTGTCGCTCGCAAGTTTCGCTCATAAAGGCTCATTCATCTTGTTCTTGGTCAGATAATTTGCCAACAATCCTTTTTTTGAATCCAATAATATTTATCGGCCAATAACAAAATTCCTCTTAATGGATGTGACAACGCATTTGCCGTATAGTTGCCTTCATGTTTAATCAAAGCTTTTGCCGCGACATATTTCCTAATCCTTGGAAAATTACATGCAATTTCAAGGCGGGTAGATGAAGCAAGGTAAGTAACATTCGTGGGATCGCCATTTTCTCCATTTTACCCATACTGGTAGAGAATATTGTTTATAAAATGTTGCACATTCATACTAAGATATTTGTTTCTTCTGCCATCACGGATGTTACTCCAGTATATCTACAGTGACTTACTTGGCTTCGTTTTGCAGTGATTTATTTGCTCCAGGTGGCAGCTCAAATAAGTTTACACAGACTTCGTTTAGGTTTTACATATATTTGATCACTTTATTGGTATTCTTAACGGCAAGTTGGAAAGTTTTAGCTATCATTTTATTTCCATTGAGCGTTTGTGTTCCTTCTTCCCCGATCACTGGTAATCCGCTGGTATTTTTGACATATTTCCCAGCTGTTTCGTGCTATCTGGCGCGACTCAAAGTAGTCCCATTAAAATATGGTTATTTTCATTAGTTATGAATGATGTAGTCAATTGTTTCAAGTCATACATTATGAGAGGCTTTATTACAGAAATATATTCTTCGACTCGGGGTCATTGAGATTTAGCGTTACCGAGCCAACTCCAAAAGCATCGCAACTTTTCAACTCGGTATTTGAAGTTTTCGATTATCGCTGGTCGCTGGTTCTATATAACTTATTTCAAATGTCAACGAAAAACAACTCAAGCAACTGAGATTGAGATGGGGTTTGAAAAGCTATCGAAACAAATATAGAAGCCGCCAACAATTTCAAAAAGGTAGTAAAGATAGTCGTTGAAATTGTGCAGAGTAAATCTTTAATCACCATGGACGCTCCCTGAATCTAAGATGCGGGCGATCGCTCTGTGATCACTCGTTGTCCAATTTTTTTTACAGCCCATAAATTACTTTTTCTAACATAATTTGGTTTAATATTTTGGTATTTGTGGTTCTTTGTGATGTTTTTATCTATTGTGTTTAATTTTGATTTTGTTATTTAAAACAAAAATATATAACATATTTCGCCATTATCTGTTAAATCTTTTAGTATCAATCCAATGCCTAATGCAAATGTAATCATTTCCTTGTCTGTATGTTTGGCGTCCTCCTTTTAAAACTGTAGTTTCGCTGTACATTTTATTTCATTACCACCTCATTTATTCAAAAAAAAAAATTATATAACTAATACATTGTACAAGTTAATATTTGGTTGGTAAGATAATTGCACCCTTGGATTGTTAAATATGATAGGTTAGATCACATTGAAGAAACATCTACGAAGCTCAAGTTTCCAGTTCGGAGATGAGTTTTCTGAATTGAGAGTTAAATAGAAGACTATAGTCGGGCTGGTTGATAAAATTATTTCCGATAATTATATAAAATATCTTAGAAGCCTTGAATATAAAACTGTGTGAGGTGGCAATATGTCTAGTTCCTGGAAGATCGACCACGATGGCGATAGCTTTCTTTAAAAAGTCAATGGCCTGAAAATCTGTTTCTTTCGAACAAACAAGGAATTTGTAAGAGTTTTGCAGGCACCATCCCAACATAAAAGTCCAGAAAGAAGAATAGAATCCTCCAGAGCTAAATAAACTAGTCTTAAAAGATGCAAACTAATAAAAGTTTGGGTTTCAAGCTTTCTAAGTGAGTCCACCAATTTGGATCAATCAAAACACCTGAGTATTAGATTTCGTTTACGAAATTTAAAAAAAAGCAGCCAAGTAAGGTTCAGACCCGAACTCTATCACAGCCAAATCCATGGAAGAAAATTCCTTCAGGCAAATTCAAACTTTCCCTAGAATGTATTATTTTAATTGTATCACTTAAAAGTAATTTGTGAGATTTAAACCAAACTGCTAGATAATCTAGATCATGTTCTATATCGGAAATGTTATCGTGTTTACTTGAACTATTGTAGACAAACGCAAAGCCATGTGCAAACGCAGTAAGGTATTCAGCAAACGGGAGTTTGGAAATACCATTAACGTAAACCAGGAGTAATAGAGGTCTTAACCTCTATTATAGAGGGAAGTTCCTCACTCATCAGATGGTGATTAGCATGCACTACCTGGGTACGACCAGTAACGTAAGAGCAGAGCCACATGTGGGTTGTCCTTCGAAAGCCACAGCAATAAAGTTCTTTTAAGATAGTCGCATGGTATATTCTATCAAAAGCTTTAAAGCTTTAGTCGATAAACAGACATGATAACTTAAAGCCTCGGGCAAAGCTTCCACTAATCTGTTCAAGAATTGATATAATAAATTTTCTCAGGGATTCAATTTAAAAAGTTCACAATCTTGTTTAATCAAAGATATACTTTTTATTTAAAAGCGCATAAAAGCCCGTCACGTTTTATTCATCTTAACTTAGCACAATTTGTTTTCACAATTATTTCACAATTGCTATTGTTTTTCACCGTTATATTTTCGCGATTATTTTTTAATTGTATTTTGACAAATGAAATTTTATGTTAACTCTTTCGCTTTTATACATCAACTGATAGAAGTCTGTTTAACAAAAAATTGTTACATTCAATTTTAACTTTCAGATGTTTTGAATATATGGAAAATGTAATAACCAATTGGTTTGTTTTTTTTTATTCTAGACAAAGCAATGGCGATGGGCGTAATACAATTTGCAATTGGTTTATTCGGTAATGTTCCGTGTCCTATAATTTATGGGGCGGTCGTCGATTCCGCGTGTCTTGTGTGGGAGACGGTATGCGGTAAACAAGGTGCATGTTCCCTATACGACGGCGATCTGTTCCGTCATTTCTTTTTAGGCACAACTTCCGGTATTATGTTTTTAGCATTTATCGTTGATTTAGTTGTGTGGCACAAAGCCCATCGAATTGATATTGATCCAGAAGCTAACTCTGAAAATGATTACGAGAAAACAACAATAGTGCCTGATACGAATGTCTAGTCTGCGGCTAGACAGCAACATTTATATAATTGAAAAAGACTTTAAAACATATTATTAGAGAATATTATATACATACATTAAACATATACATAAATATTAATTATAATCTCAAATTATATAAAGTTATAAATTATAATTAATACTAAATAAAATTATATATTTTTATATTTTTATTTTGTTAATTTTTTTTTTTTTTTTTTAATATTAATAGAAAAAAGTAATAATTGATGATTTAAAAAAAAATAATTATAAAAAAAAAATTCAGAAATTTTTGTATTGTGCTAGTCTCGTTTTTTTTTTTTTTGTTTTATATAATTAATAGACATAATTTTTAATTATTTTATTATGATTTGATTATAAATGTATAGCAAAAATTTATATGTTAAATTTTTTTATTAATTTTAATAATCTGTTGTTCACTAATGAGAATTTTATGTTTTTAATTCTAGACAAATTATTTTGAAGTGGTCGGGGTAAAATAGGGTTCTAATAATAGAAATGGTTAGAATCCCGTAGCATGTGTAATATCATCGTGGAGGAGTTTATTGATTCCTATAATATGATATCGGCCTAATATTTGATCAAAATTATTGTTATACATTATGTAGAACAGTTTTGTTTGTGTCTAGGGAGATCTATTGCGCTTACATTTTTGTGTGGTTTAAATTTGACTATCGTGTGTTAGTAATTTTGCTTACCACAATTGATAACAGTTTTATAAATAATGAGATTATAAATATAATGAAAAATAAACTAAACGAATATCTCCATTATTCAAACCTTAAACCATCTATGCATAAAATTGTATTAAGGCTAGTTAGTTTCCAATGAGTTAAACTAAAACTGTTATACTCTATTTATATGTGCAATATATATGTTTTGGTATGCTAGTTCAAACCGAGGCAGCTACGAACTGTTTTCTTACTAATAAGCTTAAAACCATAAACAGTGCCATTAAAATGTATATTTTCTCTTCTTTAAACAAAACAACAGCAAAACAGCGACGTATTAAATTTTTTATTCCCTTAAAATTTAAAAATTATTAAAAACTATTCATAAGGCTGTTAATATAAATTTACATAAAACTAATATTATATCTAGTACTCAAATTATATATATATATATATATATATATATATATATATATATATATATATATATATATATATATATATATATATATATATATATATTTATATATATGTATATATATATATATATATATATATATATATATATATATATATATATATATATATATATATATATATATATATATATATATATATACATATATATGTGTATATATATATATATATATATATATATATATATATATATAAATATATATATATATATATATATATATATATATATATATATATATATATATATATATATATATATATATTTATATATATATATATATATATATATATATATATATATATATATATATATATATATATATATATATATATATTCTACTTTTTATACTTATATACAAATATTATGTATACATAATAATATATATTTATAATTTGGAGAATTGATCATTAAATGAATGCGATACAAAATCGAAACGATCTATTATGACCGCAATGGTTATCGTTGGAATTTTTTTTTAATCTCAGGAACTCAATTTTCGTTTTTTTTTTTTTAATTTCATCTAAATATTAAAAAATGCCAGTCATTTTCTTTTTTGTAATTGATTGAATTGTGATATAAAAAATTATAAAAGCAAAATAAAAAAGGAAATTAGAATTTAGGATTTAGAAATGTTTAATTTTACTATATGGATTTGGTGCAAATTATTAATATTTTTTTTGTACAACTAAGTTTGTAAATGGCCTCTATATATATATATTTATATTATATATATATATATATATATATATATATATATATATATATATATATATATATATATATATATATATATATATATATATATATATATATATAATATATAAATTTATATATATATATATATATATATATATATATATATATAGCTATATATATATATATATATATATATATATATATATATATATATATATATATATATATATATATATATATATATATCCAAACATGATATCGATATATCTACTTATTTGAACTAAACAGCTAACAATATACTGTCCAATATTGTGTTTTATATTACATAAAATATATAAAAATACTTTTCTGTATATACAAATTACTTATTTAGTTATCTTCCAATGTTTTTCTTCTCAATTTGACCAAACCCGATGAATTGCCAAATTTATTTGTATTTTATAATAATAAATAGAAAACTGCGCACAGTATCTTCTCTTCTATTTTACATCCTCAAAATTTATAAAATATAAACGGTTTGGTTGAATTTGTATTTTATTTTAAATAATAATAATAGGTAAACCTCATTGTATGTGTCTTTCTTGGGGGCATTTGAGAAACAAACATTAACTGAATTATTATTTTTTTTTTTTGGTAATTTTTAACTAAGTCTAATAAAACATTACATTTTTTGGAAATAAAATGTTTTTCAAAAATGCCACAGATAAATACATTTTATTTTAAAATAAATATAAAATAAATTATGATAAAATAAAATATAAAAAATAAAATTATAGAAATTAAATTTTTAGGCTTAGTAATTTTTTTATTAATTAATAATTTAGTATATACACACAGTTTATTGTAATAACCATATTTGTAATTATATATCTACATACCTTTCTCTTGCTTTATTTTTATGTGCATATATATATATATATATATATATATATATATATATATATATATATATATATATATATATATATATATATATATATATATATATTTATATATATATATATATATATATATATATATATATATATATATATATATATATATATATATATATATCCATATATCTATTTCAGAGCGAGATAAGGAAATTATGTGAATCAGATCAATAAAGCATTTTATATAAATTTATATTGAAATTTGGTTGCCTTTATTTATTTGTTTCTTATTAAGATGTTAGTTAAGATGTTCTTCGGATTGTTAATTTGCTCTCATCTAATACGACTTTGCAAAATTGACGTTTAAACGGACGGTGTCAAAATGTGTTTTCACGGGAAATGTTTTAGCTGTCGAGTCTTGTTTCAACTTTTGTGGAGACAACATATAAAGTTAGATAAAAAAATAATAATAATAATCAAATACAGTTAAAAACATAGCCAAATTAAATTCTTAATCACCGCAATTATATGACCATTAGAGAGTAATTAAAACAATAGTACTTAATAAAACATTTAACGAAAATATCTATAATTAAATTACATCGTTAAGAAAGTAACCCAGAGAAAGGTGGCCAGCGCATAAAAGGCCCGTTCTTCGTCATCAAAAATTTATTATTATATTATTTATTTATTTATAAATTTAGATATTTATTATGTATTATTTATTATTATTTTTGATTTATATCCAACACCAAAATTAATTATGCGTATTCTTATATCAAAAATTATGAAAGAGAATAATAAAACATTCAAAAATATATCAGATGTAAATAAAAAATCAGTAAGAGTTGAGACTCATACTATAAAGCAAATAAATGCACCAGCGAAGATAACCCTGTTCACATACATCTTAAAACAAAAGGCTACAAATGTTTTTTATCAAAGTTCTATACTCATGTTTTTGGATTAGGGAGTGGTCAAAGGCATAACAATCGAGTTTGATCTAAAAGAAATTTCGGAAAACATTTCAGCGGCAAACCGATAATAGGAGTCGAAGGGGAAACTGGTTTATTACCTGAAAAAATATTATTTCAAGACCAACCCTTTAAAACCATATTATTCTACCAAAAGCCGAGATTCTGTTCAAACTGCCTAGGTTATGGACACCCTAAAGAAATACTGTAAGGCAAAAATGAAAACAAACAATGAAAAACAACATGAGTGCCAAGACAAATAGAATGCATATATTGCAAGCAAGTGCATTATTCTAAGAATTGCCAAGAGAAAGAAAAACAGTTTAAAATTATAAAGTACGTCACAAAACAAAAAGTTTCGTTCCGTGAGGCAAGAATCACATTGTACAAAAGGAGGAGCCTGTCCATGCAACATGGTAAACATACACAAAGGCATTATAAATGGCTTACAAGGATAACATTTGTAAATGTTATCACAGACCAAAAAAAAGTATAATGAACACGAAACAAAAAATCTTAAATGGCAGCATAAGAATATGCACTGGAATGGTAATTACCACACCTATACCAGCTTTATTAGCCGAAGCTGCAACCCTTATCGCTGAATTAGAAATGATATAATAGCAAATAACAAATATATAGCTAAATATAGGGAAACCGCAACTACATCTGAAATATTAAATATTATATTGTATAATTAAGAGCAAAAGTACTACATTCCCGGACGATAGTAGAAATTGGCAACCACGGGATCCGGAAATGCACTTTTCCTCCGAACTGTACATACTATTTTTTTCTCCGATCGGACTTTAAAACGAATATAAACCCAAAATAATTTCGAAAATAACATAAAATTATTGCTTAGTTAGCCACGACATCCTAAGACATAAATACATTTTGTTTTTTTTTTTTTTTCAAAAGTTGTCAAAGTTTGTGTACCTATTTGATTTATAAAAAACGTGTGAACGAAATTTAAGGGATATGGACAGTGAAAGCAAATTATCATTACCTTGTACCCCGCCGGATATAGTGGAAACAGCTAATTCATCTACATGTGATTTACTCCCGCAAAAATCGAAGGAAAAATACGAAAATGCTTATAAACGCTTTATGGATTATCGTCAATCTATACACATTAAATAATTTTCGGAAAACGTCATTCTGGCGTATTTCGCTGATTTATCTTCAAAATTGAAATCATCCACATTATGATCAAACTACTCAATGATCAGGTCGATGCTAGTGGTTAAAAATAATGTGGATATTGCAAAATACCAAAAATTACGTGTCTTCTTAAAACGCAAACCCACCAATAAAAAGCGAAGAAATTTAAAATATTAACTATGGAATATGTTCAACAATTCATTTTGGTAGCTTCAGATGATTCGTTCCTAGTTACTGAAATAAGCATGTTGGTATTTAAAACGATTATTATTTGTATTTACACATTAAATTCAAATATGTTTTCGGATAAAATTCAATTCACACTGCAATATTTTTTTGCATGTAATATTACGATTGTTTTTGTAGGTTGCGTTAATTTTTGGAATAGCTGGTGCTTGTCGACGGGATGAACTAGCCCGCATGGAAAATACTGACATTAGTGATTTGGGATCTAAACTTTTAGTTAAAATCCCGAATAACAAGACAAATAAACCACGATCATTTATCGTAAACGAAACTTATTTAGAATATTACAGAAAATATATAGCTTCGCTTCCAAAAGATTTCAATTCTTTGCGTTTTTTTTAAAATACATAAATGGTAAAGGTTTCAAACAAGCAGTTGACATACATCAGTTTGGTAAATTGCCACAAATTGTTGCTACTTTTTTATAACTGCCAGACGTAAAACAATACACAGGGCACTGTTTCCGCCGTTTATCTGCGACAGTTTTGGTTAATAATTCGCAGATTTAACATGCTTAAAAATATTTGGAGGATGGAGATCATCGACTGTTTCTGAAGGGTACATCGATGAATCCATTATCAATCAAATTGAAGTTGCTCATAAGAGTTCGATGCAACGGATAATGAAACAGTCGATGCAAATAATGTTAATGATTTTAATAGCAATATATCAACAACAATGCTGGAATGCGATACTACTAATCCACCAATGTTCAATAATTGTACTAATTGTACGATAACCGTTAATATTACAAATAAGTAAAATTAAACTCCTATACCTAACACATAATTAGTTTGGCATAGATTTAGCAAATAAAAATTGATTATTATGTATACTGTTAAATTAAAATAAATAAATGCGTTTGACCTTATAAGTGTACTTTTATTTCTTCTAAACAATTAAAAATTCATACGGGAATATATTCCCGGCCTAGGCCAGAAAAAATATTCTCGTACTATTATTACTTGTTGCTTAGCAACAAATACAACATACTGGAATCATGAGCTTTTCGTTTCGAAAAAACAACGGAAAGATATATTTTTTCCTACGATCGGAGAAAAGTATATTTACTGATGTTATAAGCAAGTAACAAGATTTTACACATATATCGCTGGACCCCAAAACAATCAGCAGAGGAAGAATAAGAATATACTTAACAGCTTATACAATTTATACAATTGAACTGGTATCTGACAAAATAGCAATAGAGAAAGCCATAAAAATGAAGACACACAATTCTAATACTATCCGATTCAAAAAGCACATGCAACTCACTAATCTCGGTTAAACCCAAAAAACATCAAGCAGTATGAAGTGGAGAATCTAAACATAAGAAAACCACAGAAAAAAAAACAAAATTTCAGGGTTTCAGAGTAATGCAAAAATGGGACGTCCTAGCTAAAAAGGCAACGGATCAAACGACATACCCCTACGAAAACATGGTAACACATAAGGAAGCGATTCATCTAATAAAAAAAAATTAGTAAAGATTGGTCAGGCAAATATGTCTCTACGATGGAAGGATACAACAACCAAATTAATGGAATACCGCGGGCCAAAATTATAAGAACAGGCCAAAACGAGAAGTCCAATCTATGTGAGACATGCTTGTGCCCTAAACCAGACTGTTGCTTGAATTTTTCCATTTTGAATATTTCCATTTTGAGCTTGTGAAAATTTGTATAGCAAAATTATTAAAGATCATTAAGTTCTTCTCCGTAAGTACTGCTATGGTGTTCAGCCAGTAATCGTCTGAGACAAATAATGGTGTTTTATATGTTATGCATGCCACTGCTATACTATCTATCATTCTAGGCATTTCAAACTGCTAGGCTATTGCGGCCTTTTGTATTGATTTGACGATTTAATTGAATGTTCTGAAACTTGATTGAACACGGTTACATATCGATCGAAAAATTAATAGTTTATTGCATTGAAAAACTCAGTTTTCCAAAAAATTTCGGAATTATACCTTGTGTTTTGATTTCCCAGAAATTTTCCCTAATCATTGTTGAATGTGGTAGTATTAAGTGTGGTGGGGATTGCTTTTGTGACTTAATTATTTTCAAATTTTGTTGTTAGTTTGTCCTGTAGGTAAACATCTTATAATTTATGACCTACTTCCAGTGGTTATTTCTTCGATATTTTTGTGTCAGTATACAGTTAGAGTTGTTGTATTTTGTAAAGTACTGTAATTGATGAAGATATTCATTTCCAAAATTTTAGCTAGCAAAGGTTGGATCGCTGGGATGACTATACCCATTCAACTGTTAAAAAAATCAGTAAACATAATATGGATACCGCTAAAATTTAACCAGCACCGAACGTGCGTTCTCTAAGAAAATAGTATCGCTTAGAACTCGTTGCTCTCCAAGAAACTCCATGGCTAAAAAAGTAAAAGAGTAGATTATATGTTGCTTTACAGTAGAGATGACCCCGTCAATCTTGGTATTGGCTTTCTTTCTTTCTTTCACACACCCTCGTAAGATGTCCTGAGATCTTATCGATCAGCCGCCAAATTTGTAGGTAATATTCATCGTTTGGTTACTGCAAAGTTCAAATGGCAGTTTTCGTATAAGTCAGGACACTCTAGGGAAGGTATTGAAAACTTCCGTTGTAAGTACTGCCCAGGTGTCTCTAGGTATATGTAACTACTAAACCCAAAAATAATTGGTTTGATGAGAAGTGTTGATGAGGAGCAACAAAATATAGCCTATATAAAGAAGCGCAAATAAGTCTTACAAGCGAACGCAAGGACAATGCTCTCCTTGCTAAGAGAGCCTCCAAGTCAATTTGTATAAACGAAAGGCTGAAGCCTAGGGGTACAACAACTCAGCAAAGAACACAGTTCACCTAACATTGCAATCACCGGGCTGCACAATACCTTCAGACCTAGGTCGATCACCATTCGGGACCAGGATGAAAATCCCCTTGTTGACACAGAGACTAAAAAGAAACAATTCCGGGGTTGAATACATTAACCTAGAGCTCCTGATATCCTTATTGCATCCTTTCATCCTTATTCTATTAGTAAGCGAAGTTATGCCTGATAAATGCAAATTGGCCAATAAATGCAAAGTTTATCCCTAACCTTAAAAAAGAAGATCGCTCAAAATACGAAAACTATAGCGGTATATAGCTCACCTTTACACAATATATAAATTACAGTCTTACTTAATTTTAGAAAGAATCACTTCCAAGGAGGATTTCGTTTGCATCAGTCAGTCACTGACTCTTACGAAACAACGGTTGGAATACGGTATGGGAATGGGACAGCGGTGGCCTATAAAAACAGTCTTATTATTATTAACTAGCAGTTTTTACATAAGTTACGAGAATATATGTATTTAAGTTATCTAACAGTTTGTTGTCAGTTTCCAATCGTATTTTAATATTATCTTACAGTAAATATAGTCCATCGATAACGATTTATTGAAAAAAATCGCTATAACTTTATCATCTTATAAGGGCAATATCACATTTAGATGTTGATCAAGTACAATATTTGATTAGACTCCTTAACCTTTGCCCATAATGTAATGCGGCTTAAAAGTACATCTTAACTAGAGAATGGTGCTAAAGAATTTAAAATCATTTGATTCCATCACATTCATAATTAGTTCGGTTTATACAGGTTTGGCTACTAAAACGTGAGTTCGCATATATTTGCTTATAATAAAAATACTATAAAGGTGTAGACGTAATTTTTTTGATTCACCCTGTGCCTGTACAGAAGTATTTATTTCCGAAATTGACATCCGAATCTGGCCGATTTAGAAAAATCAAAACACGATATTCGAATAATTCATTTATTTCATTCAAAACTTTTTAGTCATTACTTTCCCCTTGTGCGCTAAAGATGCGTATTGTTGGTGTGTACACGGTGTTAAATGATAAATAGTTTAGTTCTGTCAAAGTTTTAGTTATTTTAATTTTATTTTATGTAATCTATAATTTTTTTATTCGTATAACAACAAAAATAAGTTTATTGATTGATTTATAAATAGTTTATTGTTTCGCTGCAATGAATTAAGCCATATTAATATCGATATGGAATAGAATGTACGTAACAACAACACTACAACAGTACAGACTACAGACACATGTGGTGTTGTTTAGTGTGGATTGTGCAAGGCAAGTAAATTTTGCATGGTATTTTTTCACAAGAATTCACTTGGTGGATTCAAAGTTCAATGAAATATGAATTGAAGACTAATATTGAGTATATTTTGTCTTTGTATATTTCGTTTTATGCGATTGGGTTTGGTAAATTTGAAACCACAAAAATGTTACCATAGTGTGGTTCGATAGGTTTTGATTATTAATTTTTGTATCGACTCACCGTGATTTGTGTGTAATTGATTTTTATATAATAATATTACACTGCTATTAGATACGATTGGATTGGCCTGAGGCCAAATATGCAATGCTGAACGCATAACATTTATAAATGTCGATGAAAGATTATTACACCAAATCTTTAACAAATCAAATCCAAATGCTACCGTTTCGTTATATCACGCATAGTAATAATCAATACTTCGCATGATAATTGGTTTATTGCCGCGATTTCAATTAATTTCAATTAAATAACGGAGTTTATCAATTTGACGTTTACAGTTCTTAATAAAACTGATATTACCAAAATATTAATATACGAACTATTTTGCCCTTTAAATAGCATATGTCCATAATTATAGGACATATATTTACAGACCCTTTCTGTTTCAAAAATATGATACCATCAGCTGCGATTTCCGCCAAATAATTCTCAGTTCAAAAACAAAACAACCAAATCAGTGTTAGCATATTTTGTGCGAAACATCCTTAACTCTTGTACCGCTTAATGCAACTTATTAGGAGGTTTTTTTGGTTTTTGCTATCTGCCGAATGTATATCCAATTGCTTAATTATAGATATATTCATTGTTGTTGGGTGCTTATCTAAGATCGTCCAAATTATTGTAAAGTCTCATTTTTTACTTTCATACAAATGGAACTTTCACATTCGATTATCACTCAGTAGCTCTTCGAATTATGTTCTAGACACCCAGAAGAAGTCATGGGTTTCCATAATGCTGTTGCTAACCAAATTTTAAGTTTAAGTTTCTCATCTTCGTTTATCAGGCCCTCACAATTAAAACGTTCGGTACATTCTACTTTGATTTGGATCCTTGACTTGTATAAAAACTGTCCTGTTAGCTTTGCAGTAATCAATTGATGATCACAATACCTACGAATTTGGTAGCAGTACAATATGATCTGAGCTCTTAGATGACCGTTAGGAATAAACATACGGTCAATTTAACTTTTTTTGTACTAGACCATGTAGTTTTACATGTCACTAAGCCACTATGAATTTTGGCAGTAAAGTTCTCCATTCATTGTACTGACGTTCGAGCCACACTTATTTTTCTTGTCTAGAAAATAGAGCGCGAACCTGTTTCATATATATTTTTGATATAGAGTATACTTAAGACGCTGTTTTGTTCCATTGTGAGTAATCATGGCATCTATCTTGAAGATTTTTGTTCATGTCCAAATTATCTATCAATATGCGATGTACAGCACTTTTTGAAATGCCCACCATATTTGCTAGCTCGCGCATTTTCAGTCGACGGTCATCAATTTTGACGGTCGTTACTGCGATGTTAGTCTTGGCAGCTCGTAAGGCCTCGTTTAAACTCTGTTATCTAATATTGAACTGTTGTAAACGAAAGAGCAGACTTCCAGCTCCACTTTGGTTAGAATAAGGCCTTTCAAATGAAAGTGTTATATCACATATCGATGATTAATTTTTTCTATGTTTCCTAATTCACTGAAAGCGTGCACTTATTAATGGCTGCTAAATAACATAGCGTCGGGAAATTTCAAACTTAAGCTTTATAAGGTTAGTACTTTCTACCATAATCAATCTTTTTAAACAACAACCGCTATCTATACGTTGGACGAGTACTTCTGGGACCACTCTCATGTATCGTAAATATGGTGTGTACACAACTTTGTATTCCCGTACCATATCAACAAACAGGCTTATTCGGTTTCAATCCTCGAAACAGTTATTGTACAAGATGCAAAACTCCTACAGTATACTTCGAGATTATAAAAAAGTACGATTACTAGTCGTTCTCTTTTCACATAATTATAATAAGTGGTAAGATATTTTTGAATTATCGAAAGCCTAAATCTCGCTGAAATTCGAAAATCCCCACTACAAAATGATCCTTCACTATCAGTTTTGGCTCCTATTAGAATGTAAATAAAGACCGTATGCTTAAAGTAAAGCTCTAACAGTATGATAGATCCCACTTCTATTGAAATTCGAACTCTGCACATCTGAGTGTATGTTCTGAGCATTTGAAATGCAAACAATGTTTCGGTTACATTTTGTGTGGCGGTACGCGATGAATGGTGCAGTGATCTTTCTAAGTGATAATAATACGGAAACGTGCAACAGTTTCAATGATGCAAGAGGTATATCAAAAAGAGAAGGACCCCGCAGCAAGACTACTAGACGCAGCATAAAGAACCTAAAGGGCATATATTTATAGCACGAAGAACTTGCATCGCGGAAGAATTCAGCATTGATGAAACCACGGAAGCAATATTGCCATTAAAATGGTAAAACGCTCGGCTTCGTGCTCGATAATATCGAAGGAAGGTTCCTTGATGTATCTGGGGATTTCGATAATTTGTGGTGGCCTAGTATTATAAATGAATTGAGAAATGTTACTTTTTCTCTGAAAGATTCGCAAGTATTGTGGCTAATTATAACACACTTTAGAAGAGGGGTGTCTGTTCTGGGCCCACATTCCTGGAACATCGCGTCTTCAACTGGGGGTCTATTATGAAACTCATTCGCTTTCGAAAAATTCGATTCGCGGCGTATTTTGGAATATTTTTTCGCTTTCGCATAATTCGATATGAATCAAATTTTACAAAGATGTGTCAAAATTCGACTGCTCTATAGACGGCGATTAGCGTATAATTCGAAGTGTTTTAAATTTAAAAAAAAAATAATTTTAATTTGACAATTCGCTTATCTTTCATAATAGGCATATTCGCTGCGTTGCGAATATATAGATATTTCGAAAGCGAATAATATTTCACAATATACTCCCTGTAGTATAAATGATATTGTCTAAAGAGTAAAGTGGACGATAAGGTAATGCTCTTTTCTGGAAACCCTAGACAAAGCGTTCAAGAAGTAGCTGATAATACTATAAATAAAATGACTGATTGGTGTTGCAGCTATAAGATGGAGCTTATGTTTGCCAAAATAGTAATG
This sequence comes from Tipula confusa, assembly GCA_963556175.1. Taxonomy (NCBI): domain Eukaryota; kingdom Metazoa; phylum Arthropoda; class Insecta; order Diptera; family Tipulidae; genus Tipula; species Tipula confusa. The sequence goes on from OY744475.1 coordinate 132,450,992, forward strand.
CTTGTCTGTGAATGGAGAGGGAATTCAGATGGTCAAAACTGTGAAATGACTTGGAGTAGAGTTTGACAAAAGGCTGGGTGGCACGTCACATGTCAAAAGGATTGCAGGAAGCAGTAAACAAGTTTTCTTCATACTGATACGAATAACAAAAGAAACTTGAGGCCTTAAACGAAGAACGCTCAAGACGAGCGTCTAGTGGGTCTAGTGGTTGCATTACTTATATTATATGGTAGTGCTGGGTAGGCTAACAATAAATTGTCACTTCCGAAAAACATTAATAAGCTCACAAAGAGGAATACACTTGCAATTCCAGCTTGCAACCGTATTGGCCAAACCTGATTGTTTCGCTCAAGAAGCAGATGCGGCAAGCCTTCGTTACAACGTGGCAGAAAGATGGATGAAAGGACAATTTTGTTTCCTTCCAAGCAGCGAAGAAAGGTTGTCAAAAAGGCTTGAGCCTAGAGCACCATTAACTCAGATGTTAACGAGACATGGCAAAAGAGCATCGTACCTAAAAATGTTCCATTTAAGTGAATCGAACAGCTGTGAGTGTGGTCATGACAACGAAACCAAAGACCACTTGCTTTACACAGTCTTACCGATGACAAAAGAAACCAACCTGGCTAAGCATGCAAAGAACAGTAAGCAAGACCAAGCACGACGGTGCGAGAATGTATAAAGGCTAAGCCTACGAGACAATCTCATGCACGAAAACTGTCCAATGATAACAGCAGCAGGTAAAAATACCAAAGCGGTTTGCTATTTAACCTAGTTTCCTAAATGAAGAGTGGCATGAGTCGATTTATGTCATTTTGACATGGTTAGTTTTATTTTTTTATCTTTTTTTTAGGTCTTTCGAATTGGATTGAAAAGTGCTAATAACCGATTACTTTCGAAGCCGTGATATGGTTAGAATTTGTTAAATCCACAATTTGTTGATGTGCACTGTACGACGAAAACAATTCTTTGTTTTGTCTTTCGGATATTTGATGATATACCAAAATTAAAAATTTGACTTACGCCTGAATATTTGCAACTGAAATGCAACTTTTATTTGGGTCATTGAAAGTTTAAAAAATTTAAACGAAACTTCCATTTAAGTTTTTGTTAATTATTCTACTTTACTTATCTTTTATCTATCTGTAGTTATTAACTATAACGTTAATAATACAAACATTTACTACTTTACTATAGATTTAACTACTATAATAGTCGGTTTTTTTATATTTTGCTAAGTATTTTTTTGAAAGCGAATTGTCATTAAGTTACTAACGAAAATAGATAGAAGCAGAAATAAACTAAAGATTTTTTTATTGTATTTATTTTCAGATAACTAATAAATAGTGGTAACAAAAATTGCGCATCTTAATGAGAATTGAATCAATCAAAAACAATTAAGGCTTTTATATCGAAAGGCAAAAGACGAATAAATTTACACACACACTCTGGAAAGTATCTACTGATAATTCCAAATATTTGGGAGAGTCGATCGGTAGCTTATCATATAGATGAGAGTCTTTGATAGTACTTAAGTAATATGGAGAGTAAAAATAAAAATCAGTCTGATGAAAGTGATCGAACAGTAAACATCGGTTCACCGACTAAAGAAGTTTACATTAGGTAAATATCAAAGTGTTTGTTTGTATTATTTGCATGATAATGGGATAATACTAAGTTATATTACTTTTGATTACGACGGTAATAACCATAGCTGATAGCGCCGAGACATTTACTTTATCCGGTGATTAAAGTTCGAGTATGAAATTGAACGAAATGCGCTAACACCTCAGTTAATGTTTGTAAATTTTTTTTTTAAGTTATTAGACGTAAATTTGTCCTTGGTGTGATGCATTGTAATTTTTACTCTAGATTCGTTTATACAATCGAAAGTTAATTTCAAATTTAATTCGTAATTATATTTTTGATTTGATTAGCTTAGTTGAATTTTATAAAATTGTTGAACTGTAAAATTTAATCATTTTGTAATATATGTTTTTATCTAATTTTATTCCAAGCTTACAAATCTAATTGTGTTTATCAAAATTGAAATTGTAAGAATTGTTCCGATTTGCAAACAAAATATGTAGTCACATCTAATATAAAAAATTTTCTTTTTATTTCAGGAGTGGAAATCAAACCGAAAATAGTACACTACTGGCACCCAAAATGCATTTTTCATTCGCTAATATTAAAGAGACATTTAGCCATCGAAATATATTTGTAGATATTTTTACAGTTCTATTTGGAATTGGATCATGGATTGGAATTAATTCGATATATCTTCAGTTACCGTTGCTGGTGAAAGATGCGCCCGAAGGTTGGGATTTACCATCTTATTTCGTATTTATCATACAAATGGCAAATATTGGACCAATACTTTATTCAGTCATCCACCAAAATTGTCCAAATCGTGTGAAAGATTCGTCAATGATATATTTTCTGTATGCAATCGGAAGTGTTGCAATTCTTTTAGTTTCGATATTTTATAATGAAACCGTTAAAATTGGCGATAAGGAATACAGTGTGGTACTATTTATTTTGGTTTTTTTCATTGCGTTGGTCGGTTGTACAAGTTCAGTGCTATTCATGCCGTTTATGGGACGTTTTAAAGAGATATACTTGGTCACGTATCTAATTGGCGAGGGTCTAAGTGGATTTCTACCAAGTGTGGCCGCTTTGATACAAGGCGTCGGTGGAAATGCAGAATGTATATTAACAGCTGGAGAAAATAATACCGAACAATTAGTTTTGTACGAGGCGCCTCCTCGTTTCGGAACATCTGCATTTTATGTTTTCGTATTGATTACGTTTTTGTGTAGTTTAATTGCATTCGCGTTATTAGATAATTTAAATATGAGTAAAAGGGAACATGTAGTGGGCACTGTACAGCATGGAAATAACTACAAATACGATACGACTACGGAGTCAGATGATAGTCAAAATGTTAAAGAATTATCAAAAAAAAACTATGTTTTGCTTCTGTTTGTGATGGCTTTGGTGTCTATGCTGGGAAATGGTGTATTTCCTAGTATACAAAGTTATTCATGTTTGCCTTACGGAAATTTAGCTTATCATTTTACAGTGACACTAAGTTCAATTGCTAACCCATTGGCATGTTTCTTGGCGGTATTTGTGCGGCACACATCAATTCGAGTAATTATGTATTTATGTGCAATTGGACTATTATTTACGATCTACTGTATATCAACAGCACTGATGAGCCCGACCCCTCCACTGCAAAACACTGTAATAGGAAATGTTTTAGTGGTACGTATCAACGTTTTTTATCCGGTTTTAATTAAAAAAACAAAATAATTTTATGTCTCGTTTAAGGTGTTTGCCTGGACAATTCTAGTTGGGATTGTTAGTTACGTTAAACTCGGTATAATAGCTATATTCCGATATCAAGGTGGTAAAGCACTTGTGCTAACAGGATCTATATCACAATTGGGCTCGTTTATCGGATCCGTCATTACATTTTTTGTTATTAACTTCACTTCGTCGTTTACATCCTATTCACCGTGCTAGTTCTTAAAATTTTTAATTTAACCAAACTTAATTAAAAATTACTTAGTATTTTAATAGTTTTATAAAATAGTTTTAATAAATGTGTTAAATGACAATACATTTTCTATAATTAGTATATAAGTTTAAGAAGATGTTGTTCGTATAGACTATAGGTGCTGTTGATTAAATTCTGGTGGAATAAAAGTTCAAGATGAAAATCGATGTCGGTATACTGTTTTGTAGGCAATACAGGTAATCTAAATTTATCAGTGATTAAGCGGAAACAAGAACTAGTAACAGATATAGAATGAACGATAAAGAGTAATAACAAGTGATTGATAATAATAAAAAATGTGTAAGCTAAATATAAGTTCGGCAAAGTCTAATATTCGTGTAATAATAACAATTAAATGATAAAATGAACGATTAATCAGGACTGGTATCAAAAAGCAATTGGTTAAATTTTATCGTTTCCCATAGTGAATCGTATTCAAAATATAAGTCGTCAGCTATTGCTGAAATAATAAAACAACTAGTTCAACTTTCGACCCATCTACCTGTCGAAGTTTATTATCATCAAACGAACTAAAAAATGCAATAAATGAAATGAGATGTAACATACATTCCACCCGAACTGATCTACTGGATTTCTTTATATCAAAACAAGTTTCATCAAATTTTATTGAAGTAGAGAATAATTCAGGTATGGTCTCTGATCATTCTGCAGTGATACTTACCATATGCGACAAGATAATTAGGAAGGAAACAAGACCAACTCTTGTCAATAAAACAACTAACTGTGTTAGCTTCAGATCTGAATTAGAAAGCAATATTAACCTACAAACATGATTAAAAACGGTAACGGAGCTAGAGGAAGAGGTTAAAAACTTCACAAATGTCATTCAATTAGCCGCGTGGAATAACACTAAAGAAACTGCATCCTAAACTACTGGTAAAAGTCGAAGAGAAATTAAGAACCTGGTCTTAGAAAAAAGGAAAGCTAGGAAAAAATGGCAACAAACGAGGAGTCTATCTGACAAGACGATCCTAAATAACAAACCACAGCAGCTTAAGCGAGAAATTTAGAAGCTAAATGAAGAATCGTTTTCTTCGTTTCTGCGAAAGTTGACGGCTGATGAAAATACAGACTACTCATTATGGAAGGCAACCAAAAGAATGAAAACCCCAATCATGCAGATTCCTCCTATTAAGCGAAGTGATGGCTCGTGGGCCAAGGATAATAAATCAAAAGCTGATCACCTGGCTGGTATTTTCCAACCGAATGAGACCGAATCGGAGATTATAATCGAAAATAACCCAGAAAGAAGTTAATAGGGAAATAAAATTCAATCTGAAGACCGGATCACCAATTTGGATTCAGATGTAAACATTCAACAATTGACCAGGTTCACAGAATTACAGACATTATAGAAAAGGCGTTAGAAAATAAACAAATTTGTTCTACCTTATTTCTGGACGTGGCAGCAGCTTTCGATAAGGTGTGGCATTAAGGATTAATACATAAACAAAAACATATGCTTCCGGGATCATATGTTGACCTTCTGGAGTCGTAATTATCTGAAAGACTTTTCAGAGTAAGACAAGAAGATGAGTATTCTGAACTGAGAGAGGTAAGGGCAGGAGTCCCACAAGGCGAACTGTCGAAGAGGCGGCGAATAAACTTCAATATGCAAGTGAAGAAATTCACCAGCGGGCCAAGCGATGGAAAATCAAACTTAATGAATTAAAATCCCCGCATGTCAACTTTACGAACAAACTATTAGTTAATCTGCCGCCAATCAGCATAAACAATGTCATGGTGCCATACGAGAACTCCGCCAAATACTTGCGTATGACACTGGACGTTAAGCTCAAATGGAAAGAGCATGTGAAGAAGAAAAGAAAGGAGCTTGATCTTAAATATAGACAATTGTACTGGCTAATTGGACCCTTCGTCCAATTAGCCAGTACAATTGTCAAAATTAAGCACAGACAACAAAATATTGATTTATAATCAAATCCTAAAACCGGTCTGGCTGTATGGTATTCAGCTTTGGGGCTGTACTAAAAATGCTAACATCAAACATATACAAAACTTCCAGAATAAGGTACTTCGGAGTATAGTCAATGCACCCTGGTACATTCGTAATAAGGATTTGCAACGAGATTTGGGGATACCGGATGTAAAACACGAAATAAAAAGATTTGCAACGAAGCATAAATCGAGGCTATTGTAACATGTTAATCCGAAAGCCTCTCGGCTACTGGATAATGAACACTTGGTTAGAAGATTAAAGAGAACCAAATCCTTCGAGCTCGTCAGTATGTGAGCAGCTACCTATTAACGAACAGGCATCGCTGGATCAACAGTGACCTTATTATAGTTTATTTTTTAAGAATTCAGATGTAAATTGATGGTTAGTCTGAAAAGATTAGTTTCAATAAATAAAAAAAATCAAACGAAATAACAAAAAGCGAACGAAAAGTGTTGGTCATCATTCAACAATCTGCGCATCTACTCGCAAAGAAGCCATAGCTCAAACACGACTGTTAAACAAAATCGAAACGCTCAAGTGACTGTCGTCCATTATTGTAAAGCATTTAAAGTCGTGGATCAGAATCATTTCAGAAGAGAAATCGACAGCCAAAGCATAAAACCTGTATTTTGACAAGAGATAAAAGTTGAAATCAGCAATTACTTAAGCTCAAAAAAATCTCTTGGCTATGATATAATTACAGTAAAAATAGTTAAAGCACTACCCGAAAAATCATTACGAAAGCTGCTTCAAATAATTAATGCAGCGTTCAGACTTAACTATATTTCACACCAATGAAAAATGGCAGAAGTGATAATGATACCAAAACCAAGAATCTTATACAAAATCGTATAAGCTAATTTTTGGCTTCCAACTATTTCTAAATTATTCGAAAATTCGCTGCTTAAGAGACTGAATTAATCTTAGAACAAAGCGATCTTATTCCTCCCCACTAATTCGGTTTGATCAACAGGTCCACAGAATTACAGACAAAGTTGAAGATGTGCGGTAAGCAAAAATATATTGCACAGAATACTAGAATCTAAACTCCATCGATATCTACCAAAGCAGTTTTATCCGATTCTAAAATCCTACTTAGCTGACCGACATTTTAGGGTAAAATATGCAGATCAGTACTCTTCATTGACAAAGATAACAGCAGGTAGTGTACCACAAGGTAATGTCTTAGGGCCAATTCTTTATATCATGTATATAAGAGATTTGCCAAATAAAGATGAAACTCACATAGCAGCATTTGCTGATGACACTGCAATTGGTAACAATGTAGAAGCAACGAACAATGTACAAAGATCCACTTAAATATTGAGTAACGGGACTAAAAGATGGCGAATACAGCTAAATGAAACCAAATCAATTCATGTTATCTTCACCAACAGAAAAAGTTATTTGGATACCAGTGGAAATCAACTCATAGCAAGTTCCACACAAATATAGCCATATATCTAGGCATGACACTTGACGCTAAGCTTAAGTGAAAAGAAAATGTCAAATACAGAAAAATGTATTGGTTTATAGGTAAGAATTCCGAGCTATTACATAATAAAATGCTGCTATTAGGCATATTTTAATACCAATATAGGCCTATGGTATCCAGCTTTGGGGATGCACCAAGAAAGCCAAAGTGAAAATAATACAATCATTCCAAAACAAAGTTTTACGTGGTATTGTAAATAACATGGTAAGTAAGAAATGATAATCCCCATAGGGACTTAAATTTGGAATATGTCAAAGAAAAAATCAGAAAGCAAGCATTTAGGACTGCCAGAATAAGATGAACTAAATCGGGACTTACTCTATTTGTATCCCCACAAATAGAGAGCATCAGATATATTAAAGACCAAAATCTAGATGAATTGTAATTTAGCTCTAATAAAACCATAATAAAAAACGATTACAATTCTTGCATGAAGTTATCTTCATACCAACTTAAACATAACACATAATTTTTGATCCTCTTGATTAGATTTTACTTGATTCGAACTTGTCCTTAACTTATTGCACACACACCATTTTCAAGAAATTTACCAGCAACAACTTTTCGTTTTTTGTCAGTAGTGGTTTGGATTATTCGAAAATGAAGTAACTATAAATATTAAAATTAACGACGAATAATTTGGGTCTATCGGATGAATTTTAAGTACTAATTATGTTTTACAAGATGAAGTCAAGTACTAAAATTGTACAACCAGAATTTTAGCTCAAATGGTACTAAATTTTATTATTCACTTCCAAATACAATTTTAAGTTCTATGAACAAAACAAGTTATTTTACACATATACTAATATAAATCTTCGAAAACAAACTTATTTTACACTACGCAATAACATTCTACGAACGTGTTTTATTTAATTAATTTTCTCATCACGTCATTCTGATTTTTGAATTAATTCAGTCGAGTTTCGTAAGTCGAGAGAGTGATTTGCTGCTAATTTAGACGGGGAAAGTTTTAAGTTTTTTTATTTTTTATTATTTAATTTCGCTTGTTAAATTAATTTTTAGCTTATGTGTTTTTAATTTAATATTATGTTAAATAAAGTGTTTGTTATATTAATATAAAAATTATTTAGTGAAATTAGTGAGTGAATTTTTATTGTGTTGCTATTTGGATTTATTGGGAATACACACCACATAGCATAGATCTTAAAGTGTTAAATATTCTTTTTCTTTGTAGTTTATATATTTAACGTGTAAGTAATGTTTCTTAATACTATTCAACAAGTATATCTAAATTTAATTATGATAAAATTGTAATTTTAAGTTAAATAAAATTTTCGTCATTTTTTAGTTAATTATTTTCGTAAAGATGCTGTGAATTCGTATAAGATTTGTCTATTTGAATGTGTGCGTGTAATTTACGTATTGCGTTGCGTTTACAATGCGACGTTAAATAAGTCGATTTGTGTTTGTTTTTGATTTGGGTCGAATTATTATTTTTTTTGTGTATATGTTGGCTTAATTTTAATTAGTGAAATTTACTTAAATAAAAAAAAGTATTACATACAGTTCAATAAACTGGAAAATTAATTAAGAAATAGAAAGTCCGATAATATCCTTCTCTTAATTTAAGAACAAATAGAATCAAGTTTTTTGAATTTTTGTCTGTATTCGTGTAAGATATCGTGTGTGGGATTCTAGATTTGTGTATGACGACTGTGTGAGAGGTGGATGTTCTTTCGAAAACTGCCATAAAAATGTTTTTTTTTAATCTGTAGGGGAAGGTTAAGTTTGCATCACAGACGTGTTTAATGTGTATATTATATAGCCTTAGGTTGTACGGTAGTTAGACATATTACTTAAGTAGATAAAAAAAAGGAATGAACTCTACTTTGGAAAAGTTTGTATTTTGATCTACAAGTGACCTTGTGCAGAACGTGCGCAAAGTGTTTTTTTTTTAAATAATTGGAACGTATCTGTTTTTGTTATTGGGCAATTTGAGAATGGCGTACAAAATATCCAAAGCAAATTTATCTGGTTGCTAAGTAATTGGATAAACTTAACTATGAGTAGGCTTATCAATGTATGGCTTCATTGTTTGACTAAATGCAAGTTTATTATTTGCAATTTTAAGTAATTGATGAGATCATTGTGTATAGATTATGCGGATGCTCTTTGAAATTATTACAAAATCGGTATATGGAATGTTTCCTTTGTTTTGTTTAAAACCATGGCCGATTGTTGGTAGACGTAATATTTCGATAATTATTGTAGATTGGCATACTTATATATTTTCACTACTGATCGTTTCAACGATTGTACTTGTTTTATTTTGTATTAATGCGATCGACCATCTGGTCAAACTGGTTTTAAAGCAGTTGAATTCTTAAGAATCTGCAATCCACCGTAGTAAGTATTTGTTTGCCTTTGAATTTGTTATAATTTTATGGAAGTAATCAATTTTCCACTTTTTATCAAAACATTAGCTTCTTTTGTGCGGTTTCGCCATCTCGTAGTCATCCATATTGAAATAATAAATAGTACAGTATACAACTAAACCTATAGTAGTTGCTGTACTCCCTTCTCATTCGTTCTAATCGGCATTAATATATTTTCTGCAAGCACAAACGCCTAATTACACGGCTGCAACAATAAAACAATATTAACTCCAGAGTATAAAATCGAAATTACTTGGAAATTTGGTTTTTCCAGTAGTCGAGTACTTTTGTAAAATTACTTAAGTAACCGATTCCTCGATTATTTAATAATACATACCAAAACCAAGCTTAACTTAAAAGTCGACACATGTCCGCATTAATAAGTTGGCCGACTTTCAGTGACAATGGCACAAAACCACAATTATCCGCACCTGATCCATGTTTTGGCCATGCGGTCTGTCTAACCATTGTAGTTCAGTATTCTTTTAGATGCTTACGAAACTGTTTCTTGAAGACAAAAGGTTATGAAATAAATTGTTATGATTTTTTCTCGGAGAACTCAGATTTTATTGAAATTAAAAGAACATGCTTTGGGAGTTTAAGAAAAAGGAAATTTTTAAAATAAAATTGAAATTATTAAAACATTAAAATTATATTTAACTGGACTCAACTAATTTGAAAGTCTTAGTTTAGGTCACTTAAATAATAAGAATAATAAATAATAATAATAATAATATTTTAAATGTGTCAATAATTTTAATTTTATTTTATTATTTAAACTTTGAGCATAATTGTCTTTTAAATTGATAGGTGCTGTCTTTTTTGGTCAAGTAGCCCTTTCTAGGTTTTGCAGACTGGTAATAAATAATAATTTTTATTTTTTTTAATTCACCACTCGTTTACTAGTACTAAAGAAAGAAAATCAACAAGCATTACGGATTGTACGCGACTGTCCATATTATAATGCAATAGTATATTCGCGAATAATTAAATGTCTGAATTTACCAATATCCTTTCATTTCATATTCTTTAAATAAAATTTCTAGTTAAAATAAAAATTGTTATATCTGCAGAAAATGATTCCACGTATAGTCTAACAAAATAAAATTAAAATCATGGTAAAAATTTGTAGTAGCCGCAAATTCATCGTGACTTAAAGTTAAGTCTGGTTCTTTCAGTTAGTTTCCTTCTTTTGAATTTTCTGACCAATAGGATTTGTTAAAAATTACATTTTTCTTGTGCAATTGTTTTACGAACTTTGCGTTTTCTTTTTATTTCCAAATCCAAACTGCCATTCATTCTATTTGTGTTGTAAATTTTTTTCAGGTTTTTTGTAGATCGCTTGTAAAACCCAAACAGAATGAATCAGTTCTGTTCGCTCCATTGTATTAGAGACAGAAAATATAAATTTTATAAAAGTAAATTATAAAACTAAAATTTTAAGAAAGGATTAAGACGATGAGAATAGTAGTCTGGAATGCAAATGGATTATTACAGCATATTCAGTGTTATTACTCAATGAAGAACTGTAAATTGAGAAAAGGTTCATACAATTAAACTGCATCTAAGTAAAACAAAAAGTAATAGCATCCATCTAAGTACAACCTCAAGCAAGAAGGGTACATTGTTTCCTCAAAACACTTTGAAGTGATTTTTTAGTTGGAGATGGCTTTAACACAAAAAATATCTACAAAAGCTAAAATGCGAATTCTACTCAGGCGGTACGCCAACCTACTGGTCTATGGACATCAATAAGCTTCCAGATCTTATAGACTTCTTTGTAACAAGGGGTAGATCAGGGAATTATATCCATGTAGAAAACGACTTGAGTCTTTCATCTGATCTTTCGCCAGTTATAATAACGTTAAGAGGTTAAACCCAAGTTAACAAATAACAAAACTAATTGGAATCTCTTTCGAACTTTTATATAGGAGGAAAAAAATTCTCAAGTGCCAATACGTAATCCAGAGAAATTAAAAGGTGAACTAGACAAACTCATAGAAAATATACAAAGTGCCGCTTGGGATAGTATTGCTAGTCACATAAGGAAAATAAATTAAAGCGTTACATAATCCGAAGAAGCGAGAGAAACGATTAAAAATAAAATAAAACCTCAATAACTAATTAACTCAAATAACAAATAACTGGCAAATAAATTGAACACCGAAAGCAAAATGACAATTTAACGATTTGGTCAATACATTAAAAGTATTAATAAAAGAAATGAAAAATCAGTCAGTCAATAGCTACCTAAACAATCTCACAGAACAAAAATACTCTGACTGTTCTCTATGGAAGGCAACCAATGCCCTAAAAAGACCTAACCTAAAGGTCCCTCCAATTGATAACAACGATATCGCCTAGAAATCCTAAACTAGCAGACATTTCAAACATATCCAAGACAATTTATAAGCTATTAAAATCGTATATTTCAGACAGACACTTTCGAGTAAAGTATGAGAATAAATACTGAATTAAAGAAAATACCAGCAGGAATACTTCAAGGTAGTGTCTTAGGGCCCATCCGTTATCTTACAAGAGTGGTGCCCAATACTGATGCAGCCAATAATGACCAATTCACAATAACAACCTTATGCAAATACGGCTAAATACTTAGGCATGACCTTGGATGCCAAACTAAAGAGAAAAGAGAAGAGCTAAACACTAAATACAGGAAAATGCAATGACTTCTAGGGAGACACTCCGTGGAAATTCAGAAACTGGTATGGATCAATGGCATACAACTCTGGGCTTTTGCTAAGAAAACAAACATTAAAATAATCCAAACGTTCCAAAATAAAATACTACGATCCATTCATTGTAAATGCACCTTGATACGCTAGAACCAACAACCTCCACAGAGACTTGAAAATATAGCTTGTCGCAGATGAGATCAATTATCATGCAAGAAAACACTTGCAACGCCTGCATGAGCATGCAAATCAAGATATAACAATAAGAAAAAGGTTACAAAGAACCAAACCATTGGGCATAACGTGACCCAAAGACAGAGTGCCTGGAGCAAACGAAACCTACTGACGAATGATTGTTAACTGGGACTATTCTATACGGCTTAATTCCAATAAATATATAATAATATGCAATGTAAATTACTAAATGAGTAAAAAAGTTTTAAATATCTCCCATAGAGCGTGCACATCAACAGAATGATGAGTGGTTTTCAAAATGATAGTGCTAACAAGATTTTGATTTTGTATTTTCTCATCTTGAAACCTAACGTTCAATTCCCTGTAGGAATCACAGGAAACCGAACGAGAACTTTACGAATTGCTATCGTAGTTATCTATGCTGTGATCAATTGGTGATAACTGCCTAAGATCATGTGCGAGCACAAAGTACATTATTATTTCCTCATTATCGGTCGTTATCTTCGGTTTGGCTAACATCAGTTAGGCTATTCGCATGCGTAAACATACACATACGATTAACTTTGAAATCCAATTAGACATCCTTTTTAAACTGGGGCCCAAGAGGAAATCCAAAACTAAAATTGCCGAGGTCATCTCAAATGTAAAGCAATGTATAGCCTTGGGACACACGGTCTCCAATTTAAGGTAGCCTCCTATACGACAAGTATACAATATTCGTATTACAATAATACAGTACTTATTCGTATACAATACGAAAATTATAGACATTTTAATTTACACAAAATTATTTTCTTACTAGACAATTAAGAAAACGTGCCTAAACCGGTTATATTCTGATTAATTTCATAAGTTACATGAAAATCTATTTGCCAAAGTCCGTGTCATACGCAACCACAGTGGTTTTTACATTTCTATATATTAATGACAAAATTCTTTGTTCGAACTCACAGGTATTTTATGTCGTAACTATTACATATTGTTGTTGTTCTTTATAAGCCTAATATATCATTCCTAATGCCTATAATTGAATTTAGATTAATACAAGTATAATAATAAAATGAAAAACAGTCTGTATACAAAAAAAACCTAATACATTTGTGCCCTATATATTAAAGAAGTTAATCACATATGTAGTTACGTACGTACGTATTTAAAACGACAAATGAATCACTTGGCATGGGTCAATCTTTGTATATTTATAATGTTCGGAATATATAAACATAATATTGATAAGGCATAATGTGGCTCGAGTATGACAAAATACACTTACGTTTACTTATCTTTTAAAATCATTTCCATGATAAGTAAGTTAATCATTTTTTTTGTATACATGACCCCATTAAGTTTTTATAAAGAAATTGTACAAATGCAACGAAGGCAGACACTGAGCATATAATGTTTTGGTAGATATTTAATATTTTACGTTATGTTTTTATGCTCTTACTTAGAATTAAACCGACAGAAAACATTTTGTTTTTAAATGTATAATGAGGTGTAACAATAGCCAGTTGATTTACTAACCAATGACCTTTAATCGTATATAGCAGCTCCAGACAATTTACTGTCTTGATTAAACGTACGTAAAATTTATCTCACATTTATTATTCAATTATGTTTAGATTTATCTTCTACTTCTCCTCTAAAATATAAGTACATATGTATGTGGACTTGGTTTATATTAAATCTTGTGTATTAACGCTATACATGTAGTCATAAAACTATATTTGTGCTAAAAAAATCGATTTACTGTACGTTCCCAAATTTGGTTGGGGTGAATTTGCAAAACCATTTGGAAATCGTGAATCTTTACAAATTTTTGACCCGAGATTGTTAGGCCACAGTACGGTTCTGATGTAAACTTTACATTTCGGGTATTTAATGAAAACGGTCGACAGAGATATCTCGTCAGATCCGCTACGGCAAGAATGTCATTTGGTTTTAACCAAATTTTGGTGATGGTATGATTTGTATCTTTGTCATGTCACTATTGATAATATAGAAACCTTTCTTAATATGCTCCTCAAATAACATGCCACTTGCGTTAAATCCTCTCTTTTTTGTTTTGGCTAAAAACTATCCTTAACATTACCTACGATTGTACCGTAGTTCCATTTGTGACTGTTTTTCTTAAATATTACAAGATCACCGTCTTTTAACAAGGGCAATGCTTTTGCGTGGCATTTTGGTTTTTAATAGTCGACCGGTAAATAACTGACAAGGAGCCAGCTGCATACTTGCCACAGGCGTAGCATTGTATTTCAGAATTCGATAGTGATACTGAGCTTTTCAGTATTTTCTTAACATCGCTTTAAAATATTTTTTGCTACTCGCTTTTCCGCTAAAGTATTGCTCTGCGGATACCTTGGACTTAAATATTATACGATCATGTTAAATTCATCCACGAACTTATCAAATTCACCTGTTAAAGCACTTGCTCAGCTTTTGAAGAACATGACTTGCGGATTTGTGCTCAAAATGGTCCATCGGGGCGATGTAACGATATTACTTAGGTGTTTCTTCCTGTTCTTTTTGATTATTTCTTTTGAAAGTTTCGCATGTCCCACATGCCAATACAATATCCTTGATTTGTTTATTCATAGTCGGCCACCAGTAATGCAGTCTAGCATACGAGCAAGATTTTTTCAATTCCAAGATGTGGTGCATGACACTTTGCAATTTTTTTACTGTAGCTCAGTGGGTACACCAGCTGATGATTGCAAAAAAGCAAACCATTCTCATGGTGTAATTTCGATTTAAATTTACAGAATTCCTGGCTGAAGTTGTCAAGCTTATGATTAATCGGCCAACCGTTGGTAATAAACATGCAGAAACGCTTTAACTGCCGCTCTCGTTCAGGTTTATAAGTTCTCAATTTAGGATATTTGAGCAGAAACATAAACATTCTTTGTAATCGCGCGGTGACATCATCCATATAATATTTCCAATGGCTTGTGGTCGCTTTCATCAGATAATTCTCGACTATACATGAAGTATTGAAATCATTCACATGCAAATACTATCGCAATACTATCGATTGAGCCCATTTCTTTTCACTTTTGCTCAATGTTCTAGATGCATACGCTACTGGTTGATTTATACACAATTTGCAAATTATTAACAAAGTCCGTTGGGTATGATACAGGTGAAATGCTTCCTTCCAGTACCAATCGCTTTAACTCCGAGCTCAAAGGTTCCAAGTAGGCTGTGCGGTATTTGTTTTTTTAATGCAGGGATGGTTCTAGGTCTTCTTTCAGTATGATTGTTTTGTTGGAAATTTACTCACAATTTGTATCAATGAAAATATCAAAAAAGGTTTCCACAAACTTCGTTTGCTGTTGGCAAGTAGCCAACCGAGTCAATATCCAATCGTCTAATAAGGAATTTAATAGAGTTATCTAAATCAAGAATTGGTTCAAAAATGTTGTTAATAACCTAGTCGTTAGTTTCTTTTTGTTTTTAAATCCAAACTTTACCTTCATTCTTACTATAATCAAATAATAGTACTAAATATTTTGTTGTTAATGGAAATCAATAGTAGGAACATTTTTACCGGTCGTTCAGAGAATGTCGATAGTAAACAAAGGCGATATAGTCGCCGTCGAAATCAATAGGTCGATTCCGTAGCTAACTTCACGATATTTTGGTGTTAAGTATTAAGACGTCAAAAAAATTATTCATATATTTAGTATGAAGCTAAATGAAAACGATTTTTAGAGGAATTCCTAAACATATTAATTTATTTATTTAAGTAATTATTCTATTTGAAAAGTTTTCCTTTGTTATCCTTTATGCGGGACTATGTAAAAAAAAAAGATTGAAATGGTTTCAACAAATGAGGAAATATAAACAAAAAAAACTTGGCATCGATAGGTTAGTTTTGAATTTAATGAGCGATATTATATTCCAGGAAGAATTCTTCAAATATGTAGTTCTTTTTTCAGATAACTTTTAAATTGGCTGATTTTAAGGATTTTAATTTTTATAGCCTTTTGGTTGTACAAGGTAATACTTTTATAAAAAGCGCTTTTCAAGGAAGTTTCAAAAGTAAAATTGGGAAGACGATATAGTTCTGATGATCTAGTTAAACGATTACTGACCGCGTAGTTTGTAGTTAAAAAGTTATTAGTCCTTAAAAGATTATTTTCTATTTTATATATCAAGAACATTATGAGTACAAAAACACAATATTTAAAACCACTTAAGTGGCGTCCGAATTCCGTGGAAGTGTAGTAATTATGTCTGTGGTAAAATCTTTTCCTCTTCCATCTTTTGAATAAGTTCGTTGGCTGTCCGATTTATGAAAACATTTTGATGTTGTAATTTTGACATTTTAACAAACAAATTTTATGTGGTAATGAATAAATTTCCGAATTTATTCAGTCTTTTAAATATTTTTTCATTTATTACACCTTTATATAATATAAGCAAATGGTAGATACATATTAAAACATGTTGAGTATACATGTTGAGTATACATATGAAAACATACATTTTTTTTTAGTATTGTATTAAAAATTTTATTCATTTTATCGACCACCAATGTATACAGCAATGTCAACTTTTTAATAATATTATAAATTCAATATTATCATACGTTGTTGCAACAACCAGAATGCACAGTGGCATTTGACATGCTAAAGTATGATTAGGCGCTGCAACGGCATCTTTTATCTATTTGTGAACTTATTCATAAAATGCTGAATGTTACTGTACACAATATAATGCCACGATAATTGCGTATAATAATTAATAACACATTATAATAATGTCGCCCATTCATAAAGAAATTTTGTCGTATACTGGTTGTAAACTACTACGGACCTGTAAAATAATTATTTGTAAAACTTTGCACTCACTATACACGCCAATTTTGCTTGAAATGAAAAAACTACAGACCTGTGAAAATTATTACATGTAGCTGCTGTAGTAATTTGGTTGCATACAGTACATCATCAAAATTAGTACAGCTGGAATAATTACAACGGAAATCGGACGCCATCTTAAAGTAAAAAAAGGGCAAATACAACTGGAAATAGAAAAGTGCTACAAGAAAGGCTAAACAATTGGACGGAAACCCGATTGAATCGACGTTTATATAGTGTATCACTTATAATAAATAATGTAGTTTAGGCAAGTTTCCTTCTTACAGGTGTCTTGTGTGATTTAGTTAAATCTCCAAAAATTACAAAATCAGAATTATGTGCATTGAGTATTGCGGTAATAAACAAGTGGTTTTCCTAAAAATACGCTACGGCGAGTCAAGCACGCGGTATAAATTTGAAGTTGAATGATTTTTATAAAGTGTTCAGTGTCTGCCAAGTGATTTTGATTGTTTTAATTTTAGAGTCTAATTTTAGAGAAAATAAAACGAATGGTGAGTCAAACCTATGATTAATTAAGATAGGTAGTTTACGTGTGACATTTGTGATATAATCTTCTTTTTCAAAATTACGACTACAAAATTTAGAGGTTCTTGATGGATAAAATGTTGTGCGAATAATTAAAATCCATTTTCTACACATCTTCTGAGGGAAAATTTTGGAATCTAAGGTAGTGAATTGGTCAAAATGACTTTGGGTATGTAGCACTGAGCTACAACTTATCATAATTTGAAGCAAATCTTTTCTAATTAAATTAAAATCATGCAATATTCTTTTAACAATACAAATAAATAATAAAAATTCTCATTTAATAGTTTTAAATATTTAATTATTTATTTTCACTAAAAATATCTAAGCTTTTTGATATAAATTCAGGTTTGCTATACTAAACACTCAAAACTAATGTCAAATTGAAATTATTTTAAACGTCAAAAAATCGAGCTATAGTACGCCCCCTTTATTAGCTGTCAGTAGAGAGAGAAGGTGACGGGTGCGTTCAGAATATATCAGACAAGTGTGTTCTTATTACAGGTACTACTGTACAAAAAATTCGTGGAATTTTATTGTGTTAAGTTTTAATGCACCATAAATAATTGTTACTTCACCTGAAATTTTATAATTTGAAAAGATAAAGCCTAGGGTGCGCCTATTTAATTATTAGTTCTCTTCTTAAATGTCGTTAATAATTTAGATCTAAATTATTATTTACAATTTTGACAATTCCATCAGTCCTGACAATAAAAATATTTACGACTTATAGCCGATTTACATTCAACAAATTTTTCATCTTGAAAAAAAACCGAGACACCAGTTGAAAAATTATGCAAGCCAAACCGAGAAAAAATTTCTTCTTGTAAAAAAAAAATGAAACCCGAGATCCAAACCCAAAAACTGTTATAAAAAAGGTGATCTTGATTTTTACAAGATGAAAAGTTTTACCTTTTTGTAGCAAAACATATAAAAAAAAATGACAATACATATATAAAATTAATTTAATCATAGTATGTTTTGGTTACTCACACAAATAAAAACCAAATGTTATTGCAATTTGTGTTTTTAATTCAATTTTACTAAATTGATTTCAAGATCAACTTCTTCTTCAAAATTTGTTGAATGTAAATCAGCTTTAAACCGTTAAAATCTCAAATGTAAATTCTTGCTAAAGGCAGACAAGACTTCACATGTTAATAGTGAATGATATTCGGCTTATTTTATGAACCAACATGGCTAAATATTATGGCAGAATAATAAATAGTAGGTTATAATATGTATAAGTAATAATTTTAGATTCACTGCACAATCAATAGGTGAGCTTAATAAATATCTGCCTGGCACTCCATTTGCTGAAAGTCTTTATGATTTCCTATTTTTTTCTAAATATTTACGATATTAAGGTAATGTGTTGGTTATGGAAAACGATTGAAACGAAAAAAATGTTAGTAGTTTTTTTTACCAATATTTTCGAATATTTTGAATCTTCAAAAACTCAAAAAACAAGCGCAAGTGTAATTTATTTGTTAAAGAGTTGGCAGAATGAGCTTAGTAAATCATCTAGAAGTTTTTTTTTAATAAACCCTATATGTAAAAATAAGTATTTGCTTGTCTCGTTACATGTTTCTAAATATATCATCATATGAATAGTATACCAATAAAAATTACGGTAGTACATAATAATTTTTCATTTTATAATATGTAATTATAACATACATGTTTCGATATTGCAGTCTGAACCGCATTATGAATGCATATATCTGACCTACATTATTATTAAAATATACATACATATATTATGTAGTTCAAAGTATTAAAAGGTAATTCCATTATTTGCCATAAACTGGAAAAATTCTATGCTATAGAAAAATGATTATATAGACAGGAAAATTTTCAAAATGCAAACAAATTGATTTTTCACTTTTTTTTGTTTAAATTTTAATGATTCATCTAATTTTATATTCTATTTCCTAAACATTTTTTTTGTTTGAGTTGTACTGACATAAATAACATAGTGTTTTGCTTTTGTAGTTATATGAACATATACAAAAGTGTAAAGATTAGTTGATCTTGACTGGCTAATGTGTATATTGATAGAGTTGCTTCCTTATATTGATAGAGTGTTTCAAATAAACTGACGGATATTAAACGTTAGTCTTTCGGTACGTTAATGACAACATTTCAGTCAGATTAGTAATCAAATTTCTTACCAAAGGTCGTTACAACGCCAAACATTCTTAATGAGATCCAAGGTAAATATTGATTGATTGATTGAATTGTAGGACCCCATAGACCAATCTTCCAGATAACGCTTATTCCTCCATCAATTTTACATAAAACTAATGGTTAAGAAGGAAAGGTACTATTTAAATACATCTATAAGTATGCAGTCGCCCTGCACATTTACACACATATACGAATATTATGCATATGTTTATATGATTTTAATTGTGTTAAACCTATCATCCTGAAATATAAAACAGGTTAAAACATTTTATTCTACTTAAGACTGATGTCTCTTAAGACTACCACCAATGGATTCGGAACAGGGTTAACATTAATTTATTTAGGAGTAATTAAGTTATCACATTAAAGTTCAACTGTCTCTAATTAGTTTTCAAACAAAACAAGTTCGATCCCTTATACTTACTAAATACCCTGTCCATCGCTGGAGTTAAACGTTTAAATAAATATAAAGAGCATTTAAATAAATAATTTTTAATAATTAAAACTGTTATTAAACAATAAAATTTACCATAGATAAATATAATAGATTTCTCATTTGATGTAATCGTAATTTTTGAATTCATTTTTTGTATTTTTTTTTACACCTATACTATCGATTGGAAATATCAGAAGTTTTATTTTTTATTTTAATTGCGCAAATGAGAAATCTATTACGTTTATCTATGGTTTTACTAAACTAAGACACCATTATGAAAAAATGGTAATCATTTCATCAAAATGCAAAAGCGAGTTAAAAAACTTTTGCAACAACCCCCAATCAAAACATTAAATTTTCATCATTTGATTGCGATTGATGATTACCAATAACAATACTATGACTCGAAAGTCCTCAATTTAGCTAATAGTACAAAATTAAAGTAAAGTAGTATTTGGGTATAGTTATAATAGCTCTATTTCAAATACAGATAAGAACAGAAAAATATAGATAAGAACAAGCAAACAAAAATAGTTTCAATTATTATTATTAGGCATTCAACAAGCTGCATAACTGAGCAATTGGGGCAGTGGATAAAGCTGCGGTGTTTAGGACGGGAGGTACCGGGTTCGAATCCCAACGGGAGAGGGTTGAAAAAGGGAATTTTCATCACCTGATTACGATCGGTGATGACGAAGAACACAACTATGACCCCTGTTGGAGTGCAGAATCCATGGGCTGAACCATCGTCCATGTCAGTACATGCTGATTGGAGCAATGCAATGTGCAGGTGGATTATAATCGAACCTGTATTCGTGCGTCCTCGATTTGGCTGGTGACGTCGTAAGGTAGGACGTTAAAAATTAACCTCGAAAGACTTGGGAGACCTTCGGCCCCAAAAAAGATTGCGGAGTTAAAAAAAAAATACAAGCAGCATAGGAAAGAAACCAAAAATATAGGGAAGGATAAAAGTCACTTAAAATCAATTTAAAAATAAGTCTAGCAATTTGCTATTTAAGCAAGATGAAACTAAAAGTTTAGAAAAATGGGTACAATAGTTACTTTCCAATCGACTACCGCCAAGTACTTACCAGTACTTAAATGTGTGTCTTTGCTAAACTTTAACTTCTAGTAGCTATTTTTATTCTTTTTGCGTGAGCAGGTACGACTAGCTAAAATTTAGCAACGATATACACCTAAGTACTTGTGGTGGTCGACACTTATCACTATCCTGATTGTTTTATTCAGTTACTTTTAACCGCATATTTACTAAATGCAATAAGTTTGATCAAATACATTATTTCGCCTTAACTGTAACTCTTATCTGTGATATTAACAGTAACCGATTAAACTCAATTCTCGACTTCTTTTTTATGTTCAAACAACAGCAAAAATTACCAAATCTCTAGTTTAGTGCAAAAATCTTTGTTATAAGTTTATGAGAACATGATTAGCATATATGAATTATATTTTTTTAATTTTATTCGATTTATCTTTTATATCAAACAATTATCATAGTTTAATTCGTTTCAAAGATTAGCATTTATGGCAGTTGATATAGATTAATTTATTCGATTTCTGAATAGCTAGAATGTATACCAGTTAATTCGAACTACTATATTTTGCTTAATATCTGAAATAAAAATAACTTTCATACCCTCTCTATATTTGCTAAATTACCTACTGTCAAAATTTGTAGTATGATCAACGGAATTTTTTTTAAAATTACGAACTCCTTGCTATATAGATTACAACTTAAGAAGGTATCAATAACGTTTACTACTGCTTGAGTGCGTTTTGCTGTATTTTATTTTTCGCAAAGTATTTAAAATTTCGAAATATTCACATTAATATTTAGAACTTTTTCAACTAAAAACGTTTTTTGGACGGTGTGTTTTTGAAGAGCCCGGTCAATGAAAATAGACTGGCGACTGTTTCAACAAAAATAGTGCCAAAAATACCTTCAATGAAATGTGACCACGGATGAATTTTGTGTGATACAGTTTATTGATAGGAGTCACAAAAAATAGTTTTCCAATAAGCTATCTGGTTTGTGATTGGACACCTTTATCATTTGTAATGTGAAAATTTCAAGGCAGGTTTTATCGCCACTAAACCAATAGTATGCTTGCTATTTAGGAAAAAAAAAACAAAATAAATAGTAGAACTGCAGCTGTGGAATATTAATTATGACAAAATGTAATCAAATGATATCAATTTACATTATTATCAAACAGTATTAGTTTACAATTGTCATTGCAAATATGCTTGCCTATAAGTTACATTCCAATTATAAAATAAACTATCTTGAAATATTCTAATTTGTAAGTTGTAAAATTGTACTGACGTCAGAAATTACCGTTTCGTTCAACTGAAATACAATACTGCTTTAGACGACAACATTTCAATGAACTAATCATCATTATTTAGACTACATTAAAAATAGCAACAAAATCGGTTCACACCACAAACCATCCTACCCGCATATTGTTTTCTCATATTTTCTTTACGACCATCGACATTTATTATGTTTTATTTATATCTACATATGTATAATATTGTGTTACGTCAATCGGTCGATTTTGCAACCTAAAACCAATATGTGTTTGAACAACATATATGTAGTACTGTAGTCCAATTACATTTGCAAACAATAATTTAATTACATATTCATAATTTTAATTTTTAAACAAACAATAAAATTTAACTTAAACATAGATTATGTATGTGTGTGGCATTTATATGAGCTTTACATATTGATTGATTCAGCTTAAGTCGCTTCTTAGAAATCATTAAAAAGTTACACTTGATTTTTTATACCATCTTTGGTATCATTCTTGTTATTGTCACGCATATTGAAACCAAAATATACAAGTTGAAAACTTTTACAACCTACATAAAATTGTAATTTGCATATTTTTTAACAAATCGACTTTGAAAAAGAAGTTTCGAAAACTTGCCTAATCGATCTTTGTATTTCATTTGTACTATGTTGATAAATTAATTTGGTTGCATCTTAATTTCATTTGTTATGGATCAAATTTGTTTTTCAATAAAATTTTTTAATTTTTCATCTTGTGATTTATGTATTAAATATGATTCGTGGGTTTTTCATCTAAAACAATTAAACTAAAACCAATTTAGCTAAAACCATTTGCCTAACAACTTCTAATTTAAATTTAGTTTTTATCACAACCCGGAAATATATTTACATACTAATGTCCACCGGAAGACATTTTAAAATTTTAACATTTAACACTTACAGAAAAGATTGCCAGCATGGTACTTGTGGGGTACTTAAAATGTTTTAAGTTCATTTTACCATTCAGTTGGAGCTTGAATCAGGCAACAATTTGTAATGCCCTGTTCAATCTTGCAAGATAAAAACGTACATTAATACTTTTTGCCTAGAAAATAAGTTACTGATATAAAACAGTAAAACCTTTTAGAATGTGTCCGAAACCCTTGATAAATATTTATGAATACAAATTTTTTACATTTATTTGTAATAACGAACACACTTAAATTATCACGGTCAATTGCTATAATAATTTTTGACTTATACCAAAACTTTCTATAATAAAAGCCAAACACATCGCATAGCACACTCGAATATATACAATAAAACATACAAAATTCACTACATACTTGGTTTTGTACGATTCAGAAACCATATAAAAAAAATTTGAGATTTTCCGTTGCTATGACAATTTCAATAAATAATGCACACAATTATAAATTTAAATTATCATACTTTGACAGCGACGTAAAAAATTTGGAATATTTTTCAAATAAATGTCAAACATTTGTATGTATTCATAAATATTTATCATGGGTTTTGGACACAGTATTAGAGTGACTTTCGTGAAACATGAATTTACTTAATTCTCAAAAATTTAAAGTTCTAAATTTGCCATATAGTTTTTTGAATAACCAACCAAAACAAAATTGTGGAAGTGTTAAGATAAGCTGAGCAAAACTACTACTCATCTAGGCGCCAAGGACAATTGAAGAACTCGCTACTCTCGAAAATTTTACTGAAAATGCTCGCAATACATGCGTATGAAGTGCAATAAGTGAATGTGGAGTTGTTAAAAAACTATAAGCTGAGCAAAACTACTACTCATCTAGGGGCTGATAATGTCACCCTATAATGTTAAAACGACGAGCACTTTTCTCAAATTATATGCCAAGGACAATTGAAGAACTCGCTACTGTCGAAAATTTTAAAAACATAGCCAGAAGAGAAAAACAAATTCTATTCGGAGATGGAATTGGTCTAAAATGTCGCATATTAATATTTTATACAGTATGCAATTTATTACACCTAACACAGTCGAAGAAATGGTACGCTAATGGGACGTTAAAAACATGTCCTTCCCTTTTTGGACAATTGTATTCAGTGCATTTCATACAAAATAATAAGTCAATTCTATTATTATTTTTTTTTTTTTGGAGCGGAGCGACGTATGTAATATTTTTATAATTAATATTATTTTGTATAATTTACAAAACACCAACAATTTTCACTTACTTAAAAATAAAAAAAAATTAATTATTTTGAATTTTATTTATTTTTATTTACTTTAAAAATTACGACTAGTTTCGATCTTGTAAAAATCATCGACAGGTATATTTGCAACTAAACAATTCTATTAGTTTTTACTTACTGCCGGACCAAAGCTAAAAGACTTATAAATAATATTTTATGATTTTTTAGTCCTTCGCGATATAGAACTGACTTCAATGAATGCTATTAAAATGGCATTTCCTGAACCAGATATACGAACGCTAAAAGCACGCTTCTCCACTTTAGACAAACATTGTATTGGATTATTGCAGAAAATGGCATGAAAAGCGCTACGATACGGGTAGCAGCTTCGCTATTAAAATTCATTAAAATGGTTTTAATGAATTTTTAAATTGTTTAATTGCAGAACAATGTTAAACCAACAATATATAAACCAAATAGAAGTATATAGGAAATCTCCGATAATGGATTATATAAATGCAATTGCAGATAATGTTATTATTTAAAAATAAATAAAATGTATAATAAAAATTAATTTATGTCTACCAAGTGCAGAAAAGTCATAACAAACAAAAAAAATATTATTATTTGTTTAGTTATTAATTAAATAATTTAACAAAATTAATAAAAATAATTTAAAATAAAAAAAAAGTTGTTTTTAGATGGATTGCTTTAGACAAATTGTGTTTAGGTGAATCGGTTTTAGGTAAATTTCTTGTACGTTATTTTAAGTCACTATTTTAAGGTAAATTGTTTTAGATAAATTGTTTTTTCTACAACCGCTCTAAAAAGTAGGCGTTTAACGTTTGTTTACTTGAATTAAAAATGTTTTAAGGCACCAGTCTGAAATTTGTTTCACAAATACACAATATATATATATATATATATATATATATATATATATATATATATATATATATATATATTTATATATATATATATATATATATATATATATATATATATATATATATATATATATATATTTATATATATATATATTATATATACAAATATATATATATATATATATATATATATATATATATATATATCTATATATCTATATATATATATATATATATATATATATATATATATATATATATATATATATATATATATATATATATATATATATGCATATATATTTGCCGCTTCTTCAATTTTAGCCAGAATTGCATCTTTATTTTCAGGAATATTTTCCATTTGATTGGAAAAGTGTCAAATGTTTCCGAATTCCAATTGTTGTATAAATGACAACGATAAAGCAACGCTTGCTATTTTTATAACTGAAAACAACTAAGCAATGCTTGCTGTATTGAAATAAATTCAAAAGCAAAGTGCAAACTTTGTATTAATTTCTACTAATTTCGCACCTTTTCACACTTTTACTAAGGCTTTAAACGGTGTTTGCAGAAAAAATATTGTATTATATACTTGTTAAAGTGATTTTATTTTGTACGAAGGGGTGGGACACTCGCTCCACGTTACACTTTGAACAGTTTACTTTTGACACTTATATCATAAATAGCTATTTAGGTAAACTATTTTAGTTAAAAAATCTGTTTCCAATTAAATATGCCTAATTAATTTATGATTTGAGCAGTGTCGGTAACAAAAGTTTATACCTTGCATAAATATACATTAGATGAAATAGGCCTGGCTGTAAGACTAGAAAATTTTAAAATAGACAAAAAAAATATTAGTTTGTTAGGTCAACAGGCTCTTCTAGATTTTAATAATTGTTTAACGGCTGTCCTTACCCACCTTATGAATGAATTACAATAACTAAATTTACAATTTACTATGCGCGTACTATACATCACTAAATATAATTCATAATATAATTGGGTTTTAAATTTTCAGTACTGATAAAATATGATATTTTTTATTAGTGATTCTTTTCTTTTTATGTTTTCAAAATTATGTAGTTTTTAAACAATGCTAGAATAATTGTTGGTATTTTTGATTGATGATATTTAAGTAAGAAGCCGACAAAATCCTGTAGTGTAAATTTGTTCTGATAAAAGTTAATTTTAAAGAGAAATGAACCCAGGAATAAGCTGAGGTTAAGGTTCGTTAATTGTTTCTTGTATGTATGAAGCTAAAAAACCGTCTATAAGTTGGTCTATAATTTTTATTAACAGAACAGGAATCACCAAAATAATTAATTTAGTTTCTGGTCAAACTAAATAATTTTTTTTAAAGTATACGTATTTTAGTTAATACTTCTAGTCTGTTCAAAACTCTTTTGCTTCAAACTTCCAGTTTAACGATTTAAGTTTCTATATATATTTTAAAATCTATAGAGACCGATTTCTTATTTCCATTTATATACACTTTTGTGTTACCGAGTTTTTGGTCCAAAATAAGTTTTAATATTCACTCTATTCCAACGTCCCATATATTTTGACATCCTCTTAACACCATCAAAGTGTTTGTTTGGTGTAACGTCGCTTAATCTTTTTGTGCGTTTGGAGCTGTCTTGTAGCAGTACAATCAAGGATGTAATCTACAGTGCCTTCAAGCATTCCAAATCTTTTATCGAAGGTGGATTATTTGCAATCCTTATATCCGACATAAACCGCTGAGTACTCCCTTATCGTCAAAGTCAGAATGTAGTTGTCGCCAGGCTTGTTAATTAGACTTTATTTCGTAGTTTACTTCAGATACTCGTTTTCAAAAATGCAAATGTGTTATGTCATGCACTCATAAGCCTAATATGTCACAAAGCAGTAGATATAGAAAAAATCATTTCTCCTCAAGAATCCGCCAAAAGGTGAAACTTCTGCAGACTTGCGGTCAACCAGATGAAAGACTTCATAAATATTTTGTTACAGTTTAAAAATTAAGCTTAAAAATATATATATACATATTCCCATAAACCGATTTAAACCTGCATACATGCCTGACTCGCGAAGACAATTCACTTGTATTAACTACTACAGAAAGGGTAAAGCTTGTTAAATAAACCTCTCTTCAAATGGGGAGTCAATACCGATAATTTACCTTGCCGAAGACACACTTGCCAATCTCCAGTTATATTTAAATCAAGTAGCCTCCGAAAGGGCTAAAAGAAATATGTACTTCTGAAATATTTCTGAAAGTTACTTAAATCGTTAAATATGTTTAATTTGCCTTTGACCTACTGACACAAATACCAGCACCAGATGTTTATTGCACAAAGTAGACGCAAATATTTTTGACATTGCTACACAAATTATAAATGATTAAAGCATTATTTCCGAATGTAGTTATTTACAAAAGTAATGCTCAATTAATAACATTCCAGCGTGACATTAATAGCATTTCATTATAGTGCAATTTAAGTTTAAAATGTTTTCTAGTAAAATTTTATAATAATTATCACCCGTTAATTAATTAGCATATCTAAATAGTTGAGTTTGGTGAGTTTGTGTGTGTTTGTATTATATGTTCGGATTTAATTAGTTTTGACTGTCATGATAACCTACGGCCTACAAATTGGAAAGTGAAAATTAAAAGATTCTTTCAACCGCATTCTACTTATAACCTTTACCAATTGAAATTATCGTACAATGCTAGAACATATTTACCAGGACTCACTGTCTCTTTGCCGTTATTGATTCGCTTTAAGGTATATTTTCTTAATGCCATCATGTATAATCTTGTACTTATTTGTCAGAGTTCATACTCATACCTTATACAATGTACGGCTGCCACTGTCGAAATCGTTAAGCACAAATAATAAAATAATCGTTTGATTACATCGATAATTTCTAGAAAAGTTTATTCTGCTAATGTCCAAACAAAGCTATAGAAATTTTTTTAAATGATTCTTGCTTGGTATTTTTGGAAAGTATTTTCAATGTAGGTTAGGTTAGGTTTAGGTGGCCGTCCAACAAGGACAAGGCATAGACACATGTGGTTCATAGCCATACCACAAAATTTTTTCCGCAATACCTTACTGAAACCAGTTTGAGCTTTTCATGAAGCGGAATGAAGTATTGTTTCCTGTTCTTCGTCCTTGCAACTTCGATAGTAATCATGATAGAAGACGCCAAGTCTACTAGCATGTTTACCTATAAAACAGTGCCCATTAATGACACCCACGATTGTGGGTTAATGTTACACCTTTGCATAGACATTAACAGGTTCGACTTTTTTAAGTCCAGATAAGGCCAAATCTGACTGGTAATTACACAAGAGGTACAATTTGCCCATCTTTGTTTTGTAATTTTATAAGCTTCTTCTTTAAGGAGCAGTTAGCACGTAGCACGTGGAACTCCAATGTCCATCTTGCATGGTAATAAGAGGCAAGTAGTACCTTGCCGCGCAAGTTCATCGGCTTTTATTTTCCCCGTAATATTGAAATGCCCTGGGACCCGAATAAGATGGATGTTGAACTGTTCAGTCGTTAAGAGATGAAAGACAGTTCCGGGCTACTTTCGACGTGATATAGCCTGATTGTAGAAATTTAATTGCAGCCTGACTGTCCGTAAAAATGCGAATATCTCTCGCAGATATTACATGTTACTTCATCCAGTCTATGGCTTCTTTTGTTCGTAAGAATAGACGAGTGGCCCATAATGTTACAGGACCACAAAGAAATAGATTTAAGCCTTATAATTGTACTTGCAGCTACTTGTTTGGCCAGGATATCCAGAGGAATGAGATGAAGGAGAATTTCCAGTGCTTCAGTAGAGGTACTTCTAAGTGCACCACTAATACACAAGGCAGCAGTTCTTTGCACTTTCATCAACAATTTTTGGTTCGCCACTGGTTTTGGTCGCGGGGTACCAAACCGTGACTCCATACATTAGAACTGGTGTAACTACAGAGATGTAAAGCCAGTATATGATATGGGGCTTAAGCCCCCATCATTTCCCAATGGCATTTTTACAAGAGTAGAGTGCTATAGTAACTTTTTTTACTCTTTCCATAATATTTGGCTTCCAGCTTAGTTTGCTGTCCAAAATAAGACCTAAGAATTTCACTTTGTTTGCGATATTCAAAACAACTCCATTAAGAGTTGGAGGGTCGAAAAGAGGAAGTTTATACCTCCTGGAAAAAAGAACCACTTCAGTCTTCAGTGGATTAACACTGAGACCACAGCTTTACATGCTCGATTGAGCCTCTATCTGTCTTTCTAAAATTTTCAAGAAATAAGAAGATAAGCTAATAGGCCTAAGTTCCTTGGGATTGCAATGAGAGCGTTTTCCCGCCTTAGGTATAAAAATAACGATTACTTCAGTCCATTTTTTTGGAATATGACAAAGTTCGAGACTACTTTTAAAAATCACCTCCAGCCAGAGAACAGTTAGGTCAGCGGTTTTCTGAAAATTGGCAGGAATAATGCTGTCCAGACCTGCAGACTTGTAAGGCTTGTAACTGTTAACTGCCAATAAGATATTTCTCCTACTGACAATTTTTCCCGGGAGGCTAGTAGTCTTATTAGCCTTTGGCAAAATAAGGGGAGAATCAGAACAACCCGGGAAATGAGTTTCCAAAAGAAGCTCAAAGGATTCCTTACCCGTTGTAGTCCATTGGCCATCTGATCGTTGAAGATGGCTTGGAATTGCAGGACAATTTGATAAAATCTTACGTAACCTAGCTGCTTCAGAAGACTTCTGTATTTTATCACAAAAGAGTCTCGAGGAGTTGCTTTTGGCACTTCTTATTTCATATTTATACGCTTTATGGACCTCCTTGTAGGAGTCCCAGTCCGTATCAGTTCTTGTTTTCTTCGCGATCTTGAAGGGCCGCTTGTATTTTAAGCGTGTTACTTTGTAGTTCCTTCGACCACCATGGTGGACGAGGTTTACCCTTAAGTCTACTTAGAGGACATGAATTAGAGATAGCTTTATTAAAAGCATCCGACACCTGATCTACTATGTCATCCAACTCCCGTCTTGATTCCGGAGATTTAGGGACGAGTGATGGTAGAGAGTTACTTAAAACCGTCCTGAACGTATCTTAATTGGTCTTCCTTCAGTTTCTAAAGGTTGGAGTTTTAGAATTTTGTATATCCAATCCGTATTGAAGATGACAATGATCAGAAAAGGAGCGTTCCTCAGACACTCTCCAATTAATTACTCTATTTGACAGGAAATTCGAAACAACGGTAATGTCCAAAACTTCCTGTCTATTACTTGTTATAAAAGTAGACTTACAACCCACATTACAAATTGATAGGTTTGTAGTAAGAATGTTATCAAAAAGTAACTCACCCATGGTTCTTGAACCATGACGACATCTACGTCATCTTCTGATATTTGGAGCAACAGAGCAGCTGACGCTGCCTTGCAGTGATGAAGGTTGATTTGCATAAAATTAAGCATTTTAATGCTTTATTTCAAAACCTCCACCACAGTGGACCCAGATTCCGTGGATCTGAGAGTCTGAACCGAGTCCGCAAAGTGACTCCATTGATGTAGGTAACTTACTGTCCAAATTCGTACCCTCTGCATGCCAATTGAGCAACCTTGCCCAGACGAAGTTCCGTGCAATGCGGTAGTATCCTCATCTGGTTTTGATGCCCCTGAATTTGCAGCCCCATCCTTTTTGTAGAGTTTGAGAGTCACCGCGCTTAATCGTTAGCTCACTAGACCACCTGTCTAGACCACTTGTCTCAAAACCTCCACCACAGTGGACCCAGATTCCGTGGATCTGAGAGTCTGAACCGAGTCCGCAAAGTGACTCCATTGATGTAGGTAACTTACTGTCCAAATTCGTACCCTCTGCATGCCAATTGAGCAACCTTGCCCAGACGAAGTTCCGTGCAATGCGGTAGTATCCTCATCTGGTTTTGATGCCCCTGAATTTGCAGCCCCATCCTTTTTGTAGAGTTTGAGAGTCACCGCGCTTAATCGTTAGCTCACTAGACCACCTGTCTTGGCTAGTACATCCAATGATTCGGTGTTAATAATAATACTGACTGACCTATTGTCATCTCTTGCTTCCTCCACCTTGGCTATCTTCCAATTTAAAGTTGCTAATTCTAGATTGCTGATTTGCAGCAATTCTAAAATGGTTTTCGGATTACTCGGTTCAGCCGGAACCCGCGCACGAGCTCTCGGCCTACCGGGAATATCTTCCAATGGTATTACCTAAAGCTTGGCTCCAGGCCAAACCTCTCCTAGGCTGCTAAGCGGCTTCCTATAGAGATCCAAAGATCTGTGATTGGCACAGGCTGTCAATTTTACATGGTTTCTGTACCAACCTCCATCTCGACATGTAGGAGCCACACTAGGGTTCTCCCTCATAACTGTGAGGAAAGAGGAGGCTAAGGCCTTTTCCACCTTCCTCCAATTAGAGGGAGTGATGGTACCATCTTCCTTTGCTCCATCAATCACTGCTATTACTAGTGGATCTATAAGAACATCACTAAAATACCTACTTGCTGTTACCTGCAGTTTAGTTCTTTTAGTGGCCTTCAGAGATTCATTCTATGATCTCTGTCTTTTGGAGACAGACTCTTCATATGAAGTTCCTGGCATCGTCCTAATAACCTCAGTAGCCCATTTATGTGTCGCTACGTGTTTATTTGTTCTTACTTCCGACGGAATTTCCTCAATCCTTTTTAAGGCTCTCCATGCTTTCTTTTTGGCATTAAAGGATGGTTTGGAGGGACCTGCATTATCATTGCATAAATCCACATCTGTACCCATAGGAAGAGACCCACTCTTATCTATAGAGAGGGTCTCTTCCTATGGGTGCAGACCCGATTCTCCTTATTTGGTTTGGAGAGATTTGCATTATTTCTCCCCAATTTTAGGGAGAGAGACCCTAAAGACCCGTGTCTCCTTAAAATTTTCCGGCTTTTTAAAAGTTCCGGACACTTTATTCTGATTTTTTGGATCCATAATATTTCCCACGAGTAGCAGGGATAAATGGGGTCCATCTTTGCAGAGATCTGCAATACAACGATAAGGCAAAAAGCAACTGGAGGTCGCCTGGTATCCAGAGGCTCCGTTCAAGACTGGGCTTTTTGGAAGGGCCCACAGCTAGGTTGATCATCGGCACGGGTCGCATGACATCTTAATCCGGCCCTTGTTTTATAGTGCAAAACACTTGCATCTAATAATTAGCCGTAGTAAACACCAATTTAATTTTTGAGCTCTTCTTCTATGAAAGATTTGGCTCAATTTTTGCAGATTACATTGTTCTAGTGATATTGCTCTTGAGAAAAATACGATTAAAAAGTTTTCTTGCAAGTTCGTTGTTCCGGCTATAGTATTGAGTGTAGTATTATCCAGAATAATTGACAATAGTTCATGTAAATAGTAAATGCTATTATTATCGAATTTGTATCCGCAGGTGTTCTTGATTTGGTTGATTTGGGTGTGGTTACAGCCCAATTCAGATAGTACAAATAAACAACAAACAAACAAAATAAATATTTAGAATAATGTATTATTATTTATTACTAACATTAAATTTATATAATATTATTATTAATATTGTTGAACGCCTGTACGATTTCTTATCTAACTACTTATCGTAATATGCTTAGTATATCTTGTACAAATATTATAATTAACTTAAGTTAAATAAAGAAAGTTATCAATATGATAACAACACAAAATACAATAACCGGCGTGACTTTTTTTTTTCTTTCAAATTACTACTTCCTAACTGTTCTATTAACTATAGTATAATAGTTATTATGTAGTTGCAGGACAATTTAAAATTTTATTGTAATTGAAACCCTCACATTTAACATAATAATAGCCCGTATATTTATGGTCTAACAAATATTGTGATTGTTTGTAAAATTGTTACGATGTGTTCCCTGATTAGAATAAGAAAGTGTCATCAAGTTATAACACTAGCAGGAATCAATCAACTGTATCGCTGCGTGGTTTTTAAGGTAACGACACATATTCTTATAATGTTCTAAATTTTTAAATCTATAACGTTTGTTTGTTTGTTTATTTTTGCAATTAATACTTATATACAAATTTTTTGATTGAGGTTATATCGCACACAACATTTGTCTTTTCGAGTGTGTGTGTGTGCAAAAATAAAATACGATTTTGTCTCTTAAAAACTGGTTTCCTACGTAAAAACGAAAACAACAGCACAAATTATGAGATTTACAGTGTAATTAGAAAGTATTGTGCCAAATATAATTTTTATATTGAACACATTACTACCATCGTTAACTTAGTCCAGGTAGTCAAGGACATTCAAATACTTAATTCCTTTGTAAAAAGTATCCGTTATTTGTTGTATCACCCAAAAAAATATTACAGTGAGCTTACATACAATGATACATAATTTAAGATCGGCACATGTCTCGTGTATTTCAAAGTTGTGTTCATCGTCATCACCTCTTGCAATCAGATTATCTATTTTTGCCCCTATTGCGATTCGAACCCGTTACTTCTCGATTCAAGCTCCATTGCTTTAACATTTCATGACTTTGAACATAAACCTAAAAAAAATAATTGTTTTTTGTTGTTTGCATGCGAAAAATTGCAAACGTAGCGTTCATGCATTACTGTAGTGTCATTATGGTGATACGTTGACCCATTCTTTGTGCATATTTTTATGAAGTTTGTTGTTAATAAATTATGCTTATTTGGAAACCTAATTAGTATACAAACGATAAATTTATCATATTTGTATTCGATAAATTCGATCAACTTAAGACATAAATAATTTTATTAGAAATGATTTCTCAATATACTATTTACAATGTCACAATATGGCGTACTTATAAAAATATTTATAACTGTTATACCTATTTATGATAAACTATTTAGTTATGCAGAAAGTAAAAATGATGATAGCTTTCTTTTTTGTTATTATTTTCTAATTCGTATACACTTGGGTAGTTATTATCAGCTTGCACTTATTGTTTATTTCAAATAACTCTTTAAATAATCAAAACAGAACCGGTAAAACTAACTCGATGCAAATGGAGTGATAAGCCAACCGTAAAATTGATTTGAAGCTTTTCCTATATCACTTATAGAATGAAATCACGTAAAAAGGTACTATCTGTGCGTGGGATGATTGTGCCTTAATAGACTTAACATAATTTAAAGCTTCTAATATTGTCTGAAAGGCACTGGTTGAGAAAGGCACTGGTTTGATAACGGAAAGACGGGATTAGAAACTAGTTTTAGGTGTACGATCTGTAGTAATTTTAAAAAATGTATAAGACCGTAATGGACCATTGATGTTGACCATTAATTTATCATATAAAACTTTGGTCTTTGTTCATGATTCTTTAAATAGGTGGCTCCGCTGGTTGTGTGCAAAGCGACACTCTTCATCAAATTAATCATTTTTTTGGTTTGTGTTTCCTATTACTTCGCCCGGCTTGTAGTTTAGTTCACTAAAGTCATTACCGAATACTAACAATGAAACACTGTGTGACTTTAAAATCCGACTTTATTATTCTTTAAACTTTATTTAGTTCTAGTTCGTCAAGGGAATTGTCGAAAATATTTATCTCCTCTTAAACTATAAATTCAACGCAAAGATTGCTGATGTTATATCCATTGTAATGCAACAAAAAACCTTTGGACTTATTAATATGATCTTCATTTTGTGTTTACGTTTGTTGTTAAAATACCATAATAAAGATCAATCTTGTAGCAGTTTAGTCTCACTAATCCGTAAAATATTGCACACATATAATTTAATTATATGTTTACAACACATCACAAATACCAACAGGCGTGACTACAATAATTAGTTTGCAAATTGCAATCAATTCATGGTATCCGTGATCACTAAAAAAGCGCCACTGAAAGAACAAATCAAAACATTCCACATCTAAATAAGTTAATAACTAATACCGCGTCATCGTCGTTATATTGGTGACCCCGGCGTATTTTAAACACGCAACCTTCTGATTCTTTTCTACCACTCCTAACTCAATACGGGTTTGTCACTTACCGCAAAAAGCCAATTTAGAGATATCCCCTAACACGGGGTGGGTATCTATACGAGATCGCGATGGCTTCCATCAAGATTAGATTAGCATAAGCAGTCATATTCTTATAGTATCATTTCAAATTAAATTAAGAGAACTAATTGATCTGAATCAATTAATTAATCAGATATTTCATGCAAATTCATATAATTCGCTAACGATACGTGTACACAGAACAACGTTTTATATACAGATAGATATATTACACATATACAGATAAATATATTACACATGGTCTAATGAGATGACAATTAATTTTTAATAAAGCCTTGTACTTGCAATAGAAACCATGTCTACCGATGATGACAGCAAACACCAGGAAGTGGCTAATATCCCGGCCACTGGCATTCGTCTACCAGAGTTCTGTGTTATTTATCTAGAATACTGGTTCAAGACGATCGAGGCATTATTCAACGCGAGCAAAGTCAAGAGCAGTAAGCAGTAAAACTTCCCACAAGTGATCAGTTGTTTATCTCCTAAACTGACGCGACCAACTGGCGTTCACGATCACGTACTCCTTCTATAAAAAGCGGAGCAGAATCGAAACGACGCCAAATTTTCCAGCATCCAACTTGGTGCAACTACCACGACAGATCCGGACATATTTTCCAAATCCAGTGACAAACACTACCGAGAACAACCGTTACCCGCAGCAAAATGCGTGTAGTGATAACAATTCTCCAAAATATTCTATTCTATTGGACGGCGCGGCTAATCATAGACCGAAATACACTAGCCGCTTATTTGTAAGCGATTGTTAGGACAAACTCACCTTTCTGATAGACACTGGCGCTGATATATCCGTTATTCCCTATACAACTTGTATAAATCGCAAAACCCAAGTCAACGCCGACTTAGTTATATCAGCCGCCAATGGTACAGCTATCAATACCTACGGAAGCCAATTGCTGCAACTATTGATATTGGTCTCAGGGAAATTTTTCATACGCAATTACGTAATGTGAACGCAAATCATCCTATGATTGGGCTGACTTTCTTAAAAAATACGGCTTACTAGTCGACTTTAAGAACAGGCAACTGATTGATCCAGCGACACAGCTGTCGATCAATGTGTCGCTGGCACATGCGCACGCAACTTCGCCCAAGAACTTCTTAATTGACAAAGGGTATGGCAATCTATTAAAGAAATTCCCTTCTTTAACAGCTCCGCCGAGTTACAACTCGCCCGTTAAACACAATGTAGTTCAGCACATAGTAACTACAAGACATGTATCGGTGTCCAAACCAAAAATATTGGATCCGATCCGACACAAAGCCGCCACAAATTCTTACACATGATCCAACTGGGTATATATCTCAGCCGTCGGTGTCAATAGTAGCATGTCCATTGCACTTAAGTAAAAAGAAAATAAACTTTGTAGACCTAGATAGGACTATAACGACGGCGGTGACGTGTCGTTATTTTAATTATTCAGATTCGGATGTTGTGCAAAGCAAAGCTCATTTTCGATCTGACGAGAAATCGTAATAATTTTGTTAAAAATTATTTGTCATCTCATCAGGCCATGGCGACCGAGTGCTATGTGTAATAGCTACTTTACGCTCTATATATATTTATGTACAGTGTACATGTAGCGTTAGCGAATTATATGGAATTGCACGAAATATCTGAATAATTTTAATTGTGTGTGTAGCGATGGTCGCTACAGGACTACCGTAGCTTGAAGATTCCTCACATCCAAAACTTCTCCTTGCACGTACAAGGATGCAAGATATTTCCAAAGATCGATTTAGTCAGAGTCTATCATTTAATTCCAGTCGCACCTGACGATGTTCACAAGATGGCAATTTCTACTCCATTTTACGTATTCGAGTTTACTCGATTGCCAGTTGGACAATAAAACTTCGCAAAATCGTTTCAACGATTCATTAACGAGATCGTCAAGGATCTCGACATGACGCTAAACTTAGTGTCACAACTCACAACTAACGCCTCAAGCACTGCTGTACGCGCAGTGTTGTAACAATCAAATAATAGGGATTGGGAGCAGCTTAGATTCTTTTCGAAGGAACTTTAGGATGCTGAAAAAACATATTTCCCATTCGATAGAGAACTACTTACTACCTATCTACCAAACGATCAAACGTTTTCGATACTAAGTCGATATTTTACAGTCTACACCGACCACAAACCGCTCACTAGAGTGATTCAATCCAAGGCTGAGCGCAACCCGAGACAAACTCGTCACTTGGACTTTGTGTTCCAGTTCACAACGAACATACAACACATCCAAGGCAAAGATAACGTGGTTGCCAATACACTGTCTCAAGCACTGAACCACGAAACTTCGAGACACACTTTTAAAAGGAAGCAAATCGCTAAATCGCAGGAAGCTGACACAGAACTTCAGGATATACTTTTTGATTCCTTAAAGAAATCAAATTCCACTTAGAAATTAAATTGATTTAAATTAGCTGACTTACCGATTTACTGTGAAATTTCAATGGGCAACAATCGTCCGTACATTGCAGAGCCGAAGCATCGAACCATTTTCGACGCACTGCATAACATTTTGCATCTGAGCTACTCGAAAGCTAATATGAACTAGATATTTCTGGTACAGTATGAATCACGACGTAGCCCACTGGGCAAAATCCTATATTTTCTGCCAAAAATGCAAGGTTTTAAGACACATTAAGACCCAACATAGGCATTTTAGCATTCCACCGAGACGTTTTGAACATATCCATTTAGATATCGTGGGACCACTTCCATCTTCTAATGGATGCACTTATTTATTTACCTGTTTTATTCACCAAACTGTTTGGTGATCTAATTAAGATTTTAGGTTCCAACCGGATCCGAACCACCTCGTACCACCCCCAATCAAACATGATGGGTACGCGTTTTTACCGCCAGTTAAAAACATCCCTGAAAGCCCGATGTAACATTGTGCATTGGATCTCCAAAGTACCCATAGTACTACTAGATATCCGAGCTACCGTAAAATGATCAGTACCTGAGCTTGTTTACGGACAAACAATGAAGCTACCAGGTGAACTGTTTGTAGACAACACTCTTTTACCACTCGTAAAAACTAGACGTGTATGTTCGATCAATGATCGATCGACTACGATCAAGCTTACGATCTTAGCTTTGTGCCCAAAAACACTCGAGTATCCAAACCAACGAACATACACGTCCCGAAATCCCTAGACACTAGTGAGTTCGTGTTTATACGAGTGAATAAGGTGCCACCTCCTTATAGCGTCAAGTCAGCTGAAAGAACAAATCACAACATTCCACATGTGAATAATTAAATAACGACTACCGCACCATCACGACTATAATCTTAAATTTGTTGCTAAGTTTATTTAGCCCATAAAAGCCATCTTATTTAGAACTTAAAACCATATTTCACTATAACAAAGCATATTTATAGATTTTTAAAATTATGTTGAAACACATATATGCGTCCGACTAATTAGCTACTTCCGTAAATTTTCATGACAAAAAAAAACATAGAACAAAAATGATAACATAAAATGTTGAATGAACCTCGTCTATCTCTGTTCCCAATGTCCGCCGCACATTGGATAATTCTTTTAAATTGTTTGATTAGATCGTTATGATTATGATTAACATATATGTACTTATATTATAGCGCATATAATATATAGACAATAGAACCCTCAAACTAGTTACGGATTTACACTATTTAGACTATTTAGATGGTGTCGCATTTGGAACTTAAAAATAATTACTGCGTATTGCCTTTTCCACCTTTAAACCAAAAGATACTACAAGTTTCAATAAAGTCAGGTGATAAAATAAACAGTTAATTTATAGTGTTAACATTAAACTAACTATGCAGATGTGACAGGATGGTAAATTAGAACTACAATATATTTAGTATTCACATACTCCAATACAGATAACACGTGTTAACAATTCCAAGTATTCCGGTCACTAATGTAAATAGTAACACATTTACGTATTTTGAATCATTCGTTCAATATTCAATCAGTAATTTAATCAAATCTACATATCTGACTAAAGACAAGCGGAAATAATTTTTCGTATTTGTACTGAGTTTTAAGTTATATATACATAAGACATTTTTTTATCGACTATTTGTCGTTAACACAGTAAATAAAACTATAAATTGTGCAACATGAGACTTTATAAAATAATATTGAATGCAAGTAGAATTGCATCACTTATCGATGTCGTTCCTTTTATAAAGCAAAATCAATAAATAATAATATATTCCATTGTAATAAACTGGTGGGGTGTACCGGTCTTTTCTCCTCACTCGTCACATACAAATATATAGCCCGTATAAAAAAAATCATTCTCGCCTATATATCGTAAAATCAATACAAAATTTATAAATAATTGACAATTATGTAGTACAGTAATGTATAGTTATAATGGTAGTAGACCGTCATTATCAAGGTCATGGAAATGAAAAACTAAAATAAAAATATTTTCAAATCATATACTATTATTGTCATATTATGTGAGTTTTAGATACATAGTTATAACGATGTTTGTTTTATTCTTGAAAGGTTGTAAGTAAGTTGTAGCATAAAAATACAGTGGATTAACTAATAGCATGTTATGTAAAAAACAAGTAAAACCCGCAGTAAACGTGGTTTGAGGAATATATGCAAGAGGAATTCAAAACCTTCTATAGTATCAAATGTAATAACATGTGATCAAATATATGGTGGTCGTCTTAAGCAGCCAGTCCTATTGTAATTGGCAACATATCTGAAGGTAGCCTTAGGTCACATGTGTTATAGTAAAGAGTAACAAATATTGTTTTAAAATAACATAATTATTAATTCCATTAGCACAGTTAAGCACTTAATATAGTGAATTGTAGACAACCACACTAGATCTGTTGTGTTTACTTTGATTTTTAATCGCTAGTGGCGTTGTGTGTTACGTCACGTACTGGTTTTGAGTTAAAAACACAAATCGGCCTTAAGCCATATTGTCAATGACATATGTGTTACAACTCTTTTACAATTCTTGTTTTTCACTCTACATTTTTAGTCAAATAGAAGCCGCGCAGCTTTAGGTCCATACTCATTTAACATTTATCAATTAATTAAATTGAAGATAAATAGATTGCCAATAGTTCTTATATTTGTTGTTTTTATCTTTAAATTAAATTGTTATTTAATTTCTTCCATTTTATTATTTAATTATTCCTATTTAATTTATTTAATTTTGTCTGTTTCTGGTGTAAAAATGTTGCTGGGAAAATTATTAAATTCAAGGACATGAAGATACCCGCTTTCATTTACCATCTGTCCTATGTATAGTGCCAGCCACCGTATATATACATATATATATATATATATATATATATATATATATATATATATATATATATATATATATATATCGGGTTTTCCAATAAGGACTTGACAACTTTCTTTTAAAATAAAACGCAAACCATTTGAGATATCTCGAAAATTTTATTATTCGACATCGTTCATAGGTCCACCACGAGCACGTTTGCAGTTGTCGATTCTTTGAACCCAATTTTCGATGACTCGACCACACATTTCGGCGGAAACGGCCGCTCTCGTTCAATATTGGCACTGAGATACTCTAATGACGCCGGCTGATTGGCATAGACCAATGATTTACCGTAGCCCGATAAAAAAAGGTCTAGAAGTGTTAAACCTCACGATCTAGGCGGCCAGTCGACGGGACCGTTTCTGGATATAATACGTCCATCGGATTTAGATTTCAATAAATCGATTGTTAGACCCGCTGTGTGGTATGTCGCACCATCTTGTTGAAACCACATATCATTAATGTCTAGCTCATGCAATTAACCAAAGAAATAACGTTGCAACATGTCTCTGTAGCGATCTTCATTCACTGTAACGTGACGGTCATTTTCACCAACGACATGATCCAATGACACCACCAGCATGAAAACCACACCATACAGTTATTTTTTGTGGATAAAGTGGAGTTTCTTGAAGCACAGGGTTTTCATCTGACCAACAACGCATATTTTGTTTGTTGCCGAAGCCGTTTAACCAAAAATGCTCTTCATCGCTTAACATATTTTTGCGATGAAATTGATCATCTTCTTCCAAAATATCCAGAGCCCAATCCGAGAACGTACGTCATATGATCAAGTGGATTTAGTTCTTGTGGTAACTTCATCTTATAAAGGTGCAAGTCAAGATCCGTTCGTAATATTCTCCAAAGTGTGGTAGTTGCTCGAAGTAACGAGTATTTTTTCCATTTTTCATTTATTTTTAAATATTTAAACATTATGGTTAAGTTCAATGAACTTACCTTTTCAAATAACATGGAAATATTTTAAAATCTGGACCTACAATTTTCGATGTATTTATTAATAGCCGAAGAAACTATGACTATAATCATAGATTAAGACATAGATTAAGACATATTGAGAAATAATAATATAGAAAGTAAATTAAAAAGAAGAAAACGTTGTTTTGGTTACTGTATAATGAAGGTAAAACATGC
The DNA here is from genome assembly GCA_963556175.1 of Tipula confusa. Classification (NCBI taxonomy): domain Eukaryota; kingdom Metazoa; phylum Arthropoda; class Insecta; order Diptera; family Tipulidae; genus Tipula; species Tipula confusa. The sequence goes on from OY744475.1 coordinate 132,493,308, forward strand.
ATTCGACAATAAAAGAATAAAAAATATAACTAAGTAGCCTTTTCAGCAAAGCCATTTTGAAGAAAAATTGAAAATGTATTTGTGTACTTTGTACAGTAAACCAAAAAATGCTTTTAAATTTTTATTTAAACTAGTGGTACCTATCAGCATATTAGAGGTACCCGTCATTTACTTTTATTTTTAGTTCTAATTGGATTATCTTTTTTATTTTAATCTATGCTATAATACATCAAAATGCCCAGGGTAAAAATCTGTAAAGCTATTCAGAGGCCTCATCAGAATCTCCGTCAGAATAAATTTCCTCATCCAAATCTGGATCAATATTTGGTATATCTCCAACGTTCAAGTTCATGTAAAACCTATGATGAAGCGAGAAATGATCTATTATATCTTGTTTTTTGCTCGATTGTTTATAAGAGGTTTATTGTATGCTTTAGGTAGTTTAGAAATCTCAATGGTATTGATACCTTGTAGCGACCATCGCTACACACACAGTTAAAATTATTCAGATATTGCGTGCAAATTTATAAAATTCGCTAAATAACGCTTCATGTACACTGTACATCAATATATATTAGAGCGTAAAGTAGCAATCACACATAGCTCTCGGTCGCCATGGCCTGATGAGATGACAATTAATTTTTAACAAATTATTACGATTCCTCATCAGATCAAAACTTTGCTTTGCACACCACCTACATCTGAATAATTAAAAAAATAAGACACATCATCCGCCGTCGTTATAACCTCATCTTTCTCGAATCTTATTTTTAACCACTTTACATCAGTCCATTTAAATTTTGCTCCTTCGGTATTCACTTTACGCCACATGCATTTAAATTGTACAACAGATGCAAAACCACAAGTCATTTTGTCCAATTTCGATCACTTCAAATATATTGGTAGCACTTACTGTTCTGACGAATTGGTACCACTTACGAGGGTGGCCTATTTAAACGTTTGATTTTCTTTCTTTCGTTCAATGATAGAGTTATCTAAATCGCACTCCATATGTGTGTGCCCGAGCAATAAAAATTAATGATCTATGGTTTAATTTTGCTCACAATTTTGTAGAGCAATAGTGAATATTGTTGCGACAAGTGAATTTTTATTTTGCCCAATGCAACAATCGCTATAGAAAACAATATGTTCAACGTGCAGTGGCTCTTTTAATAATTGTCACATTAAACAGGATGCAATCTCATTCCCACCCCGTTTGGCTTTGCCTTCGTGCGACATGTAGCAAAATGGTTTACGTCTACACAGTTGTAGATGGTGAAGTTGTACGTTCAGAGCTAACGTTTTTAAAAACTTACATTTGAACGTAGAACTGGCATTGGGAGGCACTGCTTTAAATTAAATGAGTACGCTTTAAACTTAGAATTGTCTTTTTTTATCAATACCCTCCATAGAATATAACAAATCAGCGTCACGTGGTGTTTGAATTGAAGCGCAATGAAGTTTTGTTTCTGATTTTGCTTACTGATCTGAAGTTTAAATTGGTCACATTTAGAGGATATGTCAGTCTCTTTGGTTTCTTGAACTTCAATCCCATTTCTAATGAACAAAATAAGTTAACTAAAACAAATCAACTTAAATTTAACTTTAAAATACCTTTGAAAATAGTTTTTGTGAGCTTGGCGTATTTTGAATTCCCGCAAGAGTTTCATCTGAGAAAGTACTAGGTTCTGCCCTATTTTCTTTAGTTTACAAATTAAATTCAGTTGTTGCTGCTAGTTTTGCTGGTAAGGTTGATTCTTCATCATCAGATGATGTTATGGCATCGTCGTTATTGGGTTTAAAGGTTCGATTTTCCAAACTGTCATCAAATGCAGCCGAACTTAGCTCACTGTTTATATTGGCATCTACTTTGTTAGTATAAGGAATCGTATTTTACAGTCTTGATGTTGTGTATTAAAGACAAGTTCAGATTGTACTTCACGATGCTCTGAAAACTTCAAATGAACTATGGTATCATGTTATTTGATCCGTGAAGTGCTTAATCGTTAGGTTCATCTAATCACAAATTTAGTACAATGTAAGACTTTTTGTAAAATGTAGTATTCTTTTAGAATTAACAAATACCTGTTACAACTTCAGAATGTGTTTCAAGATGATCTGAGACCTCTATATGAACTATGGTATCGTGTTACTTGCTCGTTGCAATGCTGAAATCGTAATTATAATGTAATACAACCTGTAATAGATAATTTTTTTTTTACCTGAAGATAATTTCATGTTTTGTACCGGTTTATTTTTAGGTAATTTTAACAATCTAGAAGTTTTTCTAACCGACATTTTGAAGTGCACAGACTTTTGTTTCTTTGGTTACACAAATAATATTACTATAAGATTTCCAGTCTTTCTGTATTTCACACGAACTATTTATTCTGTTATCTTAAGTTTAGTTTCGCTTATCACACATATTGTAGAAGAACCACTTGCAATCACATAAAACACAAAGCACTTAAAAACTAAAAATAAAAAACAGCTTAAATAACTTAGTTGCATCGGTTTACAGTTTTATATTGAAAATAATAGCTTAATCAAGCGACTGATGTTTTTGTTTGTTTTAACGGTCTTTTACAAAAATCGCTTAATTGAACTTAGAATATTTTACTTTTTTTTAAATTGTTTGGAACTAACTACTACACAAGTTAAAGCAAAAAAAGAGATAGCTTAACATATTTTAAAACTAAATAATTTTGATTTTTGCACTTAGTATATCAATTTTTTGCATTTAAGCGATTTTTCCAAATGCTTTTTTAAAGTATAACACTTAAGCGATATACGTTTTTCGTGATAACTTTTTTATTTTTTCACCGATTTAAACAAGATTTAAATATGCTACAGAACTTACATACTAATGGTTTACAAAGTAATACAAACAGAAAAACAACTTAGGTGTAACTAGGCGATTATAGGTTTTTGGTATATATATATATATATATATATATATATATATATATATATATATATATATATATATATATATATATATATCCACCCTGAATACACACAGATTCTAAAATGTAATAAATTACAAATTTAAAAAAAACATTTAGCACGAAAATTAAATTAAATATCCATAAAACGGGCAAAATACGTCATTGTAATTAAAAGAAAAGCTAATGAAAACGAATTTGGTGAGTTAATCAAAAAAATAACAGTAAAATGACTTACCAATACTCTCAATACACACAAAACTCAAAAATGTATATGAGTTACAAATTACAAAAAAAATAAAAATTATTTAGCACGAAAATTAAATGAAACAATTGTTAAACAGAAAAAACAGTCACAAATTTAATTTATATATGAATAATAATTTAAAAGCCGCGACAATAAAATTGGGAACTGCGACTGTTGAATTAAAAGCATTTACATCATATTTCAGTTATCATAATAATAAACTGCAGAAACTGATATAGAATTCAAAGTCTTCTGATTTTTATAATATCAATTTTGTAAACACTATATGAGAATGCAACTCTATCACGTGCACTGTAAGATATGTATTTGCTTTGGTTATAGTTTTGCTCCCTCCTGATATCTCGATATTTCTAACATCATGCGATTCACTACTTGGATTGCATCTGACTGATCTGTATTATATGGTTGAGTAGTCCTTATAAAAATATAAATTATTTGGTCGGCTCCTCGTTGCTTATTTTTCGCATTACTTAACAGTTTTATTAAATTTAAAATATTTGCTCGAATTAACTTTATGCGCTATTCATGGTCTCTTTCCATTTTATCTCTGCTATTTCAACGCATCACTGCCAGTGCGTCCATTCAACTTAATAAAATACATGTTGTACAAAGTATAATGATCGTTTTAAATTGGATATAAAAGTTGTGTTGTCTGTGTATTAATCTTTTGTAAATAATGCCACATCGGAATTTCAAATAATTTATTCCATCACTTTGATGGAAATCAATAAGCTTTGCAAACTCGTAGCTTTTGTTATAGTAAGTATCTAACATTTTATGTTAAAATCAAATTTGTCCATATTAGACGATGACTGGTGCAACCAAAACTCAATTGGTTGATTGGACTGGAGGAACAAGCTATAGGCTCATCTTCCTGATAATGCTGGGCCTATTCCTACAGCAGTTTTATATGACACAATAGGTAGGGAAGGGAAAGGTATTATTTAAATACATCTAAAGTATGCAGACGCCTGATCACTCATCTATAAACACATACATAGACACCTTGATGGTCGTATGGCACAAGGCAACACAATTTTAAACTACCTGCAACTGCCTCTTTCGAATAGGATATCAGGATATTTCCTAAAATTTCATTGAATAAATTATAGAAATTATTATTATTTTTAGCCCTGTCATCCTAAAATATAAATAAGATTGATAACATTTTATTTTACTTAAGACTACGGCCTTTTAAAACTACCAGATATCGACGCGGAACAGGCTTAACATTCATTTATTTAGGAGCACACATAAATATGCATACGTAAACTGATTTACCTATTTATTCAAATCTGAAAAACTGTTCTGACAAAATTGAAAATTATAATCTAATCTGTAATCATTTATTAAATCTCTTAATCAACACTTCTTACAACTATCTGAAAAATAAACATACAAAATATATATTTGATCTAGACTCTATAATTAAAAGGGCTTAATCCAACATATTAAAATTGTATATCATTAATTTTTCCAAGCCTTAAGCTGTAATAAATGAATTATAGTTACGATCTGAAAGTTCATTATACTAAGTGATAAAATCGTTAAGCGTAGCAAACATAAACGTATTATTTATTAATTAAAATTAAAATCGTGATAGTGAAGTTATCTATGTTCAAATGAAGTTTTCATAAAAATAAAAAATAAAAATTATTTAGCGCGAAATTTAAACAAACAAAATACGTCATTGTAATTAGAAGAATATAAAATTGCTAAAAATTAATAAAGTGTTAATAAAATAAAACAACCTTAAAATGAACCACCAACACTCTCAATACAATACAAACAAATTCTAAAATGTATTTAGCATTAAAATTAAATGAAATAACCGTTAAACTGACAAAATACGCCATTGATTCAAAAAAATCCCTTTGATATATATTGATTGAATCAAACGAAAAATAACCTGAGTGGTGAAATCAAAACTCAATGCACTTAAATTTGATGTAATTGTTTCTAATAATATTAGAATATTTCTATTTAAAAACTTTGTATTCGGATCACTTTTCTAATAAATTATTAAAGTTTGGTTACATATGCTTTGCCTTTTAGCTTCAGGGAGCCAAAAGCTGGGTGGTTTGTTCAGGAAACTATACTAAGCTGAAGAACAGGCGGTTCCGCTTAATCCAATGTTTAAATTGTTATATTTTGTAGATCATCCATCATTGTATTAGAAAATCAAATAAACCGAAGAGAGGCTAAATAGGAACTCCGCAGATGTAGTTGATTGCGTATAGCTGATGTCTTTTGGCCTTATTCGTATAGTATGAATTAGTTCTTTGTTTAATGAAATAAAGAATATCGTTCAAAATGCAAAAATTATCTGACTATGAGTACATACATATATGATGACAATAATTATGCCATATAGCAATTCGACCGAGTCGTTTCATTACTGATAGTGAGTTTCCCTGTGTAAGATTCATACTAAAATTCCATAACTCCCATAAATAATATATGTATTCCCTCTAAAAGTATGGCCTAGTTTGTTCTGAACTAATTGCTTAAATCAATCAACTTAGTGGCTAGTCGAAGGCTTTAAGTTTTTTTAAATTTTGACACTGAAACTACAACCAGCATTAGATCAACTTGGGTCTATATTTGATTCCGGATCAATATACTTCTAGGCTGTATTAACAGTAACTGCCGTGCTTAATCGATCATTGAAAATATGATATCTGCTAGTAATCATTTAAAAAAAAACAATTTTAAAAGACAATTTTGCAAGTCATATTTTGAAGATCCGTCTTACAAATTCCAATATCAAACTAATCGTTTCAAATTTCCATTTATTCCTAAACCTATATTTAACAAATAACAAAATGAAGTTGTTATTGTTTCCAAAAAGATTAAGTGTTGAAGAGTTAAGTAGATATTTCTTAAATACAACGCAGACTCTAATATTATAATTGTGAGAAATATTGTGACCAAATCTGCTACTACATATTTGGCTTTTGTTGATAATTTTATCAAACAAATATAGTAGCAACAAAATTTACGACAAATTTATCTTAAAATTTCTAAAGAAATAGTTTCTATTTCTTTGTTACTGGAATTATAAGGAAGTTTGATTAATTGTTTGACCGATTAGTGCAGTATGTATACCATTTAGAGTCGGACTCAAACAAAAACACGTCACCGCTGTTACACTTTAAGAGCTATATAGAGAGAAAGTCTACAATTAGAATTCTATTTCATTTTCAAGTTCGTTGATAGTACAAAAAATTCGCGCGTAACATGATTCATACATTTTTTTTATTCTTACTTGTATTATGATGCGTGTACTATCGTTACATGAGAAAAAATTACAGTACAAAGTACAGTTTACATAATCAGTTTAGTACAATAGAAGTTGCTTGTGAATGAATGCAATGTTGTTCTTATACTCCATACAAATCAACGTCACCATGTTTATGATAAAATGTATTTACATTTGTGTACGTGAAGGCAATGCTTTAGCATTCAATTATTCATGAATTCGTGGAATTGTCAGTAATGTCTGTTATGTATTTTTGTTTTATCATATCAAACTATTTTTTGTCTTCGGTTTATTTTCTTTTCGATATGATTTCGTTTTTTTTTTCTTAATTTAATTTTTACGCAGAATTAAATTAGATTTCCGTTTAATCATTGTGTGTATGATTAATGGGTATAATTTTTGGTTAGTTGGCATTGGTAAAATTTATATTAGTCGTACACAAAATAATTTAATTGTGCACACAATTTTTCTATTTAAAAACTATAATTTTACATTTATATACGAGAGGAAAAAGTCATACCCTTTTTACAACTTTTTTATTTGCACAAAGTTGGAAAAAATAGAGAGCAGTTAGAAAATTTCTGAAAATACAATAGAACTAAAACGAAGTATGTATACCATCTTTTAGGCGGTTTATAATTTCGTACAGTGTGACAACTTTAATGTTTGGCATTATCAAAGGACACTTTGGTAATCCATTCTCTATCAGCCAACAGTTAGTACATGAATATATTCTCTATATTCTATATTGTAGCTTGGCGTGGATCTAATATGTGTAAAATTTTCTATAGAAGGCAGCATTCGGTCAACATTGATCTTTGTTTAATAATTGAACTAATCTAATAATACAGATTATTCAAATAAAAATAAAGAGTGAACCGTAGTGATCGTAATACTGTATAGATTCAATTGACCCCAGTTAATATTATCTAGAGTACATTTCTTATTAGGTATTATCAGTTGAGGTATCGCGATTGGTTGTACATTATCTAACTAGTCTGAAAACTATAATTGTCAAAACAAACATTGTTTGTGCAATTTTTTCATATCAACTTACGTTGAATTAACCAAAAAATTAAAAAAAAATTAAATAGATAAGAAAATAATATACCAAAGTCAATCAAAAAAAGACAGCTTCTAGTGTAAAAACACGTTGTATCGATAACAAAAATTTTAACTTGCCCAGGGTTTGGTATAAGTAAGGTAAATGTACCAGTTTCCTTCAGTGACCCAACTTTTTATCCACTTGTCTCGAAGCATGTATCCACTTCTCTCGATCTGAGACAACTTTTGTTGAAAAAATCGATATTTCCTCAACAATACACATAGATAAACATTTAGGTCCGATTCTATAAACAACGATAAATAAAAAAAAATCCAAGAGTAACGATTAATCAGCAACCGAGGATTATTTTTTTCATTGATTCTATGAACGACGATAGATTATAATTTACGCTTGGTTTTATTGTAGTTTTACTGCAGTTTTTGTATACGTGGCAAAACCCTCTCTATTATACAAGCCGTATTAATTGCATACTAATGTATCATATTTTAACACTGCGTTCTTATTGTAAGTGTCGGTATATGATAGCGAATATAGTCTAAAAAGAAAGCCCTCTTTACTGCAAGCCGTATTCATTGCATACTCCTGCTATTTACTCATATACACATGAGAATGTATTGTAAGTAAAAAACATGTCGATATATGATTTAGAATATAATGTAAAATAAAATAAACATTTCTATACTATAAAACAAAAGAGAGTAAAAATTGTCAAAAAAAATTTAAAAGGCAAAATTGATGTTATCACTTTCCTATACAAAACACAAATAACAAAAAAAAAAAGACGAAAAAATTCTCATTTATTCATACACGTTAAATAGTGTGCGTAACTTATTTAACAAAAAATGTTAAATAGTGGTAGTAGGAATGAGAAAATTATACATTTTTTGGTATCAATCAAAACCAAAACCCTCTTTACGACAAGCCGTCTTGTAACTTTCGTTGACACACATCATCATGTATTTTGAAAATGTATTAGTGAAAATATATACTTTAGATGTATTAGTAACTATCAAAACTCCATATAAAATTAATAAAAAAAATTGTAAACGCATGCGCATTATTTGATTTAATTGTTTATGTCTGTTACACAATATTCGCTATTCTATCCCGACACGAGTTTCCACTTACAATACAATCAAACTATATATTTTTGTATAGCATGAGTATGCAAACAATACGGCTTGTAGTTTAGATGGTTCTGGTATCAATTTCATAGCACCAATACACTCAATTGTGTATATAGGTTTAGTTTATCTGTGTCAACGAAAGTTACAAGACGGCTTGTAATAAAGAGGGTTTTGTGTAAAAAAACAAAATAACGTTCGCATACTACAAAACAAAAGAGCGTATTAATTGTCAAAAAACCATAAAATTTAACCTTTCAATGCATGACTTTTTTGAAACAAACAAAAAAATCTATCTGGTTTGTTAAGTGTTGGTTAACATAAATGTTTTGAGTCTTTAGATCAAATGAACTGTCTATAACCTTTGATTTTTGTAGTATACCAGCAAATATAGAAAGTATTGTAATTTTGTTGGCGTCTTTGTTGGACGAAACAAGACAAATATAGTACAAACATTTTCGACGGAATATCCTCGTGGTTTATTTTCAAGTTCACATTTAGTTAAACATTTAAATAAAATTATCAAACGGTTAAAATATAACTCCACTTTTGAATATATAAATTAGATGTATCATTTATGATTCAATATGCATTGAAGGGCTAAAAGGTAAAATAGTAGAGAGCGTAAAATGCTCATTTATAAATATAGATATAATGGTGGGCGACAATGAAGAGATTATACTTTTTTTTATATGTATTATTTTGATAGTACTGATGAACTGTTAAAGAGAATTTAAAAATAAATTTATTTTTATTTTTTTTATATGGAATTTTTCAGTACTAACACTGATGCAGGATGAAAATGAGTAGTAGTCTGCGTGCACGAGAAATTGAATACGGCTTGTATAATACAGAGGGTTTTGATTCGTAGTAACACTTTTTTGTGACGTATACAATTTTTTAGTTTCTATGGTTTTTACACAAATTTGTTGTTGTTCATATTTATGAAATGTCAACAAATTTATTTTTAGATATAGAGAAATTAAAATTAAATTGGATATTTTGTGCAAATACATTTTATTTTATTTAATATTGACTATTTTATATTTACAAAGGCAATATCTTAGTATTAATATGTGAATATGTTAGTTAATATAATTGTATTCTTTAATCATCAAAAATTTTTTATCCTCTGATTTATACACCAAAAACAGTGGGTAATTCAGACTATAGAACAAAATCGCCCGATTATTCGTTGGTTTTATCGTCGTTCATAAAATGCAAACGACGATAAATCGGACGATTAATGCTTTTACTCGCGTTCATAGAATCGGGCCTTAGAAAAGATCGTTAATTTGCTTATTTGTTTCATCGCATTGCATTTTAAGTTTTTAATAGGGTCGTGGAATTGGTTCTAAACCTTTACAGAAATGTAAAACACGTGTACTGACTAGTGTACACGTGTTGTACACTTCTTCGTAGGTGATTTAAATCATATTTTTAATTGTTTTTATTTAGTGTTAAGTTACTCTTAAAGTTTAATACTCGTACCTATTGCTATATTCATTGTTTTTCAAAAAAATCGAAAAATTATTTGTAATTTTTGCGAAGTTTTAGACAAAGTGTCAGGCAAAATGAACTACCAACCATCTTAAGCCAAGAGGCATAGCTAATTTTAATAGTTGGTCAGCATGGAGAAAAAGATGATTTTGGCAACGAAAACCCAATTAATTGAAAGTGTGTTACAATTGATTTAGGGAATCAAAACGTTCTAATTCTAATTTAAAAATACAATACCTAAGTATTTTAACATTAGCCGACATTAAGAGAACTTTCAAGATGTGTTAATCGATCTATCTCGGATTTTTAATGCTGACAAAATGACAGCTTCCTTAAGCCTACGAGAGAAATGTTTCTTCGTAAGTAAAGGTTCGGAGCGCAGGTTTGTAACAGGATTGTTAATGATGAAAGATGTATTTCTTTATTAGGTTATAGTTTGTGCTAGTGGGATATTAGCTCCATCTATGATATTTTATACATATCAAAAAGTTTTAGTAAATATAATTTAAAAAAATTCGAAGCAATTTGTAGATCCTACTACACTCCTATCGAGTTATAATTAAATGCTCAACAAGATCACTATTACCAATTATTTGGCTTAACGGTGTACAGAAATACTTTTACATAACTGTAAATAAACTTTGCTTATATGACTACAATCAAGAGCAATGTAATATGGTGGCTAATTATTGACACTAACCTAAAAAAACATGGCAAACACTACAGTTTATGTATTTACAAGTGTAAATAAACAACCGATGGCATTAATTAAGTTCAACTATCGTTAAAGTCCTAGACTTCCTAGAATATAATAACACGCAATTTCACAATACAATCGTGGTTTTGCAATCAGACGAGAGTGGCCGAATTTTAAATGTTATTAGCACTTTAAAAGTTTGTCCAAAATTTATTATGTTTATGTACAAATAAAATTTTCTCAAAACAGAAAATGGTGTTTTGTGCACAAATAATATTTTTTTGATGTACGATTAAACATGGGCCAATATTTATGCTTTATTTGACTAACAGTCAGTCTCGCCATATTTTTAATTGTTTTATTATTTGAATTCTTTCAGATTTGGTGTATATTTGGATAATTATTATCATTTCAAAACGCTTAATTGGTGAGTGCGTGTTTTTAATTGATTTTAACTGATTTATAAGTAGTTTATTGTTGTGATATTTAGGCAAAAGTAACTGTTTTAAGATTGAACAGGCGCAAAAACCATTTGTGCATGATGATATTTGTATAGGTTGTCACTAATGTAAAAATCATGTTTTACGAAAAAAAATGCGGTTAAAAATAATGTATTTTAAACCTTCGCATTGGCCGGTAGTTGTCCTTACCAGCTAAATATTATTAACATTTTCCAGAAGATGGCATTAAGAAACAATAAACTTAGGATTATTAAAATTAGCGACAAAAGTAGCTTATTACATTTTATATTAAAGACATCTTATCAAACAAGATAAAAACTCTAAATTTAAAATATAATTTATAATTATGTGACAGTGCGATATGATCGACTACACCGGGTGTTTTTTTAAATCTGAAATCTACAAATATCTCGGAAAATAAGCATACTAGACAACTAATGTACATATCAAAATTTAATAGTTCCGAAGGGGACATACATTAGTGCTAAAATTAGTACCCTCTTCCCCTCCCTGTAGGTGGGCCGGTGGTAACTTTGAAATTAAAATAGGAACCCTTATTTTTTATTGCAGATTCAGATTCACCGAAGAAAAATAAATACGTAAGGAAGTTAACTTTGGTGGAAATCGGCTAACCGGAAATGGCAGAACTTTTATTTTCTTTTAAATTTTTGTTATATTTTTATTTTTTTGTTTATTTTTCAATACAACATTTTTGCACTTATCAGTTTTCTCATGAGTGCTGTACTTTTTGAAATATTTACAAAACTCGAAAAACTCCCTATGGAAGCAGCCACTTCCGGTTAGCCGATTCTAGTCAAAATAAACTAACCTCCTTACATTTTGCATTTTTCACATGCTGGATTTGCTGTGTTGCTAATTTGACTACTTTTAAAACTAACTATTATGTCAACCATGCAACTTTAAATAATAATTATGCTGGAAATTTAAATGAAGTAGTGACGGATTGTTCAATAACTCGGGTACCTTGCCACAGATGACAATTGTGTAGGAAAATAGTACTGTACCTCCGGTAATCGTGTTTTTTATTTGCTATTTCAACTAGTAAATTCTTCATACCTTCTAAATGCCAAAAAGCGGTTAATTTTCATATTGATTATGTTGTGTAGTAATTGAGATCAAAAACAGTGGATAAGCAATAGTCGCCCTTCCTATAAGTTGTTGATACAATTGTACCTCCGAGTACAGAGGAGTTCAACTTCGACTTGACAATTCTTCTCTGATACTATATTTTAAATTAAATCTGGGTTCTACTCTTCAGCTACGAGTAGTTAAACTTTAGCAAAAACACACATATAAGTACTTGCAGTGGTCGATTGGAAAGAAACTATAGTAACAATTTTTTTTTTTGATCAGTAAAACAGTAGGCGATGATTATTAACTCCTTTGTTTAAATGTTTAAAAAAACAAATATTTTCATTCGTTTTGAAACATTGTGTAGTGTTAGTCAGTGTTGTGTATCAAAATTCTAATTAATTTATGCATCACAGGCTCGCAAAGAGTATTAACGCAGATTTCCAATGTTGGTTTCCTGACGCAAAAGTATTTACAAATATTCATAGAAGACTGCAATATATCGTAACAACATCAAATACGCGGGAGAAGCTCCGTTCAGTGTCACTAAATCATTTGGATGTCGACAAAGAAATAATTAGTAAAGTAACATCAAATCCATCTATTAGCAGAACGCAAGACTCGCTTTACAATTGAAAGTCTTTCGCTACCGAATTCATCAAGTATTGCACAAGGAACATCTTCATCCATTTCACCCGTTCAAGAACTATTACCGGTAGACCACCATACAAGATTTGTAATTGGTTGATTAAAAGGCATTTAGACAATGATAGTTTTGACAGTATGGTGTAATTGGCGATAATTTAATTGAACCAATTGGTTCGTAATAACTGTATTAGATTAAAAGATTAGTTATAGATTAGTATTAGACTAATCCAACGAGTGGACACAGCAGCCAAACAGATAAGAAAATAATTAGAAAATTGACCCCTTCTCCTTCATATAAAATTTTTTTCTCAGAACGAACCAAGGAATCACTCCTTAACGGATTAGAATCCATAACCCTATAAGTAATAAGACATTACTTATTATTGATACAGACATTACTGATATTTTTTTTTATGATTTATTTGTATTTGGAGATATGATAATTCTGTTAACTTCGTTAAGCACAGCTATTAATTCATTTAGAACAATTTTTTGTGTTGGCTGCAACTGTCAAATATTAAAAATAAAAAAAATAGAGCCACAAAAATTCAAAAAATCCCTACCATATTACTATTATTCAGTAGTATTACAACTTGTTACATATAACTCGTATTATCTAGTAATTTGTCTAGCTACCTTATGGTCAAGTTAGCTTTATCTCTGCTATGTCTTATACAAGGCTGCCCAATTCCAATAGGTTCTTTCTTTGTAGACCTCGTACTATATATCTTTTATTCAGCATACCACGAATCTCAGCACTTTAGTGTTGTCCGAAATGCTGTATGAGTTTCATCGATTGTTGGTGATTTCTTCACTGACGTATTCCATCCAGTTAACTTTTTGACTAGTGAACTTAACATGAGTAAATTTTTCTTCATTTAGCTTAATGCGCCACTATTTAGTCTAGTCACTTTCAAGGTTTGTAGTCCTTTGCAGTTTTCTGATGGCCTCTTCTAGAAAAATTGCAGAAAATATTTTCTTATTTTTAACCACACTTTCAAAATCCTAATTGATGAGACGGTATTTGATTTCTTTTAAATATTATAGGATTTATCCTTTTGAGTTTTGAGCAACAGTTTCTCAAAGATTTTGGTTAGTACTATAGAAGCAGTGAAATTAGTCTTAATGATTTTTACCAGCTACTTACCAATGCACAAGTACACGTTTTAGTCGAAATCATGTGTTGATTATATGAAGAAGTTTTCGTAAACCTTACTCAGGAAGAGCTTTTAGGTTATGATTAATTTTGTCTTTCAACTCCCATAGTGGTACAGGTAGTATTTCTCTATTATTCTCCTTATATATTGGGAATGTTTTCTTCCGGTGATTGCCTTACATGTGGTTGAAATCCGGGTTAGATGTTAAAATTTGATCGAGTACAACCTGCAAGCATAGTTAACCTTACAATGATAATACAATTATTTAAATTTGCTTACATGCATAGTTCATACCATTAAGTCAATTATGACGAACTAACAATTCATTTCTAACAATCATCTAAATAATATCCAATTGTTTAAATATATTATTGTTGACTATGAATTGTATTCGGTTCGGGTAACAAAAATATTTTTTAAACAATCCAATTTTGAAAAACATATGCTGACTCATACACTAGTGTATTATATACTTGACTAAAATATAAAACGCATAGACGACCCCTCCACACTATATACTCGATTGAATTAGTAAACAGACAAAAATTTAGCGGAATGTACGGAAAAAGATTAAAAAAAAGTTAATTTTAAACGAATTTTTTTTTGCCGTAAGACACATGCCCAGATATGTATATTTTTGGAAATTGGAATATTTACTTTTACAAATCTAATATACCACGTGAATTTTAATTTTAATTATTAACATATTTCGTTTATGAATCAAACAATTCAAAGTTATGAGTGCCCGAAGTGTGGCAAGCTAAGAACATATAAATGTTGGCATTATCGTCAAAATACCTGATAACATTTTCGAAACTAAAATATTCTTATTTTTCTTATCAAGTTATCATATAGGGTCAGACAAGAAAACTCCAAGACAGGAAAGGTACTATTTCAACTGTTAGATATTATGGAAAGGAAATGATTTTGGGGGTCATATTTTTTTAGACATACTCCATCGTGCGTTATCGTGCTGGTCCTATAAACAATCCAAATTGATAATGACATCCGTCACATAGTGTTACGAGCATAATGATGATATGACATAATTTATTAGCTTGCCTCATTTTATGTTTTAAACAATAAAATGCTTTGCCACACATGAACACAATACCTCTTCATTGTGTGTAAACAATAAATAATATGCGATCAAAATAATTCTATTGTTATCAGTTATGTGACTTAATATTTGCTAATTGGCTAAAATTTAAAATTTTTTTTTCTAAATGCTTTAGAAACAAGTAGAGTTGGTTTTTAGCTGAAATGCGAACGCTAAATATCACACGCAGTAAGTAGATGTAGTGTTTTTGTTTGGTATTGAATTACTTAGATACTATGGTCATATGATACTCGTAAGTAATTGACCTTAACCAGCAAAAATCATTTAACAGAGATAAAATTATTTTATCTTTCTATATTCTTTTAGCTGACATTTTAAATTTATGAATATTCTCGAATTGTTTAATAAAATACGTAATGTTTTTTATTAATAGTGCCAATGCTCTAATAGTTTCTTTAATGGTTTTCATACCAAGGTCGTCCTGTATGTTGACGTTTCGAATATACCATGGATCGATTGTAATCCTATGAATTATTTTCGTGGGCAATTGCAATTGTCCAGAATGAACGTGATGTGAACACCTGCTTTAATTACACTTAAGCCAATGGTTGATTATTTTATAAATTAATCCCTTATACCACTCTATGGGTGCATTCAAAAACTTTGCGTTAAAAAATTAAGAAAAAGCAGCAGAACAGTATTTCTTTTCCCCATAGGAGTGTATGATACACATTTAGAATCCTGTACACTTATTCTATGGTTAAATTTTGACTTCAAAATCAAAACTGCTAGTGTATTATAACCTGACACTCTTCAAATAATGGTATAAGCCTTGCTATTATCATTTTTTCAAAAAATCTTCGATATTATTAAAAACATGCGTTTTGGTCGATTTGCAGGGCTTTTGTATCAAATTATTCTTTTGATAAGGTGAAAAGACTTCTTGCAGGTAGATAGTTCACTGAATTCTGAGAATTCGAAAGACAGTTGATGCATCACGTCGAAGGCCCAAACGTAATTTTACTAAATTACAATGTTCCTGATAATGTGAAAGCACATAATCGAATTTATCGCCCTATATTGTGGGCACTGATGAACTTTTAAACCCAATTGTTTTTGAATCACCGTACTATTAGTGCATATTCCATTATTGGTGCAAGGTTGCTGTGTTTGTTTAAATTCAGGCGCAATTTATTTCTACTTGGCCAGTTACAAATCTGCAATACAACAGATAGCACTTGAAAAAGCTGGTAATCAATAACTTGAAGCAACAATTGAGTGCAACCACGCTTTGGACTGAATTGACCTACGGTTTCTAGTATGATTTAGTTGAGTTTTTGGTAAGCTACGAATATACACAGCGATGACAATGATAAGTTATTTTGTTTAGTAGATTACAAATACTTCTGGGTGGCTGTATTTCTCCAGGATTTAGCGGTATTGCTTGTTAGTGGTGAGCTCAGTTTACACAGCTCTCGGTCCTAAGTTTGGTAGTAGGAAGAGTGGCCTGTGTCTAATAGATGTCTTCTTTTTAGGCGAATATGATCAGTAATGCGATCAAAAATACTATTTGAATTATGGTATAGAGACGCGGTGCATGGTCTGACCATAAGAACTTCATTGAGTTCAAGAGTTGCGATTTAATTTTTTTAGTTCCCTTCTTGTTGTTGTTGCAGTTATCAACTCGATTTGAGGAAATTTTATATAGTTGTATTCTGAATTTCCTCATTGAATTCCCTTAGATAATTTTTCTCATCCTTTAGCATGTCTCTTGGGCTTATTTCTAATAGCCGAGATCCATGAAACTGGTGCGAATGTATCATAGATCTGGTGGAATCATAGATAAAATCGACTGTGGCTTCGTTGGGTATAAAGTATATCCACTGCTTGGATGTTTGAAGCTTATTCCACTGGTTGATTAAATTTAATGCTCTACTGTTGCACACGTTACGGATTTTCGTCTTCCGCTGTAGTAGTGCTAATTCACATTTCTCTCGGTCAGCCTTTATATTGACAATTGGTAAAAATTTGCACGGAAATTGTGTTGGCAAGAAAACTTGTCACCGGCCCACGTCTCTTTTGTTAATGTTGTGAAGTACGGTCTCATCGGTCATATACGTCCACGCTGCGATACTCTGGATCGTGTTTTCATGCTTTTGAACATGTAAGTAAGATCGTGAAGATTCTGTCTCGGGCTAGTAGTTGATGCTGGCAAGTGTTGTCAAATTAACTGCAGCACTCTGTTGAACTAAATGAGTGATAATATAGCTGGGTATATGATTCCACGATGAGTATCGTAAGTCACGTCAAGTAGACCTTGCTGCGGATATATTGTAGGTCTCTTAGAACGTTAGACTCAATTCGAGTATGCTTAGTATTGCCGACCGAACTCTGTAATTACGAGTTCGGTATTCCTGCAGTTGCGTCATTTCCTACCGTAGGTAATTTTGGCCCTTATCAAATTGTTTATTGATGTTAGGTTAAGATTTGTACTGTATTTTAACAGTTTAACGGTATTATCGATCAATTTTTGTTGATTTTTCATTATAGTGGCAGTAATTGGAGTCGTTATTAATTATTTCCCTTAAACGTGCAGAGTTGTTCCCCTAACACTCTTTTAAGGTAAAATTTAACCGATTTCATTCCAAATTCCCAATATTTTCAGTAGGTTGTGTAATTTTGTCGAACACTAACGCTTTACCCTCTAATCGGAAGTCTCCCTCAAACCTTGGGGCTGTGCCCGAAATGATCTTGTGAACCTTATTTTTTAATGTTTAATAAGTAGGAGGCTGCCTTTGCAGAAATTAGTGTCGTCTTTGAGAAAATATCGATTAGTGTCCTCTATGTCGTGAATTTCCCATTTTCTTTATGCGCTTTAATTAGTGCCATTGGAACCAGTTAGACGATTCAACCACTTTAGGCGTTGCTGCAGCCAAGCAGGGTATTATGTCGACTTAATTTTCCAGAAATGCTGGTACATCCTTCAAACTAGCTGAAAACGGTTGGGACGGTTCATTAGCACCTCGAGCAATGTCAGTTCAGGTGTTGTGATTATAGGGGCTCCCCTATCAAAGAATGACCGGGGATTAGAACCGTGCAGTCATCTGGGTCGTAAGACATGGGCCTTAAAGGTTCTCAATTTGATTTTTCGGACACTGATAGGAATGCCAGTTGACGACTAGATCCAACGAATTTAGTAGTACAATCGCTAATCATAGGCTTTGAATTTTACTTCTTTTCGCAATAAACCTCTGAAACAATTCAATAAATCCATTAGTGGTGATTTCGGAAACTAGCTCCAAAGGCAGCGCTTGTAGTTGATTCTGAACTACGTCGACATAGACCATGTCGACTCATAGTGAACTGAAGATAGTGTAAGATTTGCGAAACTGTTTTCGACACAAATGGCTCACCGGCTAGGAGAACTTTTCAACCAACCAAGAACCACCTGCGAATCAGTTCATGCAACCATTAAGGTTATAAAAAGTTGAGTGATGTAACGATGGCGTACATGAGTTTCACTAGAAGTACTCTGGCAGAAAGTTCTAATTGTGGCAAGCTGGCGGTCTTGCGACCTTTATTTTAGATGCTAGATTATGATTTTTACAGGGCCATCTGCCAACGTCGTACGAACCGCGCATTTGAATATCGTGGTCTTTTGAATGAACAACTGCTGGAATTTAATTTTTGCAATGATGGACGTCGGAGATACCCAGTTGCGTGGTTTGAATGGTGGTTATTCGTTTGGTTGGTGCACGAATATGGTTGGTGCAATTGGCAGAGAGAAACCGCGATGCCCGTGGAATTCGAATGATATATCTCATTGAAAAGATGTTCGCTGTTTGAGGACCATTTCTGCAGTTTGAAACCACCACATCGGAGTATTGCCACCATAATTCTGGTTTTGTTCTTCCTTCAATGTAAACCTTTAGAGTCTTACTATCGCGATTTAGCTTCCACTTAAAAAAAAAAGAGATTGAACAATTTTTTTGGATATTTCATTCAATTAAACCATTTAGACTAATTATGATCGCTAAAAGTGTCTCAACTCAATTCATATGTGTGTCAGATGCGAACTCTACTCACTCTTTACTATAGGCGAAGATGGCTTCTTCAAAGAAGAGTTCACCTTTTCCTAGATATATAGAACGAAAGAAAACTGGCTCGGGATTTAATGGGGTGAGTAAATTCTCGAAAAAGACACATGTGTGGCGTTTATTATAGTTTATAGACGACCATAACTGACGGAGCATGTAATTGAGTAATACGTGCTATGTTGCATATGTTTAATTATTACGGCGATTAAAACATGTGAAAAATTGTATAAAGATCGTTTAACAAAGATCGCATTAAATTAGACATTTTTGTGTCCAAAATAGTTTTTTTGTTTACCACCGTCGATAATAATTTATTTCAATGTATGTGCTACTTACTTCGCAAAATCATTCGACCGAGTGTTACGCGTGGGCACCCATTATTATGAATATTAATAAGCATATCCGATGTTTAACCAAAAATGTGACGATATTTTTAAAAATATATTTGGATTTATGTTAGATACGTCAAATGGACATATTTTCTATTTGTATTTCCGGGGTAGTGGAATGTCTATATTACGTGTTAATAATTAAATGTTCGACTACTTAAATTATTGGGTTACAAAATAAAGAAATTCAACTTTCGGATTGTGTCTTTTTATAATAATTGTTTTAAGTTACGGGGAAAAACAGAAAACCCGCGTGGAATAATTACAAATAAAAAATTTGCCTTTTAATAACTTCATTTATTTCACCACTGTCCTAATCTCTTTGAAATCGCATTAAAAACTGCTCTTATACCATCTAATTGATCATTCAAATCATTTCTAAATCGCAAATGATCGATATAAAATTGTATAGATTGTACAGGGTGGCACACAAATTTTACCTGTCAAAAGAAAAAGCAAGCATAATTATCTTGATAATGATACCGGCATACAAACCTGCGTTAGGTCTTTTAAAGCTTAATAATAAATTTGATAAATATCTGAAACTTTCATTCTAAAAAATATTAATACTATTTAGCCTTCAAGGTCGTTTATAACAGTTTTTTAGTTTCAACAATCTGGTGGGATCAGCGTTGGTTGTGACCATGTTTCTCGTATTGTCAAAGTCGTAAATAACGACTTGTGCTATTGGCGTAAAAAACGACTTCTACACATTTTAAACTGGACCAACTCAGTGTAGTTATAGATGCATTCGTAGTAACTTCTGTTAAACCTTTGCTATACGAATTTTTAGTTTTACGAATTGCTGGTATGACGCAGTAAGTGCAGGCCTCTGAAAAAATAGCTTCAATACTATATTAGCCATAAAAGGTGCTAAAGAAGCTAATGACAATTAGCAGTGAACCTAAAGAAATAACGTTTAATTTGGAAACAAATGAAACTAAAAACCTTACAACAAGTGCACTGCAAAGGTTAGTTTTTTTGAAGCAGTTAAAGCAGACAAGAATGTAGACTGAAAGGGAAAACAAAACTACAGCTGAAATAGAAATATCTGAAGATTTAGACGGAGAATTAAGAGAATTTATATAAGAGAAAAGAGAAAGTTATATAATATATTTTATCAAAATTCCATTGAATATTATTTTAAATAAATAAAATTTAATGGTGTTAAAATGTATCGTAATTTCAGCTCTTTTATCGTCTACTCCAACGTATTCATCATCGGCACTATATCTTCATCGATTTCATATACATCATTTAAATATTTCCAATCTATATTGAGCAAAACTTTACAAGAAATCACAATTTTTAGAATATTTGCAGCAGCCACACGAATTCGATGGCCTAAAATAGAAAATATTTTTTTGATTTGAAACCAAAACAAATCTTTATGGTTGATCACCTCAATTGCATGTGTTTTATTGAAGTTTAATTCTTCCTGTTGGGTATAGACTTCTTGTGGGCGTTAACAACTCTGGAGCTAATACTTATCTTCTGTCTCCTGGTTGACAAGCAGCACCTCAAACTTTAAGTGCAAAATTCACTGCGTTTCTAAATCCTGCTAAAGTTCCTGGTCATTGGAGATTATCGCGGGTTTTTCGGATTTCTCATTCGAATCGCAAGTGGATTGTATGTTTTCACACACGTGCAAACCAATGTCTCGATAATCATTGGAATTTTAAAACGAGATTGCTATTTTGCCGCAACTTCGTCTAACTTTTCTTTTGTTTCAGGAAATTTTATCAATTCGTAGGATTTTTTCATTATTTCCTCGGTAGCAACAGAAATAGTCTTACAAACTGTTAAAGTTCTGTCTACTCCCATATCTTCAGCAACACCACTTTGGAATTCGGGGTCACCTAAGTAGCGTAAAATTTTTTTCACTTTTTGGTTTGTTGTTAGCTTCTCTATGTAGGGAATAGGGGATTCTTGAAATTTTCAATCAAAAATTATCCGCTGAAAACTTTACGTTTTCAACATCAAATATCAAAAGTGCTTTACTGTGACTTGGATCTCCTTCCCGATTTTCAAATATTTTTTCATTCTACGAATATTGATAATTCCGGCCATTCTGATCAAAATTTATTTCGAAACTGAACTCGATCATTCTTGTACACAACCTTGTAAATTATGGAAGGAATAAAAGCATCTTATTGGATTGGTTGTTTTTTCTTACAAAAAGGATTTCTAACTTCAGAGTAAAAGTTGCATCGAAGACAGCTCATCTTCTTGTCAGCCGAAGTTTAAAAGCATGAAGCTAAGTCTAAACATGTTACCGTTACAATGCGAAGAGGAACATGCCCACCAATACAAATGAATAACCAGAATATATCCCAAACTGATAAAGTAAAATATTTAGGTGTTCACCTCGACATATATGGACAAAAAAAAAGTAGTTGGGAATAATATTGTCAAAATGTATTGGCTCATATGCAGAAAATTAAGTTTAACGATTGAAAATAAACTACTGCTTTATAAAATGATAATAAAACGTATCTGGACGTATGGTATACAGCTGTGGAGCACGACCAGCAACAATTTGGGCATTCTTCAGCGGTTCCAATCTAAACTTGTAAGAATCATAGTAGATACACCATGGTTCGTGTCAAACGATATAATTCACAGAGACCTCTAGGTCCCAACAATACGGGAAGAAATTAGGAATTCCAGTGCCAGGTATCGCTCAAGATTAACAATTCATCCAAACGAACTAGTGAACAAACTTCTTACTACTACAACGAGGGAAAAAATTGAAACGCCACAAAATTTTTGATTTGCCAAATAGGTCTTAGATACAGTTAACTATAAACTCTAATTTTTAAAACCTCTAATGTATCGAATCAATAATAGTAAAATTTATGTGTTGCATCAATTTATACTAATTATATGTAAGTAAGCAGTTTAAATACTCTAATCACCCGAGCATTGCATAAGTGGATCCAGTAGTTCTTTAACACAGTTGCCATTCAGTACATATGCCAGAACCTGATTGGATTGACGGTACAAGATGTTGTCCTGAGCTGCTTCACTTTTACGAAAGATGAATTCTAACATGTGTGATTGAAGAGTATCGGGGACAGCACAACAGTATTGTGACTGCATTAATTACTATCATTTTATATAAACGCTCATTTGCCAGGTATTCCCAGACATCGCAAGGCAAACCATAAACTATCTCGATGGATTATATCATAGGCTTGTTGGAAATCAAAGTTCACCTGATGTACGTCACGAGATGTATAGTCACCTAGAATTTACTCCGCCAGCGGAGTGATTCTCTCCAATATTATGTAAGACAATAATTTGTACGCTGTCGAAGTGTCAATTCCTTCTAAGAACAGAAGGTCCTTTAACTACATCCATGCAGTCTGTATTTGACAACTTTCAAATACAGTATTTGGCATTTGTTGAAAAATTAGTAAATCCGATAAATTTGCCTCCCAAATGTTAAGTACTGTATCGATGTTAACACGGAGGTTTCCATCATGGTCCCGAATGGCGATAGAACTAGGTTTGAAAGTATGGTGCAGTCCGGTGACTTCTTTAAAGATGTTACGCGAACTGCACTCAATGCTAAGTGCTTGTGCCCTTCAGACTTAAACCTTCCACTATTCACGCTTTTTCCGTCTACAAATTTGCCTGGTTTCTGTTGGCCGACAGCACTCAACTAGTCATCAAACTAATCATTTTTCGGTTTGATTTTTACCACACCTAGTGTCGCCTGGGCAGCACGAACAACCTAAGTTTTCAAAACCTCCCATAGAGCGTTTACATCATCAGAACAGTGGTATACATAATGATATTTCTTATAAGTCTCCAATCAATATTCTGACTTCGTGCTTCGGTACAGCTCCCATCCGATCATCCAAATTATTGTTAAATACAAATGAAAAACACAAATGATTGACAGGTTGGCTAGTCGCATTCGTAAACGTAGCTTAAACATACGATTATCAATTGCTTTAAAATCCAAAACAGCCTTTTTAACTTGGGGTGTTATCCATATTTGGTAGTCAGCCCAGTGTTACAACCCTTGCTTAGTTGCCTCCTACGACCAGCCAAAGAGGCTATGATAGAGTTCTAAGAATAACATGCACGCTTAGATATCTTTTACGAGGCAAGTGAGTGTCTCCCAATTACAGGGGGCAATAGTTCGATACACAAATATTTTGTTCAAGTTTAAATGTTTCAGCTGATGAATAACAGTAGATATCGAATTTGTCACCAAATTAAAGAAGTGTAATTTTGTTAAGTACAAAAAAAAACTTAAATTACAATTCTTTCAATGATTTCAAAACGTGGTATACATATGTCCGTTTACTGACCATCTTCAACAGTGGACGATGACAATATTGGAGAGATCATCCAGTTGTAAAGTTATTGATACAACCCCTATTTCAGCACGCTTATATTGAACTCGGCATATCTAGGTTCAAACGTCACAGTAATTTATAATATTTTGAAATACTAAACAGAAATCAACTTAATTGAAATCATATGACAACATTGCAATATGTACGACTCGTACGCAACCAATAAAAACTATAAAAAAAAATATTGTATATTTTCTACTATTGTTCATTGTCATAGTAGTTAGTAGTTGTTGTGCATATATAAATACATACATAAATCATTATCTCAAATCGGTTTGTTATTTCTCACAATGAATATAAGTTGTATATGATGCATATTTAAGATTCTTGAAATAAAATTTTTTTTTTTTCGTGAATTCTCGTAGCATATAAAATTGAAGGTAATACAAGGTTATATACTAAACTATAAATGTCTATTATCGCGGTCCGCGAAGCTAAGAAAAATTACTAATAAAGTATTATTAGTTCGTTGCAATCATTGAATAATTTAATAGGCGATGATTGTTTATGGCCCCTGAGGTTAAGGGGGTACTCACATGTCTCGTAAAGTATATATAAGCGAGCAAAATATTCGTAAAATTCCTCCTAAGTACTTTTTAAAAAATATCATCAGTGAAAAAACGGATAAAATAATAGGTGATCATCTAAATAAGATCAACAGATCGATTTATGTGTAAACAAAGGTTTATATTCCTTGTGTCGGAACTAGCGACTAATAATGGAGAAGGACGAAGTTCTTTGCTATCGCTTTTGATTTCAATGTAGCTATCCCATGGTCTCTGAGATGAAAAAAAACTATTTAGGCCAAAGAACTAGCTGATGGCCGACAATGCGCAAATGCCAGCAATGGTTTGTTAAACCCAAACAGTATATTATTTTTATTGTTGATATTTTAAATAACGAAAACTACATATGTGCACGTATTTAAAACATCAAAATATTACTTAATATTAAAAAAAATATAATCTTTGTTGTATTTGTTCACATATTTGTGGTTAGTTTAGAATTAAAGATCGCGTAATTATTCTAAGAATTATATAGTATTGGGTACTTGAGAAAAGTCAACATCTGATAACCATTCATTAAAACTTATCAACATAATATACATATTTGTATAGAGTGTCAAATATAATCATATGTTATATTTATAGTACATTTGCACTAGTGTTGCCGAAGTCCAAAAATATCTCAAACGAATCGAAAATGTTTGTGTTTGCTTCACTTTTGGCTAATTCGTTGGTTTTGTAATTTTTACTCTCGCAAAT
The DNA here is from genome assembly GCA_963556175.1 of Tipula confusa. Lineage (NCBI taxonomy): Eukaryota > Metazoa > Arthropoda > Insecta > Diptera > Tipulidae > Tipula > Tipula confusa. The sequence goes on from OY744475.1 coordinate 132,518,712, forward strand.
AGACGAATTATTAAGTAAAATTGAATTTTAATAGCATTTCTAAACAAATATAAACTCTAAGTAATTTACGAGGGTCGTATGTTAATAGCATGCGTCGACCGTCAAACATGTTTTTGAGTAAAATTCTTATTTCATTTACCTCGATACAATTTTAAATAATACGATTTACCAAGGTCTTTATATTAAACGTTGTACTACATTATATTGATACTTTAGCCCTTTAAAGGCCAGAAGCAAAATATGGTGTACTCTACACAGTGTCTTAAATATTTTTAAAACATTGTTAAAATGCTCCTATAATTTGGAATAATATTCGGTGACCAATAGGATCGCTTTTATAAGTTAATCCACTGGTTTGGACCAAAGTGTCTTCATGGTTATGAGTATTGCCTTATTGCCTTTGCATATGTAAATAGTTATTTAAAGTTGGAAGTACTCATTCTACTGAAATTTTTGAAATAAAATTCGTATAGTCCCAGTAACTGCCTTTGTGAATGCATTAAAAATATTTAGTTTAAAATATAGGGGAAAATAAATAATTGAGAGGAAATATTTTTAACAATAAATTTAAATTTGCTGTGTGAAATAGTTAAAATTTCAACAGCTATAAACCCAACCACTCCACATAGGACAAAATTAGCATATTTCAAATGTGTCAAAAAATTAAAATAAAACATCGTAGTAGGACAAAAAATACAGAGTCGTCGAATTTTTATGTTAGTATTTTATTAAAAAAATTCTAATAAGAGCCTACGTTTTTGTTTTATTTAATCGAAAATACAAAATCAAAATGGATGTTTTTTTTTTATTTGCTTGTTTCCTTTATTATATTTGATGCTTATTTAAAATTATATATAGGATTAAATTAAGCTTTGTAGCCGATTTACATTCAACAAATTTTTCATCTTGAAAAAAACCGAGACACTAGATTAAAAATTATGCAAGCCAAACCGAGAAAAAATTTCTTCTTGTAAAAATAAAAAGATGAAACCCGAGATCCAAACCCAAAAACTGTTATAAAAAAGATGAACTTGTTTTTTACAAGATGAAAAGTTTTATCTTTTTATAGCAAAACATATAAAAAGATGTGTAAAATTAGTTTAATATAGTATGTTTTGATTACTCACACAAATAAAACGAAATGTTATTGCAATTTTTGTTTTTATTTCAATTTCAAGATCAACTTCTCCTTCAAAATTTGTTGAATGTAAATCGGCTATTATTGAGTATAAAAATTACGATATAAATCGTACAAATATAAACACAAAATTAATCACATCGGTAGCAATATACGCCAACTATGATTTTAATTTTATTATTTTATAACTAGCCACTGTGATTTTGTCTAAAATAAAGTTGTGATTTTTTAAATTTATTTGTCAAAATTTATATTACCGCATTAAATTGTTTATAAACTGTTTGTGGTGAATAAAAAGAAATATTTAAATTTAGCTGCCAAAATTTGTATTTTTAACATGTTTTTAACATATTCACAAATACCCTTACTTAAACTTAATTTTTTATTGAGACCCAGTTGTGCGATGGAGCTAAGAAGTCACTAATTTACCGATTAAAGTGAACTCTTCAAAAGATTTCAGTTTCAGCATAATTTTTCTTCACTTAATAAATTAATGAATTCCGAAATGTGTCCTTCTGGGGTAACAATTCATCCTTTCATTAACCACCAACTTAAATAAACTAACGCTACTGGAGTACAACTGCTGTATCAGCAAATGTATCACATGAAATCCATTCGTCTTAATCGTTTAGTAGTAAAATTGTTAGACCTTAGACCCTACTAAATATTTAGTTCCGTAGTTTATGATCCTAATCAATCTTTTTAAAATTATCAGTATTGTAGGAAAATAACGACATAATTAGTATTGTTGAGACATGGTTAACTTTGAGTTATAGAACGGAGGAGTGCTTTCCAAGTTTCTATTCGATCCGTTGTACGGACAGATTGTAGATATCTGTCCGTACAACGAATCGAATAGAAACTTGATATGACCCTTATATAACACACGTAGTATGGTGTTATAGTTGCAGTTCCAAACAAAGTTTCGTCTGATCCTATATCAGTTCCAAAAGATGATGTTGCAGTAAAAACCAAATTTTATATGTTTACATTGGTTATTTGAGCCATATGTATACCGAGCAACTCAAACATTGGCTTATAATTGAATTCCTAGATACTGTCAAAGGTAAAATAGTTCCAGCTATGCAGCCTGAGGGCCGTTTAGTTATCTTGGGAAATTTGAATTGGCCAAATATCCAATGGAAATACGTGGACTGCATGTTGACTCTGATAAATATGTCTGATGATGTTGATAATATTTTGTTCGAAATATTTTCAGTTGATTATGTACTCCTTTGAGTATATTAGGATAGTTATTTTTTTTATGATTCAAAACAATAGAAAACAAAATTGAGTAATACATTGTTACATATCAATAAATTACTACAGTAGTTTTCGCTTATAACGACTTCGGTTATAACGACAATTTGGATATTACGACCTATATTGTACTGAAAATTCTCAAAATTATTCAGTTACTATATACGACTAAAAAATTGAAAAACGACACAATATTGTTTTAGGCAAAATTCCAGACTAGTCAGTAGATGTTCAGCAATGTGCACATGATGAGTGGATAGCATCTGTGATGCCAAAATTTTGAGTGGGGTACACATTAAGTAAAATTTAGAACATCGACGAAACGGCTTTGTTTTATAAAATGACACCATAACCAACATTTAAGTTCAGAGATGAAAATTGTGAAGGCGGCAAAATGTCTATAAAGAGAATATTTTAAAAACATTAAAGCCATATACCAAATATACAGATAATAAAAAGGCCTGGATGATGTCTAAAATTTTTGTGGGCTATTTATTGAAATGGGACACCGAGCTGATTAAAAACAAAAACAAAAACAAAATTTTATGCGTTTTACATCCAATGGATCAAGGTGTTATAAAAAACTTTCAAGGCCGTTACAGCAATCTATAATTAAAATTGGTCAGGAATTTAGATAGCGGTCCAAATACCGTCGTAACATTGATAGATGAGGTTGAAATGGCTGCTACAGCATGGCTTCGGGTTAGTAGCTAAATAGTATAGCAGAAAGTATAGACATAGTAGCTAAATAGTATAGACATACCGGATTATAAGAGAGTGATCTTGTCACCGAGTCTGATTTATACGAAGAAAATGATGAAATGATAAAGAAGCAACATTAGAAAATATTGATATGTTCATCAATGACACTCAAAGTAAAATGATGATGACGCAGATGAAAGTACAGAGTTTATTCCTCCCTCAGTTACTAAAGCATGTGAAGCACTACCTATTTTTCATCGAACGAAAATTAGAGCAGGAATATAATATACAGAACAAAAGTATGGAGCAATCAATTATGTCTGAATATTTTACAAAAATACAAAGTGAATAGTTGTGTTTATATAATGTCTCATGGCTCATAGGTAGATACTATATACTACTAAGATAAGATTTTTTAATGGGTTTTAAACTAATTTCGTTTATTGCGACGTTCGGTTATAACGACGGATCCTACTGACATTTTCAATGTAGTTATAAGCGAATTTTACTGTATATATAAATATCTTCTTCTTTCCTTATTTTAATATTAAACAAAAGCAAACAAAATAACAAACAACACAAGAACGGATATACTTATCAACAACAACATAATCAAGCAAAGATTTATATGCTATACTGAAATCTTAAGCTAATATTTGCGAAATGGTTGACCACTTTCATCTGGTATTGTGAGTGTCATTATATTTCTTGCAAAATTCATTAAATAGTTGGATTTTTAATTTGTTCTTATACTGACACATTCTACTAGCTCTTATGTTACTATCCAATTTATTATGCAACATGATGCCTTTATAAAATACGGTATTCATTTCAATTGTGAATTTAGAAATTTAGTCGTTATAGTTCAGCAGACCTACTTGGGCGGTTACTCACGGAATGGTTAGTATAATTAGAAAATTGTTAGTCCTTACCAAGGTATTTTCTATTTTGTAAATAATTAAAAAATATTCGTAACTAATTAAATTGGAGAAGAGCGACATTTTTTAGTCATATAGTAGCTTTATTGCAGTTAAACTAAACGAGGTAATTGTTTAATAAATTTTTAGGTTCGGTCAAATTGCCCCAAACTGGCAAGGGATACAATATATGAGAGTATATGCGCATAATAAATATTTAGCAAAGTTCCTGTATCGAAGAACTTTGTGGTTCGTTTTAAGATTCCGATTGTTGGAGATATTTTTTCTTGGCAATATCAGCATGAGCAGACCAATCGAACTTGGATGTTAGTTGTAACCTTAAATAGTTAATGTTTTCGCTTCTCCTAATAGATTTATTACTGAATTCGACATCATTAAAGATATTTTCTAAAGAAGCTATTCTAACATGAAAGATTATAGGAATGTTGATTTGGTTTCGTCACGTGGTGGATGATAGATTCCTATAATAGTAAAATTAGAAAGGTCAGATTTGATTATTAATACGCCGATTTCTGTAATAGATTCCTTACTTTCTTCTCGAAATTGCAACGATTCTTTAGCATACATAGAAATATCGGCTCAAGTGATGTTTGAATACTGTTTGTTAGTTTAGGCATTGAATTTTCATTGAATTCTAAAAACTTGGCTTTCCTATCTTGAACGATTTCATTGACGAGTTTTCGGTACTTCCTAATCAATTAATGCACATCAATTTGTTTCGGGTGGCTTTAACTTCGACATTTTATGTCGTGGTTGACAAATTCTTGTTCTTATCATCAAATAAGCGTCTTGAAAATTTAGTGTTCAAGCCAACCCGTATTACTGACACGTCTGCCATTTGTATTAATAATGTCTTATTTAGATTTGACCAGAGATCCTTTAGTGAAGTTTTTGGTACAGTTTTAAATTCAAAATCAGTGATCATTGTCTAATAGCGATTCAACTCGTTTCAATTACCCGAACAATAAAATAATCTGTAAAATCCAAATTATCGTATACCAGTTATGACTGAGAAATTTATTGCTTGCTGAAGATTGAGAAATTGTGTAATAGCCTAATAGAGACCCATTATCTTTGGGGAGTTGTATGGCATTATTAACACTCTCCAAAATTCTGGTCGTCGCTCGATCTTGATGATATCACAAAACAGTCTTATTAAGAAGGTGGCTTGTTTCTTGGTAGATGTTCTGTCATATATTTTCAACTTAAGTGTCAACTCAGGTGTCTTCCTGTTATATGACAACGTGCAGTAGTGATCCATATTTTCTAAAAGAATGATAAAGCATGTCGCAATAATTAATCCCGTTTTTTTTCGAAATGTTTGAGAAAGCCATTAAAAGGATGGTATTTGACTTTATCTCCGATATGCAATTCAGGTAAGAATTTTAGGGAAAATTAAAATATCGAAATGGCTCTTTTGCCATTTTTAGATTCTGTTTTAACCTCTATCGACCAATGACTAAGATATGACTAAGGCTTTTGACAGGGTAGATCATAGCATTCTGTTGAAGAAACTAGTTTCATAGGGCCTTCCAAGAGACATTGATAAAGGGATTAAATGTTATTTATTTGGCCGATCCCAGTGTGTGAGAGTTAATGACCATCTGAGTAGAGAACTTCCGATGAAGGTGCAGGAGTTGCTTAGGATTCGGTTTTGAGATCCTTTTTCTAGTGTATACATAAATGGTATCTTCAAGCAATGTTTCCGTGGTTCCATTATTGGATTCGCTGACGATCTTTCGTTTAGTTATGCTGGTCCAAATTTTCAATTTAATCTTATATCAACCATGATTTAAATGTTTTGTCCCGCTGGATGTCAGCTCATATTATGCGATTAAGTAACAAAACAAAACAGCTACATTTTAGAAAGCGTCTGTCGATGGTAGACGGTGTGAGTTTCATGCGCCGGATTTCAATAGAAACGTGCCTTGTTCTTCAGATTATTGTTTTTTGATTGATCGTGTCCTCATTTATGCAGACATAGCTATTCTCATTTATGCAGACATAGCTATTTAATTTAAATTTGATCTACATAGTTTTACGTATTAATGTTCTACTCAGCTTCTAAAGCTGAACTTTGAGAAGTGCAAAACAATGTGCTTTACCGAATCGCATGTTAAAATCGATCGTGTGTTAAAATCGTGACGATTCAGTTAAAGATTTGGGCATTACATTTAGCCCAAACATATCATATCGATCAAAATTTGATCATATCAAAATTGAATGACAAAATTGAAATTGAATGAGACAATTGATAAAACTGTGAATGCACAGATCCTACTTACAAATTGTTAAAGCACTTGGATTAATCGAAACCATCAACAGGTACAGCTGCCAACCTGTTAAGAGGTAGGAAAACTTACAACTCCTTATATGGCTTTAGAATTAATATTAACGAAAAGACACCCTCTTATATAAGTCTTGTTTCAAAACAAAATCGGGCTCTTGTAGCTGCACAGTTATTTTTACTGAATTAACCCACTATGACATCAAGTCATGCAAAATATGATATTGATCAGTTACTGAAAGATGTAAGTAAATTCAGTAAGTGGTTGCTTGATCTTGGTGACGAAAGTTATTATGGAAATAAAGATCTTATGGCGGACCACATGTTAACTGATAATATAATTAAAGAGATATTTAAAAAGAACAAAACACCAGACAATGTCGACCAATTTGCTAATTAATAAAGCAATCCTAACACCGTTAAATTCTGACGTTGACGGAATTAATCGTAAAGTCTTTAATTTCCTTAAGAGACAAATGCGGTTGTACCTCACAAGATTGATTTGAATGTATAGGAGCAATTATCAGATTGCTACGAAATTGGAAACATGGTCGGTCTAATAGAACACGACTAATTGTCAAAAACTTATCATCAATGTTTCGCAGAAGTGCCACGACGAGCTACCTTTCCAATTATATAGAATTATATAGAAGACAATGAATCACTCCTGTGAACTTCAGACCTTAAGGTCATCATAATTGATAGATTGCCTAAAGGGAAACTTTTGCCTGGCTCCAACAAGGCCTTTACTAAAAATATGGTTTTTAAATAAATCAAGCTTGTAGTGGCTCAGAAGTCAGTGAACCGTTTATGCACTCTTACAGTGCAAGTGCGGGGAAACTTTCAGAGAAGGCACTCCACATTGAAAAAAAGGAAAAATCAAGAACTACAGTGATGTAGACCGAAATAATTACATTAATGTGGTATCGTTATTATTTAACAGGACCATAAACGCTCAGATTGATCGCTAAAGTTAGTACTTTGCAAGCGCTCAATTTTTCTACTTGTACGTACGACACATTCACGACATATAGAATTAAATATCGCATCTTTGTAGTCTTGAAAAAAAAACGTTTCGCTTTTAATCAATTTTTAGTAGAAAAATTAAAATAATTTATCACTAAAACAGTCTTTGTCACATCGATTACGCCTGAGTAATTTTAAAATTCAATGCCATGCATAATTTTCACACTGCAAATTATCGAACAAGGACACTACATAGTTTTTGTATTTTAATCAACTTGCAGTAGCTTTATTCCTGTATTATACAATAAAATAAACTATAATACGAAGTAAGTGCAAATCTTGAACACTAAAGATAATGCAGGGTGCGTATTAAATTCTAGGCTTACGTTTATTTTACTGCTTGCTCCCATATGACTCAAATAACACTCCCAGATATCTTGTGTATATAATATTTCGCTTTTGCTTTGTAAATCTCGCACAACCCATCTAAAAACAAAGATTTGTGTACTTTTACTTTTCTGGTGGTTTCTCTTTTTATTTTATTAAAATTGATAATTATGCGATATCTCCGCTGAGTAAAGAATATTTTGTTTTCTAAGAAAACAAGAAGTACCTAATGTTTTATCATTTAGTCGGGATCATAGTCATGTAGAAAATAGTCCAGCAGCTCAGAATGCTCGCATAGGTTCAAGGCTAGTTGAAGGAACGTTCAAAAGATTTTTGTTCATTTCTTCTAATAGCAGTCCACGTGATCCAACTTCGTCTCAAAATGTAAGTTCAATCCGAATTCCCAATTGAATTGATGTACATGTTTTATACATTTTTGTCGTTATCGTTTTGTCCTGTGAGGATTGCTAAACCTGGACTTCATCCATTTGGTTAGATTTAGAATAAGATCAACAGAATCTGTTAAATTTCACTGCTCATACACCGGATTAAAGATATAAAACCAAAATAATTTGAGTTTTGGGATAGCGGATGATACATTTGTGATACTTAGTTTTACCCGTATTATTAGACAAAAATGAACATTAATCGGCTTTAATGTCAATTAATGTTTTTCCTATTGCACCTTTTAAAAGAGCATGGAATGCTCCAGCATAATATTTAGAGTACAAAATCTTGTTTTAGAATTCATCAAAAGCTGTAACTCCTTCCCATATCCGAATTACGTATCACGTCATTTTTTACGGGAGAAAAATCTTCTCATTTCCTATCACCATCAGCATGATTTTTACTCTTTCAAATCTGATTCTGGGACACTTTCAATATTTTCCTCTAAATAATCTTATGTTATGTCTAGTGATTTTTTGTTTATAAAGCACATTCACAATTGCAATTTGATTTTTTTTATCGAAACCTAAAATATGTTCGATGGGCAGTAATTTTCTAACTTTTTGCATCATAAATGTACCTAAGGTTTGGGTGTTAAACACTTCGAATAAGTCGAGTGTGCGTTCCAGCTAACTCACGCCATCCTTAAGCGTAAATCGGCTATTAATTCTAGTTAATCCCAAATTCTAAACTCCCTTACACTCTTGACCGTTAACATTCTTCATTCTTCAACCATTTCAGTCTTACTTAAGTTAATATGCAACAAAATGCGCTCAACATTAGCCGTTAATATCTGTATTGTAAGAATGGCCAGTTAACTCGTCAAAATTGAAAAGCCTAATTTCTCTTCATTTATTATCCATTTCTTGATATTCACCCTTCGAACACAGTTTTGTACTTTATGATTTTAAGTAGTTCCCACATTTGCATACATTTTGGATCCTAAATTTGTGCATATAAAATGAATGCATTCAGGTTCCCCAACTGTTGGCAGTTGAGAAGCTGATGTTGAGTAAAATAAATACGTTGTGATCTGAACGTAAGCAATTCAATAAAAAAATATGCGAACATAGTTGGCTGAAATGTAATTTTTTCCATCATACCGATTAGTGATGGCGGCATGAAAATGCCAATTCATCCGGGTTGACTGGAATTCTGACCGACTTTTGAATTTGGCGTCTCGCCGGAGTAGTAGGTACGGGTTGCTCAGACAGTTGTATTTTTTCTTCGGTTGTGTCATCTGAAATTATTGATGGAGTAACGTCAATTGATATCGAAGGACTTCTGGTGGTTGATCTTTACGTAACCGCAGCTGATCTATATGACGGCGTATAATGTTGCCCTCTTCGGTCTCAACCGGGTATGAAACAGGTCCAGTGGTCATGGTAACGACTGCCGGAATCCATTTCCCGCCCAGATGCGTAGTTGCGAGCCCAGACATCTGATTTCGCAGACAGTTTTCGGGTCTTCCTTTCGTCATTAGTTTTACCTTGTTTGTTTATTTCTATGCAATCTGTTTTGGGGCCAAAGCTCACCCAACTCTTTCGTGGTTAATTAACGTCCTACTTTACGCCATTACTAGCCAAATCGAGGACGCGCGAATACAGGTTCGCGTTTCAAATATCCATCTGCACATTGCATTGCTCCAGCCAGCCTGTACTGGCATGGACGATGGTTCGGCCCATGAATTTTGCACTCCAACGGGGGGTCATAGTTGTGTTCATCGTCATCACCGATCGTAATCATAGTTTTACCTTTCGAAACCGGAATCGTATCAGGATGCAGACGATCAAAATAAGCACCGCTCGCCTGGATTTTTTCCGGTGCTTGTCGACGGGGTTGCATGGTGGCGATGTAAGAATATTGCCAAACGATGCCGAATGTCACCAGTCGTTTCTTTTTTCAAATAGTCTTTGGTGGACCGTACCATACGAAACTAGTTGAACCTCTAGTCAGAATTTGCGGTGTCGGTTTGTCAGGCCTGAACAATCCGAGGGTGCGGTCTGTCACAATCGTAACATCACGCCCATATATGAATTCATTGAACTTCTTGATATCTGCGATAATTGACATAGCTTTTTTGTCAATTTGGCCATATCGGCGTTCATTGGCTGTGAGTGTCCTAAAATAAAACGCAATCGGCCGTTCATTACAATTAATTTTATGTGACAAAACCACCCCGATGCCGTATGGAGAGGCATCACAGACCAACAGCAATGGAAGTTTTATCATTGTATGGCATGAGAACTTTGTCTGCCGACAGTGCAGACTTCAGCTTATCGAAACTTCTCTGCTGGGCAGTGGACCAAGATATTAGTTTTGTTTCCTGCAGTCACAAATAACGGCATTTTTTACGAACCGACCATAGTATTCAAGGTCGACATCAATGCGACCAAGAATCAGGATCGGATTATGTTGAAAATCCCTCAAATTAAGTCCAGACGGATGAAGAAACGGTGTTGACTTCCAGATAGATCTGAGGGTTGGCTCCGAAATAATGGTATGTCGAGAGCCCGAATCGATTTCGAAGTAGCAATGTACTTTGTTAATTAGAACAGTTGTGTCCGTTCTAACGTCGCTTGACATAGACACTTGCTTAACGGAGTTTGTATGCCGCTTGCTTTGATTAGACTTCGTTAATGTCTTTCTGTTACGGGTGGCAGGGTCGGAACGACATACTCGTTGTAGATGGACAATAAGTCCACAGAAACTACAAGTGCTGCAAGTGATATTTGCAGGTTGAACGCAAATGATTTTCTCCGCAGCTCTCACAAGAGCCTGTAGAGAATTAATATATTTCTTTAGAAATATTTTAACCACTTGACTGACGGTGCTGTTCATGGTTGGCATTGGATGTACAACGTGCTTGTCGAATAAATTGTTTTTCGCCGGACTGTTGATGAGCGTTGACGATTGCCCTGTGGTGCCTCTAAGGATAGCAACCGCGTTACCACAAACTTTCTGCAAACTAAAGGTCTTCTCTGCTAGAAACTGTTGTTGCATCACCGAATTTTGGATGTCACACACTAATCTATCACGTAACATGCGGTCGAGACTTCTGGTTGGAAAATTGCATTCCTTGGCTAACCGTCGTAATTCGGCGATATAATCTGCGATCTTCCCATCTGGAATTTGTCCCCGTTTGAAAAATGTATACGAGGCCGCGATTTCCGACGATGTTGGAGAGAAATGGTCAGTAAGACGTTCAATAATGTCTTTGTACACTGGAGTTCTGGCTTAATATTTCCACTCACCATAGTGGTGGTAATAATCGTATGGGGTGGCTTGCTTAAGCTACAATAAAAAATCGTAAACAAATAATCTTACTTTAAAAGATAAGTGCTAGTACTGTTTCCACCTCGTCCGAAATAAAAAAAACCTTTTCTTTCTCTTTACTATATTGTAATACGACTCGTTCGAAGGTTTTATTTTATCTAATTTTATTTTGTTTTGCTGTTGCTCACACACATCCGTGCGTTCAATAATGGAACTACGGATGAGTATGTTTTTTATACTACATCTTCTTATCTTTTAATACTCTTTCATAGATGGCACTATTTAACAATAATTTTTAATAGACTAATAATATAAACTAAGGTGCGTGCGGTGATGGTTAATATTTATTACGGTAGCCGTAGTATGTTGAACGAGCACGCATTAGTTTTTGCTTGTGACAACGCTCCAATTCACAAAAGTGATTTCAAAAAAAAATATTTTGTTATACAACCTTTGATCACCCATTATCAATTTATATTGGATTCAAAACATTTAGTGATGGATCCCGTTTGATGAAATCGTTTTTGTTACATTTTGTGTAATTTGTTTAAATTTTGGACTCGAGACAGAACCTGAATTTCATTATTCCGCAATTCATTTTTAATGTATGATCACTACTTAGAACTGTATGATTGTATTATGGTATTACCTTACAACGTTACCAGTTAATATTAATTTTGTTTGGTTTTTAGTGGAGTTCTCGGGATGTCGAACTGCAGATTCACCGGCCAAACTTTTCATTGTTTCTATTTTAATCTTTTCTCTATTAAAACTTTAGCATTTAATTTAAAAGGATAATCCAAAAACTAATTTTACAATAAATAATACGAATGATCTGATAAAAACCAAACTCGAGCATGTTGACAGATTGATATTTGCTGACTTGTTAGTGATGGCTTTTGCCAAATCCAACTTTTGGTAGAAACTGATGCAAGAAATATGTATCTTTAATAATTAATATCCTGTTAAGATTAAAGTGAATTTATGGTATCCGTTAATATTCCTGGGTATATCTCGAAAGAATGTTTTCAATTTTAAAAACAAAATATTGCAATTTTTGTAATTTGTTTCTGTTTATGACAAAAGTGTACTTAATAGTAATAGATAACGTCCTAAATAACAGTCCAATTAGTCTTGTCATATGCAATTATTAACTGTGCGATTTGAAAGGTGGTCCATCACACATTTGTAGGAGTAACTCAAAAAAAAAATATTCTTATAAATTATATTTTTATAACATAAACAAACTTTGTTACTAACTATGAATTTTTTTCATTTTAATTTCAGACACAAAAATGATTTCAATTATTGCAACCTTAAGATAGTTTTATCGAAAATACAAGAATCTACGTACAAAAAAAAAATCAACAAAAAAAATGTTCAAATAAACAAATTATTAAACAAATTATTAGTATACTAAAAATAAATTCTATTATCTTAAGTAAAAATTAAGTAAACTATAAACAAAATTTACAGATTATAAAAAATAAAAAATGTTAAATCAAATAAAAAAATTATTAATTGTGATCTGCGTTCAATTGGTATTCGGTTTGATCGACGGTATTTCTACACCGCTTGAAGAATCAAATTTGGACGGGCCAAACGTTTGCAAAGAAATTGAAAAGTACACAATCGAAGTTACGACAACCGAAAGTATTGCCTATCAGGAGCGTTCGACCCAATGGTGTTGGAACATTAAATTAAAATGTTCGAAATATAATATCAAGTTTAAGACGGTGAATAAGACAACGCCATTAGAAAAGCAAAGATTTGTGAAACGTTGCTGTGAGGGATATGGTATAAATCAAGCGAAAAAGGAATGCATACCCGTGTGCACAAATCAATGTAAGAATGGTATATGTGTAGCACCTGAAAAGTGTCAGTGTTCGCATGGATGGGGTGGTCCATCATGTGATATAAGTAAGTTTGTATTTTTGTTTTATTTTGTCTTTTTCGTATGTCATTAATTGGTTTTTATTATAGACTGTCCACCCGAACGATGGGGTCGTGATTGTACAAAGAAATGTAATTGTATGAATAATAGTACGTGTGAAGCGGCAACAGGCGAATGTGTATGTTCAAAAGGATTTACAGGTACGACTTGTAATGTGATGTGTCCTCCGGATAAATACGGACTGGTAAGTTAAATTCAATTTAAGATTTTACAATTTCAGGTGGAAGACTTATGGGGTTTTCTTGAATTTATACATACTTTAAAATGTCATTTTCAATTAAAAAAGAAAAATTGTACAAAATAAATTCAGTACAATATAGTTCAGTACAGATAATTTAATTCCCTTGAGTAACGAATCATCGTAATACAATTAGAGTGCTATAATTTGTGTGCAAATGAAATCTATACGAAGAGTCGTAACGCCGTCAAGATCTATAAAGTTAACAGTCGGCAACAGATCTAAATCTGAAGGTAGACTGATTTAACGCAATTAAGTGAACTACATCTATTGCATTACATTATTACATTACATTATTTTTAGGACCTCAGTTATTTAAGTTCCAACAGGTTATTCAAATAGTCAGAGTAATGGTTACGGAGTAAGCTTTTACTAGGTTCCAAATTATAATCACTTAAGATCAAAAGAAAAAGATTATCTCGAATTATTCAGTAAACTAGGAAAAAGATACATAATTGGAGGAGATTTTAATGCAAAAAATGTCCATTGGGGTTCTAGGCTAACAACGACTAAAGGTCGTTTACTGGAAAACCAACCTACTGGCCTACAGATCAAAACAAAAGACCAGACTTAATTGATTTTTTTATAATCAAAAATATATCAATGAACTATATGCAACTATATACAAGTAGACGAAAGTCATGACCTAAACTCGGATCATTCTCCTATACTTTGACATTAAGCGAAAAAATTATTCAAAAAGAAAGAAATCTAAGCCTAATAAATAAACACACTTGTTGGGAATACTTTAGACAGTCCTTAGAAGACAAAATTGACCTAAAGGTTCCATTAAAAAGCGAGGAGCAAATAGAAAACGAAGTTCAAAAATTTGTAAATGATAACAACAATCAGCCTGGGAAAGTACTTCAAAAATTAAATATAAAATAAAAAGAAACAACTACCCTAAAGAAATTAGAGAACCCTTGGCAGAAAAAAGAAGAGCGAGAACAATATGGCAGCAAACAAGAGCTCCTCAATATAAAACTAATTTAAACAATTTAACTCAACAGTTAAGAAGGGAAATCCAAAAAGTAAAAGATGAGTCAATCAGTAACTGTCTAAAAAAACTAACTAATGATAGCAGGACTGATTATTCACTTTGGAAAGCAACCAAAAAAATTAAAAGGCCAACGAAGCAAAACCCTCCAATAAGAATAGAAGGGGGGAAATGGGCTCGAAATAAAGAAGATAAAGTTCAATGTTTTGCGGAGCACCTCGAAAAAATATTCCAACCACATGATGATCAAATTTTAGAATCTCAAATAATAACGGTGGAATCTGAAAAAAAAAGTGAAGAAATTCTATTGACTTTAAAAAGAAGTCATGCATGAGATACAATTCAATATGAATTCGAAAGAAGCTCCTGGTTATGATCTTATTACTACAGAAATTTTAAAAGAACTACCAAGGTTGGCTCTAGTTAAGCTTACTTATCTTATCAATGCAGCATTTAGAACCAAATTTGTGCCTAGTTTGTGGAAAATTGCAGAAGTAATAATGATATCAAATTCTGGAAAACCACCATACGAAACTTTATCTTATAGACCAATTTCGTTGTTGCCATTTATGTCTAAACTCTTTGAGAAACTACTGATTAAAAGGTTAAATCCGATAATCGAAAAAAATAACTTAATTCCAAATCATCAGTTCAGATTTCGTCGTCAACACTCAGCAATACAACAAGTACACAGAGTAATCAATGTAATTGAGAAAGCACTTGAAGAGAAAAATGTCTGCTAAAAGATGGCGAATTAAGCTAAATGAAACTGAATCAGTTCACATAAATTTTCCCGACAAACGAGTTGAACATATAACTGTTCCAATAAATCGAGAAATAATACCGTATGCGAACACAGCTAAGTATCTAAGTATGACCCTGGATGTTAAACTCAGATGGAAGATCCATGTCAAAAAGAAAAATGAAGAACTAAAACTCAAATATAAAAAAATGCATTGGCTGATAGGCAGACACTCTTCTCTATCATCATACAATAAGCTGCTACTTTATAAGCAAATACTGAAACCAATATGGGCTTATGGTATTGAACTTTGGGGTTGTACAAAACCCAGTTACGTAAATATCACTCAAAGGTTTCAGAACAGAGTACTAAGGAACATCTTAGTAAATTAAGTCAGAAACAAATTACTCATTAGTCCAGGAGACTAGTTGGAGACCAGGGCCTCAATTTTGTTGCCTTTTCGAGACTACGAGACTAGGAGTAATTTATACGTACACTGCGTCTAGTATTCATTTGTGTACTTGTGTTTTTTCAAAAAAATGAAAAAACACAAGAACAGAAATGAATACTAGACACAGTGTACGTATAAATTACTCCTAGTCTCCTAGTCTCGAAAAGGCAACAAAATTGAGGCGTAGTTTGGTAACAACATAGAGGTACTATAACAAGAATGTGTATTGTAAAACACTTCCATATTGAGCATTGCAAGTTATTTCATGAACGATCACTTTGGAACGCTCACACGGAAAGCAGAAGCCACTTTGCTCAAACTACACCAACTTTTAAGTAACCAACCTTCGAAATCGATGACAATCTCGAGCATACAGGTCTCTAGAATTGAGGTTTCCATTTTCTGTGGGGATTACGGGAAATGGCTATCATTTTACAAAAATTATTCATAAAAGTACGCTGTCAAAAACAAAGAAAATGTGGTATTTGACAGCAAAAAACTCATCAGCCATTTATCATCTGTAGAAGAAAATTACGAATAGGCGTGGATCATTCTGTAAACCAGGTACAATAACAAACGGTTACTGGCATCAAATTTTAGGAGCTTCCACGTCACGATTGTGGAAACCATGCACAATATCCAAAATCTACAATTAGACAATCCATTCGAAGCACTGGTGGATAATGTGCGCCACCAGTGCTTCGAATGGAGAAATTGAAGAAGTTTGACACTAATAGTCTGGAAAGGTATATAACATCCATTGTCTTTCCACGAGAGATTCCAAGATTGGATGAATGCATTGATTTTTTAATGCAAAGATTCCAGGCTCGATCAGTTAAGACAGAATGCAATGTTATCGAAAGACACTCGTAGCTACCAAGAGTGAGGGCCTTATTGCAATGAATATGGACATCTGGTCAGCCGGTGTCACCATTTCCGCAACCTCAGTATAAAAAGGCGGATCGATTATGTCAATTGGGCGATGATTTGCACCAATTGTCTACTGCACAGTTCGACAAATCTGTGCATGGAAAAGCTGTTGTGTACTACATGATGTAATCGACACGAGATATTTTACCAATCTAAAATGAAAGTATCAACAGCCGTAGTAAATAGTAGTTCAATATGTGGAACTATAACTGAATTAAGAGATTTTATTAGTACCGAGATTTTATTAGTAGACAAAATTAAAGGGAAACCATGTGCCATTAGGACTAGCTTCGGTTGGGTAATTTCAGGACCGTCCCAAGTAGAAACAACGCCTTATTGATCATGGCCCATAGAGTTATGAATGGAAAAAAGTGTGGCCAGATTTTGGTAATTAGAAGATGTCCAATCAACCAACTTTAGTCAGTCAGCAGAAGGCATCGCGTGCGAATCTATGTTCTGCAAAACCACAACACGAGATCCAGATGGTCGATATGTGGTACAACTGCAATTTATGGAAACACAACGGCACCAATTAGGAAATTCGAAACAACGAGCGTTACAGCGCTTTCTAAAACTTGAAAAAAACTGGAGTCAAACAACCGTCGTGGCAACTAGAAGCCGTTAGCAAAACCAGCAAGTTGCGGTCTTTACATCCCTTAGATGAATTTAACATTTTTCAATGCTAGTTGGAGAAATCGCAGCTACTATATGAAAAACGAAATCCAATGATCAAGGAAGACTTACCAAGTTGATCTTGGACTCGGTTAACCGTGAAACATTACACTATCACATAGACGTAAAAGGTTCTGGATTATTCGAATAAGTCAAGCAGTAAAACATCATATCCAACAGTGCGCATACCCTGCTATCGATTTAAATTCCAAATATCAGAACAACCTATGGCAAACTTACCTAAGTCCCGAGTCATCATATCACAACCTTTTACTCATATCGGAATTGATTATACAGGGCCTATTAATTTGCGGATGAGTACAGGACGAAGAACCAAGTCGTACAAAACTAAACTGATATTTACATTGTTTGCACCTACGCCCGAAATGGCAACAGTAAAAATTTAGAAAACGACAACGAGATCGAAAATAGGTAAAGAAACGGAGCTACACTTTGCAAATGATGGTCTCACTCGTGTCGTAACATTAAAAACCACCGACAACTCCAGCTTCAAGAGATCAATAACCAAATTGTAACCATTATCAATCATGTCATCGTGGATGAAAGGCGAAGTTGAAAATGAAGCAGTTGAGTTCACAAAGCTCCCGCAAAGGCAACAATCTAGTCGGCGAGTAAAACAAGTACAAAGTAACCACGAAACGTGTATTGCAGTATACATGCTTGATGCTGTGCTTATTCAGCCTAATCCACAGTAAATCTTGGGTATCGAATTTAGACTCCATCCAATCGAATAAATCAATTATTATCAAATAATGGAACAATTCAGGTTTCTACTTTGCCAAAATCAGAAAGGTAAAACTCTTAGGAACTAAATCGAAGTTGATGATTCGTTACAACCTGGCCAGTTACTGGCAGGAAATCGGGAGAATAGTAACAGGATTGGAATCTCTTGAAAACTGTGCCAATGCAAAACCAAGTAAATGTGAACTCCTCATCCAACAACTATGATGGCAGATCATCAAATGTTGAATATCGCCTTCCTTGTAACTAACTAAATTAAGAAATTCTTTACATTACCAAAAACCGATAAACATAGCTTTAACATTTTTAATTTATAAATGGAGTAAGACTTTATGAATGTCATTGAAATGGTCTTCTCCGCATTTTGGTATCATACCTTCTAAACGGGTACCGGTCGAAACTGGATATTTTGCAACTGAATTTGACGAAACAGGATAATTCAAAACTGGATATTTTAAAACGAGATAAGGTACAAAACGAGATATGGTACAACACTGGATATTTCAAAACAGGATATTTCGACATGTGATGTAAACTTAAAATGATTTTTAGGGTAAGTTCTGGAATATGGCCAATAAGGAAGGAACTCGGCGAGTTCTTAATCGATTATGATGAAATTCGATATGTAGGATGAAAATGTGAAAATCAATTTTAATGAGATGAGAAAAGCAGCAATTAAAAAAAAAACCATTAAGTGAAGGAAAATTCTATCTCTCTGCTTAAAATTATTCAAGTATGAAACCTTACTGGCCATATTCCAGGGGTTTTCCCAAAAAAGGTTTTAAAATCAAATTTAAAAAAAAATAAAATAAAAAAAACATTATATGAAGGAAAATTATATTTCGAACCTTACTGGCCACATTCCAGAACTTTCCAAAAATATCATTTTAAGTTTAAATCATATGTCGAAATATCCTGTTTTGAAATATCCAGTGTTGTACCATATCTCGATTTGTACATTATCTCGTATTGAAATATCCAATTTTGAAATAACCAACTTTGTACCTTATTTCGTTTTGTCAAATCCTATTTTGAAATATCCAGTTTTAAAATGTCCAGTTCTGTCCCCTTTTAAAAATGTAAATTGTAGCAATGAAACTACTATGAATGGTTTTCACGATTGGTTGTCTACAAACTTAGCGATGAGGCAAACCAAAACTATTTTGATTTTTTTTAAGACATTTTTGTTTACCGATAATTTCAGAATTGCGAAGAACAATGTCGATGCGCCAACGGAGGAACCTGTAATCATATTTCTGGTGAGTGCATATGCAAATCAGGATTTACCGGACCATTGTAAGTTTTTTATTTTGTTTTTTGTTGGTTGTTGTGTTTGTTTTAATTTGTGTTTAATGTTAAAAAGATGTACGGAACGGTGCCCCGAAGGTACTCATGGTGTTGAATGCAAACAAGAGTGTAGCTGCCAAAATGACGGTAAATGTGAGTCTACAACAGGTAAATGTGAATGTCCACCTGGTTGGATAGGGTCTGTTTGTGCAAATCGTTGTCCCCCCAATTCGTACGGTCAAAATTGTGAACAAGAGTGTGGTTGTTTTAATGGGGCCGACTGTGATAATATACATGGTCAATGTATATGCAAGCCAGGTTATACGGGAGAAAAGGTTGGTAGAAAAAAAATTCATAATAATGACATAGCCAAATATAAGACACACACACACACACACTTAGCCACTCAATATCGTCTATTAATGGTTTTGATTTCCCCCTATATAATATAGTGCATAGACAAATGTCCATTAGATACTTACGGGATAAACTGTGATCGAAAATGTAATTGCAAGAATGGTGGAAAGTGTTTACATACCAATGGATCATGTAGTTGTCAAAACGGTTGGACGGGAAAAGAATGTAATGATCGAATATGTTCGGATAATAAATACGGCGAAAATTGCAATCAAACGTGTGATTGCGAAATGGACAACACAAAAATGTAAGAAATCACACATTTTGGGAGTTTTGTTTAGTTTTTCTTTTAATATCTATGTCTGGTTGATAATTTTTTAGATGCGACCCATGGACTGGTAAATGTAAATGTAATGCGGGTTGGAGTAGCGATTTATGTAATCGCCCTTGTCCATTATTAACGTATGGCGATCAATGCCGTTTTGCATGTACTTGTCAAAATAATGCTCAATGTTCGCCGATGAATGGCACATGCTACTGTGCACCTGGGTATTTGGGACTACATTGTGAACAACCTTGTCCCTCGGGTAAATTTGGCCAGGATTGTAATTTAACGTGTAATTGTTTGAACAGTGTTAATTGCTCGCACGAGACTGGGCAATGTATGTGTGCGCCTGGTTGGCAGGGTCAACGATGCGATAAGCCATGCAGTGAAAATTATTTTGGATTGAATTGCATAGACAAATGTGAATGTTTGAATAAGGGATCATGCAATCCTGTTACCGGTAATGAAATTTTTGTTTTGAATTTTTGGCTTGTGCAGTTTTATTATTATTTTGCGTACATATGGCTTTTGCATAGCACAACACCCTTATCCAATATGCCAGGAAACCCCTTTATTTCATGCATGAGATTCTTATTAATTTAATGTTTTTTTTTTTGTGATATTTCAACAGGTCAATGTACATGTCCACCCGGCCGCAGTGGAGCAAAATGTGAGCTTAAATGTGAAAAAGGTTTCTTTGGAAATAATTGTTCACAAGAATGTGATTGTAATTTCGATAATACGGCAGTTTGTGATTCTGCATCCGGAAAATGTGTCTGCAAGCCGGAATGGGGTGGTAAGTCAACTTTCTATGAACTTAACTCATTTGGCTAATTATAACTGTATAAGTACTAACCACATATTTTAACATTTGTATTTGTCTGCTTTACATACGATAGGCTCAATTAGCTACGGTAATCATTTGCACATTTCTTAGATTGTAACGTATTAATTATGAATTTCGTTTACGGTTTTAGGTGTGCGGTGCGAAACAAAATGTGCCATTGGGTTTTATGGTGAATCCTGTGATTTGGAGTGTCGCTGTTCTAATAACTCGTCATGTGATGCCGAAACCGGACGATGTGTTTGTTCCCCTGGATGGATGGGGTATGATTGTAGTACACCGTGTCGTCCTGGATTTTTCGGTGTGGGGTGCAAGGAGAAATGCCTAGATATCGCGTATCAAAATCAAACTTGTAATCATGTTACAGGACAAGCAGTGTGTAAACCGGGATATATTGGAATTGCCTGTGAACATCCATGTCCGGCAGGATATTATGGTCCAAATTGTGGACTTAATTGTGCATGTGAACATGGTGGTGAATGTTCGCACGAAACTGGTCAATGTCAATGTCCACCAGGATGGACCGGTGCAAATTGTAATGTTTCATGTCCCGAAGGATATTACGGGCCTAGTTGCTCCCAACACTGCAAGTGTCGCAATAATTCGAAATGTCGTAAAAATGATGGCCACTGTATATGTGATGCTGGGTGGATGGGAAATCGGTGCGAGGAGATATGTCCTGAAGGTTATTATGGTTTACACTGTATGGAGACATGTAACTGTCCGACCCAACAATTTGCGTGCCATGTATCTCACGGTTGTGTTTGTCGACAAGGATTTACGGGTAAAAATTGCGATGTACCCATTGTTTCGGAACGGATAGCTGAACGGAATATAGGTGAGTTAACTCATGCCAGAGTTATCCTTTTACTAATTGTTGTTGTATTTTTTTAAAAAAATTATTTCAAGTTGATTTAAATTCAGAAAATATTTCCGTAATTCATTCGAAAAACAATAGCGAAAATGAAATCGATCATTTGATTTACGAGAAAGGTTTGTGAACATATTTTTGTTGTTTAAAACATACACGAGTCATGAGTGCCGAGTTTACCTTCTGTAGTTTTTATTAGTACACACACACACATACGATTATTGCTTTGTTTTATATCCTACTACTCACGTTTTCCTTTTAAAATGTTCTTCGAATGTTTGCTGATTACTGTAATATTATTTTGCTCCTTTCGAGATTCGAAGTGGCTTAAATTTCATTTACTGTGATATATTTTAACAATTTTTTTGTCTATTTAAAAATTTAGAAACCAGTTCATCGGGTGTTACATTTGGAATTGTAGTTGCGGTACTACTTGTAGCGGTTATTATTGGTCTTTTATTGTATTTCAAGAGACGTGTACAAAATTTAAAAACCGAAATAGCCCATGTCCAATATATAGCCGATCCACAATCGTTACCGGATCGACATCATTTTGATAATCCGGTGTATGCATTCAATCCGGCCGCCAACGATAATACTCAATTACTTAATAATGCGATACGAAATGATTTGCGTAATACAAAACCATCGAATTTGGATCGATATAAATTGGGTTCGTTGATAGATGATGATTCGTCGGGTGGTAGCAGTCGGGCGGGAACCTACTCGATTAATTGTAATATTAATGAAAAAAATACAAATGCCGACCTAACCAATCCAAATTTCTATCACAGCATAGATTTGGCGAATAGTGAACATGTTTACGATGAAATTAAACAAAAGGAAGGATACAAAGAAGCGGGTAAGTTTTATCGAATTGTTAATACGTACTACCTAAATTTAATTCCCTCCCGATATTTTATTTTGTTCAAAATGTAATTTTGGATGCATGCAATTAGAGATGGAAAATAAATTACGATGAGTAACATGTAACAAGTAATTATTTATCACATTTTTTTTAATTAAAATTTTATCGGCTAATTTTCAGACATGGAATATGATCATCTTGACTATTCACGTCCGGGCACGTCAATAAAGCAACATTATCATCGGATGAACGGTGATGTAGTCGAGCCAAAAGATAATAAGCTTAAAGAAAGTAATTCAAAGTCAAATGAAAATCGTGATGATAATTAATTATTTAATTAAATTAATTAATAAATTAAGAATTTAATTTATAATCAAGAGACAATCAATTTATTTTAATCGTAAATTTTAAGCCTTTTAGACAATACTAAATAATAAAGTGTGTGACGAGTTATCGTGTATGAGTGAAATTAAATTTATTAAAATAATTTTTAAATTAATTATTGTGATATTATTAAAATCTAAAGAAATTCGAAATTTTTTTTTTATATTAATTTTTAACTAATTACGCGCGCGCTATTAATAAAAAAGGGAACGCAGCTGATTTGGTTGTAATGGTGCCACAAGTAATTATACATTTAAATGCTAGTTACAAGATCGAATATTTTAGGTGGATATAGTTTTAAAAAAATGTTCTAATTTTTTTTTTCAACTAAGATATAATTATACTTTTATTTCCTAATCCACCGTAATGTTTATATTCTATATTCTTTATATTTAAAAAAAGTAATTAATATGTATTAATTATGTAGCTTAAAATTGTAATTTTAAAATAAAAATTGTCAAAATGCTCAAAAGATGTTTAAGAAACTAAAAGTAAAATTAGAAGATTAATTAATTTTTATTAATTTTTAGAAAATAAAGATTTAATTTTTAAAAAAGGTTTATGAATTTTCACTTGAACATTTTAAACATTTTATATCATATTTTGATTGCTTAAGTTATGGAAGCTCCAAAACTGGTATGTAACACCAAGAAACATATGTATTAAATCAATGAGATTGCTAGTGCCCGAATTCCTAAGAAGAATGAAAAAACATATGAGCTTAACAGGGTAATATTGGTCCGATTGTGATGAGTGATACCTAAATTAAAAGATATAGACATCAGCAAAAATACTGCTGTAAAAAAATTCATACATTTTCACAAATCACTTATGAAAATGCATATATTGTCCAATTGAAACAGGAATACCCTGTAACTTAAAACAACGAAAAAGGAATAAGGGGAAAATCATGAAAAGGGATATCGATCATTCGATCGTTGTTTGTCGTGGGGTCAACAACAATTTTTCTAAAAACAAAGTTATAAAAAAATTAAAATAAAAAATAAATGATAAAGATAATAAAAAATTTAATGTTATATAAATTGTGTAAAAATAACAATTTATTTTAATTTATTATTGTGATAATTTGTGTTTTATACGTAAAGTAATATGGCGTCTTGTGGTATGTGCAAATTGACAATTGACCGAGCTAATAAGAATAAAGTAAAATGCAACCAATGTTTCACAAATATTCCATAGTACTTGTCTTAACATTAATAAATCTGTATAGGAATTAAGCACGACTTTTAGTGATTAAAAAAAATCACTAACGAAAAATAATTATTAAAACCCATATTTCCTTAGACGTGTCACCTGTCACTTGGAGCGACAGTAACAATTTGGTATTCTCTTACTCGATTGAAGCGACAATCGTCACTTGACATGACGAAAACTGCATTGTCTTAGTCGTATGAAAAGTTGATCGTCACATCAAATGCAATTTTTCGTCACTTGAAAATTTGTGAGAGCACTGAGTATAATACAAATAGAGAACTATTTTGTATGCATACCAAATGTCGACTAAAAACAAAATCAATTTTATTTTAAATTTTATTTCGATTTTAACGAAATAAACATATATATTCTGCAAATTGATAATGTCTCTTTTTAGCTGCAATGATTTGTATAAGCCAAATTTCAAATAATACAAACCAATAATTTGAAGGCGGTACAAATGATTACAAATATTAACAAACATAAAATGTAATTAAATATAGATCAGCTGTGTTATCATTTCTATAAAAATCAATTTCAATGTTGGTATTAGTTTACGTTTCTAAATATATGTAAAACAAGTTTTGGTTGACCAAACTTGATTTAAAAAAAAAAAATTGAAATTACAATTTTATTTAGAACCAATTAACTTTGTCATTAATTTTTTGATTTTCATTAGGTAATTATTACTTTGGATGGTTTTCTGTCTTTAGATATTATATAATCGAAATTGATTAGTCTGTGTAAATTCATAAATATTACCGTTACAATAAATTAAAAAAATATTGGCTTATAATATTAGACTCAGATCTTTTGAATTGAATCAAATCAACAGATCATATTCGACTCATATTCGATTCTACCGGACCATAATTCTTATTTTTATTTATTTTATTTATTTATCAACTTAGTATGTACATTATTATATTTGTTATCGGTATTTAAGTAATTGTATATAGCAATATACAATTAGAAAATATTCCAGTTTAAAAATTTGTCTATATTTATACACATATGTATTCTTATAAAAATAAAAAATAAAAATCAATAAAACAATTCCTATAAAATAAATCTTACTGTAAGGATATATCAACTCATCTGTAACTAGGGAGCTTCTTTGATGATATATATATATATATATATATATATATATATATATATATATATATATATATATATATATATATATATATAATATATATATATATATATATATATATATATATATATATATATATATATATATATATATATATATTCTTTTTGACAGTGGCGCACGGAGTTTTACGTTTTTCTTGATTTTTCTTGAAAATGCAAATTTTTGATGAAAATCAAAATCTCTTTCTCAAAAACCACTTAACCGATTTGAATGTTTTATATCTCAAATGGAAGGAAATGAATAACGTTACATTTTTTAAAAAGTTGTTTATTAAAGAAAAAATGTGTTGTTTTGAAAAATGTCATTTCCCGTTATTTTCGACCCCAACGAGTTGGCTAGAAATGAGTTGGCAGCTCCAATGGATTACAGAAATCTCTTAATTGCCTACGCAAATGTTCGCCACCTTTCCCCGACGATTTATTAACATTACTCATAACCCTTCGATGACCTATCATCCAGATTTTTATTTCTATTATACATATCTCTAAAATTTCCCCATGGTTCAGCTCGCTGTGATGAACACTGCTTCGTGATATGCCCCAATTCTCCACAATTGAAACATTTGACCTTTCTACCCCGCGATATACTTCGATTTCTATTGAAGCCTCTGTTTCTTAATTTTGACCGTCCCCGGTAACTGCTCATCTTACTACTATCACCAAAATTCGATTGTACTTGGTTAACATTGCCATTTTCACCCTTGCTATTCCTATCCATTACATCCAAATCGTTCTCTATTAATTTTATGGCTATTACCTACTGCACTATTTGTTTGAACATGGTTTTATCATCCATTGTCATTAAATCTGCTTTTATTCTGCGACTATGAAGACCGGAAATAAGTTGCGTTCGCAACGTTCTGTCCTTATACGAAACAAAATTACATTTCTCCGCTAGCGAAATGTTTATGTTTGGTACTTGCTTACCAAACAACAGGGTTGGTGCAAGTTTTTGTTTGCGGTGCGAACAAACCCTACATCCTTGTACTATCTCCTCGTAAGTAAATTCTTTTGGCTTACGTGGTTTACATGCTTTGGTAAGCTTTACGATCGCGTCTGTGCCAATTAAATTGTTTAACAACAATATCCTGGACTTATCCTCGTTCACATCGTTCAGCTCAAAATAGTTCTCCATTTTATCCAAATAGTTCTCGAAATTTGCCTTGCACAAATGGTTCTAAAACACCGACCAAATTTTTAATGTTTAAACTCGAGTTTATCGACGTTGTATTTTCCACATCTCGGTTTTTTTCCGCCTCTTTATTACCATTTTCCTCACTACTTTTTTTGTGTCGGGGCCATTTTCATGCTATGCACATGTACGATTTTACTTTTTGTTTTTGCAATTCAAAATTTCACTAATCTTCTTACAAAAAGGAACTACTACTCTATTATTACACTTTTTAATCCATTTCATTTAATTTTTAAAACTATAATTACGCCGATGTTTCTGGATTTTTTTTTTTTTTTTTTTTTTAAATTTATATATTTTTTATTTTCTCGTCGCCACTTTTATGTTAGTTCTTTTCATTAAAAAAAAACACGCGTTCCTCTTCATGACTCTCACTCTTCTCTTCCTTTATTACATATTCTTTTCTAAAACATATTTTTTTTGCAGCAAAACCAAAACAAAACAGGAAAGATGTTAAATTACACTTGAGTGACGAAGACAACAGTTTTTTTTTGTTTTTTTATAGCTAAATTTTATAGTTTATGAAAGTTGACGCCTTCCCTATATAACCTAAAAAAATCACAAATTTATGTGCACATCTCCAAAATAAATTGTGGTATTTATTTTTTTTTATGAGATTGTCCTATTTTAATGATTATTTATTTTTAAATTCGAAAAAATGATCCGATAATATTTTATAATTTTTTTTAAATCTATTACGACCTATTATCAAAATATTTCAAAATTTGCCTCAATAACCTCAAAATTTTAGTTGTTACCACACTGAAAATATAAATAAAATGAATTGAGCCAAAACCAACACTATTGTATATTATACAAGCCATGAAGCTTGGCTAAGTAAAACATATTATGACTACTATTGGGTGTATGTGTTAGTGAATTTGACTACAGTAAAAATCGAAACAAAAATTATATTTCGCACTGTCCATACTCCTCTAAATTCAAAGTACATAACATTTCTACAAAAAAAACGAAACAAAAATTATATTTTGCGACTGTCCACTCTGCTCTAAATTATTAGTATATAGTATAGTATATTATGAAGTAAATAATAATAACAATACTTCTCTCTCTCGTTAAATAATAAATTTGTTTTTTGCTTTGTCTTAAAGAGCGCAAAATACTGTTGTTCCATCATTCGTATTCATTTTTTATTTACATCAAAGTATATAATAAAAGTATATACAAATTATACTACGTCACAACACTAATACTTAGGTATAGTAGTCACTTTTTGGCATGAGTATCGCAACTTCATGGCTTGTATATACATTTGTGTTGGTTTTGATTGAGCTATAAAAAAAATAAACAAAAATTTTATGTGTGTGTGCGAGAAATATTTTCTCGTCCAAACACAATTTTTATGTGCAGCAATTTTCACCCATAAAAAGTATTCCAATTTTATATTTTTTCGTTTTGCTGCCATAATTATGGCGACAGAACGAAAAAAATACAAAATAATTTTGTATGCACAGCGTGCAGCAGAAGTTGTCCGTCTCACTCGTACAAAAGTTAAATTTATATTTTTATCTCACGTTTTTCGTGCATATAAAATAGGTTTCATCGTGGAAAATACTCTTTATGCTATAACGTCTAAAAAGAATTTTATAGTTGAATAAGGTATTCGTACACGACAGGTGATATGAATTTAGAATTTTTTTCTATTTCCCGCTACTAAGTGACAACTACTTATTTATGTTATCTTCCTATGGTTTTCAATCAAAAATAACGGTTCCTACGAGAGGAACTAGTACCACTTCAACTTGTATTGATCCTTGTTTTATTCGTGGTTTTAAGTTTATAATGTTATTCCGTTAGTGTATGATTTAAAGATTGTTGATCATCATTTGATTAAAATTGATATTGTCTTATGTTTTCAAGATTCTAGGTTTAAAAAACTAGTGTGTTACAAATTTGATAAAATCCAGTTTGTTCCTAGGGTAGCTTCTTACGATTTCTCAATTATTTACCTTCTAAGTGATCCAGTTCAGATTTTATCTAAGGTATGTGCAGCCAATAAAGATATAGCTACATCTTGTGTCATTAAAACTAACACAAATTGTTCGAAACTAAAGCTTAAACCTTGGTTATCAAATAAATTGTTAAGTTTAATTAATAAGAAGAAAAATATTTGGAAAAAATGTAGATCACATCCCCAAAATATAAAACTGCAGAGTTATTTTGATAAATTATGTTGCAAAATTGGTGGTACCACTACTTCTGATAAGCAAGTGTAGTAAGTGTATTGGTGATATTAAATCGACTTGGTCTGTAGTTAATGATGTTTTAGGGAATAGTTCCACACACTCAACTGTCAAGATTCTGTCTAATGGTTCAACACATTTGACGGAATCAAAAGCTATCGCCAATGAGTTTGGGAGTTATTACTCTCGAATTGTATTGAACTTGAGACCGTCTATTAAATTTTCACCTTCTTTTGTTTCAAGCTAAAAATGTTTTATTGTAATAATTGTTTTAAACCTGGAAATTTGTCTATAAATTCTCCTGGACCATCGAAACGCGATCGATGTAGAAAATGTTCGCGTGTCCATGCGAGGAGACAATTAACGCTCCGGCTGTTTGCCAAAAAATAATGAACGCTATCGCTTGGGTGGTTGACGATGATGTAATCGTTTATTTGGATGATATCATCATACCAAGCACGACGACCCAGGAAGGTATAGAAAAGTTAGAACGGTTAATGAGGGTATTACAGAGACGACGACTAACGTTAAAACTAAAAAATCTGTTTTTCAAGAGGAAAGTTGAAGTTCATGGCCATGAAATTGACGCGCATAGTATACGACCAGGATCAAACAAAACGAACGCAATTTTAACATTTCCAAAGTCTACACAGATAAACACGAAATACGACAATTTATCGGGTTAGAAAGTTATTTCAGAAAATTCGTTAAGAATTTTTCAATTATCACTGAACCGTTAAATCGAACGTTATATAATCCGCATGAGGTGTGCATCGATGCGAGTTCCAAAGGTCTCATAGTGGTATATGATTCCAAATAGACAAAAAAAAATGTGGAAACGAAGCATGTTTCATATTTAAGTCGTCGGACAACATGTATAATGAATGCAAATATCATTAGTGATCTTTCCAAATTACATTGGAAGCTTTGGCGGTCATTGAAGCGCTTCAGATCCAGGATTTATTTAATCGATAAGCAATTTACTTTGATCACGGATTGTGCTGCTTTGACAACTTGTGCTGCGAAAAAGGATTTGATTCCAAGAATAGGAAGGTGGTGGTTACGATTGGTTGAATACGACTTTAATACTATTCATCGAAGTGGTCAGAAGATGCAACACGAGGACGCAATTAGCCGTAATACACTTGATGACGGAGTGGGTTTTGAACCAGCAATAATTGATATAGTTTTAATATTACAACAAGATGACTGGCTTATCGGAATGCAACGTTTAGACAAGGATATTCAAAAAGTCATCGAAGTTATGAGTAGAAAGCCAATTAATTCTATCGAACGACAGATGCATGCAGATTTTGCTGTATTTAAAAAACAATTGTACCGTATTGTACATGGTAAACGTATGTGGGTTGTGCCCGCACCACTAAAGTGGCGTTAAGAGACTATACCAAATCGAAAGATGGAACAAAGGAAGGTAAAATCAAAACGCCAATACCATTTCACACTATACATGTGGATAACAAGGGTCCTTTCCCAAAAACATCTAAATGCAATACTCAACTCATAGTTATAAAAGATGCGTTTTCAAAATCCGTAGTTATCAAACCAGCAAAATCAACGAATACAGCTCCAGCTATATTGTGCACGGTCCATGGATGACTGGACAACTCATTTCGGAGTCCCAAGGAGGCTAATTAGTGACCGTGGTACTACAATCACATCAAGGTCATTTGAAACTTATTGTTTGGAGAATAATATCAAACACAATTTGAAAGCTACCGCAACGCCAAGTGCTAACCGGCGTGTGAAAGGTACAACAGAACATTCTTAGAAATATTGCGAACAATGGTTGGAGGAGACGATAGGAAATGGGACGCAAATATACGAAATACAACAAAACTTTCACCTCAAAGGCTAATTTTTACTTATGAACCGCGAAGTGTACTAACAAATAAATTATTGCTGACAATGGAAACTAATAAATTTACGGACGATATTGTTAAATTTTTTTATGAAATCAATTTGTTAGTAATGTTTTTATTTTAATTATTTAGTTTGTTGTGAACGCGCCTTGTTAAAAGAATTGAGTTAGTATGAACGCGTCTTCAAAAAATGATTATATTGAATTGTAACCGGTATTTTTTCACTTGTTTTTTCTTTTTAATAGATCATGTCGGACTGTCAAGATTATATATACTAAAGGGTGGTTAAATTTTAAGGGCCGATATTGAATGTGAACCACACCTAAACCTCAAGTTTTTTCTGCTTTTCAGTTGACATTTCTCAATTTCAGACTAACTCAATTTGAACCATGGAAAGATACACAATCGAGCAACGCGTTAAAGTTATTCAGGCTTATTATGGAAATGGGCGTCTAAATCAAAATGTATATCGTGCACTTCGTGATTTTTTCGGTCAATTTAATCGTCCAAATGTGCGTACAATCGGAAAAATCGTGCAAAAATTTGAGCAAACCGAATCTGCAGGAGATCTTAAAACACCAGTGCATGTTCGTACAGCTCGTACTGCAGAAAATATTGCTGCTGTTTGCGATAGTGTGGCTGAGATGATAACGAACTTTTTATGGCCCGAATTGGAAGATATGGATGTGGGCAATATGTGGTTTCAACAGGACGGTGCCACTTTGACACCGTTGGACTTCTTTCTTAGGGGGTTATTTGAAAGAAAATCTGTACGTCGATAAGCTAGCAACAATTCAAGACCTAAAGGATGATACAATTCGGCACATTAACGGCATAGAACCTCAATTAAACCTAAGCGTCATCGAAAATTTGGACCATCGGATGGCCATTTGGCCGATATTTTGTTCATACATAATTGAACTATACCATATTATCATAATAAAAAGAATTGACAATAATTTCCTAAATAATTTGTGTTGTATTCAAAATCAACATCCGCCCTTGAAATACAACCACCAATACAAACGAAAATGCTGCCATCTTTTGGAAAGTGGTATGTTTTACACGTATGCCCTAGTGCATTGGCTATGCCACTAGAAAACAGTTAATGTGTTAAAAATATGAATAATATATTTTATGGCGAATAACTCTAATTGTATATAAATACACTAAACACCGAACATAATTTCTGTTGGAATTATCTTGTACAACAACAAATTTAAAACAAGAAAAAAATCATGGCCGACTAACATTTTATTCAAACAATCTGTTGCTTTAAAATATTATATTTTTTTATGTTATTCTGGAGCGACGTTGCAATATTTTAAAACGCGCTCTATACAATAAACTCAAGATAAACGCGAAAAACTCGCGTTTTTTGTTACTTCGGATTTGCGTCGAGTATAATCGCTTTAGTGTAATTTCATATACTTTAACTTTTTTATTTTACTTAGTTACGTCGGTCGCGTCGAGTATATCTCCGGGGTTAGATTTAATATTTTTTTTCCTCTGTTATTTTGAGCTATTTTGTTGATTTGTAATATTTTATGTTTTCCCTTTGACACGAAATGATTTAAAGATCAATATAACAAAAAAATCTTTCAGCAATGTTTGGTACTATATACTTTGATCTGCTGCCTCTTTCGGAAAACATGATCTATTGTACTCAACGTGATATAATAACTTATATCATTTTAGTAATAAACTATCGTTTATTTTCATCACACTCATGCAATAAATTGACTCCTGATTTTGATTTTCCCATTAGATGAACTGGAAACAAGCTAGTTTACGAAAGAACAAAAGCAGCTGGTGGTTTTTTGTTTCCCAAAATGGGAACGAGGCGTGCCAAGTGGGACATCAAGAAAACTAATTTCAAAAAAACCATATTTAATTGATAAAGTGGTTGGTTACGATAGATATCATATCGTTGACGTTCCCAGTGCCGAACAGACTCAGCGAAAATATGATGGTGTATTGTTCAGATCTATTAAAACCTCGGTATATGTTAGAAGACCTGGATGAATTAGGACGACAGCGATGAGGACATCTCTGATTGCTGGATGGACGACTGAAACAGGAATATCTTGTAACATAAAATAACGAAAAAGGAGTAAGGGGAAAATCATGAAAAGGGATATAAAAAGGTTGGCGTAGAACTTCCCAGCAGTAGTCACGAATAATAACCTAATGAAGAAACGCATAAATTCTTAAATTATTGCACTATTTAAAATAACAAGTTTTCAATAATCTTAATACCAATTAACTAATAGTATTTATATTTATTTTTAGCACAAAGTGAACAATCGGGTTTTAAAATTTGGGTTTTACAATAAAACATGAAATAGTGGTCCAATTGTGATGAGTGATACCTTAATGAAAAGCTCTAGGCATTAGCAAAAATACATTTTCACAAATCACTTTGAATCTTAAAAATCAAGCAAGGGGTTAGCCCACAAATTTATGAAAATGCGAATATTGTCCAGTGAAACACGAAATAGTGGTCCGATTGTGATGAATGAAAAGCTCTTAATACCAGCAAAAAAAATTTTTCGAAAATAAAAAATCCATACAATAATTTTTATCATTTTTTTATTATATTTGTTTAAATTATTTAATGAATTAATTTTCATTAAATTGCAAATACATTTTTCAAAAACGAAAAACAACAAAAATTAAAATATTATTGTAATATGTAATTAAAAAAAAAACATAGAAAAACTGAGCACAAAAATGTATAAATGTTGTTTAAACATAAATAAAATAATTGAATGTACATTTAATTAAATTTTAAATAATTCGTATTATAATTAACTTTTTAATAATTAATTCCAGTTACTAGTTTACTATATGTATATAACTACTATTAACTCTACTATTTCTGTTTATTATTATTATTTTTATTTTTTTTAATTTTTAGAAACACTTTTAGTTTTGTCTAGGCAGTTAAAAAGGAGTTTGTTCCATTTTCTACAATATTTAATTAATATTATATTTGATATAACTTTTATTATAATTTATCTATTTATTATCATTATAGAAAAATATGTGTATGTATTATTATTATTTTTTGTTTTTGGCAAATTTTTTTTTTAGTTTTTTTTTGTATATCAAGAATAAATATCATCATATGTATATAGGTATATATACATATACAAGTGTAATTATAAATATAATAATAGCTTATAATTAATTAATATTTTATTTTTATGTAATGTTTAATTAATTTTCAAAACAAGAGAAAATCAACAAATATGTATATATTATATAAATAAATATAATTTACAAATATTTAATTATTTAATAATAAACAAATTTATGTTATTTTATTTTTTTGTTAATAATTATTGCCATTTAATTTAATTTATTAATAAAAATAAATAAAAGATAAAAAAAAATTATTCATTAAATAAAAATAATTTTTTAAAACACATATAATTTTTAATTTTAATTTTTTTTTTAAATTTATTTAATTAATTAATTAATGTTCTTATAAGATATCACAGAATTTAATAATTTTAATTTATATATTATTAATGTTTTATATATTAACAAAATGTTTAAATTAGTATTAATTAATAAATTAATTAACGCAAACTGCAAATGCTGATCGTAAATTATAATGTTAATTTAATTTTTTTTTTAATTAATTGAAATACATATATTGTTTTTATTGCTTATGATAGTTTATTTATTTATTTTTACTTATAAAATGTACAGTGTGACGTTCAAAATTCGAAACAGAAAAGTATATTTTCTGCGATCGAAGTTTCTAAATCAAAAAGGGGTCAAAAAGTTAACCGAATACAGATTATTAAAATTTTACAATTTTATAAGTTTCACAAAAATGGGAGCGTTACATTTTAGTCTGTTTCACAAAAACTTAATCCAAATTGCCAACTCAAATGTTTCACAAAATGCAACATAATTAGGATAATTAACAGGCCGAAACGAAGACAACATGATGCAACAAAAAAGAGTTGAGGAATTTTTCAGACGTAATAACAATCGATCTTCTCAGAAAATGTTTAATGCTGTGTGCCTTAATCGACTAAACTAACTAAACTAAATTATAACGAGTTAGTTCATGGTATCTTTAACATAGATAGATGGAACTACCACAACTTGAAACTAAACTAAACCAAAAAGTATTATAGATTATTTATATTTTAAAAGTATTATAGTTATTTTATAATGTTTGTGAAAAGTCACCAAAAAGTTACCTCGGATATGTACTTTTCAGCTGCCACCTATGAGGCAATAGCGGAAGCTTGAATAATTTGACAAGTTTAGATTAAAAAGTCGGTTAAGAGTCGTATACAGATACTCAAACTCATGTCGATTTCGATTCGTTTTTTCCCCTCCTTAAAAAAGCGATCTGTATTTTTGCTTCAAAACGAACAAAAAAAGTAAATTTTTCCAATTTATAATATGTGTGTATAATTTTTTACGTATAAAAAATAAACAAATCACTAATGGCATTTAAAATTGGCAGCAAAATGACAAAACTGTTTCTTCGTATCACTAAATAAGGGGTAAATCTTTAAAAAAATCCAGTTCGCTAAAAAGTGCTCGACAGATTGTTGGTTTTTGACAAATCGAACAACTTGACAGCAGAAAAATCAATCTTATTTAAAAACGAATCGAAATCGACATTAGATATCGCTTGGCCTCACTTATATCTACATGTTAATACAAATTTTGATAAATTTTGACCCATTATATCCATTATAGAGCACACAAAACATTATAGAGCACACTAGATATCCATTATAAAGCACACTAAACTAAACCAAAACAGTTCCATTGTAGTAAGTGCCAAAAAGAAACTGTGTATATCAAGGAATGTGCTGTAACACTTTTTTGGCAGGGCTGACAGAACTGACCAGTTCTATGATTCGGGCTACGCAGCCCCAAGTAGTCTAACATAAGATACATACAGTTACAGTCAATAGTATGCTTTTGCGAGTTTCTTATAACAAATATGACATACATGAAAAAGTGGCGAACATTAACGTCATATCAATCCCGCAAAAACCCTTACCCCTAAAATTCGGGAATCCTTCACGGAATAGTTACCCCATGCTCCAACTAAAGTATTTACTTTACCAATACTGAATTCGTCAAATAGCACATTCATGGAACATGGCCACTCCGGTTCCATGAAAAAAGTCAAACTAACGGACTCCACGCCCAACGAAAATAAATATAAACAATACTCAAATATCAATTAAAGCAATAATTATCAATTCCAGTCAACTGGACCTCCGAAAGTCCGAGCGCAGGAGCTATTAATTTACGAAACCTATGAGGAAAAAATATTAACTGAAATTTACGAGGAAGGGCTTCAACCATATTTTCCCGACCTGGACGAAGGTGAAGTGGATGACAAAAATTGGAGTATAATTATCTTATGGAATATAAAACAAAGGAACTTAGAGAATTTCTTCTTTTTATATTTCATCAATATTTTGATGATTTATTGGGATTGGAAACAATGCAACATCTTGGCATTACTTTAGAATTTTAGATCTTGCTAAATCATCTTGTTTAAGCCTACTGTTCTTCAAATTTGTCTATAGTATCCCAGAAGCTTTGATTGATGAGCTTTGATGTGGAAACTCCAACAACCATCAACGATAATTAAATTATTCTTGAAGGCATATACCACTGTAAAAATTGGTTCATGAGGAAAACTATCATCGAATAATAGTCGAAAACCATGAGTTTATTAAAAGATCTTACTATTTCCCAAATTTAAAAATATCATAATTGCTTATATTAACAATTGCGGTAAATGTTTTGCAAACTAAATATGATAGGCACCTCTGAAGTTGGAATACGAAATTACTGAAACACCAACAAGACCAAAAGAAATCCTACATATAGATTTCTGTTTCTTCCAAGATCATATGTATTTCTCACAGTTTTAAATAAATTTACAAAGTTTTCTGCACCCTTCTACGTGAAAACTCGCATCAGCGAAGAAATTTAAAGAAGACTCATTCAATTCTTTAGTGTCCACGGTAAACTAAAAAAAATCATATCAGATAACGAAGGAAATATGAACAATCCTTTTTTCAAATCCTCAAAATATGACATACATTAATTACTATATATTTAGTCATATGCATCAACCGAAAATTCTGCCGTTTAGAGAGTATATGCAACAGCCACAAAATTCACACCTTTGAGCTACTAACCGGTAGTTATTCCGTTTTAGGACGATGAACGGTAATATCTATATAATCACACATTGTCCTATGATAAATTATGCAATCGTATATACATGAGGAAACTCAACGCTGATCGAGTTAAATCTTCTAATCTAAACCATAAATTCAAAAACATATAGATGTCCAAAGCCCATATAGTAACTTGTCTTCGATCGATTTGGTATTATAGTAAAACAAAGGAACCCAGCGTAGTTATGTTTTGATATATAAAGAAAGTAAATAAACGATATAAAAATCATAAAGGTCGATTTTTTTTTGTTTTCTATTTTTTGTGTTTTCCTACTAGGAATTTTTTCGTGCGATTGACGATTTATATTTTAAAATTTTGGTTTTCTATTTCGTTTTGTGAATCGTGTCCTGGTAAACAAATTAAATTTATTTTATAATTTTTTATTTTTTGAGATTTTGTGGTTTTATGCCATCACCTGCTGCATTTTCAATCGATTCAAAAAAATTGAACTTTGATTTTATAAATCCTTAATTCAATTTTTGGCTGTCCAAAAACCTATGCCTACATAGATTTTAAAATTTCAAATTACCTCTATCAACACTTTTAAAACTGATTTTAAAACTGGGAGCCTACAATTGAAATTGCAAAACATTAGCTATTTCAGACTTTTTCAAACAAATTTTTTTAAATAAATAAAAATTATTATTACCGAACATTGAATCGGATTGAAATTTCTAATCGTGGACGGGCTTAATTCTTTTAACTAGAAATTATAAAACTTCATAATACGCTCTGCTTGGATTTAGGCGAGAAATGGAATTACCACTCGAACATGAAATCCTAAGAATAATAGTCAGTATAAAGTTAGCAAAGTAAAATTTAGGTGCCGCTAAAACAACACCAAGCCATTGCTGAAGTATCCCGATACGAGATTTAGGCTCGACCCGTGAAATGTGGTATTGTTAATTTTCTAAAGCGTTGACAACGTCAAACTTGCAATCCATAAGAAAACCAGGCACGTTAAACGACATCTTCAGAAAAAAACTAGCATCGTTGAGCTAACTAAAAAAAAGGAACATTTGCCAAATCCAAATAAGCCGTCGAAAATGTCTTTGGATGGCAATCTATCTGTAAATTAGGTGAAATTTAAAAAAAGTTTGGAAATTTATTTAAAAGCGTCGAAAATGGGTGAAATAAAGGAAGACGTCAAAATAGCAATATTAAAAAATTTAATTGGCGATGGGGCGTTGGATTTAATCTAAACCGCGTTGGATTTAAAGAGCCTAAAAACTGGAGGAGCATGACTCTATAATAACAGCATTGGATAAATATTTTAAGCCGAGAGCAAATTTATTATATGCTAGGGATAAATTTTAACAAAGAAAGCAGATGAGTGTGGAAACATTTGAAATAGTTAGTGGCTCCTTGTGAATTTGGTTTACAAGAGAAAGCACTGTTACGGGATCGAATAGTTTTTGGAGGTTGCGATCAAGAACTAAGAGAATTTTATATTATAAACAAGAAGATCCGGCATTAAAGGATGTACATAAAAAAGCGATGGTAAGAAATCAGGATCACAAGACAACGATTAAACCAGTAAACGCCAGGAGCGGCAATGTCAACCAAAGGGGCAACAATCAACAAAATACGAATATACCAGGGACTAATATTTACGGGGTTAACAGTGCTGTCCAGAAGATTAATTGCAATAGATGTATGAAGAGGCATAGGGAACTGTCCAGCTTTTGGAAGAAGTTGCAATCGTTGTGGGTTCTAAGGACATTTCATAATAGCCTGTAGAAAAACAGTGAAAGATTTGAATCCGGTTAGTACGGTAGACTTACTTGTGGATACGGATGAGATATTTATGTATCGTCTGTAGAAGCAAATGGGAAGAATTGTTGAATGGAGCCGATCGGGATTAAGAATAGCGTAATAAAATTTAAAATAGATACCGGTTCGGAAGTAAATGTGTTGTCTATTAAATTCTGCCATTAATTAGATGTAGATATTAATAATTTGCTGATAACGAAGGTCAGATTAGAAGCTTATGGTGGTAGGGCGACACAGGTTTTGGGTAAAGTTAATTTAGAATGTAAAAATAACATGGGAAGGTTCATAATTACATTTTTTGTGGTCAAGGAAAATGCGTGTGCTATTTTAGGGTTAAAGTCAGTCAAATTGATGGGGTATATTGACGTAAGAAGGGTGTATAGTTTAACACAATAAAATTTTGTAAGAAAATATAAAGGTATATGTGTACATTTTCCGAGAAATATAAGATAGCTATTGATCAAAAGGCCATTCCGGTGATTAAACCAGCAAGAAGAATTCCTATTCAGTTACGAGATTGTATAAAAGCAAAATTAAAGGAACTGATAGGAAGTAATATAATTGAGAAAATTGAAGAACCGACCAATTGGGTGAATAATTGTACGTTTGAAGAGAAAAAAGAAGGATCAATTCGCGAAAGTTTAGGTCCAGTCGAATTGAAGATTTGAATGAAAGTTATTCAATTCCCAGTTTAGAAGAACTAACGAGTCAGTTAGGAGGTTGTAAACATTTTACGGTTCTAAACCTAAAACATGGGGTTTGGCAAGTTGAGCTTGAAGAGGAATTAAGAAACTTATGTACTTTTAGAACACTGTTTGGTTGTTTTAAGTTCAAGCGTTTTCCATAATCAAAACTAGTTTCAAGGATAGAAAAGGTGTTAAAGTGTATATGGACGATTGTATTGAAGAGGCAAAATGATTCTATATTGGATTTTATAATGGGGTGTGGGATTTGTTTCAGGCATCGAATTGGAAGGAAACCTTAATTTCACATGAAATTCCGGAAAGAACTTTCGAAAAAGTCGCTGTGGATATCGCACCGTACGGGAATAAGCGATTATTTTTCTAAGTAGCTATAGAAGTTAAACAGATGAATAGTAAGTCAGCAGGTGACATAATTAGGGGTTTGGAATCGATTTTTTGTGTTCATGGGATATCTAAGGTTGTTATTTCGGAATATATGAGGAGAATATGTTTCAAACAATAACTTTAAGCCCAAGATACCCAAAATCAAACGGGATGGTAGAGAAAGGAGTACACATCGCAAAACAAATGCTGGAAACATGTAGCAAAAGTGGTACACCGTTGTGGAGAATATTGTTGGAATATCGGGATACGCCAATAGCGGAATTAAAATTATCGCCAGCACAAATTTTAATGAGTATACGTTTGTATACGACAGTCCCGATTAGAAGAGCTCATTGTTCGATTCACAGAATACGGTGAAGGTTAAAGCGGTTCTGGTAAAAAAACAAAAGCATCAGCATACTACGATATGAATGCACATTCAAGCGTGGTACGGATAGGAGTTGGAGACCGGGTAGAATTATAGCCAGGGCTGATACTCTGAGATCTTATTTGTTGATCAATGAAAATGGTAATGAAATTAGGCGGAATGCTGTTCATTTTTGAAGATCGTTTGACAAATTTGACCGTTTGAAACGTGAGATTGAACAAGAAGTCGGGTCCAACGGTTCTTCGGAAGTGGTTGTACTGTTGATATTACTTGATAAGGCTGAGATGCATGTAAGTTCTGGAATTAGAACTAGGACAGGTAGGGTACTTAAGGACCCTCAAAGATTTAATGATTTTGTGATGGAATAAAATATATAAAAAAGGAGTAAAGGGAATTAAGTAATTTAATGTTAAGGAAAACGGAAATGTATTGGAAAATAGACTCAAATGGAACACTGTATTTAGATGATTAAGTAATTTAATTGTAAGTACAAGTGAAATGTATAAATTTAAATTTAAAGTAAATTAAAAAAGGGAGATGTTGTATGTGGAAAATGAGTGTATAAAACAGATCCCACATATAGATCTGCAAGGCAAATCCCTGTTGAATGGACTTGAGAGTGGAAGTGTAGATGGATGAATATAAAATCAATATAAAAACAAGTTTGGATATAAATAAAGTGATCATTAAATAAGGAGAGTAAAGGCAACAAAATACAAAACTATTACTCCTCATTTCATTAAAGTCTAAAATTTGACAGCAACAACCAAAAAAAACTTAATTTTTTCCGTGATAAATGAGTGCGTTTTATGCAAAACATGATATTTTATAGCTTTATAATTTTTATGAAATTGTGCTCAACCGAACACTGGAAATATGTATTTCTTTCGTTACGTTTTCTCTTTCTTTCTTTTCTTATATAAAACATTTTCTCCCTTTTATACTTTAAACAACAACAATAATATTACAACAACTGTAATGGGTTCCATTAATTACACTAACAATGCTGTAGTACCTATCGCTATATGGCTTTGTCTCTCT
The DNA here is from genome assembly GCA_963556175.1 of Tipula confusa. Lineage (NCBI taxonomy): Eukaryota > Metazoa > Arthropoda > Insecta > Diptera > Tipulidae > Tipula > Tipula confusa. The sequence continues at coordinate 132,559,959 of OY744475.1, forward strand.
ATATGTATTTTCTTTATGTCTAAACGTAAATCAAATGTTCACAAATATTTGTGCGTCAAAAATTCTCCACTGTGGCATTAATTCAAACAACGAAGTTTAATTACCTACATGCACTAAGCAGAAAAATATATTTAATAGATGGTTGGTGACCTTAGGTGAAGATGACTTAACAAACGATTGTGATCTGGAATTGATTAAAATTCCTGACGCAATGGTGGTAAAGGAACAGACTATTAATTCAATATTTGACACTTCAATAAAGTTGGTCAAACTGCCAACAAAAGTTGAGGTCAATCTTTTGACCATGTCATAAATCAAGGTCCTGAGTCAGTTTTCGAGATAACATGAACATGTAAAAGTGTTAGTTAAAATATCGATCTTCATTGTTTTCAAAGAAATCCAAAACTAAAAAAATAATACCTTTTTTTAAAATTAATTTTATCCTAAACAAATAATTATTTATCTTTAAACGGCATTTTAATATTTATAGAGTGGAGTAGTAGAACTAGCTGTGGAATATCAAAGAAGCAGTCTTTGCAGAGTTTAATTGGACCCGATTAAAATTATTGTTAACGTTCTTGTATCTGCATTGACCCAAACGCATTTGCGCAGAAGATATAGTATTCATCCTGAGACTTTAACCACTGCACATTAATCGTATGGTTAAAATTAACAAAAATTAATTAGAAGCCATTTAATTTTTTTTTGTCTTAATTAATTATTAAAAAATAGTAATGTGATTAAAATGTGACAACCTTCTTAACTGTCACAAATAGTTTTAATTTTTTGTTTTAATCACTGTATATGTATATATAATATTTAATTTATTTATTTTTTAACAAACATTAATTAAATTTATTGTTTATATAATATATAAGAAAATACATCCATTCATTTTATATATTAATTTATTTTTTTTTTGTTTTATTTTTTCATTAATTATTATTATTAAATTCAACAACTTGATTGGAAAAATAATTTTTAATTTAATTAATTTTTTTTTTATTTATTATTATAATAATATAAAATCGCCAATTATTTAAAATACAAATATCGATATATAAATTTAGGAGTACCGCCAGCAGTACTAATTAATTAAAAAATAATAATTTGATAATTAATTAATACAAAATTTTTTAAAGGGATTTTAATTTTGGTTTTTTAATAAATTTGTTTATTTAATTTTTTGATTTTAATTATCAATTCTAATTTAAAATACCCTGATAACATTTTTATTTTTATTATATTGGTAAAATTAAAATTATGTTTTTAAATTAAAATGATACAGCTGGAATTTTGACATAATAAAAACACTGGGGGAACATCACTTTAGCATGGTAATTTTACTTCAGGATTCCATCCAATTGATGTCAAAGTAAAAGACGAGTTCATAAAATTATTTGAAAAGTAAATTAATTTTCCAGTTAAAAAGCCAGTAAAGTGGAGAACAACTATTGCTACAATTACAGACAATACTAGCAACTGAAAACATTATTTTAGAAGCAACGGTCAAATAGACTACAATACAAACCATTATGGACTAAAAGTCTGTCCCAATCACCTATTTAAAAAATATTTAATTAGTCAGACTTATTTGAACAAATCTGCTTACGAGGTTACTTATTTTCCGTCTCTTTGTTTCTATAATCAATAATATAAATGTTCGCTGGTTGTTCATTTTAAAAAATTGAAAGCTGTCAAAATAAATCAGCAAAATCAATTGGGACGGTTTGGTCGTCTTATTTAAGATGACGTCTAATAAGTCAATTAATTTGAAATAAGTCGATGATTGGGACATACCCTAAGTAAGAAAACACTTCTTAGTCACTATACTTAGTTGAATTCGTCGCGATAATTTTGATATCAACAAAATATATAAAAATGTGTTCAAACATGAACGGTGAATGAATCGACATACATGTAAACATTTATGCATATTTGTTTAACTTAATCAATTAATTGATTGACCCAATTCAACTGCAACGTATTTAAATAACTAAAAATGTTAGTATATAGTTTCCCAATGAAGCGTGTTTGCCAACAAATGTTGTTTTTTTTACACACAAATCAATTGTAATTTTTATTCGGTTCAACGACAAGAAACTTTGATAATTCGTTACTATTATCAGGTTAGTTTAAATATTAATGACCGATTCCAGTGATAATTACTCAGCACCGTCACTCCGATAGTTTTACCGATTTGATTTTAAATGCTGAAGCTTTACAAATGTATTATTAGTCAAAATTCCAACTCGACTTACGATATTAACAAAAACAAAACAAAAATTATTTTCTTTAAATTAAATTTAAAAATTTATTAAAAAATTTTAAATCTTTTTTTTTGTTTTTGTGCGTTGTTTTTTATTTCATGTTTTTGTTAAAATCTTAATTAAATATTTAGCGGTAAATAATTCGTTTCCCTTTACATTATAATTTTTTATTTATTAAATTAAATTTCTTTAATTTTATTTATTGGTTCTTTAAAAACTAATTCAATCTTAAATTTCTAATGTTTTTATTATTTAATGTATATGAGAAATATATTTAACGTACATCGTATATAGGGAGTATATATTACTCGTATGTGTATAATATTTTAATCATACTAAACAGTATGTGCAACAATATATATGTATACATATATATATATATATATATATGTATATATATATATATATATATATATATATATATATATATATATATATATATATATATTTATATATATATATATATATATATATATATATATATATATATATATATATATATATATATATATATATAATATATATATATAATATAATTACAGTAGGTTTGTAGAACAATTATCAAGAGATATCTCGAACTATACATAAGATTCTGGGGTCCTATAAAAAAGCAATCATTTAATTTGTTTCGAAAAGAGAGCGGATCCATCAGAATGTCTGCCAATAAGGGTCGTCTTTAGATCTAATGACAGTTTGTTTTGTCTCTTGACAGCCCAATATCTTTTCTAAGGTATAAATCGATATGAAAACTCCACTTACCTAAATTAATGCATCAAATCAAATAAAAAGGACGTTTAATCAAACGAAAAATCTATTATTATAAACCGGGCTACTTAAATTTTCAGACCCAATCCTTTTACCACATTTTTCTGTTGATTATTTTCAATGTTGTATGGCTAGTAAAAAAGAAGGTGGCATCTCTACAACAAACTATATTCCTACAAAATTTATATTCACAATAACTATTAACATTCCCTTTCGCTCTAGTGGGCAAATCAACTGTTATGTATAGGCATATAACTTAAGCGCCATCTCTTTAAGTACTTTTTTACATCGGCATGCACTGTATTGTTGAAGCAGTTCAGAAGCAAAATATCCAGAAAAGTATTTTTACCGGTTTGAAGCTGTTCAGAAGTAAAATTCTTAAAATGACCCTATTTGGTCAATACCCCACCTGAAAAAATTGGAATTGTTCGCAAAAGTCTACATTTTTTATGATTTGTACTAGATTTATCTCTTAAATTCATTACTGAAGAGGTCAAAGTAAACCAGAAAACGAATTGTCGTGAAATTCTAAAGAAGTAGTTCTTCCCTGGAAAGAAATTTGTCCGACTCATAAAGCGGTTCAACATTAGTTTTGATAGATATTTTCGGATTTGTTGACGATTTCAATCTCCCCTACTATTTTGTTTGGATTTGTTGACGATTTCAATCTCCCCTACTATTTTGTTTGGACACATTTAGAAAAACTAAAACCTGCACCGTACTACAGAGAAAATTGAAGTCATTATTGTAAAAATCTCCTGTTAATTTTAGTAAACTTTTTAAATGATGTTATGCTCATGGATGCTTTTGTTTTAAGTTTTCAATTTTTCTTTTAATTAAATGTTGAGTTAACAAGTCTATACAATTTCCAAATGATTTAGTCTAATCCTTTAAAAAACAGACTTACTACATCCAGATAAGTTAACTATAACGTCCATAGTTAAATTTATGTAAATATTAAATATTAATTTATGGCAATGATGAAAAACATAAACAGCAAAAAAAAAAAAAAAAAAATAGCAATTGATGGGAGTCAACCAAAAAAATTACCATAACATGACATTACAGATAAGACACTAAAAAGATTTAAGTTCAATTGAATTTCAGTATTACAATTATCGCATTTTCCGGGCAGAATTTGCCTCTTTAATTAGGAGTGCAAGGATTATGATAATATCCTAATAATGACAATTTAAATAATATTTTATTGTTGTTAAAATCACTCAAAAATCACAATTCATTTTGGTTAACTAACTTATCAACAATAAAATAAGTATAATGTATCAAAGATCGATGGAATAGTTAAGCTCAAAAGGTGAAAGAAATATTTATGCTCGGTATAAATATTTCGAATATAAGGAAGAGATCTAGTCTTCCATGAAAAAAAAAAGAATGTTGTAGGAAAATTTGGAGAAGAAACTACATAAAATAATTGTATAAACTCTTTTGTTTTTGTTTCTGTTGTTTATTTGAAATTAATAAATTAAAAATAAAAAATTTAATACTAACTCTGCAGATCAGACGTCAGATCTAGGGAAAGGACGTCAGATCTAGCGAAAAGAAATTGAAAAAAAGAAAACCAATTAAGATGGAGAAAGATTTTAATGTATGAGCGTTAAAGAAAGAATTGGCGGTAAGAAGAACATTAATTAACCGATCAGATGGTACCAGAGGAATCAAAAAATAATTGTGTGATCTCGAGCAGTTCACATATACGGAACAGTATGCCTGCAAATGTGTCATGTATAGATCTGCAGAAGGAGCCTGAGATTTATGTAGATGAGATTCACGATTAGTGACGTAATCGATATCTTACCCAATTTCGATCCAACGTACAGAGGATTAGCAGCAGACCAATCACTAATGGGTACAGCAAGTGGATCAGATCGATACACGATTACACGAATGGTATATTTGGCGGCTATTGTTATCAAATGGAAGTGTATGCTAAGAAGTGATACCTATTGTGGTAGAATATCATAACAGGCGTTAGTGGCAGATTGCTACTAGATGTGTATAATGGCCAAAACATATATAAATAACGAAAGTTCATAAAAATAAGTAATAAAAATGAGCAGAAGTAGTAATCGGAAAATAATGGGCGTAAATGAGAATAAGAAAGAAGACCAACAACAAATAGTGCACGAGAAGTTAAACAGTAGAAGTAAAGAGGGAAGGAAACAGCAATGTTATAACTGCTATCAATCTGGACACGAAGCAGGCCAGTGTACTTTACTGTTGCGGAAACCAGTTTGTACAAGATTTAAGAAGATCGGTCTCAAAAAGATCGTTCGAAGAATACAAAAAAGGTGTGTCAAGTATCCAAGGTAAAACAGAGACACCAGGTGTTATCAGGGTGATAATGAAAGATGATACTATAGAGGTGTATCACAACTGCCAGGTGGCAGCCAAGATGATAAAGGACAACAAGTAGATAGAAGTTCAGGTACACCTTGATTCGGGAACTACTGTAAGTATTATGGGAATAAATGAAAGTTGTTTATTAGTGATAGGGAATTTATTAACCAAAATGATGATTAAGGATACGATGTATAAGATTGAATTATTAGCAGTAGCAAAGGGAACCATATTTCTTAAGTCTGAACAAAATTGTAAAAGCGAAAATCGAGACTAAAAATACATTCGATATCAACAATAGACGATCAATTAATGATGATACAGAAAAATATTTAACGAGGAGTTCAATATAGGGGATTCGGAGCAGTGAAAATAAAAAAAATAGACAGGCTAGTCCTCAAAGGTATAGTCATTATGAGATGCTGGAGTTGAAGAAAATGTCGGATGAATCGATGATGTGAGGTTCAGCGGAAAGAAGTATTTCAGTTATTTAGATTTAAGGAACGGGTTTTACCATGTAGACTTAAAGGAAGAATCTAATTGGTATACTCAATTTGTAAAGAGCAATTCATGGACAGTTTAAATACAATAAACTAACTTTTGTTACACCAATTCACCAGGTGTACCTAACCTTACCTTAATAAAAAGGTAATGATATTTATAGTAGCTATATTATATTCAACGGAAGGTATAGAAGATCACTTTTAATATATTGAAGGGGTGGCTAGTAGTGAAACCAGTATTAGCATTGTGGGACTTAAAGAGTGAGACAGAACTGCATGCGAATGTTTTGGTGACCGTGTTTGGGGTTAATCTGATGCAAAGACTGCAGGATTAAGAAATGCATTCGATTATGTTCTTTAGTAAGAAGACGACAGAAGTAGAAGCAATGCTTCTCAATTTTGAGTTGGAGACGTTAGCAGTAGTATATGCGATTAAACGATTTAGCCCATACCTATTTGGTATTCATTTTTTGGTAGTTACATTTTGCAATACTCTTCAATTTACGCTAGCTAAGAAAGCTTTAAGTTTTAAAATTGATTGAAGGGCTTTGTATGTTTGATCCCAGAAACATGAGGTTGAATTCGAGAAACGATTATCAAAGGTGGAAATCGAATGTGACGCCTAAGTACGAATGTGATAAGTACGAAATTGTGTACTTGGGATCGAATTGATAATGAAAAGTGTGGTTATACTCGGTTTAAATATTTCGCATTTAAGTAAGAGATCTCGCCTTCTATGTGAAAAAAACTTTGTAGTAGAAGGAGTTGTTTATTTGAAATAAAAATAAATAAAAATATTAATACAAATTCTAAAATTTTATGCAATGCAAAACTTGATTGAGCTTTATGGGCAGGGAAAAGTTCTGTGAACTACTTTTTGTGGATCTTCACGACAGTTCATTTCATGGTTTATTTAATTTAAGTGATAGCATTTCATAAGCGGTAAATCTAGTACTGATAATAACAAATTTGAGCTTAATTTAAGAATTATGAACAGACTTTTTATGATCTTTCAGACGCAAAGTCAATATTTTAATATTGATCATTCGATATTTTAATGGAATCCAATCGGGTTTTATTTTTCTTTCTTCATTTCGGTAATGTTTTGATTTTCATAATTTATGGCAGTTTCGTGATTACTGGCCGGGATCCTATTTTTATAATACAAACTGAATCCTATAATTAAAAAAAAAATTAAATAATTTTAGTAAATCATTTACAAAATTATTTGTTAATCATAAAACTTAAATAATCAAATGTGGACAAAAACGCCTTATCGTTCGTAACTAGTTCATATTTTTACTTTGCGATTTATGCCGTACAAAAATGGTAAAAAAGCACCAGCAAGCAGTAAAATAAGCTGTGTTGCTTTCGTAAAGCTAAGCGAGCTTTACTTTAATATCTCAAAGCAAAAGCTTTTGGCTTTAAGCGCATTTTAATTTTTCAGTTTTGGTTATAAAACCAAAACATTATTTATGTCAAATTTTTCTATATACAAGAATCGTGTGATGTCATGATAATTTCTGTGATTTTAAATATGATTTTAGGAAATTGAAGGAATAGCAAAACAATGATTCTATTAACCTCCACTAAGCCGGAATTAAAATACTTTCCTAACTCTATATAAAGCTATTAAATCAAATAAACACTTCCTGGTCTTAACCGTCTTTTCTTTTTAATTTACAAAGTAATAGTATCTCATGTATGTTTCGGAATTCGCTTGTGAAGTGTTCTACGAATAATACTGTAAAGTAATTATATATATATATATATATATATATATATATATATATATATATATATATATATATATATATATATATATATATATATATATATATGTATATATATATATATATATATATATATATATATATATATATATATATATATATATATATATATATATATATATATATATATATATATATAACGGACCAAAATAATGTGTTCGTGTGTGTTACTTAGGTATAAGTTTATTTGTGATAAGGATTGTTGCATAAGAGAAATGTATAAGTGTATGTTTAGGTTTCTAAATTTTTTGTTTTTTGTTTAGGCCAATTTTTTCATAATTAAATTTTAAATATAAATTTAGAATTACACAATTAACATTTTTCTATAATTTAATTTAACATGTGGCTGGTCACACTTGAAGCACGCCTGTGCGACTAGTTTTGTAAAATATCTAAGTCTTAGATTAAAATAAATTCATTTAGCTTTTAAATATATGTATATGAAATGTACTCGCATATAATAGATACGAGAGCGATTGTAGAATTAGAAATATGCATTAAAATATTATGTATATAGATAGAAGTAGAATATCTGTAGTGTATATAGAAGAGCTAATTACACAAGTTACACTGCTGATTTTTGTCAAAAATTATTTTTTGTTTGATTATTAGTCTGTCACATTTTAAGATTGTGGGCTGTGTTTGTATGTAAGTTGTTAATAATTTTCTTAGTTCAAATAAAATATTTTGGTTATTATAATTTCTTTCAAATTTCTATACTGTGTCCAACACGTCTTGACAGGATTTTACAAAAAACGTAAAACGTTGAAAATAAATGGCACAAACATATTTTATTTAAACTAGAAAATGTATATGACATACTTACCTGATCGGCGGTGTTATTATTCTAGCACTAATCAATTAAATTCGTCCGCCCAAGCACGAATTGATTAACGTCAAGGTTTTTATTTTTTTAACACCGTCGAACCAATCGACAAAAAAAATTATAGATAAATAAAAATAATAAAATAAAAAAAAAAAAAAATAGAAATAGAAATTATCTTAAATTGGTTTTATTTATAATTGATTTAATAAAAAAAAAAACACTTTTATAAAAAAATTAAATATTAAAAATTAATTATAAATTAAAATTAAAATTAGTCGATAGAGTTAAATAAAAAATAAGAAAAACAAAAACTTAGAACTTTAATTATAACAAGGTACTCTCGTACCCTCATGACGTGACTGCTGTGGCGGTTGACACTGTCGTCGTCGTTGTTGTTGTTGTTGTTCCCGAATCACCGGTTATTTTTAAAATTTTATTTGCTGTCGGACTACTTTGCGACGAACTATCCGTATTATTTCCACCCATTGTATTTGATGTCGCCGTAGCTAACGACAAAGGATGATGTGTAGGACTATGATTTGGTGTACTATTCGTACTCTTGGCTTTTCGGAACCAATTGCCCAATTTTTTGCGACCCAACGAACTAGTACTATATTCGTAATTTATATCCTTAGCTATTTTACGCGTTTTATTTTTTGGTAACGTATCACTATACTTGATTTGTTGCGTTTTCATCACCATTTTGTCAAGACTAGATGATTTTTCAACCGTATCGTATTCATTGTCATACAAATTATTTTCCGTATCCTCGTAATTGTATTCGCGTTCGGACAAATTATCAAACTCGTTTCCATTTTCTATTTCGGACACGAACAGACTCTCGCCACAATATTGTCGTTCCGCCGATAATGTATTCAAAAACCGCATTTTACTACTACTACTCCGGAAACAAAAATCGAACCATTTGTTGCGTGTATCGCAATAAATTCGTAGTGCATGTTTTAACGAAACACCAAATATTTTACCATCCGGTAAATTAAGTATACGACAACTGTCCAAATAAATTCGTCCTTTGTACATAAATTGTGTTCGTTTTAAAATGTCCTTTTTACAGTAAATCAATTGACGATCGAACAGAAATAATGTGTACGCATTATTCCATAGATTTGGTGTAACACGAATTGCATCGGTTTGTAAAAATAAACGAGAGCTCAGTACATTGATTGGTGGTCCTTGAAAATTATCGAAACGTGACTGAACACGTGTCAAATATTCACTATGGCGTTTACCTGAATTACACCACAAAAAAAAAAAAAGAAGAGGATATATAACGAATGTTCCAATTTTTCTAGTATATTATCTAGCACATTTAACCCATCCATACATAAAGCATTATTAATAACGAGAAGCAAGGTGTTTATTGTATCAAGGATGGAGGAAGCACAAAAGGAACAGCATCTACAATTTAAGCCAAAAAAAAATAAAATAAAATTGACATACCTTCATTCACCATTTCGGTAACTCGTTTCATCGCACTCAATGCCTGTTCAAATGTTTCTTTGCAATCGATCGAATCATCAAAAGATTTCATAGAACCATCATGATGTGTACTCTGACACTCGAATATTTCCTGTTTTGTTGCCGAATGTTTCACTAATTCGATTAAATGTAACGGATAACGACATATCCTTTGGATTGGTGCTAATAGGTGTGCTGATAATGGTAACTCTGGTAAATTTTCATTAATTCGACAACTAAAAATGCAAAAAATTATAATTTAGTATCATTTTGTTACTGAATCATTTCAAAAATTTACCTTTCTAAAAATCCTAAAATATCTTTATTCATCGAAATACCCTCTAGTTCGGCTAAAGCACGGGGATAACAATTACAGTAAGTTGAGTACACCATAAAGGCTGATTGCTTTAAATAAAAAACAAACGAAAAATTAAACGAAAATCGAAAATTTTAAAATTTAAATTTCGTACAAATTCTAAGAAACACTCAGCAATTCGATTAGTTTCTATTGCCGTTTTCAATGCATCAACAAATGTTTGCTGGAATCTCCATATTTTCTCGATATTCGAAAAAATTACGGTGATCATCTCATTGGTAAATAAATCAGATCTTAATCGCATCTCATTGACAAATCTGTTTATTGAAAAAAGGGGTAACGTGTTAGCATTTCATAATTATATCATTACACAACAAACTTACCCTAAACACAATGACGAGAGCAATTTAACATAATTAATTTCGGTTTCTAATAGTTCCCTAATTATATTATCCCTAACTTGTTGACTAGACGAGGACATTTGATGATTGGGCGATAAAATATCGGGTCGTTTTGTTGTACAACCATCGGTACACCGATCATTTATATCATTACTATTACTACTATTATTGCTTTCTAATAAGCTATCACAGATTTTTAAATCGACTGCCGATTTTCCGTTTAATTTTATTGCGGTATTGTGTGCCTCCGGAAATGGTGGTATTACACGAACAAATTCTTTGGGGAACCATCCCTCTTGTTTAGTGTTCGTGCTATTCACTTTACCATTTTTAATGTCGTTTGTTTTGATCACGACATCATCATATTTAACTTGTCCCCACCACCATGGACCTGATTCACGTCGTATCACCTCAATCAATGAACCTTTTTCAAGACGTAGTTCTTGTTGGCCAACTGGTTCAAATGGATATAAAACTTCGGCATAAACGGGATAATCCGTTTGTGATGAAACACTTTCCGAATCACTATCATCGTGCCGTACATCGTGTGCAATACGATCCAGACCTGACGATTGACTAAGTGATCGAACAGGCGGTGATGCTGTTCGATTTGGTGTGTTTGGACCACCAGTTTTGGTCATGATTTTATCACGGATTAGAGCTGAATTTGATGTTTTGGCAGAATTTGTTCGACGTACACGAACGTTTATCGATGGTGAGTTTTCCTATAAATAAATTATACGATTTAGAAGGTTTATATGCTTGCAAATAAACAAAAATCTTACCACACTATCAGATCCATCATTATTGAATTCATCATTTTCTAATTCGACCTGAATTCCAGAATCACCACTATTACATTTATCGCGACGATAGTGTTTAGTTTTTCGCCTCTCTTTACTCGATCGCCAAACTAGCGGACCAAATCTATGTTTTGTATTTTCTTCGGTATCGTTGGAAGGACAAGGCTTGGTGGTTGATGCGGTTTCGACAACTGTAGTTGGTTTTCCTTTGAAATGTGAAAATGTTTTTTTGAATTTTTGAAGTACACTTTCTGCCAATTAAAAACATAAAATATCAATATGATGTTACATTTTAATGATTTTACTGATGGCTTACCATTATGATGATTACTTAATATATTATTATTACTATTATCCACCGGTGTTGTTCCCGTTTTAGATTTCTTTGCTTGATTCCGTTCGATAGCCGCTTTTTCTTGTACTTTTTGTATATGTTGTGTAATTTCAAATGGATTTTCTGATAAAGTTGGACTCGATACGGTTCTCATTTGAAGTGGCTGCAGATTAGAAAAAATTAAAATAATTTAAAAAAACGAAATATTCAAGATTAACAAAATTATTATCAAGCAGGTTTATCAAAGTCTAAAACTGATAAGGGATTATAGCAAGACTATAAATAAATAACATGCGGGGGAGAGATAACACATAATCGAACGCTTCAATATGTTGATAAGTAGTCAAAAAAAGTGAATTCTGATTTTCCGGATTTAATAGATAAGGCATTTTGGTTAAAATTATTACCCATCAATTTATGTTCGTACCATGTTAGTTTTTTTTTGTATTAAACAGCCTTGATCAGATTTACTTCACATTTCCGGTTTATAATCGTGTACATAAAAACGATCGTTATTTTAAAACACCAAAACAAAGGCGATAAACTTTTAAACCTTTAGGAGTAGTTACATAGTAGTACTTTATAGGAAAATCGAACCATTAATGTGCAATATATAATTATTAACTACGCAGTCTAAATATTTCGTACAAAAATGACATAAACAATTAAAATTTCTATGGTTTATTTAAATATTTTTGTCTTAAAAACCACTAAACACAATATCCGATAGTTGGGTGTCATACTCCTACACATGAATTTCGTTTTTATCATTCAGACATAGTCCCAAGAAGTAGACCAAGTTTCGCACAAAACCCACTCAAACACTTTATATACACATAAAAAACATTTCAAGGAACCTGATAACCGATTTCAAGATAATTTCACTTTTATAACAATAAACTACTTTACCATAGTATCAATTCGAAGATTTTGACACTCGCAACTACTACCCGTATACCATATCACCGACATGACATTGTTGTCAAACTATCAATACTTTAAATATTTAAATATTTTATTTAAATTTCACTTCTTACTATTTAGAACGTCTTATCCATACTAAATTTCCAACCGAGTAAAAATATTACAAAAAAAAAAAAAAAAAAAAAAAATTACGCGATACGACAACGGTTTAGTTTGCGCTTTGATAAAAAAGAATTCGCTATCAAAAATGTAGTAAATAAATAAAATAGAAAACGTACGTTAAACATTTTTCCAATTTTAGTGTACAGTAGAAAGTACTCGGTATGCATAATATACACACATAATCGTGTACGGAATTTATCGATTTGAAGTTCAAACAGTTTTGGTTGTTGTTCAAATGTAGTTTACGTTGTATGTGAATCAATGGGTCAAACAACACTTTAACCGATTAATTTCCAATTAATCACGTGCACATATTTAACGATATTAAATTGGAAATGTTTTGAAAACGCTTATATAGCGACTTGTAACACAGTTTTAATTTGTAAACATGTAAGCACAATGGCCGTATGATAAAAGAAGTCTGCACAGACAACTGTTTGAACTATCTATGTATATAATAAAATGTGTATATGCAGATGTCAACGATAGTACACATGTAACAACTGAAGATTATATTAGCAGATGGTAATAATTTATTGTAGTTGCTCTTTTGAACCTGACACATTGATCAAAACACTGACTGTTTTGTAAGTATTTTAATTTGTTGGGCTGCCTATTTGTAATGGTTTCATCAAAAATGTAATGCCCTTTGGGTTGGCCTTCTATAATGATCGTAAGTTTAATTTTGTCTTTAAATTATACCTAGTATTACACAAAGCCTGTGTCATAATACAAAAAATCTAATATTCCGATAGCCAGAAATCTAAAATTTAATTTTTTTTTTGATTGCTAGAGCGAAAAAAATTTACAGCTATATAGAAGCAATGGTATATGATCGGATAATAGGCGTTGTGTCAATTTGCGTCCTACTTTAAATAATCTCAGTTCCCAATAGTTTAAAGATGTGAGAAGGAGTCATAGTTTTATAATTCATTAAAGTAGGCTTTATGATGTTTCGATTATGTCCCATTTTGATTACGAACACATTCATAGTAACCATCGAATGGATTTGCCAAATGCCATAAAATTTAAAATTTGTCCTAATTTAAAAATGAAAATCTGTCATTGTGCAACATTACATTTGCTCAATTTTATAAGCATAATATAAATTCGTTTGACCCTTACCGCGTGGGTGTGTATGTTTATTAGCCAAACCATTGTCTGTATCATATTTATAAATACTGCCTTGTCATCTACCTTTTCGTTACTAAAGTCCACATGTACAGATTTACTTCCATTTAATTGGATTCGTCATTTTAAAGTCCAGCGATTAATTTTGTCCATATGATTGCTAGTAGCTTAAGAGTTCAACTTCCATATTATTCTTTACTACCATGATAGCGGAGTATTGAGCAAATGTGGCAAATGCGAAATGTACCCTTTCTTTCAACTATTGGCAACTTTCTTTTTAGCAGTAAATTTTCAAATAATTTAAAAATAACTAGCTATAGTGATAGTGGTCTGTACGGTGTTTTGATTCCTGTTGTGGTTTTCTAGGTTTGATAATGATGACTTTAGCCACCTTCCATAATTTGGGTACATATTTAAGTTTAAATGCTGCATTTATTAATTTGACGAGCTTAATAATTGCGTTTGTGAGTTCTTTCGGGATCTCCATTAAGTTTAATCCTGGAGCATTTTTTTCAGTTGTTGATTTATTAAATCTATACTTTCAGAATACTACGCACTATTGTTATCGTCACATTCTTGATTTAAACTGGTATCGAGAGTTTCTTTTCGTTGACTTTTCAGTGGTTTACATATACTTTCCAGATGTTCAGCAAACCTATAGGCTTTCTCTTTTCCTGACTAATTTCCATCTAGCTTTTTAATTGGATGCTGTTGGATAATAGGTCTTTTTAAACTTTTGATTGCTTTCCATAATGAATATTCGGATAAGTGGCTGTTTGAAAAATTTGAAAGGTATGAAGTTATAGATTTTTTTAAAATATATCTTTCTTGATAATTTTTTTGTTCGATCTTGGAGCTTTGCTTTGATGCTATTTGTTGTTCGCTGATCTTTTCCTGTGCATTAAATCAGTTATTTTTTGAAGATAATTTTATTTAATCTATATGATTAAATAAAATTACTTCCCCATGCTGATTGCTGAATGTCCTTAACAAATTGCTCAATTTCAGCATCTAGTTCATCAGTGTTTTTCTAAACAAATTCTAAAATAGTCCTAATTTATGTGCTTATTAATAAGAATAGCTGTTTTTTCTTTTTATGTCACACGGAATCTAAAAATGATAGATGCGTGATATGAGTTCATTTTGTGACATTCTCCACTGTAATGTAATGCTTTGGAATATTCTTCGTTACAAAGAAGTCTATTAAATCTTTATTTTGGTAAGGTCCGATGGCCAGTGTGTTGGTTTACCTGTTGATAATGCTTCACAATTATTTTCTTAAATTGACTTCCAGAGTTTCTTTCCTTTGTTCGTTGTCTGAGATAAACATATTTCCCATTAAATTAACTGCCAGTAACTTGCAGAGTATATTTTTTCATTTCAATAGCAACTGTCGTAGGTTGGATTTTATAAGTAATAAATTGTTCTTTTTCAAAATGGGCTGAAGCTCATTGGCATTCCATTTCTGTTAAGGGATATCTCCTTTATTGCTATACTAATGTCGTTGTAATCGCACGTCAAACGAATATAGCTTATTTAGAATCACTTAGAGCGTTTTATTAATACCTGAAGTAATATTTTCAGGTTTTCTCAATTCGGAGAATTAGTTGTTACATGCGCATATATGTGAGCTGCGCTAGTTGTAACTGCAGTGTTTTTACTATTATTTATGTTATTGAAGTGACAATTAGGCTGATAATTGTTTCTGTGAGCTGTGTTTTTGTCACATAGCAGCTGTTAGTTATAACAGCGATTCTGCAGCCTATATAATAGTTGGATGATCATCTCCACAGTGTACACATCTTGCCAATGCTTTATCTAATTTATTACAAGATGTTGTAGGGTGTTTCCCAATTCATTTTTACGCAGAGCGATCCTTTGTAGCAGTAAGCCTGGATATCATCATATACAATTGATACTTTTTACGTTGTGGAAAGAGTTGATTTTCACAGCGGGTGCATATCAACTTAGCAGCCTAATATATTTTTTCGCTATATTTTTTTTCAAAATTTTTTTCCGAACTGAAAGTAAACATAAACATGTTTAGCGGTTCTTTATTACTAATTTAATTTTAATTGATGCTTCAGTTGCTTAACTAGAAATAAGGTGGAACTTTTTTTAATAAGACTTCATAAAATAATCGATCAGATAGTAA
This sequence comes from Tipula confusa, assembly GCA_963556175.1. NCBI lineage: Eukaryota > Metazoa > Arthropoda > Insecta > Diptera > Tipulidae > Tipula > Tipula confusa. The sequence goes on from OY744475.1 coordinate 132,576,179, forward strand.
GAATGGCCAAAAAATTCTAAAAGGCGCTTAATGGGAGTTTTGACAAGAAATTTCCACCAAATCTATGTGCACGGTATACATATTTTGATTTAACGGACGTTTTCAAGTCTTAAAGATAATTTCAATTTTTCATACTAAACCTATACTTTTGCCACTTTTATATTGTTAATTTTAACTGACCCACAGTTCGATAAAATCATGCTGGAGATGGAATGTTTAATATGTTGTTGCTTCAGTAGCATTAATATTTTATTTACATTTACCACAAATTAAAATCATTTTAATTATTTCAATAATAATTAGTTTGTTTAATGTTGTTCACAAAAAAAAAATTGAATTTTATAAGATAAAACAACTAAGAACCAAAAACAAATGCAATAATCAATGCACGTTTGATGAATATTTTGAGTAGTAGAAATGTAACATGTTCGTAATTTAAAAGTCAAAATATATATCTAAATTTTTTTAAAAAGCTGATGATTCAGAATAAATGTTCAGCGTAAAATGTGTTTAATTTATAAAGCAGAACAAGGCTATGAAGTACAAGGCAGTTGGCCGATGTGAAAAGATCAATCCTTTTTCTGTTTGAGAAGCTGGTCGAACCTCATCACAATATTTATCTTCTAATGACAGACTTTGATCTCATATAGATTTTGGAAAATAAAATTTTTTTTTAATGAGAGTTACAAATAGTCTTCTCACATACTACTAATTTTTTTAAAAAAACCATTATCTTATAATGAATTGTTGGAAAAAATGAGTTCAACGTATGAACAGGTGTACTGACAATTATTGGTTTTAAATAAACAAAAAAAAAATTTTATAACAATAACAAGATCTGGTTCACGAAAATGTATTTCTGTATTTCAACTAAATTTCAAAATTCGATATTACTCATTCCAGTAATAAGTCGAAAATCATCGATATGCAAGCATGCATCCTTCCTATTACTCATTGTACTGTGGTTGAATCTCACTACACTACTCGTAAACCTAAAATATGATTCATGTAATTTATTTTAAGCTACGGATTTGTGGTAAGTTAGTATGACGGTTTGGTTTAGTGTAAAGAAATTCGTATATCCATTAAAACATGTACGTGGACGACATAGAATAAAGATCGAACGATATTTGTACCACTTAATCATTGTTTTAGTAACCGCATATTTACACATTTATTATATGTACATAATACATATGTGCCGATGACAAACAATAAATGGATAGCAGATAACATTTGTTTTGCTGTTGCTGATAAAATCAACTTGAAAAAAATTCCAAAAATTTTGGTTTTGCAAGTTGATTAGAATTTAGACGACAATCACTAAATCTATAACCGTCTAGATTATCATAATAATTTCAAAATTATATCATCGATCATGTAAAAGATAGGAGAGAGCGCCAAACGATGCTAATTTATAATTGTGAAGTATATATCGCGATAACATAAAATTGATGAGCGGACAATTGTCCAACAAATTGAATTTCCATGTTCTAAACATTGTGGTAATCTAGTACATATTTTGGAGTTTATACACGCACATGACACGAAACCTAATTGATTGATTATATTGTAAAATACTCCAAAGTCACCGAAATTCCAAAATCAATTTTTATCGTAAATCCCATTTCTCGATAAGAATTTCTTAAAATTTGACGCGAAGTCAAAAAAGCACACGAGTATAGCAGAGACAAAAGATTGGAATTTAAAATATTTTTTATAATACAACAGAATTATATTCCTTATCTCGTGCTTATTGTGTACACTTGCACGATTAATAGTTTTGTTTTATACGTATGGCGGTAACGTAGAGCGTCTTATCAATAATTAAATATGTTTATTGAATCGAAATGGCTGTCATATTATGATATTGAAAACGGTAGCATGTAATGACCAGATATTATAATATAATTACAATGTGGATAATTACTGATACACGTGATGAAAAATGTGATTTAATAAAGATTAGAACTTGAAACAAGAAAACTGTTGATTAATCCAGAAAAGCCCAATACCACGGTTGATAGATTAAACCGCCTTTTAAATACAAATACCTACTATTGCATTCATCATGCAATGGAATCATGTCATCGCTTTTAAAGCATGTTTAATATTGTTAATTGGATTTTTGTTTACTTCCTGCAATGAGCAAAAAGTTGACTGTGAACACTTAGAAGGATAGAAGCGCGCATTCGTTTAAAGTAATTATTTGAAAATGTTTGCATATGTTGTTAAATCACTGTATTTATTTGTATTTTAAACTAGTCAAAATCATTAGAATATTTCAGTTCAATATTTGTAAGTTTTAGCAGAAACAACTGCAAATATGCCACTTGTCAGGTTCCAAATTCGTCAAAATTTTACTTTAGTTTTTCGTAATATAAAATCTTGTTTTACATTTTATTAAAGCAGTCGATAATTATATAACGTGTAAGCCCTATTATGCTTGAGAATATTTCCGCCCAGGGATTACCTTATATCTACAGCTAAGGACAAATTTTAACAATTTAGAGGAGCTGATGAAAAAATTATTCCGCTCTCTACAATTTCATAACGGCTAGCACAGTTTTTTCTATTAAAAATATCTACTTAAAACAGGATATTCTCACGTAAGACGACTTTTACTGATTGGCTACTAAATTCGTGATCTAGTTGCTCGTAATTGCAAAGCTATATAATGTCTATTTTTATGCAAATAAGAAAGATTAAATACTTGAACCTTCCCAAAAAAATCTAAGCCATTACGTAGTTTTAAAATAACAAAATGAAGAAGTTTAAGCGACGGTACTTAAAATAAAAACAAAGCACTATCCTAGAGTCTAATCCTATATATAGTTATGGGCAGGATTAGACTTTAATGTGGTCTATTAGACAAAACCAACACGAATAATGGATTTAGCTCTTGAGAGAAAGGTTTTTTATGTATCACAACTTTAATGCTTTTAACAATATATCTAGTAATTGCAAGAAAAAGGAAGAAAGTCAAGATATGTACTGCCACTAAGCTTGTAAACCCGTCCTCCTTTGTGGAGGACAGTCCTCTTTTCGCAAGAAATTGTCTCCATCCTCCACGAATACAAAAATGCTCTCCACTAGAAAAGTAAATATCATTCATTGTAGAATGCGACGATGGAATGTAAATAACAAAGAGAAGGACTGAAAAAACAACAGTCGGTAGTGAACATGAACGAGTAAAAATAGTTGAAATAAAAAAAAAAATAAAAAAAAAAAAAAATATGTTAGTAACTGCGAAAACCTAAAAACGTGCCATTTATTCAAGCGCGAGGTAAAATTTCAGGTTATGAAGAGTCAGGTTCGGGAGTTAGACCCCGAATATTAATATCAGATGCCGATGTAAATTTTCCAACGAAGAACAGAACTCAGATACGACAGTTTGTTGAGATTGGCGAGATTACTAATGTTGTTGTGAACTTTGGAAGCGGTACCATTTATATGGCTAGACGAGCAAGCAAATGATTGCAAATATATAAAAACTAGATTAGGCAAAATTTTGTCGCACGTCAATCAGTATTAAAAAAGTCAACCTGTGGTTCATTTTAGCATACGAATTGGAAGCCTTAACCATCGTCGCTTCATTGCTGTGTTTTCGGATTTATTTGATTGGTAAGCTTTTTAAATTGATAACCGATTGTACAGCATTACAAACATGTTCAACAAAAAATCTTTAATATCAGGAATTTCAAGATAGTGGCTAAAACTAGCCGATTACGATTCTTTATAGACTATTGACCACAGGAATTCAAATGAAGCATGTAGAGGTGCTGGGTCGGAATACAAATGGTGCGGAAGAACTGATGCATCTAACGACGCTAAAACGACCACATCAGATAGCAGAATAACAACAGATACACCACGATTATTTGGCAGATAAAGGGCCATTTGTTGGTAAGACTGACAAAGGACGTATAAATGAGTCGGTCCTAAAATTATTAAGTGGAGAATCTATTAGCAAAATCACGGCGATATGGGATATATGGATTTTAGAAAACATTAAAGATGCTCCAAAGAAATTTTTTGATACAGAGAATGAGAATTTATGGCAGCTCTATGGCAGACTACATAGAGTGAGGATATACGAAAGCACTATCAAGACAAAAGGAAGAGGAATTACATCCGATCGATAAGATAGCAATACCATTCCCTACCGTGCATCTCGATCACTTTGGACCATTTCCAAAAAGTACGAAGTAAAAAAGGAAACAAATATAAAATAGTAGCATTCACTGAGTGTAACATTAAGGCACTCAAAAATACTTCCGTTGTACTAGTATTAAATATGATAAATGATTGGACGGTACATTTTGGTGCAACCAAAGAACTATTATCGACCAAGGAATGGTTTTTACGTGTAAACTGTTACAAAGCTATTGTGAAGTCAATGTTTTAAAGCATGTGCTAAATGCAACCACAACGCTGACAATGAATGGCTAATGTTAAACATATATCCGTACAATACTTTTTATGCTATTGGCGAAAAAGACAATAAAAGGGATTTAAAAATTATACGATTGCAATGGACCAAAAACTGGAAACTTAGGAACTATAACGCGAAAATAGATTTTTATGTCAAGTTTATTTTTATCAAACGTTTTTAACGCCGCTCAACGTCGACAAAAATTGAATTTTGTAACTATTCGAAAATTAAATTTAAAGAAAATCTTTGAAGTTCAGCATCACGTATCGACGAGATGGTTGTTGTCCTTATTGCCTGCTATTGATATACTATAATTATTTTTTTGGTGACATATTAAATTAGTGAAGATGCCAAAATAGATGTGACATTTTTTGAACATACAAAATCGTAAAATCCTTGTGTTCGCGTAATCTGACAGTTTATTCCGAAACAAATAAAAACCTGGAAATCCGCCAATTACCTTTAAAATTTAAAATTAAATTTTAAAAATCTCTTAAATGTCAAAATGGTCTTTATAGGGTTTTTTAATGAAAAATATACGAAGATTTTTATATGTTTTCCTACTATGCCCAATATTGTAAATTTTATTTCACATTTGTCTAGCATTCCGGCTAGCAGTGGTTTTATCGAAATTGTTTTTTCCGTAATGAACTCAAAATGAGATGGACATTAAAGCAAAATAAAATTATATATAGAACTTCAAGAATTGAACATTCAAGTGACGAGATAAGTGCTTGTCATATTAGAATTATTTTTGGTTTGGTTTAAATAATGAGACAATAACACTTGCTTATTTATAAAAAAATGTCGATAGCTAAAATAAATTTTAAATAATAAAAACGAAAGTTTAACTGTATTCCTCTGACATTTTGCAAAGGTGGCAAGCCTCCTACTAACAATTTTTCCCGGAAGGCTAGTAGTCTTATTGGCCTTTGGCAAAATAGGGGAGAATCAGAACAACCCGGAAAATGAGTTTCCAAAAGAAGCTCCACGGATTCTTACCCGCTGTAGTCCCTTGGCCATCTGATCATTGAAGATGACTTGGAATGGCAGGACAGTTTGATAAATTCTTACGTAGCCTAGCTGCTTCAGAAGACTTCTGTATTTTATCACAAAAGAGTCTCCAGGAGTTGCTTTTGGTACTTCTTAGTTCGTTTTTATACGCTTTAAGGACCTCATTGTAGGAGTCCCAGTCCATATCAGTTCTTTTCTCAGTTGTCTAAATCGCGGCTGTTTTAGTACATATATCCCTGGCCAGTTCGTTGGGGTTAGTTTCTAGTTTTGAGCAATATTTGGAACTAATCTCTTTAATTTTTCTTCCAGGATGGCAGTATCAGTAACAAGTCAATCGGAGGTATATAATAAGCACCTAAAATTGGTCCTAGAACGCAGCCTTGTAAGGCACCTGCGCTTATATCGTTTAAGAAAGTATCATTTTGTTAAACCACGTATTGCCTCCGTAGATAGTAGTTTCGCAAAACCGAATGAAAATGCTTTGCGAGGAGCGCTTTTGTAGATCAGTCCATCATGTCAAATTTTCTCAAAGACTTGTGCAATATCAAAGACATCAGAGCAATATTGCTTATCTTCGAATGTATGTTTGATTGAATTTACAATTCTATGGCACTTGCTCTATGGTGATATGTTGGTTACGGAGCCCAAACACATATGGTCTTGTATAATTTTCAGTTTTGTTAGTAACATATTTTTAAAAAACTTTGAGATCGTTGGACGCATGCTTATTGGACGGTAAGAAGAAACTTATGTTTAATTTTCCCTGGTTTGCGTTGTAGATGAATGTTGTCGATTAATCTGGTAATTCCCTAATCATTTTTGAAATAAGGTCATATCATGGTGCCTTTTTCGGGCTTATTCACATTTTGATAGTTTTCTTAACTTTCTTCCAATTAAACTTTATATGTTTATAGGGTACCTCATCACCTATCTAGTAGCATGAAATTATATACTTTTTTGCATCCTTACTTTTTTAGATAAGCGATAAAAGCTTTGGCTCTTTCTTCATTGCTTCTTTCCCAGTTTCCATTTGGTAGTCTTACCGGCGGGTTTGAGTTGGATGGTCGTTTTATATATTTTGTTGCTTTTTACAAACAAAAATCAGTCTTTTCGGTTGGTGCGAGTTTACTTAAATATCTCTGGATTTCTTCTTTCTACAATGCAAATCTTAGGGTCCTAAAAGCTCGGTTTAGTTTCCATTGCGACAATGGTGTGAGTAAGAGTTTTTCAATTTTTTCAGTGTTTATAGCAGGTATAGCCCTTCAACGTACAATGCTTTTGGTTATAAAGTCAATTAAATCAAGAATCTTTGTTTTTATCGGTAGGCCAGTAGGTAATACAATCTTGGGATTGTTGCTGAATAGTTTCAAAAAGTTGTTTGTCTTTCGGTGTTTTTGGCATTGATCGCAAATGGGTATGTTTGGCATTGTAATCAGCCCAGCGGGAAATTTATTGTCCAGCTACATGTTTTGGAGTGCAGTATATTACACAGCTTTCAGACCATTCCATAAGCAGATGCTCGTTGATTGAATATATTTTTTCTCATATTTCGGCAGTTCAAAATATGCTAATATTTTTTTAACGCTATCTGATCATTGCCATGAAACTTTGCATCATGTATACCAGTTAACTTATTACATTACTAAGGTTGCACTTTACCGTTACTAATAGCAACATAGTAAGGAAGGAAACATCTCAACGTGCATACCCTTAAGGATTCTTGTGTTTGAAATCCCGTGATGTACACTGCTATTTACGGTTGCGTTTTTTGGTTTTCACTTTGAACGTTAGTGTAAATAACTTCTGGCCGTACTTCTGGTTTACCCAATAAATGTATTTTTAGCATTCGTTGCTTTGGTCGATTTTTAGGATTAATTCGCTTTTTTTATTTTTGATTTACTGGACAACCTCTATAATTTGCTTTATGTATTCCATCACAGTTGCTGCACTTTTCACTGAAGTTCCAATTTTATTTTTGTTGTATTGTTTGGAATTGTACACATATAACACAAACATCGTTTAAAGTGCAATAGGCTTTAGAGTGGCCGTATTCTTGGCATTTAAAATATTGAATTGGACCAGTTATTTTCCTGGGTTCTTAAATACTAATACTTCTCTGTGATAGATCTGGCCTGATAGCCTTTATTGTAGCAAGAGCAGCTTGTATATCACTTGGCCTTCCGAAGCTTTCTATTCCTTTGATAATTACGACTAATCCTTTTTTCCCTTTAGTTGGTATGTATAGTAATATTTACCAACTTGGTCAAAATGTTTAATTAATGCATTGTAGACATCAATATTCTACGGTTGCATTTTTATGTCTTTTATGTTTTCTTATTAATTCTGGAAATATAAAAGTTACCCTCCGTTATTGATTAATTTTTTTCCGCGAAAGCTCTATTTGATTCTTCCCTTAAATATATGGGTGGTGGTTTTTCATTGTATTTTTTTATGTTGGATCTTCTACGACATCATCGATTTCTACCAAACTAGAAAACCGGTTTCCAAGCGTTAATCCAACACTAGCTAGTCTATAGTGAATTTCTTCGCACTCCCAGTAGTCTCAAATTTAGGGCTTTTTTGCGTTTAGGTAAAACATAAATTTGTATATATTTGTTTATTCCTGTTTGCATTTAACACTGACCTACATCATCGTTTGTGTCACTTTCTTTTTTTGTAGATGTACTCACACTTTTTATATTTTTATTGTGAACTGAAAATGACGCAACATATATTCAAAGGTGGAACATCTACAACTGTAATAGTCATAACACCAACAATATAATAAATTGCTAAAATATCACAAAAATGGAAAGCGTACCTAGCCATTACGTTCCGTAAGAAACACGACACACGGTAACGTTATTTGTGAGGTATTTCCTTCTTCAACACATCAATAAAGGTATGCATGCTATGAAAGGCAAATTAAACACCAAGTAAGCCGGGTTTAGAACAAACAAAACTAATTAACAAAATAATTAGTAATATCATCGATCAATCAAACTAACAAAACTTTTCTCTATACACGAATCTTTATTGAATTCAACGCAACATGGAAGAAATTTAGTAAAATTTGCAACAAACCAAAACAATTAAATTCAAACAAGAAATCTACTGTACTACTAGGAACCGAATTAAATTCGTACTTTTAGGTGTTAAATGGGTACTATTAGGAATACTGATCGTAGCTGTAGTACCTAGTGTCATGCCAAATATATCTATACACCGATGCAAGTCTACAAAAAATAAATAAAAGATGTGAACGGCGGAGCTGAAGAGAACATCAACAAACTTATTAACACAGCCACTATGATATTTATAGTTTACAATTGTAAGATAAAAGCCACTAGAAGATTGGAACTAAACCATATTAGTTGTGTTTATTACGTGCCTTGAAACATTATTAACGCATCGGAATTAACTGAACTCAAGTAAATTTTGAAAACTTCGCTAGTTGTCAACCGAAAAGTCAGTTCACGAGGTTACTTTTCGATGAATTTTCAATAATGGTTGTGAAGTTAAAAAAACCTGCAAGCCAATATAAAATAATAGAAGCCTTGAATCGCGACGTGTATCTTTTATTATGGTTTGTTGTTCAATTAAAAGGCTCTCGTTCAAACTGGTTGACATGATTCGCTTGTAAATATAATTAGTCGATTTTTTGCGATCAATCAAAGTAGTAATTTAGGTTAGAATTAAATTGTTTATTTGTGTTAGGACTATAGGTAGATTGTAATTATAAAAAAATGAGATATATAGTCAAAAAAATCTTACTAGAGTATCGAGGGGTAAAATTCTTAGCCTATTTTTTTTAAAGGTTATATAACTTTTTCAAGCGAAAACGTTATAAAAGCCAATGAAGCATATATAATTTAATAGCCAGTAAAATATTCCTGTCTTTGACCTCGAAAAACATGTTGCTTTTCCTGCCGTTAAAATTTGCTCGTAAAACATTTTGCATGGTAAATAAATTATTAGGACTATCATAAACTAATTTATGAGTGAACAGACTGTCATGTATACGATTTTATGTATTTATATAGTAAATTTATCTTAATTTAAATGAAACATGAGTCTAATAAAATTTAGTAACATTTGCTTTTATCTTTATAAATCGATTATGTCTGAGAAATAAATTAAACGGATCTGAATTGAGAAAAAAATATAATTAGTGCGATATTTAATCAGAAACCAGTACATAGAGATCTACATACAAAATGTAATAAATTTAAATCAATAATGACGTAAATTACGAACATGCACCAGACCAGAAAATTTAGTTCCAAATATGAAATTTATAATCCAAAAATAGATATTTTTTAATGAAACTCCTACACAAATGGAAATGGAAAATTGTAAATATAAACTATACTTGAAATTAATAAAAAAATAAAAAAAAAATTCTAAACTTCAAATAGAAGAAAATAATTCTAGTTATACTCGTACATAATTATGTACATACATATAGATAAAATAACTTTACTTACCGAATTTGGAACAAATAAATTACAGAGTGTAGCATCATCCGTTGATGAACAACTAAAACAAATGAAAAAAATAACGATATTATAATATAATAAAATTATTATAAGAATTATTACCAAGTTAAAGTGTAATTTGCATAAATTTCCAGTTTGTTAAAAATTAGAAAAAAAGCGAACTCAACTTTTTAATTTAGCACTACATATTCAAAGATTTTATTATATACGGCTACTAACACAAATACAAAAAAAAATGTCTTAAAGATGAACACACAAATTGTATTTCATTCATCCGGATTTTTATGAATCTCTTTATCTTAAGTGGGTTTATATGCATGTTTTAAGCAGCGTAACTAAACAACTTCCTACCACACATACACATGAATCATTTATATATATACCAATGAAATTGGAATTCGGAAACAATTTCTAAATGTCGAGTAAATTTTTTATACAAAATCATTCGACAACGTCATTTTCCATTATCAATTTCACATTTAACAAATACTTATTTAATTACTTACAATCTATCGTTATCGATAGACAGTAAAATTGTACATTGATAACACGATTTCAAATTAATTGTTCGTAAGAGCGTGTAAAGGAATTTGTATCTTTGATATTTCTATTGGCACGCAACTTTATAACTGGCGTGATTATGTCAAAACCCCATACCATAATCTGCTTTATGATGATGATAATGATTACGCGATAGGTTTAATTTGGTTATTTTAAAACGAATTTAAAAAATCAATTTCCTTCTTGGAAAATGTCGTACAATTTATCTACATCATGATGATGATGATGTTGATTATGGTTCTAAATTTGTAATGATTGATTGATTATTTTAGGAAACACAATTACGAATGATTCATTTCCTAATTATTGTTCAATATTTAGATTACAATATGATATCACAGAATCGTGTGACAAATTTATGAATTAAGTTTTATATTATTTGTGTCATGTGACAAAATACTTTTATTACAGCCAAGTAATCTTTTGTTCTTCTCCATTGTCATGGTTACCAACTCCTGCTTTCGCATGTATTTTATTATCTTTTAGCTTTAGTAGTCTTTATAATGGTTCTTCCGTTATAAAGGTATAGTATGTAAGCCTAGATCTAACAGGATTCTAAATGTTGTTTGGCTTCCATCTTGTTTGACTGTGCTGAGTCTAATTGCCACGATCAATGGAGAAAACGTTATATTAAGTGTCAGAGAGCGCTGTTCATCATTGTCTAAAGCAGTAAGAACCATCGGTTATGTCCTTATATTTGCAAGAAGAACAAACTAAATCGTTACCGAAATATCTGACAGTTAAGGAAATCCATTAGAACCAAGTCTTAGCATTGAAACTAACACAAAAGGAAGCGTTTAAAATAGTAAACAACCAACTATAGGTCCTCAAAGTGAATCTCAGCTAAGGTCAATTACTGCAAAAATAAATGAGAATGGGTTACTGCGAGTAGACAGAAGACTGTCTAATGCCAAGATTGCTTTCAATTCTTAACATCCAATAATACTGCCTTTTAAGAGTCATTTAACATGGCTATATATTAATAGATAACGCACATAAGATGTCCTTGCTAGGAGAAAAGACACACTAGCTTTTATTCGGCAAAGATACTGAATATTTAAGGGTCTATTAGCAGTCAAAACTTCCACCAATAGATGTATAATCTGCCACAAGCAACGCGCGCAAACTTTAAATCAAATTATAGCATATCTTTTTCTTTATTATAGAGTAACTCCGACACGACCGTTTACGCATATTGCGGTGGATTATGCTAGGTCATTCCAACTTCCGTGTTCACCAGCTCGAAGTCGTAAAAGCTATAAGGGTTTTTTTTTGTTTCTGAACTCTGCAATCTGTTCTGGGGCCGAAGCTCTCCCAACTCTTTCGCAGTTAATTTTTAACGTCCTACCTTACGCCGTCACCAGCCAAATTGAGGATGCACGAATACAGGTTGGATTTTAAATCCATCTGTACATTGCATTGCTCCAGCCAGCCTGCACTGACATGGACGATGGTTCGGCCCATGGATTCTGCAATCCAACAGGGGGTCATAGTTGTGTTCATCGTCATCACCGATCGAAATCAAGTGATGAAAAATCCCTTTTGCAACCCTCCCTCGTTGGGATTCGAACCCGGTACCTCCCGTCCAAACACCGCAGCTTTAACCACTGCGTCAATTGCTCTATAAGGGTTACCTAGCAGTGTTTATATGATTTACAGTCAAATGCCGGTTATATAAACGTAGTAATCGACTAGTCGTCAGAAGGTTTTGTAGTAGCATTCAAGCTCTTCACAGTACGACGAGTGATTTGACCCCAAGTTAAACCAGTTATCTAAAGGAGTTGCATTAAGATGTTGGCTTTTGTTTTAACTATTCTTAAGTTTTTCGTAGAAAGTCTTGGCCGACTTTCGTTTGTTCCAATATGGATGGATGTGATTTTCATCAAAATAGATTTTCGTTCTATGACTATATTCTCCACCAGTCTGTACATTTTTTAGCCGGTTGTTACTTGCTGGCGTTGTACACAATTAAAATTATTTCCTCAGTTGTTAGGTCGCCGGTTGTTTTGGCGCTCGAAGGGTCATGTTTAGTTTTCATTATACCAAAAAATTTAATAGTCAACCGAAAACTTATTGTTTGTTCTCCAATACTAATCGATCATTCAAGAGGTAATTTTTCATAGTCTATTATGAAACGATATCATTGTACTGGTAACAGACAAAAGTTATTTTGCTTCCAAATTTTTTTGTTGATTAACTACAGGGTGTCCACCCGTAAGATCACTACTTTTTTGGTTAAGGATGAAAAATGTCTGCCACATGTATCTCTATTGGCCTTACATATGCGGGCTTCTTTGATTACATGTTTCATCACTTTTTGACACATTTCACCCTTTATCATGTTAATTTCTTTTTAAGGTTTTTAATATTAGTTGCTTTATTTGATAAGCCTTACTTTTAAGATAACCTTATAAAAAGAAACAGAGAGCAGTTAAATCGGGTGACTGTGGAGGCCAAAACACGTAACCAGATTTCGAAATTAACTGTTGTAGAAACATTTTTCGTTACAATTCGATGGTTTCTCTATAGCAGTATGGCATGTGGCACCGTCCTGTTGGAACCACATATTTACCAAACCATTGACATGCAATTCAACACTTGAACTATTCGGATTTCGTAAAAATATGGTAAAATGACCTCTTTAGCCCGAATTGCATACCATATACCGTCACTTTCAAAATGGGGTGTAATGAATTATTTGTGGTGATTGATGAATTATTTGTGGATTTTCTAATAGGCTGTTTTGTTTGTTTACAAGTCCAGTTAAGTAAAAATGAGCTTCGTCACTCATTATTAATTTTTCGCCAAAATCCCGATTGTCATTGTGAATTAGCACAGGTAGCAGCTTTTGTGTTAATTGAAATAGTGGTTAGTGTTGATATTCGAAATCCAAGTTCTTGCGTACGGTATATAATTGAGTGTTCAGATTATCAGGTTGGTCACCATTTCGTGTAGGAAGTACGACCTTTTATTTTTACACAAGTCGATCTAACACGGACATCGTGCTTTGGTGTAGACATATAGTTCTCATCAAGGTCAGGCTGTTTTTTATTAATTCATCCCAAATAAAGTTATTTTGGATGTTGAATTGATGACTTGAACCGCATTAGATAAAAACATGCAACAAAACTTTAATTTAAATACATAAATTAAGTTTCACCGAAAATGATATATGCCGATCGTAAACTATATACCGGAAGTTGGCTCTATTAACGAATAACATCTCAGTCATTATTCTAGAGTAATGAATTATTCAGATTTCGATGTTGTGAGTAGTTTAAAAAAATCTCCAATGCTCAGTTTCGATCTGGATGACGAATTTTAATTAATTTTTAGGCAAATGTAGTGCTAGCGAATTTTTTTAATTCCCACAAAATATAGATAATATGTTTGCTATAACTCCATGATTGCCGTGTTTTCTTTACAACATGTTTTATTACCGTCAAAGGTGCCGAAGCTCAAACTGATAGATTATTTAAGTAGCTATAGTCAACTCGGGTCTAATATGATATATAAGAGCTTAAGACACCTTAATAGGATACCAATGAATGTTAATTTAACAGAATATGTCTTACATTCTTTCATGGATTGCATGCTGTCGAAAAAAGCAATAGAGATTTGTATTTAGCTATGGAAGCTGTTGGCCAATATTTTCTATTATTGTCCAATTTACGAAGTGTATACCAAAAATGATAATATAACGACCATTTACTGCAAAAAACAATGTGTTGTGTATACTTGAGAATGACAAGCAACCAATTGTTAGCAATTGAAAATAATCATAAATTGGTGATCATCATCACATCATTTGGATGACGCATCCATGATTATCTTTATTATTGACGATATTCTAAATCAAATAAACTCTTAATTTGTTTTGTTATTGCATTAATGAGAAAAGACGTACAACTTTTTGCATAGTATTCAATAATCGATGCATGAACAAAACTTATGACCGAACAATTTGACTATTGAATGAATATCTTATACTTTTATGAGACACTTCATTGAATCGATTTTGTGGATCAAACAGGAAATCAAATTTTTTTGCCATACGTTTTCACAATTTGTTATGGCGTCGTTCAATCGAATACATCGATCAATGCATTTTTAAAAGACAATGGGGAGATTTTAAAATACAGGGTGTATCAATTTTATTTTCAGGATGTGCTTATTAGACATGTGACAAATAAAATGGTGAACATTTCAATCGCAGTAGCTTTATTATTAATGTAATATTTGACAGCGTTTTTTTTTAATAAGCTATTTTAATTCGAAAAAATGTACGAAGAAGAGCAACGAAAAATTATTGACAAATGTCTTGAAAAACCAAAATCCATCATTTCATCGCAAAAGAGCTGAAAATCTCCAGGAAGATTAAATCGATGTGTTTATGTGGATTTCGATTGCTTTTAAAAACTTGCACTGAGTACAAAAGGGTAAAAAAAGTGCCACCCTCTTAACGTTCGATTGACCATTAAAAAATTACTTTGACAGCAATCAGAGTAATTTTGCACCGAGCGATTTTGTCTATTCCGAGTTTTTCGACGGATTTACCCCTCTTTTGCACCAATACTAGTAACTTTACTGTCATTGTGCTGTCATTTTAAATTTGATTGTCATTTACGATTCGTTTGTCAGTTGTAGTTGACGCGTCATCGAATATTTGTGATTAAAATATTTCCATTTTTAAAAAATATTGCTACAGATTTAGTATACCTGATACCGTGCCATTGCCGTGTTTATTAAAAATATAAGGATATGGTTTACAACTAGTTTTATTGATGCTATTTAATTGTCTATTGTATTTCTATTGTTTTTAAAAAAGGACAAATGAACAAAATAATTAAAATTTTAAAATAAAACACCCTTTATTTTAAAATTTTAAAACAAAGGGTGTTTTCGTTTTAAAACTAAAATAAAAATTATTATTTTATGATTCGAAGTGTTAATAGACGAGGTTGTCAAATTTTTGACAGAAAACACAAATACATACATAAAAAATGGTAATTCGATTTTCTGTTTGATTGACTTACAAAATCGGAGTACTCTGTTAATGAGGGGAAAAAAATCAATCGAAATCGACATAAGACTGTGTCCGAAACTTATGATAAATATTTATGAATAAAATATGACATTTATTTGAAAAATATTCCCCTGCATTCTCAATTTTTTACTTCGTTGTCCGAAAAGAATAAATATTTCCCCATCTTGTATATCATATGTATGTTTTAAAATTCACTTTTTGCAAGTCGTGAAAACTTTAAAGAAAAATTACAAAACCCTTTTGGGGAAAATCGTGGGATATGCCGACATTTTAAATGCTTTGCGGTGGGACACGTCGGTATATGCCAAAATAGATAAAATGTACTATAAAAGCACGTCGAATATAGCCGTCGGTATTTTCATGCCATATATATGGAATATACTTTGTTGTACAAGAATTTATATACAAGAATTTTTGTAATGTTTGTGCCCCATTTAGTTTTTTAGGTTCAGCCGTTACATATTTGTTTTTTTTAAAAGATGTTAAGAAAATCACGTGACTTTATATGTAAAAATGATAGTGTTTTTATTATTGGATTTTTTTCAACATTTTTATTTTAATAATACATTTTTTTGAATTGTGTAATTACCGTTACCGTTATTAGTACATGATTATAAATTTTTTTTTAATTTTCTTTAATTTTTTAAGTTTTTCTGGTGTCATCCGATGTCGGCTATAGACGACGTGTTATTTCATTGAAATAAAAGTTGTAATAGGACACGTCGGCATTTTCCAACAGACTCTCATAATTGAGTTTTAAATTTTAAAATGCAATAAGACAAAAAAGTTTTGAAATTTTGCCAAATTTACTTTTTTGTTGTGAAGTACAATTGTTCCGGTTAGAGATGGAATATTATTTCATTCATATGGCTGCCGCGGCTGGCCTCACAGTACCCCATTCGATCGGACATATTTTCGAGCACTTTTGAAGCTCATTTTCATCTTGGTGAGTACGTTAAAGAGCAAAATTGCCGAATTTAGGGGCTCAGAAAACCCACACGTGGTCTTACAGAAGCTAATGTACCCATTACGAGTGACTGTTTAGTGCGGCTTGTGGAGCGGAGGCATCATTGGCCCATATTTTTTTGACATTGAGGACGGCGCAACCATTACCGATAACCGATTTTTTTGGTCCCTCTCTTCATGGTATTGATGTGAACGATGTTTGGTTTCAACAGGATGATTCAACTTGCCACACATCTTATGCCACAATCGATTTATTGCGTCAAACGTTTGATATCCGTTTAATTAGCCGAAATGATGATGTCAATTGGCCGGTAAGAAGCTGCGATTTAACACCATTGGACTATTTTCCGTGGGGTGCCGTTAAAGACAAGTGTTATGCCGACAAACCAGAGACAATTGAGCATTTGAAGGCCAACATTCGTGATGCCATCGCCGAGATACGACCCCATACACTAGAAAAAGTGCTCGAAAGTTGGTCAAATCAAATGGGGTACAGTGAGGCCAGCCGCGGAAGGCATATGAATGAAATAATATTCCATCTCTAACCGGAACAATTGTACTTCACAACAAAAAACTAAATTTGGCAAAATTTTAAACCGTTTTTGTTTTATTGCATTTTAAAATTTAAATGGCCTACCCTATATATATTCATCCAATTACGATCCCAAAACATTGATCAGACTTCATGTAACTCGTCTAGAACTGAAATCATAAAGGCGGTGATTTTTGTACAAAATTTGTCTGATAGACATAAATTATAATAGATTGGCTTTGATTGGCTTATATTTTTATGTCTTATACGATAAAAATGAATTTCACAGGAAGCGACACATGTAAGGGCTTTTATCGTAAGGATATTTAAACGTCATTTTAATAAATTTTTGGTTTATAGCAAATGAGCAAAATGAGCTTATGCAAAATGTCTATCAGATAAATTTTCTACATGAATCGCCTTTACATGTGTCGTGCGATAATTTTCTAAAAATGTTGTATCCGTGAAAAGGTTAATTGTTTATTGAAATTGTCATAGCAACGAAAGTTCAAATTTTTCTTAAATGGTTTTTGATTGGTATACTGTTACAAAATCAAGTAGTAAATTTTATATGTTTTATTGTATTTATCCGAGTGTGCTACGCGATGTATATATACATCGCATTTATTACAGAAAGTTTAGGTATTTGTCAAAAACTATTATAGCAACTGACCGTGATAATTTGGGTGTCTTCGATTTTATGAAGTAAATACCAAAAATTTGTATTCACAAATATTTATAATGGGTTTCGAACGCAGTCGAAATCAATACTTTGAAACCTTATCCGATTCCAAAAAATTAAAATTTTTAGAAGAAAACAATGAGCTAATAAAATTAAACTCGATCAGAAAGTATTAAATACTTTTATTCGAACTTTTATTAGACTTCTCTACACTATAGGAATGTCCACTATTTTATATGTCAATTGAAGGAGAGCTTCTTCTTGATTTGGAAACTTTAACTGGCATTAACAATTTAGGCGAACAATATCACGTTTGACAGTTTTGGTCAGATTTGGCTTCAGCACATTATGCATGCATTTAACATGTTGGAATGTGCCACAGTGTCGGGTGATCTAAAGATATTGGACTCTGTTCAAAGATAAAATTAGGAAACCCGAAATATACAACAGTTATCTGAAATTTCAGATGACATTTCAGATAACTGTTGTATATTTTGCAGATAAGTAAAACGCAGTAAATAATAATTTATATTATTGAAATATTGATCTTAATTGTTTTAATTCTCATGACGTACTGAACGTATGAATATATAGTTATGAATGAATATAGCTGACAATTGTCATGATAGGTTTACTATGATGGTTAATATATAATAATAACAATTGATTTACACTCACTACTTTAACTCCGATATTACACCTTTAATGAATATCATGTGTTTAAGAAATCTAGAACTATCGATGATTTGACAAAGTCTCAAAACCCATATCCATCAGCACGTTTGACGTTTTGAGATTAAAACACAACCAAATCTCGTAAGGTGAGACTTTTGAATCACAGATGAAATGATACAAGTGATATTAAAAAAATTATTTCTGGAAATGACACAAACATAAATCAGTACGATAAAAAGAAATTTTAAGAACGATTGAGTCGATTTTCACTTAACAAAAGACATCTATCAAGAAATGTTTGTAAATTTTGTGCAGACAATAGTTAATCCTTTTCAAAATTGTCTACGACATATGTCCTGTATCGCAAGTCGGCGCTTTAACATCTGCTCTATATCCATAATAGATTTATTCTCTAAACGTACGACTACGAAAAAGACTTGCGTTTTCGATTTCTTTACTGTTTGTATTTTCGTTTTTTTTTAACTTTTTTTTGTGTACGTCTCTCTTGATATAATTTCTTGTATATAGAATATATAAATAATCCACATATATTTAGAAATAAGAAATATTTCTTTTTATAGCTTTTTTTGGTGTGTTGTGTTGTAATTTAAAAACAACAAAAATATAGAAACGAAACGAAATGAAACGAAAATACATGAAACACCTGCTTGAATTTCAATATGCAATTACCAGTGACACATGCCCAAAAAACACATGTTGATTGTTGATCTAGTGGTGCAAAAGATTTAGTTCTTCTCGAAATAGAAATTATGAATATTATATGATAAATGGATATTTTGTGATGTCCGCCTCGTTTTGACCCCAAATCCTAGTATAGAAAATGAAGGTAATGAATCGTAACGTGATTTTTCGTTGGGAATACTTTGTTACACACGTATAAATTATTAAAGGTGGTTGGGTTTGTCTTTGTGTTGTATATGTATTAACGTATATAAGAAGCAAAGAGCAACGCTTAGATGTGATACGATATAAGATACAACAACAATAAACAAACAAAAAATTTAATGAAAGAGTTCATTCACCACGATACACCATATCAAAATGTTTTTGTTTTTCAAATTTACCAAAGCGGAAATTTTGAACACAATACGCCGAGAAACTTAAAGTATGTATACAACAATGTTTTTAATTTCATAGACAGTATTCAAGACAACATACAAATAGTTTTCATATTTGTAAAATTGTGATTTGGTTATGATTTCCGTTTGATGGTTGGACTAATCGATTTTCATCACATTTGAAATTATATTCAATATCGTTAACCTATAAACATTTGATATCCTTCGAGAATACAGAAACCAGAGATACAGTTTATATACACACAAGATCTTAAGACATAACGGCAAATAGTATTATGAAACGGCTTAATTATGTTTTGATTGCAACCAGTTTTAAAGAAACCGCATGCAAGACAACATGCAAAATTGTAGCGACAACAAAAAATATTTTGTTGTTATTTGTATGGGTAGCCGACTAATCGTACATGGGTTCAGAATACGTGCATGATGGAGTTTATCGCACATGGCGATCACATGGATAAAGGATCGTATTTATAGTTTTTAAGAATTATGTTTTTAACTTATTTCGTGTTGTTAACTTAATTGTATTTCAAGAAATTTGAGGTCTGTCGTTTCATCTACCTGCGTGTGATGATGTACATACCCATCAATCAAATATCAGTTTCTTACATACCTGCAGCTTCTCGCCTAAGACGAACTCGTACGAAATATGGAAAAATTCCAGTTTTTGGTGTGTTTTTAAACTTACGCAATTTTATTGCTAGAAATAATTACATGACTCATAATGTATGTATGTACCTCTTTTTAACAATTACACAATACGAAACATTCTTTTCATATATTCATTATCGACTATAATGGATATATTTCAGATGATAATGTCAATTGATTTTAATTTATTATTATGAAAAAAAAAAAAAAAAACCAACTAAATCCATAAGTCATTCCATTCATTCAAATATATATACAAACGATCGGTTGATTGAGCAAGGTTAGGTTAATTTGATTAAAATTACGCTATAGTCGTCGGCCCCCATGCTGTATGTTAGATTGTGTGAATACGCAAACATGCGATTTTTTAATTACTCCATTTAAAAATTAGTTTGTTTGTATTTCATAATGGTAAGAGTTATAGAGTTAATTATTTTTAATTAATAAATCTTGAATGAATAAAATTTTGTAAGAATAATCGTAATGTTTTTTTAGTCAGTCGATATAAGAAACCTGCTAAATTAATTAAAAGAGAGCATATGTGGGTAAGCTTAATGTAAACGCCAAATATGATATATTTATTTATATAGTTTCAAGCGATTTTTTATCGAACGATCACAATATTTACGATCTGATTTAGAATTAAAATAAATGTGGATCACTTAGCAAATAAACAACTATAGTTTCAACCGGATATAGCACAATGTTGACCGAATTCAGAAATATTTTGAAAATACTTCGAATTTTAAACAATGTAGGTGGTCCAGACCTAAAAAAATTGTATACCAAAGAAATACTTAGACAACGAATTCACCCACAAATGATTGTTGTGACCGAACCAAAAACTAATAATTATACTAATTGCTTCCGTACCTATTGCTACCTCTGATAATCCATTTATATAAACCGTAAGGTTTTGGAAAACATTGAAGAAATAACTATCTGAAAGTGGGTTTCATTATTTTTAAAAGAAGCAACATTTAGTGGAGGTTCTTTCAAAACTAGTAATCGCATTAAATTTGTTAAACAATGAGATACAATTCTGCATTTTAAATTACTGTATTTATTGTACCGACCGTTTTCGAAAAACATGTTGATGAGCAAATCTTTGTTAATTAGCCTAATTAAATGGTTTTTATTTTCCATTAAAATAGGAGTTAGATGATCCAAGTGTAGCAATGTCGACGAATTTACAAATTACATACTAATTTTACATTACTACCCAAACATTTGTGCTAAAAAAAATATCAACATATTTAGATTCTAAGTTATAGAATGAAGATTTAAATTTAGCGTGAACTCTTGATCATGTAATTAGAATAAATATTGAGTTCAAACCATCATAAAAGTTTTCGGGCCGATCGTATTGTCCTGGATTTTGAAGCACTGGTTTTAAGATTCCTAAATTAAAGAGGGTTGCAAAAGCTATTTTCACCATTTGGATTTAATATAAAATGATGATAATGAAACTTTAACTTAGGGTTGGCAGATCTCTGGGCACATTTTTAATAATATTTTAATAAAAACAAATTAAATGTGGCATAATTTTTAACATTTGTATCGTGTGTTCTAATATATCCTTTAAAGACACATATTTTCACAAGTGGAGACACTTTTCGTTTCTTACATTAGTTCTGAGTTTTTCCATGTTATGTCTGCCGAGAAGCACAATGGAACAGAGTGTAGAGAAAGTAGGAACAATCCCGCAAAATGTATTAATTGTAAACAGAACGATCCAGCTAACTATAGAGTATTTGAAGTTTGACTACTTCAAAGGTTAAGAATAAAATGTACCAATTTCCTCAAGACACTACAGTTAAAAAAAAAAACAACTTAAATGGTTCCAAAATCATTGGTTATAGCCACAAATAGGAAAAGTTACAAGTTAGTAAGTTTTTTCTAAATTTAGAAAAATATATATGTTCCATATCGAAAAGCCTTTTGACAGAACCATTATTTACTAAAACATGCAATTATGAATATTACCATGCTGTTCATACAGGAGGAATAACTAGAGGAGGATCAACAGTAATAGTAAAAAAAATATTAAAAACCATGAAGAACCTGGTATCGAAGGAGACCATGCCATGTTAAAGCTTTGCTGATATGAATATTCGCAAGGAAAATTTGAAACCATTTGAAGATGAACTTAAAGTACTAAACAGTATACTGTTTAATAAGCAGCACTAACAAGTTCGCCTATAAACTTCACTGGATCTCGTAGGAACCTAAATTATGCCATTGAAATCGGTAAATAGTTAGAGAGAAGCGGAAGGCAAGACAAACCTGGCAAAGGGCTCGCGCCACAGATAATAAACAAACCCTCAATTTTCTATGCAATACACCTAAACAATTCATATATCCTAATATAGCAAGTTGAAGAAGTAATTATGAACCCCAAACCAGGTAAACCATCAAACAATAAAACGGAAAAAAATCGAAAGGCCGATTTAACTATTTCTTGTCATTTCAAAATTATTTGAAAAAATCTTGCTTAAGAGGCTTAAGCTATCGAAATTTGATCAACCACATCAATTTGGATTTAGAGAAAATCACTTTACGATAGAACAAGTCCATATATTTACAAACATAATAGAAGACGCATTTGAGAATAAGCAGATATCCTCCAGTATCTTCTTCGATGTAGCACAAGCTTTCGACAAAGTTTGGCCTCAAGAACTTGAATATACATTTTAATGAGATTTATACCTGAATAAATCTTATAAATCTCTTTAGACGTATCTCTGCAGTTCTACCTAAATCTTAAAACTTATATCGCAGACCGACATTTCCGTGTAAAATATAATGGAATGTATTCTGAATGAAAGAAGTTAAAGAACATATCAACAGGTATATCACAAAGTAGCGTGTTAGGTACAGCGATTTGCCTAATACAGCAGGCACAAGCATAACAACATTTGCAGATGATACAGCTATCTTGGCAACAAGAAAAGGTATATCAGAAGCAACAACCAAATTTCAAAAAGCTAAAACGCAGTGAGTTGTTGGACAAAGAAATGGCGCATTTGCCTGAAGGAAGAAAAATCGGTTTACCTATAATCTTCACAAACCAGAAAGTTAACTGGACACCAGTAGAACTTAATTTAAAGCCTTATTGAATACTGCTAAATACTCTAAAGAGCACTTTAAAAAGAAAAGGCAGAATTGAATATCAAAATATATAGAAAAATGTATTGGCTTATAGGTAGAAATTGTGAGATTAAAATTCATAAAAAATTGCCATTATATCGGCAAATTCTAAAACCAGTATACCAATTTGGAGTTATATCCAAGAAGACAAATCTACAAATTATACATTGTTTTCAAAACAAAGTACTGCGTGGCATTGTCCACGCATCATGGTATATTAGAAATGATAACCTTCATATAAGGACTTATAATTATAGCTTTCAATTTATTCTCCAAACACTTTTTATTCAGTTATGGTAAATTCTATTGAAATGGTTGGTTCAGTAACTACTGAGTGAATAACCACAATTTAAAAGGCGCATAATTCGCTGTCAGCGACAATGGTTCTTCGGGTAGATGATGACTTGGCTTCTTCTGGCTTTTTAGACCTACATCTTTTCTATGTTTTAAGCCAAGTTCTTGCTGCATTTGAGTATTGCTATTCAAAAATGCATTTGAGTATAGTAGGCTATTCAAAAATGTTCTTTTCTTTCATCAGAAAATGTAAGTAGGACAGTAATCAGCTTGTGATGCCAAGATATCTAACATAATTTTGGAAGCATTATGTGGTCAAAATGCGGAAACTGATGTTGTCAGAATCGTGAATGAATACTTGGTAGATGCATATATTTCGAAGATGAAATTACCTGCAGGGATTCTTGATCTGAATCCTACAAAGGACGTGTTTGCGACATTCTTAGTGGATTTCGAAGCGCTCTTTTAACGAAATGAGAGAGTATCTTACAGTGCGTTATCCAAGAGAGAGTATCTTACAGTGCGTTGGGGACAATACTCAATTACAATAATTTTTAATTGGTGAACTATGATTTTGATGTTGGGTTTAAATTTGTAAAAATTTAAAAGCATTTTCAAAATTTAGTACGTTTTTTTTCTGTTTGAAAAATTTCAAATAGTGTTAATTAGCTACTGGATCCACTTGTACGATTTTTAGCTTTTGTTCCTCTCAAAATCAATAGCTATATTTTATTGGAACATAATTACTTTTCCGACCAATCCATTTTCTTATTTTAACAAAATCACTTTTCTAATAACTGCGCCATTTTTAGTACAATATTTTGATTTTGTGTTTTCAACTTGGCTATCAATATCAGAACCAAACGCTCAAAAGTTAACCTCTGCGTGCTATAACGAGCACTTATTAAAAAAATCAGAACATACACTTGAGTTTTAACACCCATTAAACTGCCAAACCAATGAAATTGAGTTATTTGCATCCACATTTATAGTTTAAATTTTATTTCCCACTTAATACTTTATAAAGGTTGGGCCATCTATTGGTTTGTTTTTAAACTAAAGGCTATGGCAACACTTTTACTATGTCAACATTTTTACTATGGCAACACTTAAAACTTTGACCGCTTCTCAGTCGGATGTTTCGCGGAACGAGACATATTGAAAACATATTTTCAAAGTAATTTTTGTGTAGCCGAAGCAGTGCGCATTTTGAAAAGAAATATGGATCGTGAAAGAGCGTCAAGCAGAACCACTTTAGTGAAATTATTGAAGAAAGTTCGAGAGAAAGGCTTGCTATTGGATAACAAAAGTGAACCCCGAGCGAATGACTATCCGATTTTGGTCGAAAAAACATCTTTTCATACGAAGCACATTTCTATTTCGGGGGCAATGTAAACAAGGAGAAATGCCGGATTTGGAGTTTGAAGCAGCCAATATATCTAACAAAAGTAACAGTTTGGTGTGGCTTTTAAAGTGGCTCATTTTTTTTCAATAATGCTGCTAGAAATGTGGTCCCGTATTCGTTACAGAGAGGTTTCGTTAAGGCTACATGTCATGCGGATAACTCAGATACAATTCTAGCTTTAAAACATACCATTACGATTATAATTTGCGAAATACGCACCGCAATCCTCGAACAAGTTTTTGAAAACTGGACTCACAGGGTGGCTTACTGTAAGGCAGTAGAGGAAGCCTCATGAATGAAATTATTTTTAATTCTTAAATCGAAGACTCCAACAATTGATTTCCAAAAAAGATTGATGTATATTCATTTTATAGCTTTTTTAGAAACAAACTTTTAACTGGTCCACCCTTTACTAAATACCTAATATTTTTTTCTCCAACTTAATCAAATATTACAATAAGAATCGTACTAACATGAGACGAAGTCAAATTTTTTGTATATAAAACCTAAATTTTTGGAAATTTTGATCTGAATCGGAAGGCTTAGATTTTAGATTTAGAATAAAATTTATTTGAATATTAGATCCTTACTTTTTCATACAACCGGATTCATAACGCGCTAAACAACGATCTCAAAACTAAAACCAAAAATTCATATCCTATTGTGTGAGTATTTACCAATATCATTAATTGGTAAACATTTGGTCACCACAAATAAATCAAAGTCTCAATTATTTTCGTGGAATTTAAAATTTATTGATAATTCAATATGCAAAGTGGCCAAAAAAATTTACATCAAAATTCAATTGCACCAAACACATGTTCCGAATTCAAAAACCATGCGAATTTTGTAATTGATACAAAAAAAAATACCTTCTTTAAGTAAATGTATATTACATACCACATAATGATTCGTTTGAGACTATCAATTTTTGTCCATTAAATAAAGAATTCAAAATTTGCAATTAAACAAAATTAAAGCGCGCGAAATTTGTAAATTAGTTTAATGCAAAAATTTATGTCAAGCAGAATATTTTGTTGTTATGTATTTGATTTCTTTTTTTATGTTTTTAAAATGTTAAAAAGATGTAATAAATAAAATATTTAAGATTTGCTTTCTTTTCGCGTTTTTTTTTATGTCAAAATTAAGATAAATCATTTAATTTGTCACATTTCGGAAACTAATAACTTTCGTTTGAACCGTCTAAATATTGTTTACATAATAAAATTCACTCATTAACACCGGTGTTAAAGTGTTAACTTAAAGAAAGAGAATTTCGGGCTCATTTCACTTTAAAATTTCAAAAGTTAACAGTAGTTTAAGTTTTATAGCATATGGGGTTATAAAATTACAGCATGTTTTCAATTTTTAATGAACATCATAACAGTTGCTTGTAATTTAAGAAAAATAAATTATATAATTCTACTAGAGTACGGTTATTAAGATGATTTTGATTAAGAAATAACATAAATAACTAAATTTCTATGTATATGAGCGTCGTATGATAAAAACTTGGTATTGACAATATATTTGAACAATTTTAAATTTAGCCATTAGAATATTATACTAATTTTGGCTAGATTAATGCAATCTTGAGTTCATCAAAAATAAGTTTTCTATTGAGACCATATACTTATCATACGACCATCTTAATTATATTTATTCGTCTAAGGTCCCGGATGCAACGATCGTATGATGCGGGTGACTTAAAAAAAACAATTCCTTAATACTATGTCGTTGAACTCATATCCCTTTCGACATCATCATCAAGTATAACATTAACACATTTATCAAATACGGAATTTTAGGGTTTTTTCCAATAGAACGGGATGTTTACATTACAGATGATATAACAAATAAAAAATGTCATATTTTAACCTCGGTTCTCGTTTTTTTATTATAAACATACAAACAGCACTACTTCTCCTCCACATTTCAAACATGGGCAACATAATATATACTTTTGTATTTAATCTTTTGAGCCATTCATTTCAAAGTTTTACGTAGAAAATAAAATATTGTTTTTCTCATTTTCAATTGAAATTTATGGGTGCAGTATGAAAAAAGTTTTCATTTTATATCTCGTTGAAAACTTTACAACGGGATAGATTTGTTGTTGGTTTAAATGAAACCAGATAATTTTGTTTTCAATCACTTGCGGTCTGAGAAACGTATTTCTGATTTTTTAAGTTTGAAATAATTCTTCAGGCTAAAATTTTGTATATTTTTTTTGGTGTGGAAAATGCGTTGTCGAGACATTTATAGTTTGGTTATAATTATTTTACGAATGAATGAAAATACAGATAGAGATAGTATTGTTTTTCTGAAAACAAATCTCGTTGAATATGCTTCCTGAGTTCTCAAAAGTACAACAGCTGAATACAAAACTTTATCAGCGAATTAAATAGCTACGTTTGCAGGCACCAAGTAGATAACTGAAATCATTTCAGTGGTGGCGAGGAATATGGGACATCGAACGTCTCATGAGAAAGATCTATGACTTAAGATAGGTAACCTAATCAATAGTTTTTTATTTTGTAAATATTCAATTTCGTTCCGTTGCTGAAATAGTAGATTGGTTAATCGATCATTTTTTAAAAGTCTTTCAATTGACAAAATCTTTTCTGATACAATCATCAATCTGGTTGGGTGACATGCCAACGGGATACAAATATCACATTTATCGTTGTCATTAGGTTTCTTCAAAGCAACGGAGCTGTTCTATGCGTGTTTTATTGCTATATTCAAGCACACTGACGCTTAATTTATTAAAGCCACATACAACTAAAAGGAAATCTAAATTGGCATACAGAAAAGAGAGAAATGGGGGAACGCCAAAGATCTAAAAGTAAAACCACTTAACAATGGCCACAATTCACCTGATTTTTTTAGAGTAATTAATAATTTGCACTATATATTTAAGGCTGCACTTTTGGAGTAAATTGAATCTTTTATTTTTTATATTCTATGCTATCTGTTACGGGACCAAACCACTCCCAACCCTTTTGATTTTTATTTTAAACGTCCTAATTTAGGTGTTCGCTATTACTCTCCATCTGCACCTTGCATGGTACATTTACATCCTTTACCTAATCTATTTAGACAGCATTTGTTTAATTCAAATGAAAAGTAATCTAATCTTTTTGTGTTGCTTAACAGTGTGCAAGATCTTTTTAGTCTTGTTGTTTGATTTTTTCTACGGTCCCATAGGTAAATCCACTACCAAAGTCGAGATAAATGTAACATTATGGAAACCAATGCTTCTTACCCAGTAATGTAAACGTTCTGTAGAGGTATTGAAAATTTCGACTAGCGGTAAATATGCTTAATGCTTAAGCATATTGTATGGTTAAAATATTGCCTAGATATGGTTAAAAGTTCTGTCATGCGGTCGAACAACAGAATATATGCTAGCGCAAAAACGTTTCACAATTGCACGAAACAACAAAGCGGTTCTAAAAGTACTACTAAGGGTAATTAATCAAAGACGAGAAAGCGTGAATGGTGCAAGGCTGAAGGTTTAAGCAACATATATTCCAACTAGGCTTGCCACCTTTGGAAATACCAGAGGACGACAGTTAAACTTTTGCTTTAAACACTGCTAGCGACAAAAACATCTATTTTTGTCGACGTTAAAAACGTGGTTAAAAATCTTTCATTGAAAATCTACCCTCGGTCCCTCGTAATAGTTCCATATCACTCTCGTTATAGTTCCTTTGTTTTCGGTGTTTACAATCGAACGTCTCTTTAACCGCAGCGCGAGTAATAATTTGGTTTTCAATATACTCATCGGGTTATAGGTCAAAACTAAATATTGTGACGAATTTCCGAATTTGGTATATTGTTTAATGCCCATTGCAATTGAATAATTTCGAAAAACCCATTTGTTGTATTTTTTGCATATAGTAGCCCTCAGAATAGATAGTATTGTGCGGTTATACCTTCTTTCAATTGGCCTTTCGCTCATGCTTTATATCATTGTCTTCACAAAAGCATTGGAACAACTTACACGTATAAGGAAATGATCCATGCTAAAAATTTCTCTGGAGCATCATTATTACCTTCTAAACTTTGCATACCCCATATAGTCGTGATTTAGTTAAGCGAATCTCCACTTGATCATTCTAGGAATGACTCATATATGCGCCCTGAGTAAGTCTTACAAATAAGTTGGCATTTAACCGCCAAATAATCGAAGTGTATCTGACGTTATTTTACAATCTGAGGTGGTCGTTTAAACGTAATAAATATTTCCCTAAGATCCTCGTACAATAGGGACATATCATCATCGTGTTTCCCATTAGTTATTTTATAAACATGTAAACTGGTCGAATGCATCAGTTCTTCCGTACCGTTTGTATTCCGACTTAGCACCACCACATGCTTCATTTGTACTTCTGGCCGATTTTTCATGACAAAATCGAAATCTGCAAATTTTGGCCTCCATATTGAAATTCTTGGAATTAAATTTTTTTTTGGTGAACAACTTTGTAATGACGCACAATCGGTTATCATCGCGACGAAGGCTAAGGCTTGCAATTCATAAGAATGATACTTTAGTTCACATAGGGTGGTCTGTCTGTTTAAATAGGCCACAGGTCGTCTTTTTCATACTGATTGATTTGCAACAAAACTCCACCTATCCCTTTAGATCAAGTATCGGTAACCACTTCATGTTATAAATTAGGGTCATATATTGCTAACGTTTTGCGATTCATTAATTTAGCATAAACACGCGGTACCGCGCTTCCAAAATTTTGCAAGAATATTAAAGTTTTTCATGAACTTTCGAAATAATACCGTCAATCCCATAAACTGTAGTCGTATTTAAGTTCTGTTCTTCGGCTGTAGAAAATTTAAATCGGCATCTGTTTTTCATCTTCCGGGTTTACCTCGAGATCCTGACACTTCATATCCTTAAAATTCTAATTTTAGTTTGAAAAAATTGCTATTTTCGAGGTTAAGCAACAGAACATGGCACATTATTAAATCTAACAACCGCTCTAATTTTACCATTCCCTCTGCGATCGTCTTACGTGGGATTATTTTAGCATCTAGATATACCACTATTTCCTCATTAGTCTGGTCAACTATTCAATTCATAATGTCCATCAGCTGTAAGAAAAACGGTTATGGATATTGACTCTGGAGTATTCCGGACTCATCGGTACCTGTGGTAATATTCTGATAATAAATCTAAAACGGTGAAATAATAAGCCCCGAATAAATGTTGAAGTAGGTCTTCCATAATTGGTCTTTCACCATTATAGCGTTTACTCGTCGATAATCTACTCACATTCTTTCCTCTCCAGTTTTCTTTTAACATAATCATTCGACTATTTTTACTCGTTCACGTTCACCACCGTACTGTAGTTCTTTTCCAGTCCTTCTCTTTGTTATTTACATTCCAGGGTCGCACTCTATAAAATATTATATTTATTTTTGTGGTGGAGGACATTTTTGTGTTTGTGGAGGATGGAGGAAATTTCTTACGAAAGGAGGACTGTCCTCCACAAAGGAGGACGGGTGGCAAGCCTAATTCCAACCTACCTACATATGTCTATTGCCATTCTGGACTAGGATGAAAACATTTTTGTTAGCACGAATGATGTTTTCCATACTTGGAAGGCACATTTTTCTGATTTACAACGTGTATCAATGTTCAACACGTGTCGATTAGTATGACAAAGTGAAATTATGCCCAATAAACGTAAAGTTGCCAAATTAAGATTTTTTTATGAAATGATCAGCACAGCCCTATTTTGTATGAAATACGAATTACTACAACATAATATTGGAGAAAATATCTGGCGGAGGAAAATGGATATGTTTGACAGTGAGAATTTTTATCCGAATTGATCATTGATCAAGTATTTTTGCTGCGGTATATGGTTTCTTAATCGCTGGCGTCTTTTCCCGATGGTAAGGGCCATCCATGGCCTATAAAATTGATTTTCATTATTTATACTAAGAAACATGTATAGGTATCCCATATCCTTTATCTCATTGATCTCATAACACAAATTTAATATTTAATATCCTTTATACATCCGTAGAGCAAACCTTTATTTATTTATATAGCTATATGGTAAATATGAAAAAAAAAAAAAACTTATTACAAATGAAAAATGGCATACAATGAAATTTGATCTGAGTTCTACGTGTCTATTTACCTAACCCTCGTACATATTTATTTACCTACATATTATACAAAAGACAGTATCTAAACCTACGTCCTATTATTACATTGATTGAAAATTGAAATTCTATTCGATTTGTGTTGTTATAATTAGAAAATTGAAAAAGATTTTTTGTCTCTATAGAATTCGATCGCGTATTATTTATTTTTATCTCGCGAAATTATAAGATAATCATAGACGTCAGACGAAAGAGGTGGGGAAAACGGCCGATGAAGATGATACACGACATCGATGCAAATTTTGTATTGAATTCATTTTGTCGATAACATTTTTTGATGGTTATGCTAAAATTAGAAATTTTTTTCTGATTTTGTTAATTTATAATGTTACATCTTATTCTGCGCACTGTACCGATAGTTTAATCTGCGCTGCTGACTATAAGAGAAATCAAATTTTTTTCGCGGTAAGTTTTTTTGAACATAATCAAAACAAACTACTTTCACCCGTGTCCGTATAGCACACAAATTAGTTGTGTAATTTACCCTCTATATAACACTAATTTGAGGCAAGTGTTGTATGGTGGTGGGTTGGTACACAATATCATCTTCTACAAAATTTATTTTAAGACAGTCGAACAAAAAAATGTTTGAATAACAAATACGATTTAATTAAGAAAAAAACAAAAACAAAAGATTCAGCTAAATTAACATTTTTTTTAATAACTTTCTGTTTATGTAATCTAATCTATTTTGAATTTTCCAGTAAGCGCATGGCATGAACGGAAAAATTATTATTTATTTATGAACATAATAACGAACAAAAAATAATTTTCATAACTGTTGCATGTTTTGTTAAGAAAATAAGATTATTGTTTTCTTTAGATAAGACTTATTTCGTGGAACCAAAACAAGACGTATCTGTTTGTCAGAATGGTACAAATATAAACATTTAGATCATATTTTTACCTCACGTGCAGTGAGATAACCAACTTCAATCTCAGTCTCAATTGGCTAGCGATGTAACAAGATAATCATTTTTACTTTATTTCGATCGGTGATGACGATAAACACGTTGGTGAGCATAATTCATAAACCGAACTATTTTCTAAACGTTTTCTACATGTATGAGCAAGCAAAGTTATATTCGAAGTATGAAACACAAACTTTTGTTTTTGTTGACAATGTATCGGAAAAAAGGCAAGTCTGCATTAACCATTAAGCAATATAAGCACATGCTTAGGGCACCAAGAGAAAGAGGTTACCAAAAAATAGTAATCAGCTTTCCAGGTACTGTTCATCAAAACTTTTCATTGGAGTGAAATACGAGAGTGTATTTCTCATCGTGTGGTTCAACAGAATCAGTATTTTGTTTTGTTTGTTAATTGTTTGCTGCCAAAAATTATTCACAGTTTGTTGCAATAGAAGTTTTAGTGATTACCGAAATACTGTTGTAGATGATAATCACGGAAAAAGCACTACACAGCGATATTGCACGCTGACATACATAACCCGTAGTGCGTTTAATACAAAGTGCGGGTTTAATTTAAAATTTGGAAAACCAAATTTAGAACGTGGCTTGGCTTTTCGAGGAACAGAAGTAAAATTTGAATTTTCGCACAGTAAAATTTTTTTAGAATAATTAGTTAGTTTGGTTCTTTTTTAGCAGATCACATTTCAAAATATGGAAATTCTGGTAAAGGAAATCTTTCATATATGTGGAAAAATATCAGTCAAAAGGTCCACGCCGTCATTATTGACGAAATAAATTATTCCGGTTATTTCAGTAAATTAGACGATTCAACAACATATCTGGCACATATCGACCAGTTAAGTTTTCTACTTATTAATAATAATAGTAAGAAGAAGATTTTTACTGGCCATTTCTGGCCCGTACTGCATCAACATTCTGGCCCCATCGGATTCGATCCCGCTTGTTCTTCTTATGGTTCTAGACAACCCGAAGAAGACAAGTCGATCTCTACCCGAGGGGCCATCGTCGCCGACAGCAACATCTATGATTAATGCAATTAACCCCAGGAGAACGGTTACTTTTTAGTCTCTGCATGAGTAGTGTGAATTCCTTGTTGCATGGGTTCTCTATGCCCATCTCCACAGTCTGTATTAGACAACTTTGAAACATAACATTTGCCACTTGTTGCACCTTGAGTAAATCAGAGAAATGCTCCTGTCAAGTATCGAGCACTGCAACGATGTTGACACGGAGGTTTCCATCTTGGTCCCGAATGGCGATAGACCTAAGTCTAAAGGTATGGTAGTTCATTTAAAGAAATTACTACCAGTCCGGTAGTTCATTTAAAGAAATTTAAAGAAGCCACTTTAGCCTTCCATCATCCACGCTTTTTCCGTCTACAAATTCGCATGGCGATTCTCCGGGCAATGGCCGCTTTGTTGTTCCGTGTGATTGTAAAGCGAATTCGCGCTTCTTTATAGGATATATTCTGTTGCTCGACATCAAGATGACATTCCTCATCATAAACCAATCGTTTTTGGGTTTAATTTTTACCATACCAAGAGTCGCCTGTGCAGCACTGACAACCGAAGTTTTGAATAGCTCCCATAGAGCGTTTACATAACCAGAACGAGGGTTGGGTTTCATATTGCTAGACCTAACAAAATTCTGATATAGTATTTCCTCATCTTCGTTTATCAGACCTTCACAGCTGAAACGTAAGATACGTTTTCCTGCGATCGCTAACATGTATGAAAACTGCCATCGTAGCTTTGTAGAAACCAATTGATAATCACTCCCTACAAGATATTTGTATGAGGAAAGAATGTGCTAGGCACAATAAGGTTAAAGTAATGATTCTTTCTACATTATCGGTTGCTAGATCGTGTCGGGAGTGTGAACCTATATTTTCACATAAGCCAGTCTGATTTTTGCCAAGTCTATCATTAAAATCACCAATGCACTATTCTGACATCGTGCTCCGGTATCGATCCCGCCAGATTATCGAAATTATCCACGGTAAAGCAATATATAGCCTTGGGACATATGGTCTCTACTTTTTGACTATCGAGTTTCTTGGAGAGCAACGAGTTCCAAGCGATACTTTTTCATGGCTGATATAGTGCCATCAAACATGCTTGGTTTCCTTAGCACGTTCCACGTACCGATCCTAAACTGCGTGTCCGATAACATAAGCGGGGTTGGTTAACATTTTGGCGGTATTCATATATTCGTTAGTTGATTTAGTTAACAATTACATTTTTTAAGGATGCGGGTAGTCAGCGTAGCGATCCAACCTTTGTTTAGTCGCCTCCTACGACAAGCAAAGTGTGCTGTGGTAGTATTCTAAGCATAACATGCTCGTTTAGAAGTCTTTTACGAGGCATGAGAATGTCCTATAACCACAGGGACTATTTTTGTACTTAAGTATAGTTAAAAAATAGGCAACTTATAGAACGGTTTTCAACGATTCTGGAAATGAAATGCTATACGGTTGAGGGAATGGCCAACTGGGTGTATTTCACAGTATTTAAAGGATGTTTGTAAATTTAACTTTGCAAAATTTAGGGGTCAACTTTACGACAGTATTATTAACATGACTGGTCGTTATAAGGGGAGGCAGCAAAATGTTCTAGAAGCAAACAAGTTTGCTACATGTCTGCCTTGTGAGCTGCGTTCATTGAATCTGCGTTGGCCGAAGCGGTGTCGACTGCTGTCAATACCTTGTTTTCTATAAAGAAGTGAACTTGTTTTTTATAGTGCAGTTCCTCTATTCCTTTTGTTTAGCCTCAACTAGCCGGTGGGAGATCTTTAAATCATTTATTGGTGATCAAAGCGTCTTAAAATCCCTTTCCAATACCATATAATAGGCACATGCTATGGCGACAGCTGCAATTTTGAAATCATTCGTAAGTATAGTAGTATTTATTGCTGAAAACCAATCACAGAACCGAGAAAGTACTATGGATATAATAGTAGAATAGTAGAATAGTAGTAGAATATATAGTAATATTTCAAATAAAATGCAGGAGCTGGAATTCGTTTTCATGTTAAATTTTTGGGATGTTATATTGCACAGTTTCCATAGTGTTAGTCAAGGTGTACAACACGAGAAAGTAACCTTAGAAACATGCCTAGACCTATATGAATCGCTGGAATAACAAGTTTTACGAGATGAATTTGACGCGTACAAATATGAAGCTATTCCCAAACAAATGCTGCCAGATGTCAATTACAAGCCAGCTAAAACTCGCAAATATGTTAGAAAGAAAGTACCCTGCTTCAATGATGGAGATGCACCAGAATCAAAATCAATCCCCAGAAAGATTTGGAATGATCATTTTCTATTTAATTGTACTTATATAAAAATAGATCAAAAGCAGAGGATATATTTAGAAAGTAATAGCACATCATTTAAGTTTTCTCAGTGATTTTCTAGATATGATCCTTACTGTATCTTCCTTTGAGCTAATAAGTTATTTACAATGTTGTCAACAGCTTATTGAAAATTAAGACAAAATTTAGTCCGGCTGAGCTTTATAAAATAATTGTGGAGGACAATATTGAGTCGGCTTTTCCAAGTGTAGATAGACCTTTCAAAGAAAACTTCAAAATATTAATCTTCATTCTCAATCGAAATTAGGGAATTTAAGACTTCTGTGGATCAATGTAAGCTTAACTGCAGTATAATGTGTTTTGCATGACAAATTGCACAGTTTTGCATGACAAATTGAATCGGTTTCCCTTGGAGAATTTCTTCATAAATTAAATCATTCATTAAAAAGTTAGATATTGATATAACTTTAGACATACATTTTATTGTTACTGGCTTCGAAGATGCACTTATTTAAGGATGAAAATGTGCAGGCAGACACTTTTACTAGTCGCCTATAGTCAGCGTTAAGTCTAAAAGGTCTTTTTTTGCTTCCAGTGTTATTATTAATAACTTGCAATACAAACTTGATGACCATACGCTCTACCTCTTTGTTTGTTCAGAGGATACTTCGAACGAGGTAAGGGTCAAGCTTATATTATTTTTAAGAAATCGGAAGAGCAATTTTGTTACAAAATACAAATCGAATTTTTTTTCAAAATCCAAAAAACTTATCATGATTAGCTAATTATAATTTTGAAATGTATGCCACAAGTTGAAAATTTCACAAATCTAGACAATGATGTTTCAGTTCAAAAATAATACTCGCAGATTAAAAACAATTCGAAACCCATAAAACTCACGATGGTAACGAAATCTGCCATCTTTTAACAAAATTTATGAAATGTACATGTTGGCAAAGCATTGGATGGAAAATTTACTGAGTCATTTGAACTCCCACATCGGGATCAACAAAATGGCTAAGCAAACATTTTAAAATATGTGGCTGCAATACAATGGATCATCACTGAACTTAATTTATCCAAGTCTCTGTGGATTGAAGGGAGAAGGACCATTATAAATAAATAGATAAATAAACCAATGAACTGAAAGTAGATTAACTTCTACGCTATCAACAATTCAGTATTAATAAGCGATTTTTTCGCTATTTTGGTTGGATGTGAGTGCCCTATCTCCTTACTTCGTTTTATACTAAACTGCTACATTGCTAGGGAACTCTATTTAATTATGTATTCGCCAGTGATAGCGGCAACATTTAAAGGTAAGGAATATATATCATATTCTGGTATGTCCTTTCAATTTCGTTTATTTGCAACATTTACAAGGAACACGATTATTATTATTGATTGAGGTTTAAACCGATCCCTTTTTTTCATTCTATAAAACAGGTGTCGTCCGTTTCGTTTGAAGCAATATAGATAAAGTAATGCAATAAGCAGATGAATATTTAAAAGCGAACTCGAAATCGAGCGTTCTCCACTTTAGCCATTTGTTTGTTGAAATAATCAAAATGATTTAATTAAGCGAAATAATCGTAGTTGCTGGCAGATATTTGATTGATGAAAATTATGATGTGTGCCTCAGAAGATTTTTCAAAATAAACTTTTCGATATACTATTAGTTCAAGTAAGCTGTCAACAGATGTCATTAGTACAAAAGTCTGTATCCGTGTTTTACATCGTATAAACTTTTGAAAATAAAATTTTAAGAATTTAAAAAAAAAGTTAAATTCATTACAAAAAAGAAAATGTTATTTTCCCACTTGTTGTTCATGAGATATCGCTGACCATAAATTACTTAAAAGTCCCCTAAAAAAAATAATTAGATTAAAGATAAAGCATTAATTATATGGAGCATTTGAGGTATTGAACTTAAAAAAAATGCTAAAACCTTACTTTTTCAATAAAGTTCGCTAAAATCGGTCTAATTTTTTTCTAAAGTTGTGAAAGAATTTAGCAACGTAAAAATTCATTCACAAAACCAGTTCAACTTTTTTAAACCTATATAAATATTTTAACGACTGCAAATATTTCTATTTTACTATTTTTTGTATCGTTAGCAAATTTAAATATTAACACGACAAGATATAAATTAGTTTCTGTTGAGTAATTAAAAATAATTTTAATAAATAATTATTTGTCTTGTAAGCTATTCTGTATATATAGTTAAAAAACATTAGGAAATCGGTCATGTAGGTCTGAACTGAACTATGGCATATCATGTCTAATTTACTTAAGTGTGGTAAATATATATTCAGTTCTTGTAATATTCCATACGACAGTTAACAATATCCGTTACTAAATATTTACTCACAAAAGGTAGTTTTTGTGTTTAATATGCTCGTAGGTAAATGTAGCAGACACCCCACAGTTATATTTACACAGATACTTGAGTAGTTGATAACGTCGAAGTAAACATCAACTAAAACAACATTTAATCTTATAAGTACACACATGCATATATAGGAAGGAACATCATTGCAATTAGAACAAATAAACCAAAATTATACCGGATATCATCTTTAACTTTATATACACATATATACCCAAGAAATCTCATCTTACGCACAACATCAGTATTTTAAAACAAATCAAATCAAATCAAATATTTGTATGTGTATATATTCTCCATTCAAATTCCATTTCCGTCTCAAAGAATTTCCGTAGTTAACTTGTAAAATAAAAGACTGCTAAATGTAAACACACATACGCACGTATTGTAGGTGGAAAATGTTCTAATTAACGAAGTAACAAGCCATTCGTTAACTTAACCATACACAGTACATAATCAAACACCATTATCATCTTCATGATTGAATTAAATTAAATATAATTTCTGTTATACATATACGACTCTTTGTGTACACATTGAAATATTTATACATAAGTATATATAATGTATAGAAGATGGAAATGTGATGGTTTTCCATTCGACGAAAGCACAAATTAGATTTACATTTTCTAATTTTGATTTATTAGCATAACGCCAACACCAACGATGTTATTATGAAAATTGAAAGCGTTATGTTCCATCAGTTCGTGGTAATTTGATTTGTAATATACTGGCATTAAAATGTGTAAGTTAGTATACGTAAGTAAATATGTCGTTTACCCTCTTGAATTAAATATTTTTATGATGTCTGTTTTAAATTTACGTAGAAAATTACTAACGTAAGTACTGTCGATTTAAATTGAAGCCGTTTAAATATTAAAGTGATTTTTTGCGTCTTGCATTTCCGCCTCAAATTTGTCGAACAAGAGACCCGTTCGTTATTATAAATCTATCATCGTGACATCTAATCCAATGTTGAAGTAATTAAAATTTAATTTTAAAATAGAATTACTACTTAATGGAAAAATTATTTTTCCAAGAAATTTGGAAACCCTCATTTTTCTTGTCATTTTATGTTATCCCTTTTTGTCCCGCGTGCTTGACAATATACGAGGGGAGATAAAAATAGACAGAAATATTCGTACGACCTAATTTTATAAAAATGTCATGTCTTAATATATTTATTGTTAATCTTTATGTAGAAGAAAATTGTTGATCGGATGGCCAACATCTTAACGTTTTAAATATTTGATATCCGACTGTAACTAATAACATAATATTTGTAACATATGCATGCGCTCTATTTAATTTACAACACAACTTTTATCAATTTTACTATATCCAAAATCTGGGATGCCATTTCCTTTACAATTCGTGCTCAAAACATAAACTAGTTAGTATTTTATCTGTGGCTTGACAAATTTAAAAATGCACATATATCAACAATCCGGATGTCAGTCTTAACAATAGATTTTGATTTAAAAACAATGAATTGATCACCAATTTGTTTGAGGACACATTAGAATCATATATCTATATAGGTATAGTATATCATCTTCACATACTTATGTGATATACACTTGTATTCATTTAAACGCAGCATCCGTTTCATCTTCAAGATACCGAAGTAATCAAAACAAATAAATATAAAAATATTTCTCAGCCGCGTGTATATATACATACATGCATTTCGTAAGATGCGCAAAGTGTCGAGAGACACAATAAGAAAATACACTGTAAATGTAAATAAACAAAGTGCCATGCAAATAAAACAATGAAGATGATCTTCATCTTCACGTCGTAATCAAAACCTATAAAAAATAAATAAAATCAGTATGTAAAACGTACACACACAAACACACACTAACATTCAGACAAATCTTCACCCGGCTGGAAAATGAATAGAATCTTTCTTCACCTTACTCGCATCTTTTGAAAAATATTATGAATTTTACTTTACGTTGTAACGTGTATATACAACAGATGAAGAATTTACTGTAGAAACAGCTGTTTCCTCGTTTGATTTGAGATATCAAGTATCATGCACACTTACAGCATATTACTTTTATATGCATATATACACACTGTACGACTAAAGTATGTACTTATATAAAAAATGTATATATGCGGACCGGTTCGCTTATTAGATATGCAATGTAGTTTTTAGCAATTATGCGATCGTTAAGAGCAGATGCGTTCTGAAAAATTACAATTTTTTTTCTTTCAGAAAATATTTCAGGTGAAACTGGTTGGCTGGCATAAAAGAAGTTTTCATTTTTGCATAAGAGAAGCGAACGCATGCAAATTTTTCAATTTCCTTGTTTAAACTCAATTCAATTAAATTGAACAATGCGATTTAATGTAATTGTTAAGATTGTAATCTAACCAAATTATAAGTTTGATTTAAACAAAATGAAAAGAGATATTGAATTATGCAATAGTTTTTCCAAATTATAAGATAGTTTAGCAATTCTTTGATCAATTTCGTATAGTTAAATTTTTGAAACGTTTATTCACTGAAAATCTGAAAAGTAAACTACATTCATTGGCCATATAGTTGGAACACTACTACATAATCATTTGTTGGTCGGAAGAAGCGATTTACAGGTTGGTTTGTTAAAAATATTAATGCCTGCTCTCTTTCTAGTAAGAAGGAGTACGGGATCTTGTTCGCCAGTTAGCCACTGGACTAGATGATCGAAGTTCGAGTCAGTCTAGTCTAGAATTGAGTCTTTCTAGCATACGTACAAGTTGCTCGTTGGTTCTCGTACTTTTTGTTGTAGTATGTTCATTATGCGTATAGTTGGCACTTGGTAAGACGCATCGAAAACGCGTGAGCCTAAATAGTTTTTCCTGCTGACCACATTAAAATCTTTATTCGTCAGGCAGAAGCATATAACACGACTCATGTGTTTCAAAAAAATGCGATCACCTTCTTGGCCAATATTCTATGTGCTGAATCTTTTGCATTACTTTACGACTTTAATGTTCATTACGACATTAATTTTGTTAATTTTTAAGAATATATCGAACCTGCAATTCCAAAAGTTTGTACCAAAATTTAATTTTGATCTCAGACAAATGTAATACAAATATTTTAAAAATAAAATTGGTAATGAAAAAAAAAAATTTTACGATATCTCAAAGTTCTTCTAATTGATGGAGTCATGAGTTGGAATACTCCCCTGGAACACATAACATACGTCACGAGATATTTCGTAATATTTAGTATATCAGTAACTAACAGATTCGAATTTGAATCCGGAATTTGATACTAGACGTCATTACTTGTTTATGCGTTATAGTACATCATTGACATATTTGTCATTTGAAAGCCCTATTCAATACCTGTCAAAATCAGCTAAAAGTTTTTGTTTTGATTGTGCACATCCAACCGATTTCAACGATGGAAAATTTATCAAATTTGCGAAAAAACAGCATTTTGCGGGAAGTTTTGTTGAGTTACTTTTTCGCAAACAAAACTGCAGCTAAAAGTCATCGTTTGCTCGTGGATTTGTATGGTGAGCATGCTCTTGCAAAACACAGTGCTTTGAGTGGTTTAGTCGCTTCAAAAGTGGTGATTTTGACATCGAGGACAAACAGCGTTCTGGTCAGCCAAAAAAGCTTGAAGATGAAGAATTGGAGGCATTACACAATCAAGATTTATGTCAAACGCAAGAAAACTTGCAGCATCATTGGGAGTTGATCAAGCAACAATTTC
This sequence comes from Tipula confusa, assembly GCA_963556175.1. Classification (NCBI taxonomy): domain Eukaryota; kingdom Metazoa; phylum Arthropoda; class Insecta; order Diptera; family Tipulidae; genus Tipula; species Tipula confusa. The sequence goes on from OY744475.1 coordinate 132,617,745, forward strand.
CAGAAGTTTGAAAGCCTTGGGATTCGTCCAAAAGATGGGAAATTGGTTGCCATACAAGTTGAAGCCAAGAGACGTGGAAAGACGATTTAGCATGTCCGAAATGCTGCTCGAGCGCCACAAAAAGAAGTCGTTTTTCATCGTATAGTAACTGGCCATGAAAAGTGGATTCATTACGATAATCCCAAGAGCCTTTCTACGCTTTTTGCTCTTGGGATACGCTTCCCAAGAGCAAAAAGCGTAGAAAGGCGAAGCTGGCCCATTGACACCTAAGCCGAATATTCACGGGGCCATGGTCATGCTGTGCATTTGGTGGGACCAGCTAGGTGTGATCCACTATGAGCTGTAGCCAAGTGGCCAAACCATCAATGTCCAACTCTATCGTCAACAATTGATCCGATTGAAGCAGAAAATCCAGGCAGAGCGGCCAGACTCGAGTCAATCATTTTCCACCACGATAACGAATTGATAACCAATCAGTTTTTTGACGTCTTGCTCCGGTACAGATCCTATAAGATGATCTAAATTATTGTAAAATGAGTTTTTATATTTGGGTTGGATAACATCCTTTGGTGCGAAAATACAAATTCGACAGTCTCGTGCTTAAGTATAGCTTAAACATAAGATTATAGATTGCTTTTCAATGCAAGAAGCTTCCCATTTAACTGTGCCCCTAGAAATAATCCAACATAAAGGCTATATAGAGATTATATCCACTGTAAAATAACGTGTTGAATGGGACACATAATATCCAGTTTTTGGACATCGATTGCATGTTCCAGGTGCAAATGGTAAATCGCGTATCATTTATTTTTTCTATGTTAATTTTTTTAAATAGATTTTTAACGGAAGCGAGTTTTCAGCACAGCAATGCAATGACCTTGGTTAAGTCACTTGTTACGACAAGCAAATGTGGTTGAATTCTAAGGATATCGCGTTCGTGAGGCTTCGCAATTAACCCTCCCACACGGAACATAAGAAACTGTTGATATACTAACGCCCAGCAATGGCCTTGAAAAACGATTATTGTTGTCATACTAAATGTAGATCTAAGTATCTGAGTTGAAACGAATTGCCTAGAGTCATACATAATAGCTATTATTTACATATTTTAATGTCATTTGTGACAGTTTTGTAAAATCACCATACCAACAGTCATACATATTGCCCTACATTTATCGTCTCCATTAGATATATCCTTCATCAAATATTTATCAATAATATTTTCAATTCAATCGATTTAATATTTTAAAATTAAATTTATATATTGTCTGTCTACCATTTTCGAATCCATTTAAATGTTTTAATCCTCTTTTGATTTTTATTGGGCCAAACCCATCTCTTACTTAATCCTACATCGTTCGGTTTATTTTTTTTTATAATTTATCAAATATTTCCGGATTTAATTTGATTTACATCATTTCTAAATTAGATAAAGTAGAAGATTAATAATTTATTTAAAATTACACATACAAAATAATTAGATACATATATCCTTCGTTGAACTTTTAACATAAAAACCGAAATATCCAACGTACTATGTTTTAACTTCTCTCTATATATTTATGTTGTATGGTGGAGATTCTTGGTACGTATACATAAATAAATAAGTTGTAAAGGATTGCCCATATTCAATGTGCGCTCAAAAAACCTTAAACAACAGCCACTGAAGGATAAACATACTTCTTGGAAAACCCCATATGTTCCTGGGAATTTGTTTTGAAATAAAAAAAAAGTTCCTCCCGCAAAAAAGGAAAATTATCCATTAATGCTTTGTTTTGTATCATTTCAATCCAAACTAAGTATTTCATATGACCGTATGTGTGTGATAAAACGAGAGATGTGGAAACTCCCCTACATTAAATGTTCATGTAACGTCTACTAATTTTATTAAAGCTTAATTTAGGTTAAGGTATTTTCGTCGATGTTGTTATTGTGGCGTTATTGATCCTTAAAGTGGTGCCAAGAAATTTCATCGAATCATGGGTAATTGCAATGCAGTGAAAGTAAATATTATTAAGGTTAGACTACCAGGGTTGGTCAACATGCTTAGTTGTGTTATATGAATATTTTATGTCTGGAATATGGCGAATGAGTCTATACCTATCGCTTGTGGACTGTAATACCAATTTTCTAGTTCGTCAATACTATATATTTATATACTTTACATGCAACCTCATATTTTTGTGTGTATGTATTTGAAAGGATTAATCTAGGCCTATTATAAAAAACACAAACATTCCATTTTTATGTAATTATGGCGTGCATATACCGATCAATTTATAATGAAATATCACGCCACGCGATTTTTATGATGACGGAATACAATAAAGTAAAGTTAGTTTACACCATAATTATGATATACATATATGATAGATTGAGATGAAATTTGATCAGTTTTAAGAAAATCATTTATATGTAACCCCGCATCATCACATATCGGTTTCTAATTTATTCGAGTACAACAAAATAATGAAAGTATGATGCCTGTATATACTACTTACTTTCAATGTACGCGTACGTATTTTGTGTTGGTTCCCACAAAAATTATACCGCACACATATTTTACGAAACTATGATATAAAACAAAATTCTTAGACGTTTATTTATCTTATCAGTTTATTCTGACTAACTAATTTATACAAGGTGTGAACTGTTTAGATTAAAACCTATAGTTTAGGTAGTTTGTTATTTTGTGGTGCGTTTGTGTGTATATAGGAGAAGCCCTTTTATATAAAATACGTTTGATCAAAATAAATATTTACAAAGATTTGTCTTTATCAAGCACATTAAACGTAATCATTCACCACTTAGTTATTTTAATTTATTACGAAGTAAGTAAATTGTGAGGGTATTTCATTTCGGAGTTCATAAAGTATATAAATATACATTTCTTGACTTGAAAATATATAAGACTTCTTAGGATGTAATTGTTTAAGACTTCTTTAGTACTTACGAGAATCTATATCTCTAATTTCAAGAAATTTGGTTTACAGGTAGGCAGCGTTAAACACAGTGTCTATATTTGCTCATTGCTCGAGTTTGATGAAACCCAGGCACCACTTTAGATTGCCAACATTTGTGTTTTGGTCTTTCGAACTTGAGATCATTTCATTGGATACGTGACTAAATTTTAATACCATTAGAAAGACTAGCGTTATGCGTATAGTATTAAAAAAAAAACTAAGTAGTAAATTAATTATTGAAATCGTTGGTGTAGTTAGTAGAAGACACATGGAAGAACTACAAATAAAGTTTCCTGTAATAGTATGTCTCATTGAGCCGATAAATGATTTTGAGGCTGTCATAGTTTTGAAAGAATATGCAAAATCTATATTTTGTATACCGTACAGTATACATTTGCTTTTAAGGCAAAGACCAAAGAAGAGATTCATAAAGTGGTATATTTACGTCGACATTATTTTTCCAGTGAAATAGAGTCAATGAGATAGTCCTATTGTAGTCATTCCAAAAAAAAAAGATAAAGGATTGCGATTTTGGGTCGATTTTAAATCAGTGTTAATAAGTGGGTTGAATTCAAACAGTACTCTCTGCCTGCTATACAAGTTGTTTTGGCAATACTGGCAAATTGTAGTGTTCACGGTACTGGACCTAGCTGGAGCGTATCAGCGTTTTTGCATGTTTTTCTAAGTCAAGTGCAATTTCTGAGGCACAATATATCAAAAAAAGGAATTTTTCCAAGTCTGGAGAAAGTTGCTGCTATCGAAAAATCTTCAGTTCCAGAAATGTAACCTAATTAAAGTCTTTTTTAGGTTTAGAGTAAGCATTTCAGAGAGGTAACGATATATTTTCTAATGGTAATATTCTAATAGTATAGACGTGAATATGGAAAATGTATTTGCAATTATTGCAAAATACATGCCCACATTTTTGAAGTTACTTCATAACGGGAATCGGATCATATAGTAAGGTGATGTAATATTTGTCAAAGTGACCAAAATATAAATGTGGAAGAATTCAAGAATGAGGCGTTACGATGACCCAAACATAATTAAACTTGGTTACATGTCGATTTTTTTCATTTATATGGAAGGAAATTTCTGATTATCATTGATTCGACGTCGAAATAGTTTGATGTTTTGTACACCTTTTTCTTCTACACAATTTACAAAATTTTGGCAGAGTAATGGAATTGCTCCATTAAAGAGTCTACCATACACACCACAATGTAATGGTATCGATTAACGAGCAGTCTAAAGTATCAATAAAGGAGTTTGCAGAAATATTTACCTGAAAATGGGCAATATTCGATATCAGAACTACAACGAGCAGTAGACTTTATTTAAACACAAGCAAATATGTTGTTAAAGCTAGACTATAACAAATAAAACCACCATTTAGAACCGCAAAATATTAATCAAATATTTTTGTTCAAACAAAAAAGCGGAATCCAATTAAACCATTGGACTTCGGCAATACATCATAAAGAAAGGATAACAGGTCAAAATTTTCCATCAATACGACAATGCGGATCCGAATAAGTCCGATTATACGAACCAAGTAGCAATTTCTCAAATTATTCCCATTTTCCTATTGAAAAATAAATATTTTTGGGCCAAAGCATTGGGATGTGTCTCTAACTTTAAACAATACTCGTACTATAGGCTCTAATTGTATCTTTAATGGTTAAAGTACCGAGGTCATCATGTACGTTTGTGTTTCGAATATACCAAGGAGTATTTGTGATAACTTTATTGTCGAGTGATAATCTTGATTTTCTTGCTATTAGCCAATATATCTTAGCAATTTTTATTTTTATTTGACTATGCTTTACTTTTTCCATGTCAACCTTCTGTCCAGATGTAACCCTAAGTATTTGACATTGGATTGCTGAGGAATAGTTACACCGTTCAATTTAACTGGTGGGCAGATGCGTTTGTTAAGTGTGAATGTAATGTGTGTTGATTTATTTTCATTGACTTTTATTCGCAAGTCCTTAATCAGTTCTCAATTTTATTCAGATGATTTTGAAATTACTTTGAGGCAGTTTGAGGATTTTTACAAGACACCAAGATAGCTGTATCATCAGGAAATGTTGATATTATAGCTTCATTAGAAATAGGCAAATCGGCTTGTATACAGCAAGTATAAAATTGGTCCCAAGACACTTAATTAAGGAACACCTGCGCTAATATCATTTAAACCAGTGGTTGCTGAATTTGGTTTAACCAAGTATTGTCTTTGAAGTAGATAGTTTTCAAGAACTACATGGAATTGCTTCGGCTAAATTTCTTTAATTTTGTATATTAATCCTCTATGCCAAACTTTATCGAAGGCTTGTTCAATATCCAAGAAGACAGCAGAACAATATTTTTTTTTTTCGAAGGTGAGGTTGACTGCATTGACAATCCTGTGAACTTGCTCTATAGTGCCATGCTGATTTCGGAAACCAAATTGATGATCTGGTATAATATCCCATTCTTCTAGTACTGCTTTCAGTTTCCTTAGTAATAATTTGTCAAATAGCTTTGATACTGTGGAAAGCATTGTTATTCGACGATATGACGAGATTCGTGTCTTATCTTTTCCAGGCATAAGTATGTATCATTGTTATGTATCATTGCAATTTGCGATATCTTCCACTTTTGAGGCATGTATCCAGTTCGCATGACTGCGTTGAGGATGTACGTTATTAGTTTAATGCATTTGTCTGGTAATTATTTAATCATTTTACCTGTAATAATATAATGCGCTGGTGCTTTTTTTCGGACTTATGTCATTTTTTATTGTGCTCTTAGTTACTTTCCATAAGGAGTAGTCTGTTCTCTCCGTTGCCGAGAGTTCACTTAAATAGTGTTGAATACCTTGATTTTCGTCTTTCGTCAGAGTTACTTTCAGGGTTTTAATTGCTCGATTTAATTTCCATTTTAATATTGGGGATTTTTGCTGCTGCCACTGATGTCGATCTTTCCGCTTTTCTTGTATAAATTCTTGGATGTTTTTAGAAACTCTAATATCTTTTTCAAAAACACTGATGTTAGGTGTTGCTTTTTCTGCTGCTACTTCTAGTAGATCTCTGAGATTATGCTTCTGCTGCATCAATATTTGCTAGTTGAAATTTAGACAAATTTTTTAACATCACATAGTGAGGTATAGCAGTATATGTCACTAACCTCTGTGGTCAAACTTAACAAATATCCAACATGGTGTGACGATAAACTGATTAATTTGAAGAACAGAAAAGACAAAGCTTACAAAAAAAATTTTTTAATTTGTTCAGTAAATTAAAATTTGCAGAATGCAGTCGACATTTCGAAAACTAAGTATTTTGAGATTACTTAAATACAAGATTTACATAACTTATATTAAAGACCAAATTAAAAATGATCTTAAGCACTTTTTTAGACAAAACATGAATTAACATGTTCGCTTAGTTTTTTCAATCCGTCTTCAAACCAGATGATGTTGATTGGTACGAAAATTTACACCACGTTAGTGAAGGCAACCTATATTAATTGAAATACCGCCTATTAAATTAGAAGATATAAGGAAGGTTCTATAAACATTCTGCTATGGTAGCAATCGAGAACTAATATCTGTTTCATTTTTGAAAGATTACCCCGGGTTTGGAATTAACGTCATTATTCAAAACTGGGTCTAGAAGTGATGTATCATGATATAGAGATATAACGTCGATTCCATCTATACTCAAATTATTTTAACTTGTTATATGCAATTTCTTTAAACAAATGGTTCATAATCTCATAAACCTCATTAAAGGCACCAGCAACACAATTAAAGATATAAAAAAATGTTACAAATAAGTTGACACACTGTTGGTCTACACTGATTTTGAAGCTAAAACGATTATCCTTATTTGGATTCTCAAATAACTGTGAAAGTATGGTTTAATTCTTACTTAAGCAACAACGCCATCCTTATCATCAGAATCATCTGAGCTGAAAAATTCGGAATCCGCGGTGTCTTAGCCGACCTTAGTACCCTCTAGCTGTCCTGTAAATTTATTTTTTGGTAGATAACTATGACAACCACGCGCTTAATACCTTGTGCCAGACAAAGCTGGTGATCTACACTGATCAACTTTCCCACTTTAGTCATCAATAATGCACCGTCCGTGGTAATTACAACGATATTATCAATCGATTGGTAAAATTCGTTTAATATGTTCTTCCGAGTTGGTCGGAAAAGGTATTGCACGCTGCATGTCCAAACTTGCTTTTCAAAATGCCCCAGATAGAGAAGACTATCGGATTTGCATCTGGAGAATTAATTGGCCAAGCATTGTGTTGAAGAAATAACATGCGGAACATTGTTAACCATACTTGGCTGACCAGAATCAAGGCTTAAGCACAGCTTTCAAAATAGTTTCGCGATAAACAGTTGCTTTTGTCTTGACGCCTTAGTTAAAAAAACGATTGGATAGAGTCCATCGGCAGTAAAATGCTAGTGCCTGGTTTCTGGTGGCCGTCCGGAGGTGTACATTTCCGTACGACCTATCTGGCAAATAAACTTGGTCATGTGGAATGGAGCCTCACCAAAGAAAAATATATTAGGCAACAGGCCACTTGCGTGCAAACGAAGCAATTCCTTTCATTTATACAGTCTTAGCGGATTACAACTGTCAAAAGGGAGTTTACTAGCAATAATTGATAGTAATTGTATGGCTTATGTAACTGTTTTAAGCGGTTATGACATTATAGTATGACTTAAATTTAAATTACATGATTTCGTCTCCCGAATATCGAAAGTTTCAAACATATTCAAGATTTAATATCACACTAATATAGTTAGTTTATATCGCCCAGACTAATCAACGACTACCTGTACTTAAATGGAAAAAGAAATTTATAACTAAAAATGTTAAAACGGTTTTAGTTTCACGGAATTCCTAATCCCTTTAGGTATAGTTTGCCTCTACCCAACACACCAACAATATATTATATTGTCTTGGTCGTTTATATACTAGGTAGTCGTTTCTAATCTATTTTCTATTTTTCTATATATATATACACATATTTTACATGTACATAGAACATAATTTAAATATGTTGTCTGAAGATGTATGAAATTAGAAAATATACATAAAAATTCAAAGTCAAATATTGACCTAACGTAATTTTGTCTTTGTATGTCAGTCTTTTAACGTTGTTGCATTTTATTATTACTTACTACACGTTCATCTTATGACGGTTGATGACTTTATCGTCTTAATAGAAATAAATTCTAAGTACTTAAAATTTGATTTAATTCATTAAATTAGAGAGAGATAACAATATGAAGTCTGGATTAGGTATAGATCTACATGTTGTTTTAGATAAATTACGATAAATGAAAAACTTAAAAGCGATTTAAGTGAGATGGTTGCCAACTTTTTTCTTTAAAGTTAAAAACAATTTACTCGTTCTCTCGTCTTGTATACCAAATATACCATCAGACAGACTATAAGTCTATGTAAATATTCATATGTGTTCTTATATACAAAATTGAAAAGTTTTAGACGTTTATTTTCGATGCGCGTGCAAAAATTTTCGTTCAAAAACATAAACATGCTCTTTTTATTGCGTTGTGCTGAGTGGTGTGCCGTATCTTAATTTTAATTTCAAGATTGTTGATTCTGGCAAGATATTGAAATTATATATAAGTAAGCATGTATATGATACATACATATATTTATATACAAGAAACAATCGAGTTAATGTAAATATTATGGTATACTATTGTTTATATATAAATTATGCACATATTAATCTTATCAGTTAGCTGTCTCACACATAATGCGTTTGATTTAAAACGAAAGCTAATAGATAAGTATTTCGCACGCCTAATTGTATACAGGGTGAATATGTTGATGCACGTCAACATAGGCTATTTCCGGTACCTTTCACTAGAGATAAAAATTATAACAAGTCAAATTTGATAAGCTTGCTGGGCTATTTTACCGATTTATATTTGTAGTAAGTATTCCTTCTGTATCTCTAACAAGACGGAAAACAAGGAGTCTGTATTACGTTGTATAAACTGAATCTGAAAGAGCCTTAACGGTTGGTTTTGGAAATCACTAATTATTTCTTCCATATCCAAAATTAATATGTTGAAAATGGGTTTATTGTGTAAAATTGAACCGTTCAAAAAATTCAACATACACAAATGTGTAGGGATGAAATGGTTTTCTTTATTCGAACGATATTTCATATAATATAGAAAACAATAACACTTGCAGTTGCAAACACAGGCAAGGCAAGGCACATTGTTTCGGATCAATTTACACAAATGTGTAGGTCTATTTTGATTTAATCAATAATCAAATTTTAACTAATTATAGGATTTAAAAATACATTTTTCTTGCTCCAATGCAATTCTAAAGCCAGTTGTTTATGGCTAATTTGTGTAAATAAATATTTTTTGACTAGAACAATTAAAATATATTGATTATGTAGCCAGGATGCAAAAGTGTAATTTAAATAGATGATCAAGTAACAGTTATGCTTCACATAGAACTGGCATCAATAAAAAAACAATAAGCGTACTTCTAATGCCAATTCTCTGAATCATGCTGTATTACGCTTTTGTATTCATCACAGTCGTATTAATTGCATACTTACAGAAAAGATATAAGTGCAAAAAATTGAAAGAGCACACATTAAGTAGTTTTCTGTTTCTGCCAAATGAAACATTTTCTGCATTACAAAATATTTGGGTTCAAATAAAAACAGCATTGCTATAAACTCTGAAGAATTCCATGCCAGAGATTCAAGAAGAGATTGCAAGCAATGTTAAGAAACACCGATGACTAAATTTGGAATTAATAATTATTCATCGAAATTTAAGTCAATTTAAATGAAAAATGGTACTATGCACAAATAAATTTATAATTTTATTTAAATAAGAATAAATTGAGAAAGATAGGTTTAAGTTCACTCATTGAACTGTAGATGGTACCACATATGAATTAATATGTAAAAGGTGGCCATGCTGTTTTTGTTTTTTCTTTCTATTATTAACTCGAGATACTCGACGACACGTGCATATAATTTAATACATATTTAAATAAAATTTATAAATAGATAATAAAACTGTGTAATAATGAGTTCGTCAAATGTTTCGATGGTTGCGCCATTATCATTAGGTGCAAATTTCAATAATTGGAAATTTAGAATTATGTATCAAATGGAAAAAAAACGAAATTGCAGAATTAGTTACTAATCTAGTTCCAGATGATTAAAACAAAAAAACATATTTGTTGAAAGATGCAAAAGCCAAAGCTTTGATTATTCAATATGTATCCGACAAGTATTTGGACTTAATTAAGGAAGCAACAACAGCAAAAGGTATGCTAGGTGCTTTAGAGCAAGTCTTTGCGAGAACAAGCACTTTTTCAAAACTAAGTCATTGGAGAAAACTCGTAAATTTGCAATGTGATAAAAACAGTAGCCAGGTCATTTTTTTATTTTTGATACGTTGGTGCGTGATCTCGAGAATCTTGGGTCAAAACTTGATGATTCTGATAAAATCTGTCATCTTCTATTAACATTACCCTTAGAATATGATACTGAATAACAGCAATTGAAACAATCGAAAATATTAAAATGGAATTTGTGAAATCACGATTGCTAGATGAAGAAATAAAAATATATGGGAAGTTAAAATGTGAAACAGATGATGTCTCATTTGAAGCAGGCACAAAAACATTAAGTACGTCAGGATGTTACGAATGTAGAAGTAAATTTCACCTACGGTACAATTATCCTAATCTGACCAGAAATAGAAGCAGAGGTGCTAGCAAATAAAAAAGGGAAACTACAAATTACTGTCAAGGAAAACTGGTAAATATTGAAGCTCTTGTTCCGGGTCTAAAACAGAATTTGTTATCAGTTTCTCAAATTACAAGTTAAAATAGTAATATAAGGAAAAGCAAAGAGAGGATCTTTTCCACAGAACGAAACGAAAACACGCCAAATAGGACAACCTATTTGGACTGATGTATGTGGTCCAGTAAATGTTTCAACTTGGAATGGGGAACGCTACTTTCAAGTTATTCTGGATGATTTTTCGAATTATAGTTAAACTATTAAGAAACAAAAGTGAAGCCGCACAAAATCTTATTGAATAAGTATGTTGCTTAATTAGAAAATCAATTCGGAAGTACGGTAAAACGCATACGTAGTGACCGGGGTGGAGAATTTTTTTCGTTTGAACTTAAAAATTTTGCTAAACAAAAGGGAATAAAGATTGAGTATACAATAAGTCATAACCCATCTATGAATGGTAAAGCAGAGAACGATAAACTTCAAAATATGGTTAGAACCAAGTTAGCCGATTCGGGTGTACCAAAATATCTATGAGGTGAAAAATATCTATGCGCTTCAGCTTACGTGTTAAATAGGACACCTACTTCAACTCTAGAAAAGGGGAAAACCCCGTCTATGATTTGGAATAGAAGAAATGATTTATCTAAGTTAAGAATTTTTGGATGTCGAACTCGGTCGATGAATTTGCCTAAAGGCGGAAAATTTGAATCAAGATCAGAAATAGGTGTGATAGTAGGATTTTGTTGAGGAGGTTACAAAATTAGGTTTCCTTTTACCGACTGAATAATAAGATCGAGACATCTAACTTTTGATGAAAAGTTTATGGATGGCAGAGAAGATTTAAATAAATATTCATTGCCCAGTGATGTATGTGAAGAACTGGAAATTGAAAACAATAATCATGATACCAAAATTGACGAAACTATAGAACAGTAAACTAAAATGCAGAGCATTATAGAAAAGCCAACAACTGCTGAAAAGCAAACAACTTCTCCAGGAAGAGTGAGAAAGAAACCAGCTTATTTAGATGCATTTGAGTTGTATACGGCCTATTGCTTACTAACAGCCGAAGAAAATGTGCCTCAAAATTTTAAGCAAGCTCAGGATTCCAATGAATAGAAAGAGGCAATACAAAGCGAGTTAAATTCCCTCGAAAAATAAACAACTTGGAAAGAGTTTGATCTACCTAAAGATGCTAAAGCTATAGATACGAAATGGGTCTTTAAAGTGAAAGAAAATGGAGAGAAGAAGCAAGGACCTAAGTTATTCGCTGTCTTTCTTAAGAAGATACCTTGATAAGCCAACAATAGATTAGCGATAGGACAGCTGCAAAAAGAGTGATTCGTTATTTAAGTTGCACCAGAAGTTTAGGACTAAAGTAAAAAAGGAGTTTCCCAAATTCTAAACCTGAACTTATTTCGTATTTAGATGCTGATTGGGCAGGTGACAAGGAGAGTAGAAAAAATTTGAGTGGCTTCGTGTGTCTCCATGCCAGCAATCCAGTTGCCTGGCACTCTAAAAAGCAAGGGTGTGTGGCATTATCATCAATGGAAGCTAAGTACATTGCGGCAGCTTCAACAGCACCAGAAGCAGTAAATTTGAAAGGTAAACAAGTCTTGTGGTGAATGCTTTGAAGTATCCGATAATAAAACAAGTTGTATTCTAAAAGTAGATAACTTGAGTGCAATTTCCTTTGACTATAATCTCCTACGAGTTTGTGGTCGCTTGAGTAATTTGACTGTTTGAGCGACTTTTGAAAATATTCAAAATAAACATTGGTCAAGAATTGTAAAAAAATTAAGGTAATCTACCAATAAAAGCTTTAATACCCTCAGTTAAATAGACTTATGCGTAAGTGAAGCTTTATTTCTACTTGGAGGATCTACCAAGAGAATACTCGAGCCAAACTAACTCATTTGACGTCTTTAATTTTTAGAGTAGCTTTTTTATATTCTTCAACAAAGCAACAAAGCCCGCCCGTACTCTTATTCGAAATTTACTAAACCAAGCCTTTCTCTTAAAACATAAAACTTGACCTCTCTCTTATCATGAAACACACAAAATATTTGAATGCCAATCGAACTATTATTGATGAAGTTCGTTTACAGCTTATTATATCGTTGTGCAACATCATCATCAATACCAGATATATCTATGACTTAGCTTTCACCAACGGACAAAAACCCAACTTACACTTCATTCACTGTAACTGTTGCATTATCCGGTGTATTTAAATGCCAACTATGCCGATTGGTGCTGGTTGAAGACGGCGAATCACATCGAATTACCGGATGGGATTCTTCCACAATAAATAAACGTGCGGTTGTATCCACCACATCACTCGTTATACTTTCATCACAACAATCCACAACACTTGTCATCTTTTCGGGAGAATTTTCACACACAATCAATATATTAACACTATTATTTTCACTATTTATATTTATATTACTACTTTTGTATTCACTATTCATCGTATTACTAGCATTTTGCTGAATTAAAATCATATTCGTGATAGGTGCGACTTGGTGTTGTGTACATGTTGTTATTGTAACTGTACTATCTGTCACATTTGAATTCCCCGCCATTTTGGATATACATAAAAAATGTACATACACAAAACATCCAATAAATCTACTATTTATGTAATATATATATAATTAAAATCCAATAAATAATTAAATACGACAACCACTATTTTTAATTTATATTTACACAATGTACATTATACTTCGTTTACTCACAACAACTTTATAGAATAAAAAATAAATTTAAAGAACACACCGATTTCATCAAAATTGCCGGTAAGACTGAGAAATTGAGAACATAGCAATTGGAAAATCAAGCAGACAAAATAAAAAAAAGTTAACAGACAAGGAAAAGTATATTCCAAAAAATATGTAGCCGTTCTTTCGTGCGCATGATAAATACCAAACGAGTTGGATAAAGAAGATGTGATTAAAAGAGAGATATAACAATCAACAGCTGTTTATTTTATCCATCGAACAAAATGTTTTTTTGTCATATGGAAGAGATATTAGTCGGTTATACAGATTTTATGCTATACTAGCGTCATCGGACGGTGAATAGTATAACTTTTAGAAATTTTTAACAATTTTATTTAGTAAAAATACATAGATGGTATGGACTTACCTTCCGCGCAAAAATGATTTTGGCAACGATTGGCTTCGATATTTTGCATAATTCCAGTTTTCCATCAGAACTTTTTGTCGTCTTAACAAATTGTGCGATCTGTGTATGAAAAATTAAGATAATTATTTTTACATAAATATATATTTTTGAAAGTTTGTCACTAAGCGGTTCATGTAAATATAAAGAAGTCTAAACAAAGTCCACGATTAGATTGATGCTGCGCTTAAAGCTTTCATGTAGTACAGAGTAAAAGACTGACGTTAACGGATTTTTAAGAAGGTCAACAATTTAAGATTTTTGATGTTTGATAGCATATTTCAGTTACAGTTAGAAAGCTCCATTTTTTCTGATAATTCATCCTCAATAACTTTTTGATTTTTTGGAAGTTTTGAAAATTAATATTAGAGTATTAACTGTTAGAAAAGTAACAGATTGAGCTTTATAACCCATAAAACTAAACGATTTGAGCTTTTAGAGTAAATGATATTAACATTTTCAACTTAAGGCTTATATTTTACAAGCCTATTTATGTATGCTTTCCGAATCGGTGTAATTTAAATTTTAATAATGATCGGGCTTAAGCTAGAACTTTACTAATTGAAATTATTAGAAAGTTTGAGCTTTCTTCCAAATAACATTAACATTTTCACAAAAGCTCATTTATCGAAATATAAAAATTGTTTTCTATATTAAAAAAGCTTAGCACTCTGGAAACCAATCTGAATACACGAGATCTTTCCATATTAAATATTACTAAGTTATTAACAGTTTTAAATTATTTTAGAAAGCTTTATATTCAATTTACTCGAATATATATGAAGCTTTTTACAGAATTGGAAAATTTACGATTTTTATGCTATACAGATAATTCTGTAAAAAACATCAACTGAAAGCTTTGGATTTTTACTATTGCAATTAAAGCTTTCAATTTAAAGCTTTCCTGTTTTTAGTTAATACTTAGAACTTAAGATAGTTCATAAATAATCGAAACTAAACACTTTATAGAAAAAAAGCTCTTAATATTTGCAAAGTAGATTAACCTTAAAGCTTTTTTTAAATGAAAATCAAAGCTCCAAGCATTAGTTTAAATTGATTTATATTCTTAATTTAAATTGAATTAACTTTAAAAACTTTAAAAAATTGAACACAAGTGATGCATGAAAGCTCTATTTTGAATTTTAGACTTTCGGATACCTTTTTTAAATTATCCTTTAAAGCTGTCAGAAATATTTTGGCAATCCAAGATTTGTATTAAATTAAAGAAGCTTTCGTTATTGGTCTTTTACATAGAAGTTTGATTTTAAAAGGTATACTTTTTTATTTTAATTTATATTTCTTAGTTCATCTAAAGCTCGTCTAGTGTTACAAACTTCCAAGTTCGTTTATAATATAATCTTAGTGGTTTGAGATAGTCACAGCTTTGTTTTAAATAGAGCTTTGTGATAAGAATATGTGAATTTAAATTATCCTAACCAGCTTTCAGCTTATCAAAAATCTTAAATGATTAAATGAGATTTTGCTAAAGCTCTTAATGAATTTAAATTAAAATATTTATCGAAGAAAGCTTTTAATATTAGAAAAGCTTAACTTTAATTCATATAATAATATAACTTTGTCATTTAAGATATTTTTGCAAGTTCTATAGAAAGTTCTGCCTCATGAATTTGAAAAAACTTATTTGGATTAGAATGTTACTTTTTGATAAATTTATAGTAAAAGCTCATTTAACTAATACACGATTGGAAAAAAATGTGGATATAATAGTCACAGATCAACTATCAATTTGTTTTTTTATCTTTTTTTTTATATTAAGCTTTGACTAATTTATTTAAAGCTTTGAAGCTTTTCGATCGAAAAATTTTAATCTAGATTTTTTACTGAGTTCGAAAAGCTACGGGTTTTGTGCTCTACATATAGTTCTGTAAAAAGATAAATTAAAAGCTTTGTATGTTTAATATTGCAGTTAAAGCTTTCAATTTAAAGTTTTCCCGTTTTTAGTTAATATTTTGAGCTTACGGTAGTTCTTAAATTAATCAAAATTAAATATTTTACATTTTAAAGAAAAAAGCTCTTGATACTTGCAAAGTAGTTTAACCTTAAAAAAGCTTTTTTAAATGAAAACAAGAAAATAATACATCCAAATAATTTAAATTGATTTTTATTTTAAATTGATTTGATTTTAAAATTAAAAATGCTTGTGAATATAATCCGATTTAATTAAGATGACCGGGAACGAGTTGGGCGAGCTTCGGCCCCAGAAAAGATAGCATGGACTAAAAAATAAATTAATGATCAAATAGGAATTATCGTACTGCTTACCGAATTATTTGATTTGGCTGAACATAAAAAAGATAAAGCTTTTCTGAAATGATGTATTAAAGCTCTATCATGAAGTTTAGACTTTCAGATACCTTTATTAAATTATCATTTAATGCTTTCAGAAATCTTTTCAAATTTCAAAATGTGTATTAAATTAGAAAAGCTTTTATTTGCTTTTTATATAAAAGCCCGATATTTTGTTTATAAAAAGGTATGCTTTTTTATTAGTCTTTCTAAAGCTCGTCTAGTCGCCAACTTCCTGGCTCGTTTATAATATAAATTTAGTGCTTTCAGATAATCAAAGCTTTCGAAGAGCAATTTTTTTACAAAGCTTAGTGATAAGGATTTTTCAATTTAAATTATCCTAAAATGCTGTCAGCTTATCAACAATTTTAAATGTTTGTTAATTTAATGAATACTTTGAGCTTTATAGCAAAAGCTTCTACTAAATATAAATAAAAATATGTATCGAAGAAAGCTCTTAATATTAGCAAAACTTAAATATACAACTTATTCGTTTATGATATTTCTGATAGTCCTACTTAGTGTTAAAAGCTGCTTTTCTTCATTTTGAATATATGGTAGGTTTTACAAATCAAAAGCTTACTAGCTTTCTAGTAAGGTTACTGAATAAAGGTAAATAATCTCAGAATTTGGCGTAATTATGAAGGGAAGCTTTAAGTGCTTAATTTTTTAATTATGATGTTTTTTTTTATGTTTTAGATAAAACTTACAATTTTCGTGATGAATCCATTGGGAAACCAATCCCACGTATCTCGATTTTATCTTTTACACTTTGTGGCACAATTTCACGTGAACTGCTTAAACTATTGGCCGGATCATCTTCGCGCGATGAACTCGAATGTATTTTATAATCGCGTTTTTTCGTAATAGGCATTTCCCGTTCACCCAAAAATACGATGGATGTCTGATTGGTTTTTGGACGATCGACGCTCCCTGCCGTCGATATTGGCGGTTTACTTGATAATTTTGGATTAATTGTGAGCTTAACGCGATTATCATTACCACCGATCGTAGATCGACCACTAACACTACCAATTTTAATAATTTTACGTAAATCATCTTCGTTGATCGTTGTCCGCGTTGGAACATCTTGATTCTCATAATTTGGATCATATTCGCGTTCGCTAGTATTACAACTATTATTATGGCTATTACTATTATTATTAGTAGTATGCTGAGTATCAGTATTATTATGGCTATTTTTATTATTATTACTATGACTACAAATATTATTATTATTAGAATTATTATTATTAGTATTAGATTTAGTATTAGACGACTGTGCAACAACAGTACGTGGATTTATATTACTTATGCCACAATGTGGCCAAAAATCGCAGGAACTTGCTGTACAACTGAAATTACATAAAAATAAAAAACAAACACAAATCAAAACAGAAATAACAGAAAGGCCCAAATCATAAAGATAGAGAAGAGATAGAGAGAGAGAGAAGAGAAGAGAGAGAGGAAATCTGAATTCTATTCACTAAAAAAAAGATCAAGAAGAAGAAGAAGTTTGGGAAATAATAAATTTAATTAATAAAATTACAAATTATAAAGAAAAACTAAAAAAAAAAAAAACGAATCAAATAATAAGAATAACTTTGGGAGTTTAAGGATTGCTTCCTGACACTATATGCGGACATAAAAAATTTTGAAACCAAACTAAAATTAAAATTAAAAATTAAAAATTTTTTTTTTGCTCTAAGTGTTGATTTGATCACAAATTTGAATTTTCAGGTTTAATTTTCATTAAGGCGATTTTTTTTTTAGTTTTTCTCTAATTTGCATGTCTAAAATACCTTCCAGACGATGGTGTCCCTGCTGGAGGTACAATTTTTCTATTATGACTACTACTATTACAATTACTATTTGGATTTACAGCAGCCTGTGTTTGTATCGTGCGGCCAACCATCATACCGCGTGAATCGACGATACGTGGATCAACGCCGACGACACGATGATGATCGCCACCACGCATATCTCGACTTTGATTGATTACGTAGGCATCGGCTGGCTTATATTTTTTACCATATAAAAATTCGGTTACCAATTCCGCCTCTTTTATCAGCTCGTCATCAACTAAATTCGTATCAATATCATATTCAACATCAAAATCGGGTAAATTACCATCAAAATCGGAGCCAGGCGATGACATTTCTCGACCGTGTATGATATAATTTTCGGGCGAATTAAAGTCACGTTTATATATGATATTCTCGTCCACCGGTGATTTTTCCCGATATAAATTTCGTTCGTTCATCGTTGGCCGATGATGATACATTTGTCGATTGTTCGGCGATACTTCACGACTTCGACTAATCATTTGTGGTCGTTCAACAGGTACAGGTGATCTTCTTCGTATTACGTCGTACATTAGTTCGGGCCTATTGCCCGTATATAAAATTTGATTGTTTCCCGCCACAGTTAAATTGTTCGAATATTTTTTCTCGTTACCGCATCCATATTGATTACTATTCGGATCGTTATAGTACTCGTCGTCGAACGATCGCGACTTTTCGTAATCGTTCGGACTGTACGGATGATGATATTGGTCGTAATCGATATCGAACGAACGACTTTTATCATGCTCCATGCGTTGCTGCTGCAGATGTTGCTGCTGCTGCTGTTGTTGTTGTTGTAGCTGTTGCTGCTGCAGCAGATGTTGTTGTTGTTGCATATGTTGCTGTTGTTGCTGCTGCTGTTGCTCGTTTGGGTGGTAAATACTTTTCGGTACTTGATAATGCATCTCGTTCGGACTTCGATGTTTAGGCCGTAAACTATCTTGGCTCGATTGAGTTAAATGTCCGTATTGAATTCGTTCGTTTTGCTGGATATTACCACCGAGTCGAACCACGACTTTATGCGGTATCGTTCGATTTGGCGATCGTTCCGATAATTGTAGTGATCTGTAATGGATTCGAAATTTGAGTTTTGAAAAATGCGTACATCGTGTTATCATACCTTGATCTTCTAATTTTATATTCAGCATTATTTCGCGATACTGGTCTAATTTGTGGTGCCCGTTTTGGTGCATAATTCGGATTTTCATGTTCTTCGTAGCTGTCACTTGACGAACTATGTGAACTTGGCGGTCGTCGCATCATTTCTTCATCGATATATCGTTGTTGTTTCTGATGTCGTTCGAGTGTGTTACTGCGGGAGTTTGCCGTCACATAATGTTTGGCCGTCATAAGTGCGGGATTCGAACCGACCGGATCTATATTTTTGATTCGCGATCGACTTCGGCTCATTATTAATTTTTCTTCGGGCGTTAGCGATCGTTTCTCTGGCGTCAACGAGCGTTGTTTTATTAAATTACTGTGCGATGATAAAATATTCGGATCATCATCGTCGTATACTTTTTCCGGAGTGAGCGATCGTTGTTTTTGCATTATGATGTGTGACGTGGAACTAGAGTATGGCATATTGCTTTGATAGCGTGCAAGACTACGATGACTTTCGGGCGACGCAATTATCAATTGTTGCGTCGATTTATAACTAAGGGCTAGCGATTGTTCTTCCTCCTCCTCCTCTTCTTCTTCTTCTTCTTCATCGTTTGAGAAATCTAAAACAAAAGATCAAACACATTTAGTTACCGCTTACTTGATTATATGATACAAAATTTAAATACCTGATCGTGCACCACTGTCGCACGAATTTAATCGCATTGCGGTCACCGCATCCAAGCTACGGAAACCTTTTGGACAGTCCGACGACGAATTCGATGATTCGCGATGTATACGCGAAAACTGGGCTCGCCTCGATTGTCCGACCAAATTATTTTCGTCAAGTGATCGATAATTTGTAAATTTTTTGCTCGTACTAATAATTGGTTCGGGTTTAATACTACGCGAGTACACGATACTTGCATCTAAGTAATTTGACCGTGGCGGTGTTTGTAAACTATCGGCTTTATTCAAAAAATTCTTCGATTGCATTGGAGAATTATCTCGACTGCGCGACACCAATCCCTTCTCAAATGATTCTCGTTTGGTTAGGTAGTTCGGTGAAATTCCGGTGAGTGTCGAAAATGTCATGGATTTTTGACGGCCCGTGATATTTCGATTCTCCGGCAATATGATATTGGTTTTAAAATCGTAATCGAAACTTTTCGAAAATATTTCGTTAAATTCGACATTATTGCGTCGATTGTCGTATTCAAAGCTGCGCGAGAACACCATTCCTTTGGGATTGCGATTCTCGTAGTCGGTTACGGATATATGTACATTACTACTGGCTAAATGCGAATCAGATTGTCGTAATTTTGCTTTAGTGTCTTGAAAGGCAGGTGGTGGTGATAGGATCGGTGTGATCGGTGGCGGTGAATCACGGTCTTTTGCATGCTTTACAGGTAAATAGCCGGGGCGGCCATAGTATTGATCCTCTGATTTGTATTGGATAATTTTTCGGCCGTCACCACCTCGTGCCACATAGTTTTCGATTTTATTCGAATTCGATTTGACGAGATGTTGCCGCGCCGCTTTCGCATTCAATATATTCTGCTGCTGCTGATGCAGTTGTGCATAATTTACGTTCTTATTATAGTTTTCGACGCGAAGGGCTCGTGTCGGGGTCGGTATATAGGCGGACGTTACTTTTGCATATTGATATGGACGATTATTGTTGATATTATTATTGTTAAGTTTATTAGTTGCGATCATTTGATTTTGATCACCTTGATTCACTTGTACCCACCCCGACTTGTTAAGGATAATTTCATTGGGATTTTTTACAGCCGGTCGAGGAATATTCTCCCCGAAAAGATATGTTGGTTTATCGTGCGAATTCCGATAATGCATTTTATGCAAGTTTTGGTCTTCGGATCGACCTCGTTTGTGCGTTCTATCCAGGCTACTACTGTGACTCGACCGTGATGTGCTTAAATTCCCCTCATATTCACCACCTCCTCTCGTTTGGCGACTATTCGTTTTCGTTGGCAAAGCTGGTGGCACTAGTTGCGTGTCCCGTGAATGCGGTTTTTTAGTATGATTTCGTTTTGATTTTTTCACCGGTATGGCAGGCAATGGAAAATCAATAATTTCACTCTTGTCCAAATTTAACGAGTCCTTCGAACCTTTTCCATCAGTTTGATGATGTTGTGGATAATTTGTGATTGTTATATTTGGGGCACTTAAATATGTTTTTGTTGATTGATATTTTGTAGAATTTTCTTGGTCCCTGAAAATATACGAAGACAACATTTTTTTTTTCATTATTAATATGGAAAGACAAACGATTGGGATAATCAATCAACGAGGACGGATTATTAAATTTTGGTATGGAATTTTTTTCTTTTATTTTTTTCGTCATTTCAAATATGATAAATTGGTATTATATATTGATCATCTGCAGTCACATGCTGGAGGCGATTTGATCAAAACAATATACATAATTTACGCAATATTTGTGTGCGTCTGTCTGTCAATCACCCCATCGCAATTTGAACTACTTTCACGTAATCTTTTGCAAATGTTACATAATTTAATAAAAAAAAAATTTACGTTGCTAAATGTTAAAACTTTTTTAAAATGAAAACAAAAACTACCGAGAAGACGAAGAAACGTAAAGCGTATTAAAAACTATTCCAAATATGGAAGATATTTGCTTTAAGATGCTTAACCCATTATAGTCGAAAATATCAACTCGTTTATATATAGCATCGACGATATAGAGTCAGCATTGGGTTAACAGACAAGTTGAAAGCATAAATAATATGTCATCTGTTGTAGAAGAACAATAGAGAATTATGAATTTTATGTAATGTCGTTTACACGTGAATTATGTCAGGGGTAATGAATGCTAAACTATAACGAAACGAGACAATGAATGCTAAGTGCATTATTCAACATGTAATTAATGCAAGGTTATTGAACGACATAGTGTGCGAATATAATGTTAATATCTGGTATATGGGGGTCGAAGAAGTTCCTCTCAAATTGATTCATATATTTTTCTTTTATTTATTTTTTAACGCGCTTCTATTGGGGATAGAAGCCGATATTTACGTTATACTCCATCATCAAACCCAAAATGAGAATTGATGTTTTTACTCCTTATCGTATACATAGAATTTTATTGTTCAACTTGATATGTACCAGAAGAAAGATCCTTAGACTATGTTATAATAAATATACCAAGCACAACAAAAAGGATTCTTCATAAAAACAATTTTCCCGCAGGACATATTTGAAGAAAATATACAAAATATTTTTCGATCTATCTTAACTGTCTGTTCAATGTTCACATCTTAATGGTTATGGGGCTATTGTGGCATGGGCTATATACATAGTTATACGACGTTTAGTTTAGTATTTGTTGTATTTTCTATCATCAGGCATGAGTTCGAGGTAGTATTTCATTTTTTATTAGTTCGATTTTATTTGTACAAAAATATTATCTTAAAGTAATTGGTTCTGACGATAAAATATAGGCCAAATATTATGAAGCCATATCAGGGAATTATCATATAGATATACGGCAAATATGTTCATATCGCTCCCCGAGGAGAATTGCTAAGCGAATTTGTAGACGAAAAAATCATGAATATGAGAAGACTAAAGCCGTTAAATGTATATAATGCTTTAAAATTTGTTGAAAACTCTTAGTGGGTCAACTCTTAACGGATGGTGCAGCTATTTCTGGGATGATAGCTACGATTGATTAGAGCTCAAAACTGAATACCATCAATCTTTTCTGTCGGAAATGAAAAAGTTAAAGGTAAGCCATTTTGACTTTTCTATTTTCTTAAATATGATGTGAAATATTGTAACTTCGGTGCTGCCGCAACAGGATTATATTCTAAAAACACTGAAGTAAGAGAAATAAACGGCTTAAAAGGAGTACCGATAAAATGATTAACGCATCTAGTAGGGTTGGGTAAACATAAGGCATAATGAATATTTCACTATCAAGGAAACGGAATTATACTTCCACTTCGATGATAATGAAAAATTATAAACTTGCCATCGTTAAACCACAAATCACGATTCGCTTTCGGTGATAAATGATGAACTTTCGACAAATTTTGATAAAAGTTAGTTTTTTTACGCCTAAATGTATATGTTATAATTTTAGATTTCATATTTTATTTATATTTGCACTGCTATCATGCGTAAGAACTCTAAACTAATGTAATCTTTTCATTTGGTAATTTGAAATCGCGTTTTTGATGTTAATGATAAATCAAAATAGTGAAAGCAAATGAAAAATTGATGATAATTTTGTTTTTATTATCATATCATCGACGCAGAATCTCACGCCGGGGGTTCGATTCTTTTCGATGATATGATAATATGATAAAAAATTATCATCAAGTTTTCATTTGCTATTATCGTTTTATTTTATAATCAACATCAAAAACGCGATTCCGATTTACCAAATTGATAAAATACATTAGTTCTGAGTATTTTACGCATGAAGTCAGTGAAAACTGTTATACATTTTCAGTTCAGTGTTATATATGTTTTTATATCTAACACACCGTCTCCACCTGTCATTGCAATCGAGTTATACCGTTAATTTTCGAACAGTTGCAAGTGGAGACACGAAAAATTAATGTCATACCATATGGTATACAATCATTTTCTACCATTCTTGCCAAAGTTGATGGTATGAAATACGTTTGACATTTACTGTTTAAAAATGGCTACCTTTTGATTTTATTCTATATCTTTGAAAGTGTACTATTTGTTTGTCAAAATTTATGTATCGCATTGATTAAAATTTTTAATTATTAAAAAAAAAATGAATCAAAAAAACGAAGCTATTAAATTAATCCAATTACATAGAAATAATGAGTGTCTTTGGAACATAAATTCCAAACAGTTTAGGAGGACCGATATTAAAAACAACGCATACAGAAAAATTGCAATCGAAATAGGCTCGCATGAAGAGTCCATTAAAAGAAAAATAAAAGAACTCCGCACAGCGTACACGGCAGTAAGAAAAATACATTGAAAATTCGAAAAAATCAGGAGTGGGGTTGGACGAAATAAGGGAACCAACTCTTTTTTATTTCGAGGAATTGGCTTTTTTAGACCCAATCATTTATCTAAATTTTGTAATGAAGATTCTTGCAGGAGCTTAAGCTCGTTTACAACTTTTAAGCCCAATGCTATTTACATTTTTTTTTATAACGCTTTTTTATAATTTTTTATCACCCACAACAAATAACGCTTTAGTGTAAATACCAAAACTCAAATGATTTCTAAACGTCAAATTTATTGTAAGTTGACCTCACATGACGCCATCTTTGAAATTTTTTATTGAAAGATATTGCAATGGTAATAGTATAACATATGTCAGCTGGAGAGGCCGTGTAAATAAAATATATGTCAAAATTTGAAATAGATTTTTTGTATACACAAATTTATATAAATTTATGTATTATTTTGTAAAATTGAAGCTAATTGTTATTATTATTATGGTAAAATTAAACATTATTTGCTAAAATTGAAACTACGTAATTGTTTTTTTAAAATTTAACATTAACCAAAAGCATACAACACACATATAGAATACATACAATGATAAAACACACGAAACACATAAACTTAGGCGCAAAGACAGTAATTTTATCATCGGCGATAAATCTTTTTCAGCAACAAAATCGAAATGATAAAATATCTAATTTTTTCACCAAATTTGACACAAGTTTATTATTTAACACAAAAGAGGAATCGCGATTTTTGTTTTATCGATGATGAGTTTATCAGTTATCATTGTCATCGAACCGAAATTGCACCTCACAGGTGCGAAAATAGTTTTTTTGCGCCTAAACGTCTGCGCTAAATTTTGAATTCATATATTTTATATATATTTGCACTGACACCACGCGTAAATACTCTAAACTAAAGGAATTTTTTCATTTCGTCAACCAGAATCGCGTTTTTGATGTTGATGATAAATAAAAAAATGATAAAAACAAAAGAAAACTTAGGACAATTATTTTTTATAATCATATCATCGAAACAGAATCGCACTACTGGGGTTGTAAATATCACCACCTTGACAATCAAAGTAGTAGCACAATCAATATCCGAGTAGTTTGCTAATAGTTTTGATTAATTCTTCAGCGAAAGCGATTTTATCATGGGTAGTGATCCTCACGAATTTTTCTTGAACCTATTGCTGTGGAACATAATACGTGTATCTTGACTTGTCTTGACTTATGTTTTCCTATTTGTTATATTTCAGTACATTGTCTTTGATTATATGATATCCTCCTATAGATCTAATGGCTAAAGGGTAATAATGTATATACAGAATATAGAAGCAGTACAATGATGATAATCAGGTATGGTTGCCTCCGACAGTATAATTATTAAAGTACAGACACACTATGCAACAGGCGGCCCAAAACGGAAAGATGCGGTATTCCATCTTTGGAACTAACTGAGTCAATTCGGATAGACCTACAGAATTAAGTTTAAAGATTTTAAATCTCACATTATGGCGATTAAATTATGCCACCGCTAAAGATATAGATCTTCAGCGGTGCTTTAGTGGTGCATTGATGAAACATTTTTTAGTCAGCATTTCTTATAACTCTCTTTTATGAGACACAACCCCGTTTAAGAACATCAGGTATAAACAGAAATCGCTATTGCAAGTAAATTATTGATTGAGGAGGAGATACTGCGTCAGAATTTTGTTATGAAACAAACAGCTTTAAAAGCGAAAGGTATAAAAAGAGAATCATATAACGGAGTTAATAATCAGTGATTATCTAGTTGTTTAAATTTAATTGGAGGGGCTGAAAAATATTCCGCAAGTTGAAACGGATTATCGACTTGATTTTGACTTAACAAGACGCTTCACCTTAACTTAATTTAAGTGAACTTTGTTTAACTTAACTTCTACTTGTTTTTTATTTTGCTTGCTATAAGTCGTATTTCAAATGTTTTTAACTTGACTTTAGCTTGATCATAATGGAAACATTTTTAGCTATTGATATTTGCAAGTTTGACCTTTTTATTGACTTCGTATTAAATTTTCTACAAAAAAATGTTTATGATCCAGAAATGACATTTTGAAGGAGCAACATTTTTTCATTTTTATCCGGGTCTCATTAAATTTATGGAAATATAATTCAACACCCACACAGTTTTTTGCATTTATTAAAATTCATTTTCATAAATTAACTGGGAAAACAAAATAAGCTGTAATGAATTAAATGATATGTATACACACACACACACACACACATATATATATATATATATATGTATATATATATATATATATATATATATATATATATATATATATATATATATATATATATATATATATATATATATATATATATATATATATATATATATATATATATATATATTTGATTGATTGATTGATTGATTGATTGATTTAGAATGTACGACCAAGGACTAACCATGATCTCCCGGATATTTGGCCGGACCCACCGTACACCCGTTTTACATTAACTTGGAAGGATGAGGATGGATATTAGTTAAATTATTGAGCTCGACCCGGTTACAGACACCTTGGCGGCCAATAGTTAGTAAATTTTTGTTGGGGTAGGGAAAGGAAAGGTATGTCAGTAATGAAAGAATTGGTCCGGTTTCCCGGTACCGGTAATTGATAATATAATAATATAATAATATAATTTCCGCAACTGTAATAAATGGTTTTAGTTTTTGCCTGAAATTTACAATTAATTAATTTATTTATTTATTTTTATAGAAAACTATAGATGACGACCCCTCACAGACAAAAAAAAACTCCCGTAAAAAACTAAAACATTCTATGAAAACTACCGATGCAATCCCCAACAACAAGGCACATAGTACTCTGCCATCACCTCCTCGCCCCCTTTCAACCTACATAAACTACTCAAAAAGAAATCTATTTGTAGGAAAAACGCAAAAAACAAAACAAATCAAATCGACGGTAACAAGGCGGTGCCAAACTTACAAAAAATCAAAACATTTCCCCCTCCATACCTCATTTGTCAAACAAAACATCCCTCACGCTGCCCTCCTCCGAACACTCGTATACGATCCTATATCAAAATACGGAAGTTCCCTCCTTCACCGATCGACGCCCTTAAATACCCCTCCAGAAAGAACATCGTAAAAACCAAACAACACACATCGTCGGCGAAAAGAATAGTGTGCAAATGTAACCGAAATCTACCCTGGGAAGCAGAAAAAAAATAACCGGGCGACACTATCCCTACAAGTACCAGCAACACATATTTTACGATCCCAGACAAGTAGGTACACAGTCCTTCACTGTTTATGCATGTAAGCACATATGTACCATGACCATGTGAGCATTCTGGCATTGACTGAAGAAAACAACCCTTCCCCGTTCAAAAAAATGCACACACACTCGTCCAACATACACCAAAAATTCAATTTACAAAAATCAATCACACTCAAACAATCGACGCCCTCAATTCTCTCTAATGAACCTCGTTAAAACAAAACATCAAACATCGTCGGTAGATAGAACAGTGTGCAAAAACAATCAAAACGCACTTTCATGACGTTGAAAACCTCACGATACAGACCACTTTTTTAAATTTTTTGTACATAAAGAGGTAAAAACAATGAGGAAATAATGCGAAAAGAGACGAACAATGATTTGTCATGAAAATAAATCGCTGCCAAAATAGAAATTTGTAGAAACAACATTACTTATATTGTATACTTGAATTCCCATATTCAACCGGTACAACCAATAGGCATTCAGAATGAATCCAATTCTATAGGAGGAGATCAAACAGCTGGAAGTTAAAGAACTTAATTTTAAAACCAAATTATATGTAATATTTTCCTGATCAGGGCTTTATGTAGCCTTCCCCGATCGTAATTCATTGCACAAATGATTTTTAATTGTGTCGTTCTAATCTCGTGTACGTTTGCCTCCCTAAAATCAAAATCAATGCATTATATATATATATATATATATATATATATATATATATATATATATATATATATATATATATATATATATATATATATATAATATATTTTATTTATATATTATATAATATATAACCCTGTATATATATAAGTCCGGGATGCTAATCCTTTAGGGGTTATTCTTTGGTTAATTCTGACAAAAAATCGTATGGGAGCGGGTTAACTAATACATTAGTTAGTATATTAACACTACTAAATTTGTAGTGTTAATATTGTAACAATTTATTTTTGATTAGTAAAACAGTAGGCGAAGATTATCAACTCTTTTGTTTAAATGTTGAAAAAAAAAACAAAAATTTAATATTTTAAAAAGTTTTGAAAAATTGTTTAGTGTTGTATCAGTGTTGTAAATTAAAAATTCTATAAATAATTTAAGAAAATTAATATTATGATGGCACAGTTTGCACAGTTCTCAGGTGAAGAGTACATTGATATCCATATTGTTTACTGATTTTACGAGCTCAATACGCGGGTGGATCCTCATTCAGTCCAAACAAATCATTTGGATAAATAAAACGAATAAACGAATAAATAATTAGTAATGGAACAACTAATACATCTATTAGCATAAGGAGGCTCGCTTTACTATTGAACTTCTCTCGCTACCGAATTCATCAAGTATTGCACAGGGAACTTCTACATCCATTTCACTCCTCTAAGAACTATTACCGATATACCACTATAAAAGATTGGAGCTTTGAATAGGTGGATTGAAATGCACTGTGGTTGTCATATAGTTTTGTGAAACATATTCTATGGAATCTCAATTCACAATTTCACATCTTCAGATGTGGGCTGCTGACAATCCTCGATTCGACAAAACAAATATCATTTTTGCACCGCTTCAGTGTAAACGTACGGGGTGGTGTATAATTGGCGATAATTCAAGTGGACCATATATATTACCATAGACAATAAATAGTGATCGGCTTTTACAAATTTCACAAAACGATTGGCCACCACTTCTTGATTATGTTCCTATTTTAAGTAGATTCTGGCACAACGGTATAAATGTTAAAAATTGTTTAGAAGAAAATTATCCAAATAATCGGATTGGAAGTAACGACCTAATTCTTTGGCGTGCAAGATCCTCCGATCTAACTTTATTATATTTTTATGTATGGGGAATGATGGTCAACAGATAAAGCTTAATTAAACGAAATTAGCCTGTTTTTGAGAAAAAGTGAATTTTATAAAAAATAAATATTTTGTTTTACTTTAAAGCATCATAACCAAAATAACCATTTAAATTTAAAATATAGCCTATAAAATTACCAGTCAAATAAGACTATAAGTTGATTGCTCTCCGATAGTATATTATTATTTATAATATATTTTGGAAGTTATAGTTTAATATTTGCATTGTTAAGCATCCTGTATCTCAAAGGATATTACAATTATTAAAATCATTAAGGAGATGGAAAGGTTATTTCTAAGAACATGTCAGTGAAAAACTTTGGTCACTAATAACCAAACTATCAACGGAAAGGGAAGTAAATAGTATCATAGAGAAAAACAACAAAGATGCTGGAAGAGCCTGCTATAATATTCTTAACCGTTGACATATTCGCAGGCAATACAACTACAGCTGCAAGAGGATTAAACCATTAATATAAGAAGAGGGTTAAACTATTAATATAAGAAGTCCTAGATTCATACCTTGCGGTGCTCCCTGGGTTACGCTAAATGAATCAGGTGGAGTAGTGGAGACGAGCAGTGGAAATCCTGTTTATATTCATGGACACTACATGTCAGGGCGAGTCATTGGTGCCTCAAAACCAATACCAATCAGCGTCTGTTCTCCAGGTTAGGTGCGGCTGAAGCGGGCGTCTTTCTTGTATCAAGCGACTCGCTATAAAAATGTGTTCAAGGTAGGACTGGATGCCATAAGATTCTCTCCAGTACGTGGCCCACACACGTAACAAGCGGATTGAGCAGCAGGCCAACAACTTGCTCTCATAAAAACAATTAAAGTTATGAACCCTAATTAAAGGCCTCAGATTACCATATCGGATTCATCACAAAATCGACTTCGGAAAATGTACACGGACAACGCTTTAAAAATGGAAACATAGAACGTGCTTAGCCTTTTAAGACCTGGAGATCTCCAGATCCTTTCGAACCAAGCAAAGAGTTACACATTAGACGTGCTTGCACTACAAGAGCTTAGATGGTCTGGGAGTAGCATCTATGACACCACCAATAGTTGCACTCTTTATTACAGTGGTCATCAGAATGGAGGAGAATTTGGAGTTGGCTTCCTCATTCATCAGCGCGCAAATCATTATATCATCGACTTGCGCCGTATCAACATGCGGATATGCACGGTCAGGCTCCGTACTAAGAAATTCAACATCACGATCGTTAATGTACATGCACCCACCGAAGATAAATCTGATGACATCAAAGATCTCTTCTTTGTCGAGCTGGAAGTAGTCATCAATAACATACCGCACCACGACATTAAAATCATCGTGGGCGATTTTAACGCAAAAATCGGTAGGAGTGCAGAAAATACATCGTACATCGGTCCTAACAGCCTGCACCTAACTAGTAACAACAATGGCCAAGCGTCACTGACCTGGCAATAACGTACAACTTAAATGTATCAAGTACGTTTTTCTCACTCAAGAGAATCCACAAAGTAACGTGGAGTTCAAATGATGGAAGAATGAAAAACCAAATCGATCACGTCATGGTGTCTAAGAGACACTCCACCAGCATATCCAACGTCAGATCTTACAGAGGTGCAGACATAGACAGCGATCATGTGCTTGTCATATTTAAGTATAAGTGCAAACTGTCATCTACGTTCAACAGACAAGCACAAAAGACCGTTTGATGAAATATCGATGCTTTAAAAGACCAAGCGTCACTGCAGAGTTACCAATCAGCTGTCACTAATTATTTAAACCGGCCCAATAACAACGAAGAAGCTCCTCCTAACATCCAGGAGCAGTGGCACCCTATACAGTCAGCCATAACCACCGCGGCGGAAAGTTCCATTGAAAGAAGGCCTCCGAAGTCCCGCAATGTTTGGTTCGATGATCAATGCCGAAGGGTCTTCGAAAATAAACGAAAGCTTCGTGTAAAATGGTTGGCTCGCAACACTAGAAGCACTCTAGCAGAATATCTCCGCGCTAGGAAAGCTACGACTAAATATCTTCGACCAAAGTAGCGCGATCATATGAGATCTTGCATCGAAAACATCAACTTCCAAGCGAAAATAGGAAACTCTAGGGACTGTTTTGCTAACGCCAGAAATCTAACTAACGACTTTCACCCAATAAGTACAGCCGTCAAAGACGGAAATGGAGAGCTGAGAACAAACGTGGCTGATGTTCTCTCAGTATGGCAAACCTACTTTCAAAATCTGCTAAATCGGAAAGTCGAAGTGACCCCCATTAGATCCCACAGTAGAGGAAGTTGATGCAGCTATTAGTAGATTAAACAATGGAAAGGCACCCGGTCTCGACGGAATCTCTGCAGAATTGATTAAGCTCGGAAGCACTACTCTTACAACAAATCTATACGATCTCATCGTCTCTATTTGGGACCAAGAAGAGTTGCCGGAGAATTGGAAGACCGCACTCATAAGTCCGCTGCACAAAAAAGGAGACCGTCTTAAATGTGGAAACTATCGTGGTATCGCTCTGTTGAGCACTGCTTACAAAGTGTTTTATTTGCCAGACGCACCCCTCTTGCCGAAAACACCAATGGCGACTATCAATGTGGTTTTCGTCCCAACCGATCGACCACTGACCAATGTTTTACCATTCTTGGAAAAATGTTGGGAGTACAACATAACCATACACCAACTGTATAAAGACTTCAGACATGCATATGACAGTATAAACCGGAAAACTTATGGGCCGCGCTCATATGCCTAGGAATTCCAGAAAAATTCGTTTCTCTTTGCAAATTAACAACCTCTGGGTCTGTATGTAGAATCGTAATTGAGGGAGCTGTGTCAGACCCCTTTGAAATAACATCTGGTGTTCGACACGGAGATGCTCTCGCGTTTGTGATGTTCAACTTGGCGCTTGAGTACGTAGTGAGAAAAAGCAACATTAAAACTTGTGGCAAATTCTTGGATATGCAGATGATATCGTGCTTTGTGGCCGAAGACCTAGAGATATCAAGGACAGTTTCATACAGCTCGACCGCTGCGCAAGAGGACTTGGTTGGAGGTGAACAGCAGCAAAACAAAATTGTTATCAACACCCAGAAACATCTCCATGGTAAATCTCGGAATTAGCGACCATAACTTTGATAGCGTCGAAAACTTTAAATACCTCGGGTCAGTTATAACATCGTCGAATAATATGCAGGCAGAAATAAAAGCCCGAATCGATGTCGGACAACGAGTTTAGACCATGACCTCTAACGATTGTAGATTGTTATCTACCTTCGAAAGGAAGGTCATTTGCTCAATTTCTGGTCCAATCAAAGACGCGGAGAACGAATATCGGATTCGTACGAACCACGAGATAAGGCAACTTCTTGGAGGCTGCGATATTATCGGATTCATCAAATCTAGTCAAGTTAGATGACTCGGCCACGTTACACGATCGCGGCAACAGCGAATGACCAATTAAGTGTTCCATCAACAACCAGCCGGTGTTCTTCGTAGAGGAAGACCCCGATTGCGCTGGCGTAATGACGTTTAACAAGATCTACATGCATTAGGATGTCAAAACTGGAGGACGAGAGCGATGGACCGAGATGGATGGAGGACCTTAGTGCGGGCTGCAAAATCCCTTCATGGGATGTGAAAGCCAGAGAGAGAGAAATTATCACACAAATGAAAATATGGCTGGAAGCTGGAACTGGTACGTCATTTCCCTCCTAAACAAGTAATAAAAATGCTCACAATGATTATTCTAAAGATTATAAAGAAGTTGCACTGAACACTTCGATTTAATCCGAATCATAACTGAGCAATATAATGAATGAAATTATGATTATCTACTATAAGATAACACATCTCCCAACGGTATTCAATGGCGATTAATAGGTAAGCTCAATGATCTGAATAACGCAGACGATAGATGCCGGCATACACGTAAACACGATATCAAGTGGCAAAATTAAAACAGCTATAAGATCCAGCTTTGTTTGTTTTGAACCCTGCAATCTTTTCTGGGGCCGAGGCTCTCCCAACTCTTTCGCGGTTAATTTTTAACGTCCTAAAAAATGTAAATAGGGCAATCAAGATACACCGAGAAGTAAATGGAGTCAGCCAAATATTTAATTTCTAAACAGAAACAATGTGAGTTATTCGATAAAGTTGAAAGAAAATCTATTTTCAATATATGCTGTTCTATTACAGATTTTACTCCAGGATCAAAATGAGGTATCTTTTACCAAAACTGATTTTGAAATAATAAATGGAGTTTGGCAATATTGCCCTTCTTACTTTCAGTTCGATGTAACATCTGCGGACAATAAGAAATATAAAAAAATTTGTTTGGAAACTTTTTGGAAACCATTTACGAAAAACGAACAAGACCCAAGAACAGAAGGCAGAAGATCAAGAAATGGCATAAAATGTTTGATACAAAGTACTCATAATACATAATGTGTTTGTTTCCTTTGTTACAACGTTCAAGTCAGTTCGTCATTACTGTGACCAGAGAAACTAAAAAATAAACCAGCAACAAAGAGCCCGCAAAGCACGATAAGCAACAACTTGACCAAAAAACCCTAAAATTTGATCAGCGAAACCGCAAAAAGTAAAACTACGAAGTAACTAATGGTTTCAGTTTTGAAATACAAAGCAGCAAAAATATTCACCGATTTATTAAAATTATAGGGAAACTCGAAATAAAAGACATTGCAGAAATTGAAGCAATAATTTAGAAGGAGAGATAACCAGTACAAGATTTCCAGAAAATAACAGAGAAAACAGATCCAGTTTCTAGTCGGGATGCACCAAATTTTAGAAACCTGGGGCATTCCATTAAATATTGTAAAAAAATTCAGTAACCGCAAGAGCCGCTCAAAATATTGAGATAAGTCCTTGGTGAGAATGTAATAAAGGGGTCTTCAACTAAGAGACAACGAGGCCAGATATTTCGCTTTACTGATACAGAATGACTATTCCAATACTACAGATCGTCAAATGTCGAAATTTAAATTACTTTAAGATGTTACTATGACACGTGCAGACAATTCCTATAACAGTATTTTTTCAAACCAGCCACAAGTGGCAAGATAGATAATTTGTTCAAAACAGAGTATAGGAGAGAGTTCTTACCTAATAATCTGTATAGAATACACTATAATTACAACAGTAGATTCTACCTCAAAGGTTACGATTACAACAGTTGGAGCTGCATTATAATTGGACATTTTTGTTCAAACTTTGCCCCAATATAATTTTTTTAAAGAGTTTTTGTTGGAGAGCTTTTATACACATATTATATTCAATCGTTACCCCATAGATCATATCTCAATCTTAAAATAACGATGCAAAGTTCCAGTACGAACTTACACACCTCATATATTATCCAGTTACAATCTATTTTAAATACTTAACAAGTTATCAGCTCCATTGCTACATGCATCGTTCATATCTGATTTCCTTTCAGTGAAAAGGAAAGCATAACATCTTGTTATTTCTATAAATGTCACGTACCACAGAAAATACAAAACACCAAAATGATGAATAAGATGTGATTTCAAGCAATAATCTCTATAGCACATCACCACCATCATCACCAAACAGCACAGCAATTAGATACACACGAAACAAATAAAAAACTGGTACACACTCATATTATCTTATTTTAATGCCGTTTATTACGGCCTCCCTTTCCTAAAGCACGTCGTATATGATGTTTTAAGAAAGTTTGGGTTCTATCGTACATATAGTTGAGTAAATCACCAAAATAATGTCATAAATATTCTTATGTTTTTGTGTTTTATGAACTCTCATATCCGTATACATTAACTAACTTCACTCCATTAAATTGTATACAACTATGTCAGTGTGTTATACGAGTTTATGATAATTATAACAGTTTTTGTTTTATTTTGTACGAAAAAGTTTTCTACACAAATATACAATCTTCACTGTCAATTAGTGCAGTGTACACTAAAGCTTCTTATTCCCCTATTACCTCCAGTACTCTTGAATTTGATTGGGTGGTGGTGGGGTGGTTTTTTTTGTCGAATTTTCTTTATAACATTATACTCGTTTTTTTTTGTTTTTATGACTTTAATCATCCCACTCCTACCAACAAGATGGCTATCAATTTTAAGTCATCAATCAATTGTTTTGTTGTTTTCGAAAATATTTTAAAGTTTTTTTTTTTAGATTTTTGCTTTTGTTTTTGGAATGGCGTTGTGTAGTGCGGAAAATTAATTAAAGTTTTAGTGTTTTGGTTGTTTGCTTATACAAAAACAAGCGAAAAATTCTCAAACTCAACAAAAAATTATCAACTAACTTCAGGCGGTTTTGTTTTTGTGATTTAAATCTTTGATCAATTTTGACATGGAGCGAAATAATGTTATTCTTGATTTTGTGATAGGCATAACTAACAGTAAGATGTCAATTGTACGCTTCGTAATAATGTTGTTTAAGGAAAATACCAACCTTTTTTTAATAGCGGTTAATTTTATTGATTAACTTGTGATACTCAATTAATTTGATTTTTTGCAACTGATTAGGTGTTATTATCTATATACGGATCGGGTGAAGACAATTATGAACGATTATACGAATGATTTGTATCTTTTGTTCGAAAGACATGTGGAGTAGTCAGAAATGTCAATTTTAATGTTCGTCATGAAAGGCCATTGTGCTGGCAGGTTACCAATATGTTACAAACTGTTACAAGTATCAACAATGATAAAAATATAAACTGACGAAGGCTTGACAGATCCTAGACTTTGCAATTATGTTGTTAGGTTTCTTCTAGTGCCACATGTAAAAACCTGTTTTTGCAATAAAATTAATCAACTAGCTTTCGGAAGACAAAACAATTCTTACAATAGGAGGACATGTTTAATGCTAAAGCTGGTTGACATCAGATCGGCATATATATATATATATATATATATATATATATATATATATATATATATATATATATATATATATATATATATATATATATATATATCAGTAGTCCAGATACGATTTTATGCTCGATAGAAGGCAAGGGATGACGTATGCAATGCATTATGACAGCACATTCTTTTCTAATTATTTTAACTAAATATTACAAAATATCTCGTCAGCAAGAAACCAGGAATTTGATAAACACTTGATAAAATGGTAAGCTCAGTTTGACATGTTCTTCGTACCAAACTTACATGGAATGTGCAGTGTTCTCAGTAAAAATAGCTATCTTTTCAAGGGGATAGTTACTGTTATGATTATAGCACAATACATGGGGCTGTTTGTGGATCGAATTTTATCGATCAACGTTGTTACGAATTGTGTGTTCACGATGTAAGTTTACACACAATTCGGTCACCGGTGCAAAACTTAATTTTCAAATGAATTTTTACTAACTTCTTTATGGTCAACGGTAAATGTCAAACTCAAGATAGCGGCATGGTAATTAGATTAACCATGGCTGTATATATATTACTGTAAAAGTCCATGGAATGATTTACGACCTTTTGCATTAAAAATTAGACTGGTCTAGTGAAAAGAAGATCAACGAAACTTCAGTATGTGCCATCATTATCACGCTTTGAGTCTCATATTGTATAGTTGTGTCTTTGTTGTCGAATGTTATAATTTTTTTAAATTTTTTTGTTTGAATCAAATCCATCTGTTCTGGGGCCGAAGCTCTCCCAACTCTTTCGCAGTTAATTTAGTTAATCACTGATCACAATCAAGTATTGAAAAATCCCGTTATACCCCCCTCGTTGGTATTTGCACTCTGTACCTTCAGCCCCAAACACCGCAGCACAGATTACCAGTATCATTTCGTACTGTAGGACTTGCAAAAACCAAGAATTTTATGATACTAGAATCAACAAAGACTAGCATGCACCGTAACCGTCTCATTTCTTAACCTTTCATTTTAACCTTTCTAAAATTTATTCTGCCCAAACTACAAACTGTTAAATCTTGCGGAGGTATAAAGCAGATATAATACTTTAGGATAAGGCAAGAGATCTGAATTATTTGAACCGCCTCTTCTACTAACAAAATTGTGTCAGCAACAAAGATAGGCCAGCAAAGATTACAGCAGGCACGAACTCGACAAAAAATGGCGTACAATTTTGCTTAAGGAATAAAAATCTCGTATAGAACCAATCAAAAACGAGATTGTAAAATTGACTATTATATTGTGTGGCTTGTGTGAATACTTAAAAGATTAAAGCCTTTTTATTTTGAGAATTTACCAACAATTTGGAACGCTTTTGTTATGGAGCTTTAAACTTAACATTCTCATTCCATCATTGTAAACTGTCTCTCATATTATTAGCGTAATGATGGAAAAATCTTTTTTAATGGTGAGGTACAAAATATCAAAGTTTCTTGTTCCAATTCTCTGGAAAACAACAACAATTTCAAAATATCTGTCTCTGATATTTTGATTTTAATGTTTCCCAGAAACAGAGTTGCCATGTTTTAAGATAAAATCGTTTATCCTCAAGGAATAATAGGAAAACATAATTCTAAGTATGGAGTAATTTTACAGTGCGTGTAAATATGTGTATAAAAATGCAAAATTGAAAATTAATTACAAACTTTTCCGGTTTACCCTTTTAATTCGTTAGATTATTTTACAAAACATAAAATAAAACTATAAAATATTTTAAACTATATACACATACCCTAATACCATACCCCGAACCATATACGACAACATACATTCCTCCCATAAAATTTATGTAAAATACACCATCCAAAAACAAAATCATTTTTCGATTACCTTACCGTACCAATGGCAACAGTAACGACAACGACACCAACATTTTAATCGGATTATGTACAGAAGGAAAAGTTATAA
This sequence comes from Tipula confusa, assembly GCA_963556175.1. NCBI lineage: Eukaryota > Metazoa > Arthropoda > Insecta > Diptera > Tipulidae > Tipula > Tipula confusa. The sequence continues at coordinate 132,655,965 of OY744475.1, forward strand.
ATGCTATCAGGCTAACCACTTTATCATATAATCGACAAAAATTAATGTAATAAAAAATTTTAATTTTAATTTTCCCCAAAAAATTTTTATAAAATGAAAAACAAACAAAAATTAAATGAAAAACATTTGAATGCGGATATTTTTTTCATTTCTAGCGGGAATAATAAAGTTTCTCATTGGTTTGGTGTTTGTATTTTTGAGTTCCCGCCAATTTTGTATGTACGCGCGTGGAACTTTGGAATCGCACAGGGAATTTTACATTTCGTCAGCGATGATTTTTATCGCGCAAACATTTTTTTTTATTTGTACTTTTTTTGGTTATTTACGCAACTTATCTAACGGAAATTAAATTTCTCATTAATTATGGCCCGATGCTGCGTGTAACGTAATTAGATTATTAAATGTATACATTTTAAGGGTTAGTAAAATTCACTTTGTTAGTTTTGGGAGATATAGGTTTAAATTTTTTTTAAAGGTATTCCCTTGTTCTTAAATGATAATCACTTTAAAATACAAATTAGAACCAATTAGACCTTTTAAAATAAAATCTAATAAACTTTTTGATTTGTCTGTGGGGAAATTTAAACTACACGTGGCGCAATTACACATATCGAACTTTCATCAATAGGTTTAGTCCCAGGTGAACTGAATATAACTTTATATGATCATTTATTAATTATAAGACTTTCTGATTTGCAGACCTAAACCACAGCATTTTAAACCATTAGAAAATGTATATTTTTTTTTGTGAACACAAATTTTTGAGTTCGGGAAATGTATCACCAGTTTGTTCCTTCTTTTAAAGTGGCATTACCACACTGTATATCAACATACACTATATTCAGTATACTGCCTCTATTAGCTAAGAACTTTATTTACATATTGTTAGGTTTATAACTGGTTTCCAACTTTGTTATTGCATTAAAGTTATTTTTAATTCTCGTTTAACAGACCGGGACAACTGAAGCTTTTGCTTGACTTTGGTTTAACTTCGCAAAGCGACTGTTACAGCACCTTTGCAAATAAATGATAATCTAACTTAGTGACATTTAATGTAGTCTCTTATAATCATGTGGACGTATTCTGTCGGTTTAACGGTTATTTCATTTAATTTTCGTGCTAAATATTTTTTTTACCCGAATGGCTAAATATGCAATATTTGGAAGGTGCATTTTAACTGATAAAGCAGCAGCATTAGTAAGATATATTCTAGTGACCGGAGCGAATTATGAACAAGCATGGGAAACAACAATAGAACGTTATGCAAAGAAGAAACATGTTATCACTATGCTAATTAAACTATTTCATGCCAAGCCTTCTCATGGCTCTGAAAGGGGACTTCATCTCATATGTGGTACAAATAACGAAGTGTTGAGACTCGTGGCTTAATCAACGGTAGGATTTCTTGCTCTTCTGTAACTAGAGGCACGAAAACTTTAAAGATAACATTATGTTATTCTGATAGTGATGCTATGAACATAAAGGTTCTAACACTAAGCAAACTTCCTAGTCGTCACAGCTCAAACATATGTACATTACACTTGGTGCTGATTGTTTCTTTAGTATACTGAGAGAGGCTCAAATAGAACGTGCTAGTGAATCCTTAATGCTATCACGAAAACTTCGAGCACCATACTATCATCACAACGATTCGTGTAGAGTTCGATGGCTCTGGTTCGATAATTTCAGAGAAATAGAACCAACTTGATATATCCACCTGACTTAGCTAAAAAGGTTAAGTCTGATTTTTATGTAGATGTTTTTTTACCCGGCGTTGAGTCGAATGGGGGAGCGTACAATTTAAAACAACAAATATTAGAAACAAATTAGATAATAGCTTTAAGAAGGTTACCGTTAAGAAACTGAATGTCAACTGAATAATGAGAATTTATCGGATTTAAAACCATTGGATCTAACTATTCGAGCTGAAACTCTTGTTAAAGCAATTAAAAACAAGGATTCTACCAGAAACCCTAAAAATTCCAAGACATATTCTTAGGAATAAGGTGGAGATCCATGGATTATCAGATGCCAGTAAAAAAGCTAACGCTGTGATTGTGTATACAGCAGATCAATCGACAATAACGAACAAGTTCAGTGCCAACTTGTATAAGAAAGCACAACAATTCGTCAACGTTAGATGCATCGATGATTAGGTCTACGCAAAAGACAGTAATAGATGTGCAATTGATAAAAATCGATATTCCTTTACCTTTCGGCAAAGATTACATGCTATAAACTTCTTTGATATAAACAACTACACGATATATGAACGGGATAATCTACCGACAGCACAAAATTTCCAGTACCTCAGAGCATAATACAAAATACATATAGTACTACCAAGGAATGTTAGCCCATTGACGTGCTAGATGTCGCTAGAGTATCGTTTTAAAATAATCAAAATATTTTTATGCGTATAATCGCCTAAATGTCATATATTTATTCTAAATTTTTTCGATATTCTATAGACCCGACATCTGGAACATCAATGGGGGAACTGTGTGTTTTCTTATGATGGTAATACTATAGGGTGTCCCAATAACCGGCTCAAATTTGACATATCGTTTATTTTGGCTCTAATGTCATTCTTTCTTTGACAGAAACTCAGTATATTATTTCTAATTGACGAAATGAAACGCTTAACGCTTCAACAAAAGTGATAAATATTTGAAATTTACTTCCACAACAAAGACAATTGGTTCGAAATCGCAAGGAAATATCATACAAAATCTCGGTGGGTTCGTAAACAAACAAAATTGCCGCATTTGAGGATCGGAAAATCCAGAAGGATATGTAGAGAAGCCAATGCATCCATTGCGTGTTACTGTTTGGTGCGGTTTGTGGTGTGACAGCATTGTTGGGCCGTATTTCTTCGAAGATGCGGCCGGCGTGACTGTTACGACCAACGGAATCAACTACCACCACATATTATCATCTTTTTTGTGGCCAATATTTTGAAGATATTGGTTTTGACGACCTTTGGTTCCAGCAAAATGGTGCGCCATGCCACACATCGGGCGTTACACAAAAATTCGATGGCCACATTATCAGTCGAAATGGTGACGTGAATTGGCCGGCAAAGAGCTGTGATTTGCTTTGGATTTTTATTTGTGGGGTGCCGTGAAAGACAAGTGTTATACGGGCAATACACAAACAATTGAGCATTTGAAAGCCAATATTGAAGCAAATTCATTGGATGAATCCATTAAAGGGCTTAAGACACTGTTTCCGGGGGTTGAGAGTAGATACCCGTTGCTAATAAATATTGAGGAGGACAAGTTGGATAACAAAACGAAGGCGCTTTGTAAACAATCAATGGCAGAAACATATTTGCCCACTTTCAATGAATTTATAAAATTTCTTGAAAAATGCATCGACATCATATAGCATCCATGAAGGGATGTTCAATGAAAATTTAACCAACCCAAACAAAAATAACACGAACATACGTAGTTACAACATCTACGGGAATTACTTGATCTGAACCAAAGATCGGAGAAGCAACAGATATTTCAATTGCTTAAAGGGGAATCACAAAGTGGAAGACTGCCCTTTGTACCACTTTGTAGCAATTTTAATTCACTTGGCTAGTTGGGACCTATTGAAATACGAGTTAAGGTTTTTTCCCAAGATCGTTTTTCCAAGATTGCAAAACATCGCCTGGGATGATGAATTATATCTCCAAATACTCAGAAAGCATGGCTATAGATAAAACGGAATTTACTGAAGTCACTACTATCCCAAAGGTATTAGAGACACGTGAACATGTCACTTTGATGGACTTTAAAGATGCAAGCAAGCACGCCTACGCCACTGTGGTGTACGCGGTAGTTAACACTACAACTGGTAAATAATCGCAGCTAAATCGCGCTTAGCCGCGATTAAGTAAACGCCCGAGTCGTTCAATGCAAAGCACCCTGTAATTCTACCGATGAAATACCACTTTGTAAAATGCCTAGTAGAAGATGCGCACATTATGCATAACCATTCAGGAGTTAGTTTACTTACCAGCATTGTACGGATAACGATTTTGGATAATCAGGGGTAGAATAGTTTTTGGAGAAATCGTACACTCTAGATGGTGTCCAATATGTTTATCCTTTCCACAAAGTAGGCGACAATTATTGTGGGCCTATAGAGTACAACTGACGCGTTGAAGGAGGCAGATACCAATCAAGGAGTACGTTTATAGGTCCGTTTGCTTGACTACATAAAGGCAGTTCACATCGAGACTGAAGGTAATCTGCCAATGGAAAGTTCTTTTGACACTCTAAGCTGGTTTGCATCACAAAGACAACTGAATCCATTTCGTAGGGGCGAACAATCATTTAAGGGGCTGTTTCAACTTATTAAACCCAAGCCACTGGATATAGCTACCTTATTCATCACAAAATAATTTGGAATTTTATTTCACCGGAATCATCACATATATGAGTGGCAAATGGGAAGCACTAGTGAAGCAGGTGAAAATACATTTACCAGGAGTGCCTGTGGCGAACCCTTTCATACTCTAGAAGAATTTTCAAAATATATGACAAAAATTGAAGCCATAAAAATTCGAGATCAATAAGGCAATAAGATTGGCCCAAGCTAAAGAAATAAATTATGTATCATCAACCCATTGCTGATGAAGACGTGACGAAAGGGCTAATTGCTAGATAGCAATTAGTCAAAAGGATGCAGCAACACTTTTGACAGCGATAGCATCGAGACACCTCACACTGTTGCAAAAAAGACACAAATAGAATAATTTTTATGATAACTCACTCGTATAGTAGACGTCATACTAGCTGCTGAATCGAATTTGCCATTAAACTATCGGGCACTAGGTCGGATATTTAAGGCTCATCCAGCACGTGATGGCAAGATTCGCATTATGACCATTCGCCTGTCGAACACTAACAGACTAATTCAACGACCGAATATTCGAATATTTTTAAGTAAAAATACATCGAATGATCAAAGTCAATAAAGCCTAATATTAGATACGGTACGGGTCAACTAAAACCTCAAAACAACTATTATTTTTATTCATTGTCATTGATCACATGTTGATAGATCGATGAATTACTTTAACTATTTTGCCGAGCGAACAATAATTACAAAACCACCAAATTTTGGTCAGTGAATGTCATCACACGCCATTGAACAAATAATATACACTTGACCTTTAGAGATATCATGGCCCGAGGCAATTTTGTAAACATTCCCAATTACCAGTCAAAAACATTGAAAAATGAATTTTCTCTAATAAAAATATTTTTTAATAACCTAATCACGTTAGAAAGTGAAGCTGCTGTATCGCAATCTATCATTTATCATCTTTTAATTTCGCAAATCAAAACATAACCATATGATCTATTCACACATGATGTGATTAACAAATTTATTTAAGCATCTTGTGATGTTGAACGAAGATGTGCGATTGTCGATGGTACTTTCACAGACGAATTAAAGTTAGATATATGTAAGATGCGGCGCACAATAGAAAGCGAGTATCGATACTATAAGATCACGTTTCTTCTTAATATACCATAACATTTTCATCTTAAATTTTAAAATTATTTTTATTTCGTCTTACGAGCGTAAATTGACGTCGATGTATATGATTATTGATTATGTAGACAGAGAGTTAGGCGTGTGAGATAAATAATAAGTTTATAGTTATCCGTCATGTTAAAAACTTGATAAAGCAACTATTCATTGCTATTGTGGTGATGTATAATCATGCTTGCGTATGTGTGACATGTAGGAATGATCTAATCCAATATTTCTAAAACTACATACAGAAATATAAACACACAAAAAAGGTCATGAAACGGGAATACGCGAGTTGTATTTATTTAAGACAAAATAAACACTTCAAAACCAGAATTCGATTTAAATTCCATAACTTTCTTTGTGTTTTATCGAAAATGACATATTTCTAATTTACATAAGATTTTAACCCAATTTGCATCTTAACATAATATGTTATGTTATATCGTTTTTACCGAATTATCGATAACCTCAACAATTCCATAAAATATTCAAAATCTAGAATTACATAGAAAATTCTTTAACAATTTCTTTAAGTAAATTTAAAATGTATATCCATTGTTAACTTTATTCCGCAGAGCTAGAAGATGAAGATATATTATGAAAGTATGTTACATTATGTATGTATGTACTATGATTAAAATCGATAAACGTCTGCAGGCCATAATGACAAAATGAAAACATACAAAAAATTGAAAACAATTTTGCTACCTAACGACTTGTATACATACTTCTCCTATATTCACCCCATACTCCATAGTAATCTCAATCCGACAAATCACATTTCATTGTTTGATGGTAATTTCTGCCGAAAAAATTTTCGTCGAAACAAAAGAAAAAATAAATTTTTCCAGCACTTAACAATAACATGAATCAAGGAGACCAAAACAAAAGAAATAAATTGGTTAGGAATATTTCTTGAATTATGTATAAATGTACGTAGGTACATGCTGTCATAAGTCATACCAATCAATAGTCGTAGACGGTTCACAGTTGCGTGTTAAGAAAATTATAATTATAATCGGGTTGTCTCGCAACTTCAATATCCGATGGCCCATAAATTTATCCAATTTAATTGTAAATAAATGCCTACACTAACAAAAGAACTAAATTGAAAATCGGCATTTAGGCGAAAAATGTTTACTGCTACACACGAAGAGGCCAACATTAACGTAATAACTGTTGTAGGGTTTTGAAATATTTGTCTGGATTTTGTATTTATTCATCTCGATTTATTTAAATATTTAAGTGTATATGACGATTGGGATTGGTACACTCCAGCCTTACGATAAATAATCATTAGGCGCCACCAATAGCATGTAACTCTATAGACAATTACTATAGGGAGCATTTCCCTACTAAAATTGTTCATGAATTCCTTATAAATAAACGACATACGTGGTAATATGCGTGATTGGCGCTCCACGCAGAAGGTAAACATCGGAGTCCATATCTAATAAATTGTTTCTGTAAGTTTTTTATTTTATTTGAAAGGCATTCATAAAACGATGACCAAACCTGACAGGCATACTCTAGAATTCTGAGAGCAAACGCCACATAAAGGGCTTTAGTTGTGAGCGGATCACAAAAACCTTTACAATTGCGTTTACTAAATCCCACCCTATAACGTATTTCTGAGAAATTATAGAGTAAATGTATTTAACGTAGGTTAGATCCGATAAGAAAACCACATTTCAATCTGATACAAATTCAACTGTATGGACGGTTGTGTTGCATAGCATATACATCAAAAAATATTGGCGAACGAGTTCGATAGATATATAGGGTCTTGCATTCAATCACATTTAAAGACAATACGATACAAGACGTCCAAATGAAAAATTCATCTAAGCCCTTTTGAAATCTCGTGCAATCAGATATAGTACTAATTGTTGCAACGATTTTAATGTCGTCAGTATTAATAGAGCAAAATTAAAACATTCAGTCACAGCATTAACTAAAACAGCAGTGGACCAATGTGACTACCTTGTGGCACCCCAAAGGTTACACGGAAACAATGAGAGATCTTGTTTCTTAACAAACTGCCAACGGTTTGAAAGGTAAGACTGCGACCACCTTAGTAGGGAGAAATGGGCAATTCAGTGTCTGATAAAAATGAAATGGTCCATTTATCAAAGGCTTTAGAAAAGTCTGTATAAACAAAATCAAGTTGCTGACCTTCCTCTATTCTGCCATGAAGGAAGCCGCTAAATTAAACCAAATTTGTAATAGCGACCTTCCAGGGAAAAAACCATGTTAAACAGGTGAGATTAAATTTTTTCATGCCCCTTTTTCTAGTTTTAAAAATCTTCCTAGGATCTGGAATAGATCATATCCTGCATTTCTCGCATTGGAAATATAAGTAGAGGACTATCCTGATGTAATTCTTAATAATAATTGGAAGTATTCTGTTCTGTACTGCACTTTTACTACTGTCAAGCTGTATCTATTAAAATTCTACGTAAAGTGAGAATTTTAAATCCATATGAACTAAAAGAATTTAAAAGCGAATTTTCAAAAATAAACAAAAGTTCATATACAGACTTTTTGTCCACTGTTATATCTAATTCAGACTTATGATATGCCTACATCACCGCACTTAGCGATTTCCACTTTTACCGATGACTTTTTTTATGGTTTTGGCCAAAATCGTTAATCTTTAATTTCGACGATCTCCGCATCGTCGCGTTCAACTGGGAATTATTAGAAATATTTCAGCCTTAAAAGTTCCGCAGTATCGTAAATGCTCCTTGGTATGTGCGTAATTCGGCTATCCAAAGGAATTTAAATATTAATACAGTGAAAGGAACGGTTAAGAAGTATATTGGCAAGTGCAAAATTAAACAAGAAAAGCTTCCCAACGAACTAATCGCAAGAGAGCTGGTTGAACTTGATTGCGCGATATAATATTTTAGCCTTTATGTATTAGTTTTTAAGATTGATTAACTGTTTGTGAATTTTCTGTTTGTGAAAAAATTCAAACTAATATGAAATGGAAATGATGTGATGAAAAACCAATAACTTTCCAAAAATCTAAAACTGCAAAATAAGTTCAAAAATGTACTTGGTTCTGTTGGAGCAACACAGTGCATGTTGGTTTTTGATTTTTTCTTAAAGGTGTTATAAGGGCGAAACTACTTTTATAACTAAAACTATTTTCTGCGTATTCAATTTTTAAAGTACTATTTTTATTTGTGTTAGACCACCCTAGGTCGTTTTTCTTCGAAAACTGTTATTTATGGACCGATTTGGCCACCATATAATATTTAAAGAAAAAAAAAAGTCTTTAGCACAATTTGGACCTGATAGGTGGCGCTGGGATGAAGATATTTACGAACATGTAGTTTTCCCTGTATACAATTTTCATATATAGAATAATAAATTTAAATTCAAGGTATATATAGAATATATATAGAAATATAGAATATAGATTATATAAGGATGGCTACCTTGACCTAACATATATATATATAGAATAATATGGTAATATATTGCGCAGGTCTCATTCCTTCTCTTTCTCAAAAATGACGTCACTGAGGGAGTAAAGCGTAAAAGCAATCAATATTTAGTGGATTTTTCGAATTTTCAAACAACTATATCTCATAAGCTAAGCCATTTAGCGGCTTGGAAATAATATTTTTGAATTTTACTTATCTAGATATTGCCTAAAAGTCCTCCGATTAAGTTGATTTTTTGAATTTCAAAAGCTATACACACTATATAAATTTACCTCCTGAATGACGTGATGCGCAGAAAATCCCCAAAAATGATTCACCTTATTATTCTATATACCTTGATATAAAGTATTTATTTAAAGTAATTTAAGTATATTGTTACAATACTATGGTATAATCACAAAAACTTCCGCCAGGTGGCGTTGGCTGTCTTTAATGTATTTTTTATGAACATTTTTATTTTTAAATTTAATATATGATATTCAATATTTTCAAGGAATCCTCTTAATAACTAAAACTATGATCATAGTGACCTTATTTTCAAAATTAGATCACCACCAGAGCCACAGAAAATGCTAATGGACAGCAACACCACAGAGCCCAAATTATTTTTGAAAAAATAAGGAAATATAATATTTGTTTTCAAATGATTTCCTTCGCCGCCAATATCATTGTTAATACGGATGGACAAGGGCTCACATTTCATTTAATATATGGCTCTTTACTTCTTCCACCCACAAAATACCAACATTTCTACAAATTTATTTTATGGGATTTTACTTACGTAAAAAGATTTCTTGGCGCCAGAAGATTGTTGATAAGAACATTAAAACAAAAATCTTTAATTCTAATGATTCCAAAATGATGGCTCAAAACTTTATACCATGTCAAAAATTCAACATTTCAATGCATATTCAAACGCCCTATGGCACTTTTAAAGTTGCATTGCAACGTTTCATAAAATACATCCGGACACTATTGAACCACGTTGCGCTAAGGCGGTTTCGGTACCAGAGTTTATTGGTACCAACAAAGGAAAACAGAGTCGTAATTATTTTCAAAATCGGCGCATACTACGACTTATAATCCAATGGCATGCTTTAGAGATGGCATCAAACCATCAAAGCGGCAATTATGAGTCAACCATTATAATTATGCTACGGCTTCAGACTTCACACAGCACAGAACAAACGAGGAAACATAAAGAACTTATTTTTACCTAATCATTTTGCCCGTCATTCGCATTCATATAAGTGTTTGCTAATACAGTAATTGAGCAAATAAATAGCCCTAAATTGGTAACATAGAGCTTCTCAAATAATTACACCATTTTTTGCACAAAAATATTTATTAACTTATGATTTCGATTAGACATTGATAGACGCATTTTAAAGTTGATTGATCGTCTGCTTAACTTAATACATATGCAATTATGTTTAAAATCTTAGAAATTTTATTACATAAGTATAAACAAAAACTCGAAATTTTTTATTCAGTAATATTTTCTCTATTAACAAACGGCTTTACACTTTTACCAAATCGCATTATGAAACGATCACTAAACGTCTTAATTTTCAAACAGCTTCGTGTTAATTAAAATTCAAAATTATATGTAGTGTGGTATGCGACTTAAGTTATGTATTTAAGACATCTGCAACCAGTTATCATTTATCAATTAGTTTATGCTATGAAAGGCGTTATTTAATATTTTGGTCGGTAATTTTTAGTTAAGAAAGTTTTTGCTTCGATTTATTTCTTGGGGAACAACGATGTTTAATCGATATTCAAATTAAGCTAAGAAAATAGTAATTTTTTTCTGAAAGGACATACCAATATATTACGTTCGTTAAATTACCCCTTCCAAGCCCAAAAAGAAAAGTTTAATATCTATGACTTTTAACATTCAACTTCATATTTGGATAAGTTATTTAAATTAAATTCGGAATAAGCATTGTTAGACTAATTTTTCTATACGCACTCAACTTTTCCAACTAATTGACATATTTTATATATATATTTGATATTTATTTACATTTCCCCAATCCATTTCGGATTTGAATAAAATTTCCCTAAACAAATATTTCATAAAATTCATAAAAAATTCATGGGCGCTTTTTTTCGAAGAAGAAAATGTAAATTCAATTTAGACAAAACAAGAATAAATTTTCGTCTTAAATAAATAATTGGCGAAGTATAAAAAATTTAAAAGCTGGAAAAATTGAGGCTTTCAATTCCATTTACCAAATTATATATAGTTAAAAATATATAATCGAAAATTTATGTTTTATTTTTTCAGTTGTTTATTTAGAAAAATGTCCATATCAAAAAAAAAAAAAAGAAGGTACTTAATATTATTATACATACTCTCTTAGAGGTGTACTGAAAATATAGACACACGTACACTCAGCAAATATTTACCTTGTTTTCCTGAAAATATATAAAAGAAAAGAAAATTATGATTATAGGAATAAATCAACGCAAATATAAATTAAATAAATAATTAAAAATTCAATTATCTAGAATTTAAAGACAACAACAAAATTAATTAAAAAGTTTATAGTTTTATTTTAAATATTGACAAATATTTAAAATGCCGCAAATTCCGTTTTAACCCCTAAACATTAGTAAGCCTCTGTTTCCACAGAACAATAATTATCACCATCATAAAAGCTAGCATATATATACATTCTACAGAAATATTCAATTGAAAACCGTTATAACTGACTGATCAGCAATTCTTTTAAACTTTGCTAGCAATAATGATGACACAAAATTGATAAAATTAATCCAGTTGCCTACGATACGAAACTAAAAACAATAGCTGATTATATTTATCGAATTTTTCATCTTGAATAAAAACGTGACACTAGATTGAAAAATTATGCAAGCTAAACCGAGAAAAAATTTCTTCTTGTAAAAATAAAAAGATCAAACCCGAGATCCAAACCCACAAAATTACAAGAAAAATATGAACTTGATTTTTACATGATGAAAAGTTTTATCTAACAAAAAATATAAAAAGATAGCAATACATGTATGAAATTAGTTTAATATATGTACTATGTTTTTGTCACCAACATAAATAAAAACCATCTATTACTATTTTTGTTTTTGTTGATTTTATTGCATACGATTATTTTATTTTATAAAAAACAAAACAAAACTTTTCATGTTTTTGCATGTATTTTGTTTAATTTTTTTGTTTTATTTTTTTATACAATCAAGTAGTCGTGCAAAAAAAAAGAACAGGATGAAAATATACGGTTTTATATGTACATTTATTTTTCATTTAGTTAAATTTTGGTTGTATTAATTTGCGTAATATGAATTTATTTGTGTACATTTTAGCCGTACAAGATGTTCATCTGGTATAATTATCTGTGATCTGACTGTTTAGTGTTTTTGTGCAGTTTAAATTTTTTTATCCGTCGAACAACCGATTGAACAGGCGAGTTTAACATTCGAATTTCGTATTTCTGGACTTAGGTGAGAGGTATCCTAAATTTTATATAGCGTGATGAATGCTTATTGTTTATGCGTTTGTCAGTCTCAAACGTGTTTCGTTATTGTTATATATATATATATATATATATATATATATATATATATATATATATATATATATATATATATATATATATATATATATATATATATATATATATATATATATATATATATATATATCTACGATCATGAACAGTTTTTTTTGAATTTTTTTATTATGTTTCACTTGCTTTTGTATTGAACTCGGTTTCCAGTATCTGGATAAGAGTTCAATTAACTTTGGGATGCCGATTTCACAAAGTTTCTTCTAAATTGCGTTCCCATCTAACATGTCAAATACTCGTTTGAAATCGAAGAAAAGATCAGTGGAGAATTTCATTTATTAGATTGTTCAGTGATGATTCAACTTCTTTCAGCTCTGATACCAGCTTGGTTGAAAGAGAAGGCAGATACCTCTCAAATTCTTACATTATCTTAGATCACTTTTCTTGGAAATAGTGTTTGTCAAGTATGTGTCTCGTTCTGTTGGTGGATGAAAGAGCTCATTTTACTTCTGCCAAGAAGACTTCTGGCTTTTGGTACCAGAGTAATAATAACAGTTTTCCACAAGTTATAAAAAAATACTTGTTGCTACTATGAAGTTAAACATGTTTGTATAATAACATACAAATACAGGTAGCAACATTTTGACAAGCTTAGGTATCATATTGTTATGACTAACAGCAATCAATTTAACAGACAAAATCGCAAAGAAAGTTCTTTCATGAACGATGTAAAGCTAAATCCAATATTGAAATCTTACAATTCTATCATTCCATATGATCCAAAGGGAAAATAACTGAATTCTGTGGAATATTTGAGAATAATTCATTAAAATCATCCACTGTAAAGTTGTTATTATTATTATTCCTTGTTCTTATTCTTAAATTTTTTATTACATTCCAAAAGCTGCTCGCGAGAGGTTCTATTGCACAAATTGTACTAGCAGTCGACAGAACGTTGACTTTTGTTCCGCTTATATAATCTGATTAAACCATGGAATTGAACTACTATTGCACCTAGCCGACACATTATTGTTAAAAAGTCTTGTAAATAATTCAGTAAAACATTTGACCTTGCCGTTGACATTACAACATTATAAGTTCTCATTTACTTCTCATTGAGTTCTCGATGCAGTATTTACAACTAATAAAAATTAAGTCCTGATCAGATATACCTCCGTGCAGCAGTTTGTCCTAAGCTAATTATTTTGTCATATTTTAAGTCTGGAACAACAATTAAGTCCAAAGTCAATGTTAGCCTGGTATTGAAAATTGGGTTTGCCACCTTTGCATTAAAGTCACCCATAACTATGACATGATGGTACTCTGAAAGCAATCAAAATTTAGTTTCAACTATTTGATCCACTAGCGATATCATCGAGCTTGGAGCATTGTACACAACACCAATTAACAGTTTACCACCACACAGCATTACTTCTATACAAGAGCGCATCAGAATAGGTCAATCTTCACACACAGCAATTAGTGAACAACATTTCTTAATTTAATTTGACTGCGCGCCTTCATTGGCTAAGGCTTCATACAAAATACCTTAAAACGACTTATAGGGTCAACCGTAAATGATATATCCAGCCTAGTCGAGAAACATAAAATTTCCAATCTGTTCTCTGTATGGATAAATCTTTGGTTTTGAATTTCAATCTAAAAGTTGACCTGGCTCAGCTGGAATTGCCATTAGATTGCAATCTGATATTTTCTCATATTTTACTGACGAAACCGATTTTACTCGACAAATCGTACCAAATCGAAAGGATTACAAGGAACTCATATGAAGATAGTTGGTTATATATCGACAAAACCTTGCGTTTAACTTTATTGTCAGTTGACGTATTTCCCAGTTCTGTTAAAGCAGCGAGGAGTTGTGAGGCCTGAAGGTTTATAGCCTTGACACTTTCTATACGATATCCTCATCTGGTTTTCGATAATGGCTTGGATGTGGGGAAATTTGACATGATTTTTTAAAACATCCCATCGGGACGTTGAATCAGAAAATATCGTGTATACTTTCTGAAGAATGCCAAATAATGTTTGCTCTCATTGACGATTTAGTAACATCATCTAGTAATAAATTTAAATTGTGGCAGCTTCAAGGAACAAACAATGCCTTTAAGTTCTCCTTTATAATATGAGTTTGCACTGAATTACAAATTTCGCTTATATTGTCAAAACCTTACCTGGGCTTCTGACAAATTGATGCTTTCATCTTGTAGAATGCTTATAATTTTGGATGATAAAGCTCTTCTGATTGTTTCATGGACCACTTGAAATGTAAAGAAGCTTTCTTTATTTGAATAATCGATTCATTAATATATACAAAACAGAAAATGACAAAGAGATGCGATCCTTATGACTTACATCAGGTGTATAATGGAGTAATATTTCGCCTTTTTTTATAGAAGCAACAATTTTTTGGTGAACTTTATTGCACTTTATTGAAATGCAATTATTAATTCGCTTTGAATACTATGAGATAACGATTTCTTCAGTTCTGTTTATTGTGTTTTGTAGTGGTGCGTGCTAGATGTTCTTTTAAAACTGGATCGAACTTAGCTATAAGCTATTATTTTAAGTAAACAGCACATCAGAACTTCCTCTAACATTTAAATTATGTTTTGCTAAATACAAGGTAGCTGCAATAATACGCTCAAAAAAGTTTTTCCATTCTTGTGATTCAATCATTAAATATGTTTGAAGTTTATCATGGAATTACCAGATTTTAATAATTTTTCTGCATTTAGCCAGGTATGCAATGCTGCTAAATGATTCGAACGCTCGTGAGCCGATAATCTATCAACTAAATGAGTCCAATCACAAAATTCTTCTATAGATAAGGATACATTTGCATTACCCTACGTCTCCCACTGACATAAATCATAACATTACGGTAATGGTAACCATAAGACTAAATTATTAAAGATGGCGGGTCGTGTGGTCAATGTATGATATATCTGACATTTAGAAATCATTCGGGACAATGAGTGTTTATGGAGTATAACTTCGTTATACACTGATTGTTTTTATAGAAATTTATTACTTTTAATATATTTTTGCATTTTATGTTTAAATTGGGTTTAAAAAGACACACAACACACAGTTTGAACGTAAAAAAATCATAATCATAATGACACCATTTTGAAAAAAAAAAATGTTACTAGCAAACTGTTATAATATTAATGGTATAACTTGATGTTAATGGCAGGTGGAGAGCCTATGTTAGAAAATAATTTGCACAGGAAACACCAAATTTTATCCGTAGTTTTGGAATAAATTAACCATTGCGGAAACTATTTTTCTCCTTTTGTAGATTTTCTGATATTTTAATTATTCGTGAAACTTCGACCGATCGAATTCTTATTCATAGTGACAATTAAATGCAAAGGTCACTTAGATTTACGAAAAATGTCAGAAAAAAAGTTGCGTTTATATTAAGAGTATGTTTCAATTGGTTTAAATACTGAATAAAAAGTAAAAAATTGAGGTGAATAAAAATGTGCTGAAAGTTAAATTATGTAAACATAAATTGAAATAGTTTTAAAAAGATTATTTTTAAATAAATGAGCGATGGAAGTTCCAATTAGATGAAAGTGAGTGGGTAATAATGCCTATATGCACAATATTTTTATTAATGCATTTTACTAACCAATTACATATTAATTTTGGACATTAATTTAGGTAACCATATTGTACATTAATTTGTAATATTTAGTGCACAATATATTATGCAATATAAAATAATAATAAATACATTTTAGTTCTTTTATAGTCCAAAAACGACAATTATTTTTTTATTTAATAGTAATATGCTATAGTTATAATCAAAAAAGTACAGTTGTTGTCAACTTTTTTTTATTTCGTCGTTATTTTCCATTTTATTAATTTTCGTACGTGATAATTATTTTGTGACTATCAAATATAAATGTCAAAATTTAAACCAGCTGAAACAGATAAAAAGTTAACTATTTTCACCATAAATAAAATTTTTATATTTTAACTTTTTATGCGATATTTAAACCCGTTAAAACACGACCTTAAATTTAAAATTTTCTATTTGTTGAAAAAGTGCCATTATAGTCGAGAAATAAAGTATCCGACTTGTGTTACTACTGGCCCTTACTATCAACATCCTAACTGCATTGTTCTAGATAACCCGAAGAAGACAAGTCGAATTCTACCCAGAGAAGTCATCGTCGATGACATATGGCGGTTCTCCTCTCCCAGCGATCGCTGAAAATTGCGTTTAGGATAATCTCGCAGAACGTGACGAAGCTACCGTACTCGCTGATCTTTTATTTCTTGAACGGGATCAGAAAATTTCATTAAATTTCTGATCTCGTCGTTGAATAAAACTCGGAAAGTGTCTTCATCGTTTCACAGGTCAAATGTCATTATCCATCTCTCATACTCATCCGTCGGTGTCCAACTCCTTGTATAACTTCAGCCGGTCGGCATTTGGAAGGTATTTTGACTTTAACTGTCGACATAAGGCATACAAAGCTAAAAGTAATAATAACTCCTCCCAGATAGTTATTACGAGTAACAAGGGACCCGAGGTGTCGGGTATTTTAAGACTAACGTAATCCGTGAATTGTATAAGTGGATCCAGAAGTACACCATTGCCATTCAGTACAATTACACAGATATTATCTGCATATGTCAGAACCTGGTTCGACTGACGGTACAAGATGTCCTGAGGTGTTTCATTTTTACAAAATATAAATTCTAACATGAGTTTAAAGAGTATATAGGACAACGCATCTCCTTGCCGTTTACCAGAGTTAACTGCAGAAATTCCTACTACTGGCAATATAATTCACAAAAAATTATCTGCATTTGTGAGAAGCAGTCCAGAGTGGTATACAATTTTTTGGTTTCTGTAACGTGAAGATTGTTTAAGACCGTACAACACAGGCTGTTGGAAAAATTCAAGTTTTATGTCAAACTGTTCTAAAACATTTCTTCATGTGTGGCAATTGACAATAATGTTTGAACTGATGTAAAACGTACCACTGGACTAAAATATTGCACGATCAAAAAGCCCCTGCTTATTGGTTCTTGTCAGAAAATAATTGACGATTGGTAATTGACGAAAATATCTGAATCTAAAAAATTTTAGCGCGATAGTTTATACGCGTAAGTAGACGGCAGTTTCTTGAATTCGTCAGATTCTTTTGAGTTATTATTTTGTAGCTTGTATAAGCAAATTTGTAAAATTAAGAAGGCGAAATGTTTGTGTGCTGACAAACGCGCCAGTGTTATTAAAAGACCTTGAAACACATAAGTTTCGGTTATTAGTTACTTTTGAGTGCACTATTCCCACAATATTTTCGTAAAGTGCGCGAAAAGATTGGCATGTACTAATAAATAAGTCTCGAGAGTCTAAGTAGTTAATAACCGAAACTGCACCATTTCCGAGACAAAAGCGTGGTCGTATTGATTTTCTTTATAGACACATTCTTTTGTTTTGAATACGCTTTAGTGAGTGAATAGAATACGACGATAAATTAAAACAGAACATCATAAAAGAAGCAGATTTTGTAAAGATATTAGGAAAATAAAATGATTTCCAATAAGAATTTTTTGTATACATAAATCAAACAGACTTTTGTGGTAAAACAACGATTACATAATACAACACAACTTTTATATGAATAAATCGTAAAAATGAATAAAATTAATTTTCTCCGAACAAATATCCTTATTGTCCTTATATCCCCATACATATATATATAGTTAAGCCAATCAAAAAATAATTGAAAAAAAGATTTAACCAATTTTATCACTCTCCTCTCAGTCCCAAATACAATTGTTTGCGGTGTAAGGTTCAACAATAAATCGTTGCCCGTATACTACGACAATATCGGGGTACACATCATATACATAAAGAGACGACACATTTCTAATGATATATTGACATTTCTGCCATGATTGACATTACCGTTTGTTTAGTATTATCCATCCTAATCGCACAAGAGCATAAGACCACCCCACACCCAACGAAAATGATGGGTGACAGTACGAAACAGATTCGGAACAAATTAAATCAATAAAAAAAATCAGAACGATAAAAATATAAAAAGGAAAATCCTTAAATGAAAAACAAATAGAAATGTGTAAATAGATAATAAAATACCACAAACAAATACGACAAGAAAACCAATATTGAAACAGGAAAATAGGCTTCGTTTGGTGTATTTCCTCTATTATACTATAAACGTTGAAATCCTTTTGATTAATAACATAAATGTATATAGGTGTGTGATAGGATATGTTGTTGTACCAAAAGGTCAGGTCTATATGTTTTATGTTTTTATTAACACTAACAGTTTTGTCGTTTATATTTTTGGGGGTGCTAAACCAAACACCGACACCGCGATTTAAACAAAAAATTAACTACTGACGTATGCACAGTGGAAAATTATATGAGCTGTAAAATTTGTGCAGATATTTCTATACGACGATTTTCCATTTTTATGTGTATGCTACAATTAAATTTATGTTTATGACCACATAAAATTTGTGTGAAAAACAAAAGCGCACAACATAAATTCCAACTGAAGCTGTAAAGTGGTTAATTTAATGTGTTTTCGATTAGCGTATAACGTATATAGGCACGCCGGGAATCTAAGAAAAAACAAATTTAAAACAAATTTGTATGTGTTTGTGTGCGATTTGACAATTTGACATAAATTGGTATAATATAGGATGATTTTTTTTTTCATATTTTGATACAATCGATTTTCTAGACGGTTTGTTTTATTTTCATATGCCTATATAACATTCTTGAAGACATGTAAATGTTGCCAAATTGAATTATTATTTCGATTGAATTCATGGTAATTGGATATGTTTTTGTATGATAAATTTGATAACTTCAGTTATTTTTTCCACAGTGAAAAATTTATTGGTAATGCATAATTTTATTTCAGTAGATAATTCTAAGGACAAGTAGGTATAATAAGTAAATAACCTTGGCATTTTGCAACATGGTAACTATTTTTAGACGTTTATTCTAAAACCGAGTCGGCTAGTTCTAAAAGTAAGCTAGACGTGGAAGCAATTCCTATCCTAAGGAAGAGGTGATCATTTTGGTTTATAAATCATGTATAATGATTCGAAAGCTTTCGTGATAATAGGGTATCCCTCCAAGTAAGATGTACTTTGTATATTGGGTGAAACAATTCACAAAAGATTTAAGAGAATAGCCTGCATGATACATTTCTTTTGAATATTTGGAAAATGTCATTAGTTAAACGTTTGACTTAGTGATTGGTAGAAAGGACATTATTTTCTGGCAGAATTTTTCTAGCCGATTAAGTAGCAAAATTTAAAATATTTTGCTCAATTTAATCAGAAGGCTAATTGGTCTTTAAATTGTAGCTATAGAGTAGTTTTTCTCCAGTTTAGGTACTGATCAAAATATACTATAGTCTGCCATGCCTTAGAGTACTAGTTCAATTCATGGCATGCCTTATTTAATATGGAGAAAAGTTAAAACATTTTTTAGGACATTTTTTAAGTAGTAAGAAATTTAAACTTACATCATGTAATATATATCTCGTTACTTTGTCAACCTCTAAAAAACCACTTGAAACTATGATCAAAGGATGCCAGGGTCTTGTTTAATTATTTACTCCGATGTTTGACATTTTTCATAATATATTTATTACTGCATTTAAATAATTTTTAGGATTGATTGTTTACAAAGTTAAAGTATCTGTTAAATGTTTCACTCCCAGCTCCATTAAGTGGGGTGAAATTAGGAAAATGTCTATTGAAGAATCCAATGTTATGCGACTTTTTACAAGTTGTTAAAATTTAGGACAATTCACTTTAGAGAGACATAGATTGGTCAATATTAACTCGAGTGTTGAGGAACAACCTTTGTCAGTGACAGGATACAAAGATTGAGTAGGCGGAACTCTTGTTTCAAGAGTACTTTTTCAATTAAATTAGCCGTATTACAGCCCCAATGAGAATTCCTAGCATTAAAATCTTCGCTCGCAAGAAAATTACCTGAATTAGGAGCACCCAGATTTTTTATATAGCTTTGAAAATTTGGCTGGATAAATCTGAATAAATGTTAATACTAAATTTTTGATCTTTAATTTTTTAAGCAAAAATAGTGACTCCGCCTCCCTCCCGACTTGATCTTTATAATAGTAATAATAATAAAACGACTCCCGAGCTGTCATTAAACCCTTGATCTCATGGTTGAATAAAACTCGATAAGTGGCGTCATCGTTGCGTTTGGAGCCATATATCAAGCGATATGATTCTTCTCTCCAATATCATTAAACATCTTTTATACTCATCCATCAGGGTTCAACTATCATACCCATACATGACAACGGGTCTGATCAATACCTTGTACAACTTCAGATGGTCGGCTTTTGCAAGGTATTTTGGCTTCAGCAGTGGACGTAATGCATATAAAACTCCCACAAAGGCATATCCCTGTGTTTTTATTATATTGCCAGTTGTTACTGGCCGTATAGGGATTGTTAAGGTGTTGGCTTAAATACATCGCGGACTTGACTCTAACTCCCGCCGCTGAACAGAATGCCGTGACGAATTGTGACTAAAATCGTTCGTTGGGCTGACCACCTACAATGATCACCGCAGTTGTAAAAAATGGTCTGAAAGATCTTGTAAAAGAACTTCCAAAAAAGAGGTACCTTCTAGAAGTAAAACAAGCTGTTTCGTAAAACAAATTAATATAGATTTTTTTTATCGAAGATAGTCTTCCAAAAACAGTCACCTTCTAGTTTAATAACAAGTGGTTTCAATCAAAACCTGAAAAAAAATTATAAAAATGTATGGTCCCTTTTGTTTTTGGTGTCTCTTGCTTGCTTGTAGAGAAGAAAAATTGAAAATAATAAAAATATTAAAAATGAACAAAATAAACAAAGATACCTTGTTTTAGGCACTACAACTTGAAAGAAAATATTTTTATCATTATTTGACCATGTTAATGGACCAAATACATATGCATATAAATGGCTCATGTTATATTTGGTTGATGTGAGAATTTTAATTCAATATGAACAAAATTCAAAGTCACTTATAAAATAAAAACATGAACTTTGCGCCTTTAATATGAAATATTATTACGAATGAACTTTGAATTGTTAAATTTTAACAATTCATATTTTAACTTATATATAAGTCGGTTTCTAGAGAGTTCGTTCAATGCACACGTTGCAGCACTTAAACAAGTTTTGATAAATATCAAAGGGACTATTGCGAAACGTTATTTGTTTCAAGCTTTAACCAATAAAGTTCTTCGTTATTTTGTTATAATGATGCCGATTATGCTGGAAATCAAAGTTCACGGCGATCTACCAGTGGTTACGGATTTATGCAGCGTCGCAAGCTATCAAGGAAATGATTTGGTTAAACCAAATGCTTGCCGAGTTCTTCTTTTATTTATTGATAATCAGTGCGCAGTAAGATTTATATTTAAAATCCTTCAAATTTCATAAACGCTCAAGACATATTGACGTGAGGCATCATTTCGTGAGGTACCAGGGCTTTCAAGGAACAATACTGTGCGAAATACTGTGCACAATTAAATTAAGTTTTGTGCATTGATTGCTATGTGTGGCTTAACTTAATTGTAAATTTAGAGATCATCATACATTTTAGAGACCATTTGAAAGTTATGGCAATAGATAAATCAAGTTTGACATTTTTGGATGCATTACTTTCTCACGAAATTCTACCAATTTTCAATACAAGGCTAAATTTACTTTGATCTTGTTTGTTGTTCCAGACTTAAATTCTGACAAAATAATTAGCTTAAGACAAGCTGCTGTCTTAGGTATCTCTGATCACGTTAATTTTTATAAGTTGTAAATAATCCATCAAGAAGTCAATCAGAAGTAAATTAGAGTTTGTTTCTTAATAATAACTTGCTACTCAATTGGTGTAATATTTATATGTGTTATAATGTCAACGGCAAGGTCAAATGTTTTAATGATTCATTTGCAACACTTTCTAACAACACATAAAGTTGCTACTTGGCGTAAACGCGTGTAATACTGTTTTTTAATTTAAGACATGCAACAATAGCGCCTGGAACTGCATTAGTACTAATAAACATTTTACTTGGAGATATAACGGTCTATGCTACTTCATTTATCAGCAAGGTCATAGTCATCGGTGATAAGATTTTTGACAAGTGCTATTGATCGCACTTTTTTGTAACTGGTCATTAAACTATAGGTTTAATATGAATGAAAGCTTAATATGAAGGGAGAAATAAAATTGACACGCCCATAAAATTGACACTTTAGAAATTTTCTAAAGGTCAATCCAATTCCATAATTTCCATATCGTAAATCGTTGTGTATATAGACGATATAAAACATATTTTATCATTCAAATCGATCCATTAACACAAAACTAATACAACCAATGTCTATCTAGACTCCTAAATAGACATTAGCCTAAATTATACACAAGTCTAGATTGTATAGGTTTTAAGGCTATATCTATCTCGAATAATCTTGTCTATATGCCAAATTGTCAATACAAATCTCTTGAGTAAATAGATTATGGTATATGGTAATAATCTCACCACAAATTCCATTCCCAATTCAACTGTATCTTCAACATATCTATAACCATATTTGAATATAGTAAAATTCGATTTTTGTCTCCCACACATATAATGGTTGGTCGAACAGAAGACAAAACACATTGTGGTATGCTAACCTAGATTACAATTCATTAAATACGATAGACAGCCAAAACGCGATTAATCTAATTTAACATATAAATTTCAATTAACATTTTGAGTACACAACAATAGCTAATTATTAGTCGATGGAGACTAAATAATTTTGATCACGTATATTTTTATTATAGTTTCACTTCCAGCTACAAATTAACTTCCGATTTTGACTTAAGTAAATTATTTACGGGAAGTTCAAATTTATATATAAGTACATACGTACGTATAGTAGAAAGTGTTAATTATCTCCCGGTTTTCTTCTTATACTAAACGTATACGAATGATATCGTAACAGAACACAAAAACATATTTTACGATGTCCAATACAATTATGTGTAGATTATAGTTTTGTCTAGCATAAAAATGTTGTTGTGGTACAAAATAAAAAAGTACGTACTACTTTACTTTTTTGCCCATCTTTGCTAAAAAAAAAAACTTTTAATTATAAAAATTATAGCAATTTATCGAATTGTGGGTCGAATGACATTAAAATGTAATCTACATCTGATGCTGCAAATAATGGACACCATCGAAATTCCTAATAAATGTTTGTTAAACAACAACAGAACAAATCAAGATACTTCAATTCACCCTACAATTTTCGATAGCTATAGACAGTAGGGACTATTCAGATGTCTAAACTTTTATGTTATGTTATGTTATTTTTGCTTTCAAATAGGATATAGGCAATAACAAAATAACATGAATTTTATTGTTCTAGAATACGACCTATTGTAATATGTCAAAAAATTACAAATTGGTACCCGCTGATTTTGAAGTTTTATCAAAAACATATTGCAAATGTTTTCTCTTTAGAATATCCGATAAGATTTTAATTCTTAATATTACAAAATTAGTAAAAATAATTAAAAAAAAATCTATATTATGTATTTAATTTGTATCCTGAAAATTTAGTGATTTTAATTTATAAATCACTGCTGGCTGGGAATCCAATAACTTTTAATATACTTGGTAGTCACCTTTAACTTCGTCCATCAGGAAAAAATTATTCTCTCTAATTTTCAGCTGGATTATTTGACAGTATATTTAGGCATCATAAACTTAAAACGGTTATCGATTTACTGTCTGCCTTACTTCTCGAAATTAAAATATCTAAATTTCATCCTTTACGGTGATAGACCAAAATTTTAGTTATGTTTTTAGTTTTGATGTATTACAGCTACCGTATTTAATTTTTGCTGTTGGGTTTGGGTTTGCTTTTTGCTATATGCCTTCTTACCTTTTTTTGACCTATATGCTCAATTTTAGCTATTTTAAATCGTCCTCTGAGTGAATTTCAGTTTCAACCGATAGTTTGTTGTTAAACGAGAGGGATTTTTATTTTATGGGTGTCAATAATTCTACCTAGAGAAGATCTCATTTAAAGTTTACCTAAGCGAACATCATTGACAAACCCACAAGTACAAATTTGACAAAAAGAATAACTAACGAAGCCAATCGATTTCCATAGTAGTGGACCAGATTTTTATCCAGAAGAATATCAATAAAACAAATTATAAATCGCCAACTCCAAAATTTGGCTCTTCGAGCCGGATTACCCCTCACAATATTGGGAATAAATCTTAATTTTACAATAATTATAAGCAAGTCTCTATCAATTTAAATGCAGACCAAATACGGAAATATGTAATCTAGACCTGACCTTAAGAACGTTTTGAAAAATAGAAGGGTTACAGAGCCAACGTCATCAGACCGACGAAAAAAGGAATTGTATGGAACTTCTTCATCGGAGTTTCTTCATCGAATAAAGGATTGTTCTTCAATTACCATCTATAGAGAAGAAATTATCAGCTAACTTTAAATGAATGCATGAATATATCTAATTCTTGAGAGAACATGAATCCTTATAGGATTGATGGAATTAATAACTGAAAACGAAATATAAAAGCTCTTTAATCAATTGTTCTATTTATTCCACCATACAGTTTTCCAGGAATCATAAGCAAGCCTACCTATACTTTTGAACTATTAACAGGAAAAATGAGGAATTACTCCTAATTGCCTCGGATGTACTCAGATCTGACTTTTTCGTTCCTTCTTCTATATCAAAAATTATGGATAACAGGATTTGATTGGGATTATAAGTTAACACCAGATTTACAGCAAGCTTGGCTGCAATTGATATACTCATACTACACTGCAGTGATATATTCACACGTACGGTGAATGATAACATCATTAAAACTAATCAAATCGCATCTAAATCGAAAGAAACCCCGATCCAAATCTTCTCTATACCCAAATTGGAGTCATGTAGGCTGTTCTACTAGTCCGATTAATACTCCTAATTAAGGAATCGTTGAAGACGAAAGAAGATACCAAAATTTTGTTGAATGCCAATTCCCAAATCACACTAAATTGGTTACCAAACCACATAAGGTGTGAAGAACAATTGAAGCAAACCGCACGGATAGTAACGAGAGAATGATGGTGCAGGACTAAATAGAAGCAATGGATAAGCTGATGGAAACATATACGAAGTGGTCGAAAAAAACGGCGATAAGATTGAGATAGAAGAGGCGCAAGAGATAGTAGTTTGAGGGATGACAAGAGGAAAGGGCATCGTGGAGCCAACTTAAAAAAGGAATGAAGAGGGATTTTACGGCCAAGAAAACAATGTGGGACATAATGATGAACGTGGCTGGAGTCGAAAGAAAGAAGTCCTTCTTAGTAAATTACTTCTTGGAAATGGAATACATGACAATGGAAAAGATAGACCAATACGGTTAAAGAAATTATTGGCGAGTTATTACAATCGAGAATAAATCCAGGGACGGTAGAAACCAGGAAAGAGCTATGGAAAAGAGTGCAGTTGCCTTCACAAAGAAGGAAGGAGAAATAAAAGGCAGACCAGATACGGGCCACGAAAATGTTGGTCATTTCGCGTAAAATTGCAGAGTGCGAACCAAAGAAACGTTAGTTTGCTACAGATGTCAAAGAGGGGGCCACATGCAATCAGAGTGCGTAGCAACAGAAATAATCGATTAATTAGTAGACGAACGGATAGAAGCAAACCTAGTAATCAAGAAGTACGCGGGTTAAAGGTATTAAGTGGTCTAGGGACTTGGAAGGAGTACATAGACATGAGTAATCAAGACTAGGACTCATATTGCAGCTGTATGAAACGGACGAGGTGACAAAGAGAAATCGTTTGATTCCCAACGGACTAGTAGATACCGTAAGAGCGGTAAGTGCGGTCAAAATTCAAAACCAACAAATTGGGTAAGTGAAATATATTGGAAAAATGGAGGGATAAACGGAATTGTCTAAACTTAAGATAAAATAAGTCAAGAAGAAGCAAGTAATTATAAAAGAAAATAAATATTAGTCTAATTTATTGGTGGTGTCAGGTTTAACAGTGGCAAATGATGTTATATTAGAACGGGATTTTTAGATAGTAATGGGGTGAGGCAAGTTGAACTAAAGGAACAAAATCAGAAAGTAGGACAAATAGGAAAGATGGGTAAAGGGAAAAGATTGAAATGGAAGGCTAGCTTAGTTAAAATGTACAACAGGCCTTATGGTTGAAAAAGTTTAAGTTTGTATTAGAACGTAGAAAAAGAGAGAGAATGAAACATAATGCAGATACGTTGAGTAGGATAAATATGTTGTTACTAGATGAAGTAGTATATAAGAGGTCAATTTGGAAGAGGAAGTAGAAAAAGAAGGTGAAGAAGGGTGGAATGTGAGGTTGATGTTAACTTGGAGGAGGAAGTCTACCGCATGTTTAAGATTCAATGAGAAATCGGGACATCAAAGACAAAGGTTGTATATAAATGAAAAGGTACAGGTCCCTTTTGATACAGTCTATATAGACTACTAACATTATATGCTGATGCCCTTTTCTAATCTTTTCTAACGGAACTAGTTAAAGAAAACTAGAAAAGGGCATCAGCATATAATGTTCGTAGTAGATGCGTTTACGAAACATGTAAAATTATGTCCGGCTAGATCAACAGGTACTAGGGAAGCGATGAAGGCAAAATAAGAGTATAATAGGACGTTTGGATATCACAGAGCAGTGGTTTCAGCTATACCCCTATAGGTTTTTCAGATGATTTTAAGAAGTGAGGAGAAAATAATAGGGTAAAACATGTAGAGGAATTAGCGGTAGCATGTGTCAGAGCAAATGGGCAGGTAGAAAAACTCAATAGGACAATGGTAATAAGGTCAAATATAGCAATAGGAGAAACAAGGAAAGAAGCAAAGTATAGGTTGGATACGAGACAGAGTTATAATAAAGAGTATTATGATAAGGAAGTTGTTATGTACAGAAAATATAAGGAAAAAAATCTAGTAGTGTACAAAAGAACGAATGGTGGTCGGTAGACAGAGTAAGTTGCACGTGGAGGTTAAGGGACCGTATATGGTTAAGAAAGTTTTAGAAAAGGATAGCTATTTAGTATCAGAAATATAGGCGACCACCCTAACCAAGAATAGTCAGTACAGAGACGATGAAGTTTAATGGGAGAAATGAGGAAAATTGGTGTAATGATAATATTGAGGGTAATTATTGGGATGATAATGGATCGAGGATGATGATCGAGACAAAATAGGATGACAACAGGAAGAAGATAGCTAAATATGAATTTTTTTGTTTTCTTTTTATTGTGTTACGATTATGTTTAATTTAATAAATATTGAATTCATTAATGTGTAGCAAGAAGTGTTTTTGTTAAAAGAACAGAGTTGAGCTATTAGAACATCGAAGAAGATTTTGTGGAGAGATATTTGTGGTCGATTTTCTGGAAAAAAACTGTTTACTCATTGATGTTCCAGATATCGGGGCGATAGAATTTCGTCAAAATTTAGTGAAACATATGACATTTAGGCGGTTATACATATAAACATTTTTTGAGTATTTTAAAACTATACCAGTAGCGACATCTAGCACGTCCATGGGCTGACATGCCATAATAGTACTATGTGTATTTATAATATGGTATGTAGGTATATCCATGTAGGTAGGTATGGGTATTTAGGGGATGTTGATCGAGCAACACGAACCGCACTTATTAGTAGGGGAAACGTTGTCGAAGGGACGAGAAACGAAGGAGGCTGCGAAGAAGTAAGACGTGTAATAAGTATGTACGAGGATATAGAAATAATAAAGATGTTTGCTGAAACCTTGAAACTAAAAGTTTTCATTAGGTTCTTAATATATTCCAAAAGTTTTTATTGAACCCTTAGTTTAAATTAAGTCCAAACATAACTAAAGATAGTTAAACGGATTAGCTCTTTGCAAATTATTTCGAATTTACCTATTTTGCCACTCTATGTCAACGTGGTATGTATTTTAAGACTAACATTACGAACATGGTAATTAGCATGGCTCGAATGCCTAATGATTGAGTCTAATGTTGAGCCAAGGTCAACCTTTTAATTTTTATATATTGTTTTTATATGCATCAGCAGAAAAAGTAAATTCAAGGACGTTTTATACCAACGTCTACTTATATTTTATTTTGTTTAAAATTTTATTATGACTTTGATTTGTTTTTTAATTTTTTATGTAAATGATACGATCGCTGTATAGTAAGGCTTGAAATATTTAAAAAAAGCTCGGCATATTATGCACACTATTAGGTACACTATTAGGTACTAAATAACTATGAAAAGAAAATTTTACAATAAAGCTGATGATGATGTAATAAAATGTCTTAGTTTGGTAAATATTTACCTATTTTTGGCTATAAAGAAAAATGTGAGGGAATCTTTCCAGCAATACGTCTTTCAAGGTAAATTTACGGTTTTGTAGTCGATCAGTAAAATTAAATGTAATAATATTTCTTTAAAGAAATTTTAATCTTAAGGTAGAAAACATGAGAAAAATAAAAATAATTGATATTGATTGGTTTTTACTCTTGGTTTCGACCAAAAAATCGGTTGTTTTTTTTACAAAGGGAAATTTTTAATTTTTATTTTTATGTATGTGTATTGAAATTTTATGTATTAGAATTATAAATTTAAATAATTGAATTTTTACGTTGATTTTTTTCATAAAAATTTATTGTAAATGGTTGCAAATCTAAAATGTTTAAAGTTTAATAAAAAATAAATGGCTATTAGTATTTTAAAGAAATAAATAACGTTTATTTAAATTTGAATCACAACAAAAATTTATGATAATGACATTTTTCAAATAAATGAAGGGTTGTCTATAAAATTTCCTAGAGGAAATTTTATATTTTAGTACCAATGTAAAAAAAAGACAAGCAAAAGTTCTCTTCATTAGTACAAATCGGTTGTTTTTTCTACAAATCGGTTGTTTTTTGTTTGCATGTGTAGGTAATAAATTTTGTGTTGAGACGCAATTTTTTTGAGAATGTATACTATCCGTGTGAGGCGCGATGTAAAAAAAACAACCAACTTTTTGGTGGAAACGTACACTTAAAGTATAACTATTTTCATATTTGAAAAGTAAATATAGTTAACGAAATTTCTTAAAATTAGTGATACTTTTGACTTAAAAGTTATAGTAACTTTTAAGTTGTCAATAATTCGAAAAAGAGGGATATTTTCTTTGTTTTAACTCTTTCTTCTATTTTTAACTCTTTTAGCTTTAAACACGATCTGCTGGTGCTAATTGGGTCAAACAATCTTAATATTAGATTATAAAGTAAAAACTTCCACAAGGTGTAAAACCTCTAGCAGTTTAGGTAAAATTTTCCTAAACTGCTGGGAAAAACTGGTTTATAGATGAAAAATAGCAAAAAAAAACTTCGACATTTCTACCTAAACAACACACATTTAAAAATAAAAATTAAAAAACCAAAATTTATGGTCCCTTTCGTTTTTTGTGTCCCTTACTTGTAGAGAATAAAAATTGAAAACAAGGAAAATATAAAAAAATTAAAATACAAGCAAACATATCGCGTTTCATGCACTATAAGTTGATTTTTTTTATTAATATTAATAATGTTAATGGGTCTGTTAATACAGACGCATAATAAACGTTTAATGTTCACACATAGCACTTGGTCGTCATGGTCTGATGAGATGACATTTAATTTTTAGCAAAAACTATTACAATTTCTAATCAGATCGATAACTGTTCTTTGCTTCGCACACACACTCACACATCCCAAAAATAACATAACGACGCTATCGTTATAATGGTGACCCCGACGTGATAATATGAAATAATATTAAGAGTAAACTTATATTAACAAACAATTGAATTGATTTAAAAATTAATAAATCAAATTATTTTGTAAAATTTATTCATAAATCTTTAAAGTTTTATGGAAAAAAGTCATATATATTCTGGTTGATCTTGCCAGTAGTTATGACTAAGTAAATACTCTCGAACAGTGAAACCGTAAATTGCTATATCATCTATCAGTTATAGTTTAGTACATGTTAACATGGATAACTGTAATTATCTCAAACGATGGAATAAACTGTACTCAAATTGTTGTTTGGGTATGTTTTCCTTCAAAACATCAGCCAGCACAAATATTGCGGGGGTTTTAAATGAGTGGTCGTTATATCTACATTATTTTGATTATAAATTGGTATGTACTTTATTTTTTATGAGTTACCTTAATAAAATAAAAATACATGTGCTTTTTGATTGCTTGCTACATAGAAAGTTTTCATGAAAGAAATTCTTTGCTATCCCCTTTTTTTGATGGGAGTCAACCGATTTGAGCAATTCGAATTATGAAATGCAGAAATTTTTTTTGCAATAGTTTTAAATATAATATTAATAAATTGTTAACGTGAAGGTGATTTCACTTGTAATTTATTCTGTAACCAATTTATTTATGCTATTTTAGATTGATATTAATTTTGATGAGGAATTCCCAAGAAAGATTGAAAGAAAGTTATTAAAATAAGTAATAACATTTTAAATAAAATTCTAATGAAACTTCTCTAGTTATCAAGGATATTATAGCATGTCTTTTGCTTTATGCAATCATTCAACCTAAAAGAATATGTCCGGAGGTTAAGAGCGTCCTTTACTAAAATAATTTTTCTTTTCAAAACTAACCTAAAAATTAAATTCTTTCTATTGCCTTCTCTTCGCTACTTTTTCGTCATATTATACGTATATAACCAAAACCCTCTCTTTTAATAGAGTATATAATACAACGTACTACTACATATTTTTGTAAAACACAGAATTAAAAAATGAAATTTAATTATTTTTCTTTTATGTATAATGCGAATTGAATGCATAATATTATATACTATACCAAAACTCACATAGTATTCAAAAATATATAAAATGTTATACATTTACAGACAGCCGAAATAAACGGCTAAACATTTAAATTGATAGAGAAACAATTGATGTACATAAATGCATTTATGATTTTCGATTTGTATAGTGTAGATAGTTTCGAATTTAGAAAAATCATCGACAGGTAATTATTTGCAATTAAAGTTAAAAGGTTGCAAAATTCCCTATTTATACTAAAATCTAGGTTCGAAACAACTAGACAGGTATAAAAAAAATTATGGTTACGTTATGATTTAGGAAATGTGGTGGGCCACTAATTTTGGAGCTGGTCCACTAATTTAAATAAAGGCAATGTTACTATTGCGTCATCGGTGTTCATCAAATGTTCGGTGGTTGCTATATAATATGACTCATACGCATCCAGTTTCCATTTTTGATGTACAGTTTTTATAATTTTTGAATTTATGTTGTCTATTGTGTTGCTATTTTCAAACATATGTACAGCGACGCTTGATTTGGTTCGGTCTGCTTTCTTTGAATCTCGTACTAAACTCTCTAGAAGT
The DNA here is from genome assembly GCA_963556175.1 of Tipula confusa. Classification (NCBI taxonomy): domain Eukaryota; kingdom Metazoa; phylum Arthropoda; class Insecta; order Diptera; family Tipulidae; genus Tipula; species Tipula confusa. Next base: position 132,688,037 of record OY744475.1, read on the forward strand.
TTGCCCGATATATGAATCCTGGCAATCAGTGTATTTTATCTGATATATATCGGAACGATGCAAGTGTGGTTCTTTATCCTTATAGTTATTTATTTATTTTTTAATTGTATTGAATGGTATATTGACTAATTCAATATTAAGTTTCTAAAAAACTCTCTGCAGTTTGTTCATGATTGCCGGCGAATATGGTAAGATTATACGGGCTTTAACAGGTTTCTTACAAGTTGACAATGTGGATAAAAGCAATTTGTTGTTTTTGACTCTATGTTTATTGATAATATTGTCAGAATAATCCACCGAATAACTATTAGTCACTGCGGTTTCTCTTATAAATTTAATCTCCTCAATAAATTCCGGTGGTTCCATTGGGATACTAAAAAGTCGGTGAGCCATTGAACGGAAAGTTGCTGGCTTGTTTGTGGGTGATATGAGGAAAATAATCTATTGTAATGAATCTTTGTACAGGATGGCTTTCTTCAAATACCAAATTTGAGTCCTATGTGTCCATGGTGAATTTAATAAATCAGTTTATGCTATTTATGTGGTTGAAAACAGATGGTAAGACACTTCTTTTGACAACTACAATTATATCATCCACATCACGGTACCAAACTCTTGGGAAAAGCTCATACTGTTTTTTAAATGTTCTTCAAAATGACTCATAAATATATTACTCAAATTTGGTGCTAATTTGCTTCCCATGGAAGTGTTAGAAGTTTGTTGGTATTATGTATCTCTGATCTGCAAAAAGTTTTGGTTCAAGCAAGTGGAGGTAAACTTAATGTATGCTTGAATTTTTGGTTGTGGTATTAAAAAGTGAGTGAAAATTGTTGAAGTTTTGTAGTTTATAAGTTTATTTAGATTTTATGATCGATATAATTAAATAAATAAGAATGGGACGAATAAAAAAATGAGGTTCGTCAAAAACGTTTACTAATAGCTGAAAAGGTACCGGAGCCGTGTAATTTAGAAACATCAAATGTAAATGATGTGCCCTCTCAGATGAACGAAATGGAAAACTTTGCAGAAACAGAACCAATTAATTCAGCAATTAACCCGGAATTACCTCAGGAGAATATTTCCACAAATGTTAAAAACTCAATTTTCCATATTGAAGGCAACCGAATAGTTTCATTGGTTAATTTTTTTTGAACAATTAAAGCTCATAAATATGCATTCAAGTTTGTTTAATTGTAACTTATCAAATTTGGTTATATTAAGAGAACATAGGCGTGGTTTAAATTCAAAGCTTTTTTTTAAATGTAATATGTGTAATGCTGAATTTTCGTTCGACACTTGTTCGACAGACGAAATTTAAATTTAAATTATTTATCTGTTGTCGGCGGTATTGCAATTGGTGCAGGTTTCATGCAGACAGAAGAATTTCTTGCGGTGCTGAATATTCCATATATGTCAACGAAAACTTTTGGTGAAATCCAAAACCAAGTGCAAATTGATATTTCATCTGCCGCTAAAAATGAAATGCAGATTGCTGCTATGGAAGCTAAAACTATTACAATTGCAAAACATAACCAAGATATCGATGGTGTTCCGTTATTGACTGTTTCAGCGGATGCTTGTTTTTCAAAACGAACATATGGGAGTAGCAGCGATTATACATCTTTATCAGAAGTCGCATCAATTGTTGCACATGATACGGGTAAGGTTGTATGGAGCAAAGTCGCGAACAAATATTGTGTAGTATGTACAAAGCACTCACCAGAAACGGTACCTGAACATGTTTGCAATGCAAACTATAGAGGTTACTCAACTGGTATGGAAGCGGAATTGATACTTGAAGGTTTTAAAAAAAGTGAAAAGTTATATGGTGTCCGTTACAATCAGATAATAGCCGATGGCGATAGCAATGTTTATAAAAAATTCTTGATGCTAGACCTTACAAAAACACCCACATTGAAAAAATCGAATGTCGAAATCATTTACTACGTAATTTTCGTAAAAAGATGAGAGAGATTGTAGTAAATACTACGTTTCCAATAAGATTTCGAAAAATGTTAGGCTCAAATTCAAAACGGATTTCTGTTGGGATTACTAAAGCTGTACAATACCGAAAAAAATGGAGAATATTTCGTTGCATGAGAAAACTATTATGCTGCAAAAAGATTTTGATAACTCTCCATTCCACATATTTGGTCAGCATAGAAATTGTGATGCTTATTTTTGTAATAAGGAAAAGTCGGATGAACAAAA